>CM049570.1:31990648-32590648 GCA_027123335.1 Amphiprion clarkii | reverse complement strand
AATGTAAATTGAATTCACTCTTGCTTAGTTGAGTTTTTTAGCCACCTAGAGGGAAATATCTTGTCTCTTTAGCTGTGTCTGCTGTTTGGTGCTATCCCAGCAGGTAGTATACAGTAGTTTTCAGAGCCTTTTTGTCTTCCTCATATGGTGGAAAACAATACTATGAGAGTGGTGAGAGCAAGCCAAAGCAGTAAATTTGCAGCTTGACAGTTCAAAAATGAGCTGAAAGCAGATATAAAGCTCTATAAAGCCAAAGGCAGCTGCAGAATTAAGTGATAATTCTCTTTATGTTTGACCTCTTTTGCATTTTGACCTTGTCATTTGATATTTTATAGCTGCTGTAAGAGGAGCGGTGTTCTTCTCACCAACTCTGAAAGAAAATATTATTCTATTTTATCTATATCTATTATACTATTCCTTTAAATTAAAAACTATCACTTCCTCCTGTGTTAAATATTGTATTTATAGCCATTCTTAATGAAGGGACTTTCTTGTTCCAGAGCTGTAAAACTGATTCATGGTAACTGGCAAAACCCTCAACATAAAGGGACAGTGACCCAGAATCATATTAACATGTAAGTTAAGGCACTCAAATTTTCTGTGAGATCATCATATTGGAAATCCAAAACATTGAACGAGCTGCAGAAATGAATCCCTTTTCCTTTGGCTTGCACACAGATTGCTAATGATCTTTATCATGCCTTTTCCTTTTACTGAGTCCCAGTGGCCCGGTAATGTTTATTTCTTGCCACTAAGCCAATATAAGATGGTTCAGGAAGAACATATGAAAGAGGATCCTTAAGGGATATGGGGAAAGGAAGTACTATTAGTTGATCAATATGGCCATTTTCAGTTGCAGAAAAACCTCCTGGAAAGACTGAACCCGTCTTTCACTTGGACTGAACGTTGCACAGCCGCAGAGGGCATGAGACGTTTAATGAGTCAATATGCTGAGTCTGCATAGGCTCAGTTATCATTCAAGCAGAGAAACACGTGCAAAAAGGTATGAAAGACAGCGATCAAGAGAATCTACAGTGAATTAAATGGCATATTAATTTATGGGAGGATTCTCTGTGCTCTTTAACTACGATCAGTACTGTTGGCTGGGAGCAAAAGTTGCTTAGTCAGGCTATGACAGTCACCTCGAGTGTTGTCGGGTCAGTCGGCCATGTTTTGCATCACATTCCACAGAATGCAACTGAGTCAAAACAGTAACTACATCACAGTTTTATGTTCCGATGAGGTATTTGAAATGATTTTTCAATATCTGAAGTTTAAACTTCTTTAAACCTCTATGATTACATATTCTTTTTTTTTTTTTTTTTTTTTTTAAAAAAAACATTTTAAAGTCTTTTTTTTGGCTTTATTCAATAGGTAAGTAGAGATAGACAGGAAAGCATGGAGAAGAATGGGGAGGACCTGCAGTAAAGGGCTGTGAGCTGTGATTTAAAAAGACTTAGGTCAGTGATGGTGCATGTCGGGGGGGAGCTTGTTCCAGAACCTGGGTGCAGCTACAGAGAACACCCAGTCACCCCAGTGTTTGTATTCCCACCTGGGTCCTTCAAGCAGCCACTGATTGGAAGACCTCAGAGCTCTTTTTTGGTCCTTTAAAGTTTAAAGCTCAGATAAACAAAGTGAAGCAAGACCGTTAAGAGCTTTAAAAACAAAGAATAAAAGTTTATTGCACTTTTAAGCAATTTATTGTACTAATAAAGACATAAGTCAATAGACATTATTAAAACTGGGGATATAAGGATTATACTGATGTAAAGCAAATAAAAGTACTCCAAAAAAATTGAAGTACAGTATGAAAAAATGTCAGAATATGTCCTAGCGGACTTGCCCAACGGTAGACCTTCAAGGGTTAAAGTGATGTCAACTCACTCATACAGTCAGTTAAGCTCAGATGCAGCTGTTTAAAGTCATACAAGTGTTGCATGAACTCTTCTGGACTGTTTGTCGTTCGTTATGTGATTTTGTTGAGTCTGCAAACGCTTAAAGTAGCAGCAGAACTGGCAAAGCGGACGCACCATGTTCTGTGTCTTCCTCTGCACTGACAACTGGACAAACCAACTACAATCTAAGCCATTAACTGACTGTTGAATTTTCTCCACAGACAATACCGCGCTATTGTGTGCGCTTGGACAAGACGGTTAACGCTCTCCATGAATCTCTGCGCCGCACATTGTACCACCAGCAGCTCATCATGTGCACTGTGTGTGCTCGGTGCCAAAGTAATGTGTCTGTAAATGGAGGCATAGCAGCCAAAATCCAAATTAAGTGACCGGGAGCAGACCCAGGGTATCTGTCGCTCCCAAGCACCAGAAGCTTTAAGAAAATCTGGACTTAGGAGGCTGCCAGAGAAACCATCTGTGTGCTGTGGCTGCATAAGCTCCATCAGCTGTGCAGTCACCCTTATCTCTGCACCTCCATCTTAGCTTCAATGTTTGAAAACCAACTGAATGCACAAGCAAACAGTGGATCCTCTCTCCGTTACAAAACAAGTACTCCTGAAGCCACATTATCTAATTGCAAATATCGAGTGGATCAGAAGGATCAATTTCCTTAAAGATTGTCAACATAAGTTTCTTGTAAAATGTCTCTTGCATTTTGTCAAGTATTCCAACAAAGGAAAAAAAGAAACAAACACATTAACAGCTACTGATTAGAATGTTTTAAGAAGATATTCATTTGCATAAAAGCAGCTGATTATATACTGTAAGCGGGAACTTTCTGTTTATTATTTTCTGTCTGTGAGTGTCTTAAGCACAAGTTAATACACTGAAGGTAACTCCCCCACATTGTTTAAAAAAAACATTTAATAGGTTTATGTTGCAATTATCTGGCATATTTTTCTTAGTAAACCAATGTGTAATCAAATTTCGATTTTTGCTGAGAAAATTGTCTTACTCTTGGGATTTCAGTACCTGCTTTGTGTTTGCTTTTATGCCATATAATATATAAACAATGTGAATATTGTTTTATAATCTAGACAGACATACAGTCCAAATCATAAGTATTGCTTGAGTTACACAGTTTTTTTTATTCTTCAGGCTCTGCGTTCAGCAAATTCAATTTGAGACAAAATAATGGATGCTACATTAAAGTGCCAAGTCTCAGCTTTAATTTGAAGGCATTTACATCAATATAAAAAGAACTGTGCATGAGATATAGCTCTTTTAGCACACAATGCCCCATTGCAAGAATTCAGAACTAAGTAGATACAGAGTTATTAAGTGTTTCTTGAGCAGGTTTGTGTGGTTTTAGTGTTCGTTAATGTACAAACAGCTCACGCATGACTCCATGTTGCTATTGAGATGGAGTTGTCTATCAATATGAGTAGTAAATATGCGACCATGCAAGTAAAGAAAATAATAATGAGGCTTCCAAAAGCGAAAACTGATCAGAGAAATAGCAAAGGTAGCTGGACTGCCAAAAGCAACAGCTGGGTACAAAAAGCAGGTGCTTACGGGAAAGCTAGACAATGGCAAAGAACTTGGAAGACTGATGAGTGGAGGACTTTGGGATGAGTGGGAAATTATTTGCACGGGGAAGAAAACTGCATTTATGACTGCACAGAAAGTCAAGAAAGGACTCCTGAAAGTACTGCTTTAGACAAGAACCACAAAAGATTAAGTCCCTGATATAGAAGGAAACAAAACACACAGAAAGAAAGTAAAGGATTTCTGGAATGATGATTGAGGAACAATATATTTGCTCAGATTCAAAATCGTTTTAAATGAAGATAAATTTATGCGCCTTGACTTGTTGACTTGTACTTGTTTTCACATTACTTACTATATTTACAGCCATTGTTATGCAGCAAAATAACACAGCAAATTTCGTGTATGTGTAAACTTACTTGGCAATAAAGATGGCACTGAGTCATCAGTTTTTCAGGGTGAGGAAGTGGAATATTCTCAACTGGTCTCAAATGATCCTGCAGTTCCACTGCTGAGCAGAAGGGGGCAGCACCTGGACTGCATCACCACGGACAGCATGTTTAAAGTCTGTGGGACAGACTTCACACAGTTATTTACTGCAAAAGATTTTCCACAAAATCTAACATTTTGTTCACCTTTGTGATTATTTATTATTATCATATTTATATTATTATGTTAACTATTAAAAATTATATAAATATCATTATATTTATAGTCAAATTCAAACTGCTGCTTATTGCTAGAAGTTCCACACAATCTATTTGTCCAATTGACATTGAACGCACTGTGTTACAAGTGTTCCATATCTCCCACACTATTCTTTCTATACTGATGTAAACATACTCAAATAAATGCACAATATGTAAAATTCTTCTGCTTGCAGTCTCTCAATCAAAACAACAATAAAAGAAGTGATTTGATGACATTACGAAGTAGCAAGGGATCATTGAAAGGCTTAGCTTTAAGATGCATGTTCTTAAAAATCATGTTCATGGACAAGTATGTGTATAACATTTCTACTTATGTTACATTTAGCAATGTATATTGATGTAGTAAAAACTGGTATTTCATAAGTTAAGAAACAGTAGTTTATGTAGTTTCATTCAAATGAAACAGCTGCACATTTTAGCAAATGTAAAGGGTTTTTTATTCACTAAATAGTAACATAAACACTCAGGAAAACATGAGCAGCAAATATGGATTAGTTACATATGATACAAATTAGACTGGAGAATATAACGTGAAAAGGTACCTACATATGAGGGTAGGTATTTAAAAAAACAGGGGTTCACACAAAACATATTCGGTCAAATGTTTCAGGAAATAAAATTGTATATCTTTTCAGATGCCTATTACTTTTTTGTTGTTTAGTAAATGTAGTAATTTCAGTTCAGTTCTAGGAGGAAAAAGTGAAAACTTAGGGAGTGCTTAACAAATTTCTGCTCGGGAAAATATATAAATAAAACAAGAAAATTTACTGATGCAAATAATCACATAGCCAATGGTGCCATTTGGATTATCATAGTAACAGATGTAGTACCTTAACGGTTAAAAGAGTAGATAGTAGCTTCAAAAGAGTGAGAATGCAGATCTATCCAAAACTTTTGGGATGTTTCACAATCAGATTATATGTGAGAAACTGTTTCTGTGTTATGTTTACAAAAGGTAAACTAAACATCAACTTCTATGAACTTGGTAATATGACAGCACGGTATTTTCTGTGAAATTTTGAAATGTACTTACTTAGTCTTGTTTGACATACAATACTTGTATTCCAGGTGCTTCACCGGTTTGTGTTTTCAGGTTTGAACCTTCCAAAACAAACTTTTTTCCTTGATTCACAGTTTAATTGTTTCTTTGAAAAGTTTAGCAAATATGTTAGCTAATGTCATGTTAACGGTTAGCTTACCATTTGATGAGTACACGTACAGCTACTGTAGCTAGCGATGTGTGGAGAACGCAGTTCAGCGTGGCCAAATTGGTCGTATGAAAACACCGTTGCTCCTTTACGAGTGAGAAATACAGGAAATAGACTGAAAAAAACAACAGAATAGCTAGTTAGTTTGCTAATTCGTCGACAAATTTCCCAGGTTACAGAGGGTAAAGCTGATGTGACGACATTTATAGGCGACCTCAATAAAACGCACCCTGTCACATTTCCCTGGGTTCGAGCCAAAGTCTGCGATTTGAACATTGCTACAAACATTTGGGATAACTTAAGTACACAAATTCAGTAAATATAACAATGGCGACGTCACTTGTAAACATTTAAAGGCAGAAATATAACAACAGATTTACTGAGACTGTGTGTTTGGTCTGTATAAATTTCCTCCTTTCGCTGCGTCTCATTTTCCCTTGCCTATTCAGTTTTAAATTAATTCAGTGAGATGTTTTCCTCAATTTCCAAACGAATTAATTTTCTAGTTTGAATCATAGACTGTATATAAATTATCTAAATTATATAGTCTATCACCAAAGAGTCTTTAAGGAAAGATGGGTAAACTGCAAACACAGCTAGTTGGAGGATTTGTGCGCACTGAATTGTGGGAAATACGAACTTAAAGGATTGGAGTATTTCAGACAATTCGATATTTCTATTGAATGTCAGTTCATTTTACTCTTCTGTTTGGCGGTTTAAGGTTTATTCTTGCAATTTTATCGTAAGAAATTATGCTTTTGACCGCTCTGTTCAGTTTCCCAGCTCCGTCGTGGAAGCTACTCTCTGTTGATCCATCTCCGCCGCATACAGGGTCTGTCCCGGTTTGCGTCCCGTGGAGCAATCCTCCCCCCTACCGGAGGAGTCCCGTGACATCTGCAGATTGTCTTCGACCTGTCATTTCTGGACCGACAGCTCCAAACAACGAGTCCAAAGTCCAAAGATGAGTGGCGGTGCTGCGAATTTCAAAAAGTGCGGCTCGGTGCTGGTAACCGGCGCTAACCGGGGCCTCGGGCTGGAGTTAGTCAAGCGTCTGGCGAGTGGAGGCTTCTCACCGGGCAAGATCATAGCCACGACCCGCAACGCTGCAAACGCGGAGGTAAACTAACTCCAATACCTTTACTGTGGCTGCAGTGCTTTAAACGTCTCTTTAATAGAGAAATAACGCAGTTTTGCTCCCGCTGAGTCGACCTAGATAAGAGGTAGAGGTGGTTTAAGGATTTAAATAAAGTTTAATGGCCGCCATCAGCAGAGGCCGCCATTGTTTCCTGACTCAATAATAACCTGATGTGCTTTTGACCCACAGAAACTTCAGGAACTGGCAGAGAAGCATCCAAACATCCACATAGTCACTTTAGGTAAGAGCGAAATAAAAAGTGGTTAATGTGGAAGAGCAAGTAATGTATGAAAAGCTTCCAGAAATACAAATTCACATATATATTTTAGCTTTTAAGATACAATAGAACTTTATTAATCCTGGAAGGAGAGTCATGTGCCAGATATTGTTCAGAAACAAAGGAGCATGACATGGGAAAATAGAATACAACAGAATAGAAAAACTTTATTGATTCCCAAGAGGAAATTCTGTTGTTACAGCAGCAAGCAGAAAGAATAAAGTAACCACCACGACAAAAGGAAAGTATAAATAGAATGCACCATAAAGTGTCAAATGCTAATAAGAAGAATATATGGTGAATGAGGAAATTAAACAGTGAAACAGCTCCAAATAGTGCAACGGCAGCAGAGAAACATATTAGTGCAAAAACAACAAAGATGTTACAAAACAGACCTCCGAAAGTGCTCTGCCAGCCAGACGCGGAAAAGCAATAAAATATAAGATTTATGACTGAAAATTTAAAAAAATAAGCAAAAATAAGACTAGAATAGAAAAATATAAAGTAATGTCGGCAATAACTCTGAGGTAGCATAATAATATCATACATGATAATGAAATATTGCGCTTAAAATTGAAATGTTATTCATTATAAAAAAATCTTACAAATAAAATTTTTTAAAATAATACATAAAATATGGCAAATAAAATGTTAAAAAATAGCACACATCATAAAGAAATATGGCAAATAAAATGTTGAAAAATAATGCACATTCCAAAGAAATATTGCAAATAAAATAAAGAAAATACACATGAAGAAATATGGCAAGTGAAAATATAAAAATATTAAACAATGTAAAGAAATGTTTCAAATAAAAAATTAAAAATATTACACAATATAAATAAATATTGCAAATGAAATTTAACAACTATTACACAATATGAAGAAATATTGCAAATGCATTTTTTAAAATAATGCATAGTATAAAGAAATATTGGAAATGAAGTTTAAAAGATAATACACATAAAGAACTATTGCAAATACATTTCTAAAAAATAATACACAGTATAAAAAAAGTGGCAAATAAAATGTTTTAAAAAATGATTCATATAAAGAAATACTGAAAATTATAAAAAAAAAATAGTACACATTATAAAGAAATATGGCAGATAAAATAAAAATAATTCACATAAAGAAATATTGCTAATTAAATTTTAAAAATGATATGCATTATAAAGAAATATTGTAATAACATTTAAAAAATAATACACATTCTAAAGAAATATGGCAAATTAAATTTAAAAGATATACACATTTTGAAGAAATATTGCAAATAAAATAGAAATAATGCACAATATAAATATTACAAATATACCAAAAAAGAATACACAAAGAAATATTGCAAATTAATAAAAAAAAATAAAAATAATGCACATTCTAAATAAATATGGAAAATATGCATTATGAAGAAATATTGGGAATGAAATGTAAAAAATATTATACATTGTACAGAAATATTGCAAATGAAATTGGATGATTGAATATGAACTTACACAGTTTGAAACAGACCATTTTTACATCTGTTAAAGAAAAAGATATTGTAAGTCAGATACAGAGAAGCGCCTGATACTTAAATAATAAAAGTAGTCCTCATCACTTGATTTTACACATCCTAATAATGCATGATTTATTCTTTTGTTCTCTATTGTGTCTTTTGTGTGGTTATATAACTAAACTTTCTGCATGTTCAGAATATATTGTCATTAATAAGCTGAAGGGAATAAAGCTCCTTCCCTGTCAGAGGCACAGTTGAGTCTGTGAGTGAACATTATAGAATAAAGTTTGAGTTAAACAGGAAGTCATTATTTGATTCATTATCCATATGTTGAGCTCTGGCTTGGTTCTACGTGTCTCTGCTGTAGATGTAGTGAACCAGGACAGCATAGAGAAGTGTGCAGCAGACGTGGCCCAGCTGGTGCAAGAAGAAGGTCTGAACTGTCTGATCAACAACGCGGGGATCAACGTGGTGGCCGACTTTCACTCCGTTACTGCAGAGAAGATGATAGAAAACTTCCACACCAATTCTGTGGCTCCTCTAATGATCACAAAGGTAATGCTTTTTTAAAACATATTTTGTCCTTTCTGCTAACTTGGGTGTACTGGACCCGCTTCTCAGTGGTCAAAAAAAGTTTTGTTTGGAAGCGCTCACTGAAATAAAAAGTGTAGCAGCCACGTTTGTGCTTTCGTCCGTCACCAAGAGCTGCACCCATGAGCGGTTCCTTTCCTGAATGATGGGAACTAACTCAAAATGATGACCTTGAAGGAGAGAAGCAACGAAACCCCATGGGGCTAGGACAGGCTGCATGTCATAAATATTAATGGAAGCTTTGGTTGTGGTGAGCCTCTGAGTGCAGGGCGGACTGCAGAGCATTGTCCTGCGCTGGTACAAATTCAGGCACTGATCAAAAGCGTGTCAGCAGGCCAGATTCTTGCTGACTCACAGTTTGCTCCCACTGAAGGACAGTTTCTGTCAGTGCAAGGCCACGCTGCTGCCCAAAGCTCTGCTTCACTTTGGAAATGAATGAGTCACACAGAGCAGAAGCTGCCACTCCCCTCTCTTCTACCGCTTCATTTACACAGAGGAACTTAAGAAAGCAACACAGAATTGACCAAATTGGAAACAGTTTTAATTATCAATTAATTGATTAATTAATCAAGCTGCTACCACCTCAATAAGCTGTCACTATATTGCACTACCGCCAGTGTACATAGGGTGATTTTTATACATTTTATTATATTTATACTGTATTTTGATCCTTTTTTTCAAAGTGTGGCACTAATACGAAGGTGAAAGAGAAACGTCTTTCCGGTTCCTCTGTATGTCCTGATATATACAGAAACTGACAATAAAAATGTTCTATTCTGTTACTCGTTTCAGTCAATTTTCCAAACTAAAAGATACATATATACATATATTTGGTTATTTGTGGATTTTCTGCTTTTCTTTGCATGAGCACACTACTTATTTTTGAGTCCTGGACAAGATTAGTCATTTAAAGATGTCACTTTTATGGAAAATTCTGAGTGTTTTTTTTATTTCAAAGAATAAATTACTAATATTCTGAGAAAATAATAAACAGGTGAAACTGTTTGGAAAATAATCCCTCATTGCAGCCCTAATTCACATTAAATATGTCCAGTAACTTCATATCTAACATTTGTGTTGTTGAAAAATGTAGCTCCCTGGAGACCTCAACACTGTGGGCCTACTTGACTTATTTGTCAAAGAGAAACTTTGTTGATTTTAACCTAATAATTTAATTTAGTATTTTGTCTTTTTGCTTTTCTTCCACTTCATTAGTGAGGATTTCAAAACAAAATAAAACGATTACCTTAGATAGTGACTGCTCGTATTATATTAAGTAGAATTATTAAAGCACACTGGTGCATATGGTGTTAAAACACATGAGAAAGAGTGTCTGGATTAAATCTGATGGCATTTCAGCATTTGTTAGAGTATTAATCTGCTTAATGATGATCAGTTTCACAGAGATAAACACATCATTACGATTTTAAGCAGCGTTACAATTTATCTGCAGCTTGAGATATTGATATATTCCCTGTTTGAAAAATCCATGTCACATTCACACCGTTTCTCTGTGAGATGTACATTTGGCCACCAGGGGGCAACGGTAACTTTATGTCTCCACACATACAGGATGAAATGTGTCGCTCTCACTGATAAAGCTTCAGACCTTCTTGAAAATGCAAAACATTAAATATTTAAACAGTTGTCTGTCTAGTTTTGTGCTTTGTTCTGACCTTATTTATTTCTTTTGTTGTTTTCTTATTAAAAACCTTGAATAACTTTCTCAGATCCTCCGTTTTAACGTGTGATTCTTGTTTTTCTGCCCCTGCCAGGCCTTTCTGCCTCTGTTGAAGCAAGCGGCATCCAGAGGAGCAGCAGCTGGTTCTAAGACTATGGGCATCCAGAGGGCAGCAGTCATTAACATGAGCTCTCTGCTGGGCTCAGTGGAGCTCAACTGGGGCGAGAGGGGCAACAGCTTCAAATGGTATCCCTACAGGACCTCCAAGGTATTGTTCACTGTGGCGTGAAAGCATTGGCTTAAAGGATGATTCAGGTTTGTAATGTGCCCATTGTGGCTCCAAAGGCTGTGCTGATTTTGGCACTTTTCACCTCCGTTGTAGAGATTCAAGGCAAAGGAAGTGGAAAGTGTGAGCTTCCTAAAGTTTTCCTAAAAACCTGACTGTTACGTGAATCATTTTAGAAGTTTGTTTTTGAGTCAGATTTAAAGTAAACACACATATTAACCATCTCCAAGGCTATTTTGCTGGCTGCATCAGGTATCTTCACCCAGCTGAAAAAATCACCCTACGCATACATCCACACATGCCGGTGTGTGTACGCACGTGGACAGAATTGTTGGTACCCCTCGGTTAATGAAAGAAAAACCCACAATGGTCACAGATATAATTTGAATCTGACAGAATTAATAATAAATAAAAATTCTATGAAAATTAATCAATGAAAATCAGACATTGCTTTTGAACCATGGTTTAACAGAGTTATTTTAAAAAATAAACTCAGGAAACAGGCCTGGACAAAAATGATGGTACCCCTAGAAAAGACTGAAAATAATGTGACCATAGGGACATGTTCAATCAAGGTGTGTCCTCTAATTAGCATCACAGGTGTCTACAAACTTGTAATCAGTCAGTCGGCCTATTTATAGGGTTACAGTAGTCACTGTGCTGTTTGGTGACATGGTGTGTACCACACTAAACATGGACCAGAGGAAGTGAAGGAGAGAGTTGTCTCAGGAGATTAGAAAGAAAATTATAGACAAGCATGTTAAAGGTAAAGGCTAGAAGACCATCTCCAAGCAGCTTGATGTTCCTGTGACTACAGTTGCACATATTATTCAGAAATTTAAGATCCATGGGACTGTAGTCAACCTCCCTGGATGTGGCCACAGGAGGAAAACTGATGACAAATGGAAGAGACGGATAATACAAATGGTAACAAAAGAGCCCAGAACAACCTCTAAAGACATTAAAGGTGAACTCCAAGGTCAAGGTACATCAGTGCTGAGAGGTGCAGAAGTCTCATTGACAGTTACAGAAATGGTTTGATTGCAGTGATTGCCTCAAAAGGTTGTGCAACAAAACATTAAGTTAAGGGTATCATCATTTTCATCCAGGCCTGTTTCATGAGTTTATTTTTTAAAATAATTCTGTTGAACCACAGTTCAAAAGCAATGTCTGATTTTCATTGGTTGATTTTCATAGAATTTTTATTTATTATTTCTTTTGTCAAATTCAAATTATTTCTGTGACCATTGTGGGTTTTTCTTTCATTAACCGAGGGGTACCAGCAATTTTGTCCACGTGTGTACAGAGGAAAGGCTGGCTTTCTGGAAACTCCACTGCTAAATTATGCTGTGGAACATTATGAAGATGATCACAAGTCTTTCAGTTCGACAGGCAAAAGACTAGATACCACTGAAACTCTTGGTATTAGTGCACTCGCTCCACTGCTGCTGACTGAGGAGAAAAAGATTTGCCACAAAGACTGGGACCTGTTGACGCCAGACTTGGAAGATCTTCCATTAATGAGATTAATCTCAGCTGTGAAACTACAACAAATGCATCTGCAACTTTGATAAACCTTGCCAATTTGGAGATGGCATTCCATCCATTCATTATCTATACACCGCTTAATCCTCATTAGGGTGGCAAGGGGGCTCGAGCCTATCCCTGCTGACTTGGGGCAAAGGCAGAGGACACCTGGACAGGTCACCAGTCTATCACAGGACCACACAGAGAGACATACAAACACACTCACATTCACACCTATGAGCAATTTAGAATCACCAATTACCCTCAGCATGTTCTTGAACTGTGGGAGGAAGCCAGAGTACTCAGAGAAAACCCTCGCATGCACAGGGAGAAATATCAACTGGAAGAAAAGACCAAAACTTGTCTGAATTAAATGCTCAGCCCTCTATACGGTAAGTCAAATGCAACAAGAAAAAAGTTTTATATGTTGAATATGTTGTTCTCTAGCAAGAACACATGCTGCCTGACCTGATGCTACGTGATTAGATCAGCCATGAAGTCGTCCTTAATGGAGGTCCACAATGCAGCTAGCAAGTTGTCTATTCCAGGTAGGAAAATTTCTGTGTTTACATTTGGTCAGACTTGAAAAGAAACTGTCTAAAGAAATCCTTTTGGGGGGAAATGGCATGAAGCTTGTGCTCCAAAATGCACTTTGCACACTGTTTTCTACGAAGAAGGTACAGAGTGCAAAGTTAGCATGACCTACAGAGCCACAATAGTCACATTATCAACTGAAACTGTCCTTTCATAGCAAATAATAAGAAGTAAAAGAGTGCTAAAGGATGTAAGGCAGGTTAACTATACCTTAATGTCAGTATAAAGAGTTCCTGTTTCTCTTCTCAGACTGCCCTCAACATGGTTAGTCGTTGTATGGCCATAGACCTGGAGCCTGATGGGATTCTGTGTATGGTCATTCACCCCGGCTGGGTCCGCACTGACATGGGAGGAACTGAGGTAAGAGGATACTCTGAATCACTCTGTCACAGTTTTTCTGGGATTCTAAAAATTCTACAGAAAAATTAGGAAACTGACATTCAGAAAACGCTTTTAACTGCAGTGTATCGGCCGTGATGTATCTTGCAAATGCTCCGGTCGTCATTGTGGTAAGATGTCTGTGCATGAACAGTTGTGTTTTGCCTCTCTGTTTGTCTCCAGGCTCCACTGAGTCCTGAAGAAAGCATTTCTGCTGTCTTGTCTGTGATCGGAGGGCTCACTGAAAAGGATCACGGGTCATTTCTGAACTTTACAGGGGAGCAGTTGCCATGGTGACCCTGATCATCACAGTGCTGAGTAGGAAGATTATGAGAAGTATTAACTGATCCTAATGGCTGTTCAGTCAGTCCTCATTAACTTTGACTATACAAACTTGAACGCATCAGTGGTTTAGACTGCTTAGTGTTACACTTTATTCTAGTTCTTTTTACTAGATGATATCTTGTATACAGGGGGTCTTTGGTTTACGACGTCATCTAAACCTACGGCTTTTCGTCGTTAAGTCGGAACTGGTTACGTGGAACTAGTTGGCAAGCGGAGCAGACGAATACGTCATCACACGCCGCTATAAGACGGATTTGTTTACATTCTCCAGTTGTACCTTGGCTTGTGCTACATTCGCTAACTTTTTGCCCTTCATTCTGGCTCCCAAGCGTAAGTCAGACTCTTCTGATGGCATCTCCATGGAAGTGAAATTAGATATAATAAAACGCTTGGAACAGGGCGAAGCACAGGCGAACATCGATCAAGTTGTAAAAACAGTGCAACATATTGTACTGACCCTCTGTGATGAATGAGTGAGACTTTATCTCCCTCTCTCGTCATTTATTGAGCCTTCACACAGGCTACTGTGGCCGTAGCTAACGCCAAAATAACTACAAAAATCCCTAAAACTTAGCTTCAGAATTAGTCGTTCCCAGCTCTCTCTCGATCGACACACAAGCACGGCAAGGAGCAACACACACACACATATACCAACACAGAGCAACACACACACTACTGCTGACTCTCAGCCTATCAGAGGTGAGCTAACCAACCACGGCACGTTCACTAACATTAGGTAAATCTGGAATTGAACAATAAACATTGAGAACCTCAACATTCACAACAATATCAGTCCATTACAACTTCTGTTATGTTCTTGTAAAATGACTCAGACATGCATGAAAGTTGTTAGTATTCATGAATATTACGAAGAACTGATCATAATGTGATGTACGTAACGGCTTTGTTTACATTTTAGCCGGAGTTCTGACTTATGGCAAAAATCAACTTACATCACACCGTAGGAGCAGAACTCCGACTTAAGTCGAGGACCACCTGTATTTTATCAAAGTAGAACTCAATTATCTGGGAGAAATACACTTGATTTATTATTAAGAGATGAACTTCAAGTGTTTGTATGTGAATTAATGGGGGATGCTGTGGAGCTTTTCATCTAGATAATAAACTGTAGCTACAGTATGCTGTAGCTGAGTTGTGGTAAAATGTAAACATATTATATATAATTGATATATTGGCATATCAGAGTGTCCCAGCTAAAAGTGCAAAGCTGGGTTTTAGAAGGTTTTAGCAGAAAATCATGGACTGTATATAAAGATGGATGATTCGTCGCAGTTTCCCCCTACTGTAAAAACTGAAGCTACAATATGATGGAATTGTGCACTAGCATGTTGTAGATGTAGACACTCCTTCAGCTGGAGTCTGGACTGTTCACACTGATTAAAACTTCATTTATTTATTTATAGATTAAAAAGTTCTTGTTTGTTGTGTAGCTTTCTAGCGACATCTCATCTACTTCCTTCCCATGGATTGGTTGTGCGGGCAGTTTGCTAACTTTAACATTAGCATTAAAGATCCCATGTAGTGAAAATCCATTTTTATTGTGTTTTGTGGTTTTTATAATAACAATAATAGTAATAAATTTATTTATAAAGCGCTTTCCGTCGAAGTGCTGTACACAGATAAAAACAGTCAAAACAGATAAAAACAATAAAAAAACAATAAAAAAGACATCAGTAAAACAAACAATTTAAGATTCATATGTAAAAGTAAACAAGTGGGTCTTCAGCTTAGTTTTAAATACATCAATGGACGATGCCTGCCTGATTTCAGCAGGCAGACGCTTCCATAATGTTGGTGCCCGGAATGAAAAAGCCCGTTTCCCAGCCGTCTTTTTACGGACCTTTGGAACATTCAAAAGCCCAGTCCCCTGGGCTTTTGAATGAAAACTAGAAGGTGCAAAGTAACAGCTGTTAAGATATAAAGATGTTTATTTCTACCATTCCTCTAGTACTCCCACAACTATTTAGCATCCCAGGTGTTATGTCACACATCACGAACCAATAGTCCTGTAGCTCAAACCGTTATCAACAGCTCCGGTCATTTAGAGCAGAGTCAAACAATCACTCTGAAATTAATCATATTTGTAGTTTTTTGAGCAGGGCATGTAACACTTCCATTGATTGACTGAAAAGAGGCGAATATATGGAACATTTCTTTCTATCTGAGCTACCCAGTTACCTAAATGCTCTGGGTGGGCCAAGCATCTTTTAAGAGGAGTTGGAGTAAATTTTTTAAACTTAAAAACATCAGGCATGCATCAGAGTAAAAGAGAAAATTGTCAAAATTGGAATTTTTAGGATATTGAGGTGATAATGATCTGTTGGCTTGTTGTAAATATTAAGTCAACTAAACACTAACCTTTGGGTGAAATCATCTCCTTGTGGGGTTCTTCAAGGTTCAATTATCAGTGTAAACCTTCTAGCCAGTGTTTTTAACATATACAGTATTCATTTTTACAATTATGCCAATGTTGCATGGGGATATCTGTTGTTACAAGATGTCTGTGCACCTAATAAATCATTTTTTCACCATTTAGGTGATAATACTTTCTGCAGCTCAAGAGTGATGCAGGAAATGCTCGTCAGTAGCATTTAAGCACAACAAGTAGGTACAACTAAACTCTATTAGCAATGTTCGCAAATCATTTTTTAAAATAATATCAGGATTTATTAACAGCACGAAACTTTTAATTCTTAAGCTCTTAACCCAAAGTCAATAAATGAAAGTGTCTCCGTGGCATTACACCTGTTAATTGAGCAGTTTAAAGAGAATATGTGTTTCAATCACATCATGTGGATCAGGGGAGTCAAACTCATTTTAGTTCAGAGGCCACATTCAATCCAATTTGATCTCAAGTGGGCTGGAATAGTAAAATCACAGCATAATAACCGATAAATAACCACAACTCCAAATTTTTCCTTTGTTTTAGTGCAAAAAGTACATTCTGAAAATGTTTGCATTTAATGAACTGTCTTTCTACAAAACATTAGAAACAGTTTCAACAATACTATGCCTCAGTTTATCATTTAAACATTACAGCTTACAGGTGGCAGAGTGTCTGCGACTGAATAATCTAGTATTTTACTTTAGAAAAAGACAAAAAACAACAAAAACTAGACAAAATATAACAAAAATGACAACAAAACAATGACAAAAAATGAGACAAAGAACACGAAACAAACAAAAAATGGACAAAAAAGTTACAAAGTGACAAAAAAATGGCAAAAATTATGAAACAAAATGACAAAAACGATACACAAAACAATGAATAAAGCAAAACACAAAACGACAAAAATGAGACAAAAACAAGTGAGAAAAAAAGGAAATACAAAATGACAAAAACGAGAAACAAAACAACAAAAACATGACAAACAATAAAAGTCTGACAAAAAAAGACACAAAACAACAAAAACAAGACAAAATATTACAGAAATGAGAAACAAAATGACAAAAGAACAATAATATAGTATTTTAATTTATGATCAAACAACTTATGAAGGTCTAGAAATTATTTTAAATTTATAGTTTTACTAATTTACAATTTGCAGTTAATGTCTTCTCTGTAATTTTTACACTATACACAGTCTTCTCGCGGGCCAGAGCGGACACTCTGGTGGACCACTTTTGGCCCACGGGCCGCATGTTTAACACCCCTGATGAAGATCATGGAAACTTAATTCCATTACTTATTAAATTTATTCAACTTCTTTGAGTGGTTCAACAAACAACCAAATAATCCCAAAACATGCTGGAGTTTAAGTTTGTTAAATTTATTATTCATTTCCTTCTTTCACTTTACTGTATTTATTTTTTTATTTTTCCATGATCCTTCCTCAGACAAGGAAACCAGAGAGTTAAATATACTTTTTCTTGTTCCTCGTTCTTCAGAGTAACTTTATCTTTCATCCATGTCCATAAGTACGTTTCCTTTCTCCCTCCACATTCCTCGCTGTCAGCAGGCAAAACAATAGGCGATGAGTCTGAAAGATAAGCAAAATCTTGTTGGACAAACGTCATTTAAAGCCATATCTTCACCCTAGTGTCTCTTAAGCTGTCACATTGGAGGTTTCTTATCAGCTCCGGTAGCTCCAGCTGGTTTGGATACAGTTGGATGATAAAGCAGAGCAGAGTGGAAACTGATCATGCAATTCAGAACATGCATTCAACCTCTCTGCAACGTATATTTAACAGCTTCAAGCTAGAATTATTGGATAAACTTGGTTTTCTTTCAAAATAAAATAGGTTTTGACTGCGGTGGAGAATGCAGTGTTGTGGATTTTCACCAGAAAGTGCAATGATTTGACACGTTTTAAATCCACATTCTGTTCGTATAAATTCTGATCTGAGCGTTTGGCCTGCAGAGGAATCTTTAAGTCATGCTAAGATGCCGTGAAACGTCTTCTAAATCTAATCGAACCTGTTCGCCCAGAATGCCGTGCAGGAAGTCATGTGTTTGGGTGTGTGCAGAGAGAAGAGAGAGGGAGGAACAGTTAGATGATAAGGTGTTAGTTTGAATTTCTCCTGTAGGCTGTTTCAGTGGAAATGTAAGAGCTCCTGGCATGGATTAGTAGCACAGCAAGATGCTAAAATTGAAGAAAAAGAAGAGCTGAATTTTTTATTTCTTATCGCAGGTAAATATTTCTGTCTTTTAAGTGATTTTTTCAAGTAGAAAACAGAAGCAGAAGCTTTGTACAGTCTCAAAGTAAAGTTCTCTCTTTACTTTTCACCATTTTCACCAGTCTTTTACAACGTTTTAGTATAATTTGTGCAAAATTGAAATTGAAGTCTTTGTTTTAATAGAAATACTAGATGCTGCTTTATAGATTTTCCTTGCAGTCACGTTTTGCATAAAATGTGAGAAAGACAAGTGGAATTTGACTAAGCCGTTTTGATAGGAGATTATCATGTTTTTACAACCGAGACACATCTGAGGAATTATTTAAGTAATATTTAACCCGTTCATGTGTACATTGAGGATGTTCTGAGCTGGTGAATGTCTGGGTGTTTTTTGGGGATACATGTGTGTTACTTTTGGAAATATCTACCAACTCTACCTTATAAAAAAAAAAAAAAAACAGCAACGTTGTAGGGGAGACTTTCTATAATTCTTTAGACTTTGTTTTTCCACATTTAGGTAGAAATACGATACTCCAGGATACTACAATACAGTGCCAAATCCCAGGTTTATATCAATATACTATAGAAAGAACTGTGTAGGAAATGTGAAGCTTTCAACACATAGAGCCCAGAGTTTAGTGGTTTAAAAGAGGACAAGTACACATTAGAAATGTTGATTGTCTATAAGATTTCGTGGAAAATCATTTGCGTCCTGAATGTCTGAAGTCTTCAACACATAAACATCTTCCTTGTTGATGCTCTCACAGGGATTCTACCGCAAACACATTCAGCGGTTGTTGTTTGGTCTTCAGCTCAGTCAGACTGAGATCAGCTGACTAAAATATTCCACCTCTTCAACCCGAGAAGCTCTTTTCTTACTTTGATTGTACAATTTTCACCACTCAGATAGAGGTTTATTCGTCTTTTATAGCTCCATGGTGCTTTGTTGCAGAAATTAATGGTTTCTGTAAGTTTTTGGAAATTGTAGGCTTTTCTGTTCTGTCATTTACTATAAACATGTGCAGTTACTTTTTAACCCCTAAACTTAGCACCGAATCATCTATGCAACTCCTGCAGTGCTGATGTAAACTTCATCGACTAAAAGCTGAGGTTTGGCAATTTGATGTAGTATGTAGAGTTTTATTTCAAATTGAATGTGATAAAGAACAGTCTGTGGAACCAAAAAAAATTATAATTGTTCGCTTATACTCTTGATTGTGTATTTTTCCCCCAAAGCCCCCCAAATAATAACTATATCTAGTTATTGCAGGTGAGTCAGTGATTTAGTAGCCGGATGGCCTGTGGATAAAAACTGTTTTTTAGTCTGGTGGTCCTTGCTTTCACACTCGTATAGCGTCTGCCAGATGGCAGAAGTCTGAAAAGTATGTGCTGTGGATGGGTGTGGTCCTTGGTGATGTTGTGGGCTCTCTTTGTGACCCGGGTGGTGTAAATGTCCTGTAGTGGGGGGAAGGCTGCTCCATAGATGAACTGTGCTGTCTTAATGACACACTTACTTAACAGCTTAGCTCTGTCGTGTTCCCAGGGCCATTCCCAAGCAGTTTTTGTGGTGTGTCGGGGTGCATTGTCCTGCTGAGGGTGGCAACTGGCATCAAGAACTGCTGTTGCCCTGGCGGTGTGAGGGTTGCTTAACCTGCGATGCTTAGGTGGGTAGTACATGTCTGACATCCACATGAATGTCAGGACTCAAGGTTTCCCAACAGAACGTTGCATTATAACAAGATGATCGATGTTGTTCACGTCACCTGTCAGTGGTCGTAATGTTGTGACGGATTGGTGTATGTTCATGTATTTCAGAGCCCACATGGATGCAGAGCGTCATGGTGGCTATTATAGACCTTGTGGCTCCCGTGGAGCTGATTTCATCTACTGGAGAGCTAAAGATGCCATTTTCAGACGCCATCAAATACAGCATTCTGACCATCTCAGTCACTCTCCTGCTGCTGGCGCTGGGCATCCTGACCTGGCAGATCTTCAGATGCTGCACTCAGTCGCACAATACGTACAACCAGCAAGACACAGGTGAGTAGACGATCTAGTAAACCGCCAAACAGTGATGAGGCTCGATGTGCGACCAGGAGAGAAATTCTGAAATGCCATCTTGTGTGTGATTTTTCCCTCTAGTGAGCAGTAACCTGCTTTACACAGATGAGAAGCCGACAACTGCAGGAAACTACTCAGGAGCTCCAAGTACTACGGTGAGAGGAAAAATCCAGCTGAACAAATCAATAAATGAGGTTAAGTGTCAGTCATGGTTTAATATTTGAGGGGAATCTTTCAGGCAATACTCAGGGAAAGTCTCTTCACTTGGGTGTGTGTCTGAATGAGGTGAGTCTGAATTATGAAATGCAGTTTTTGAATAACTGAGATGAAGTAAAGCTTCAGCAGTCACTTACTAATTCCACTTGCTGCTTTAATCATTCAGCAACCCAATATGAGAACTTCAAAATTATGCAGCTCAATTGTAACAACTTGGTTCTAATCTTTTTATATGCATGACTTGGTTGTTATACTGAGTTGTAAAATAGCACAGAACAGTTTTATGTGTAACAGTTACAAACAAAACAAATAATCAGAGGACTTTTAATGGAAAATGTAGATGTATCGATGGTGTGATCAGCCTCGGACCTACAACTGAGTAGAAATTAAAGTGCGTATGAGGAGTATCTAACCATCTTGGAAGTTTTCCCTGTTTATTGCTTTTTAATATTTCAATGGCTAGAATTTACAAAAAAGATCCGTTCATGTCAAATTGAAGACAGTTTTCTATAACGTAATGCTAGTTAATTAAAATGTAAAATGTGTAATACTTTTTCAACCCTCTTTAAAATGACTCATCTAGTTAAACTTAGGTGCAGTCAGTTGATGCTAGACATCTCTTGCAGTTTTCACTTTGTCATTAAAGAGTCTTTATTTGTAAATTCTTGTCACAAATGGCAAATTAAATGACCATGATTCAATGTTGAAAAGCAATAATAGGAGAAAACTTCCAATCGGTTGATTACTTTTTATAGAAACTGTAAGTACAGCAGGATATCTCATTAAAATGATACATTTTAATGCACTTTTAAACCTTTAGTAGACATTTCTGTCTTGACATGGTATTTTTTAAAGCAAAAATGGTTATTATATCTGTGAGAGAAGTCAAGTTAGTTAACCACAGGTTGTTTGAGGTATTTGTGTTGATGTTAGGCTCTTCCATGTGAGATGATGTTTGAGAACTTGGACGCCGTCTGTTTGGATAGTGTACTGTTTGCTTCATATCAGACGACTAATGTGTCAGTGAAAGTTCTGCTGAGTTTAAAACCAGTTAGTGGTTTTTTTACATTGATAGGACAAATGCAGGGAAAATGAGAGAATAGGACAAAAAGTGTAGAGAAAAGGTTGAGCTGAAATATAACATCACAAGCTACAGCTTTTACTTCTGCTACTGTTATCACCACCAGTGCCTTTTTGATTAATTTTTAATTTCATGTTGATTATAAAACACATCATTTTATCATTGGGTGTTGTTTTATATCATATGCAGATGCACCATAGAGGCAGAGTCGTTTATGTACATAAAGATTCCTGAGCACGCTTGTTCAAACAAAGGGAGAGCCAGAAACCAAATAAAAACTGGAGGTGCTAGTGTTATTAATACACTGCTGATCTGCAGGTGGAGGATGTCAGCACTGAGGCCCGCAGACTGAGTCGATGTTTGTCTCAGACGTCGTTTCCGTCCTCAGGATCCAGCCAGAGAGACGAGGACATGGGAGAGCAGGAAAGCATTAAAACGGTAGCAGACGTTTCTGTACAATCCTGATTTCAAAATTAACATGCGAGTTGGTGACGACAGTGGATTAATGTGTAGGAAAAGGGAGAAGAAAGTAGAATTTTGAAAAAATACATTCATGGGTGCACTATGATAACATGCAGTCATTTTTGTGAAAGAATTCTATGCCCACCTGAAAAAACACAGCCAAATCCAGTTGAACAAAAAGAAATATGGATCCTAACAGTTAGACCACCCTTGTTTTCTTCAATTTCTTGGTCATTTTAGGATAATTAGGATATGTTTCAACTTACTGTGTTTTAAGGGAGTTTTACAACACCGATCAACAGACCAATTATAGTTTTTCACTGCCTACACAAATCAGCGATTGCGCATTCTTGGGCAAAGTCTGCATCAGTGTTGTTCGTCTTTCATAACACATCTTCATTCACCAGGTTGATGGATCGCTTCGGTTCTCCGTCTACTACGACCGGCTGCAGTCGCGTCTTGTGGTCACCGTGTTGCAGGTCGAGGGTCTTCTGCAGCTCAGCCAGACCTGTAGACTCCAACCGTTTGTGAAATTACGACTCATGTGGGCTGGATCGGAGACAGTGGAGCTGGAGGGCTTTACAGATGAGGAGGTACTTTAGTCTGGTCATGGAAATGTAGGCTTGTCTTTTAATGCCTTTACTGTATGTTTTGCATAAGGCTCTAGCAGATCTTTTGGCCAAAGCTTGTGCCAAAATATGTGAGATAACTGCCATGATCCCCTCAGGGTGAAGAGACGCTGCCTGTTCTGTGGACGGTGCTGCAGGAGTGGAGGACTCGCACCGTGAAAGGCAGCTGCAGCCCTTTATATGGAGACCAGTTCAGCTGTGTTCTGCAGGAGGACAAGCTTCATCACGTCAACCTCAGAATGGAGGTCCTGCAACACAAAAACACATCCCAGCTAGAATTATTATGTTCCAAAAACATTCTGACAACGTTCGACTAATGTTGTTAGAGGGAAGTTTTCTTTTGGTTCCCAGAATGGTTTTCTTAAAGGCAGTATAACTAACAATGCTCTAAAAAGGTTTAGTGGTTGCATTGTTTGACCGTTAGAATGTTCCTCCTTTGTTATCATGTAACATTATGGGAACATTTCATAGAGTCTATAATGTGTTCCTCAACAACATTCCCAAAACATCCACAGAACATTGCTGGCAGAATGTTCCACCTTCGTTAATTTATCACTTTACAGGAACATCTTATAAAGAACGTTCGTCATCAAAAGTGTATTTGCATAGAGAACTTCCTGTGTTGTTACTGGGGAAACGTTTTGGAGCAGAACATTCTATAATGTGTTTCCTCAACAAAGAGACAAAATGTTCCACCTTTGATATTATCATGTTTAAGGAATATTATAGAACGTTCTGTGTAAAGAAACGTTTTGCCATTTGAGGCACTGATTGCATCTGGAAAACATTTTTTTTGAATGTTGGTTTAAGAACGTTCCTCTTTTGTTCAGGGTTTCATCAAACACAATGAGAATGTTTTGCAGAAGAGCGTTCTATAATGTGTTCCTAAACAATATTTCCAAAACATCCCCAGAACATTGCAGGCAGAATGTTCCACCTTTGTTAATTTGTCACATTAGACTATCATGTAAAATTGCAGAACATTGTGGGAACATTTTATAGATTCTATAATGAGTTCCTCAACAACATTCCCAAAACATCTACAAAACAATGCTGGCAGAATGCTCCACCTTTGTTACTATATCATATTACAGGAACGTCTTGAAAAACTTTTTTTTTAAACATTGTGCTGAGAACATGCTTCCTTTGTTATTGTTGTTACGTTCTGTAACGTGTTTCGTCAACATAAAGACAAAATACTCCACCTTATTATATTATAGAACGTTCTGTGTAAAGAAACATTTTTTCACTTCAGGCCTCGATAGCATCTGGAAAACATGTTTTTTGAATGTTGGTTTTAGAATGTTCTTCCTTTGTTATCGTGTAACATAATGTTTTCCAGAAGAGCGTTCTATAATGTGTTCCTAAACAATATCTCCAAAACATCCACAGAACATTGCAGGCAGAATGTTCTACCTTTGTTAATTTGTCAAGTTAGGCTTTCATGTAAAATTGTGGAACATTGTGGGAATGTTTTATTTATTCTATAACGTGTTCCAACAACAACATGCCAAAAGCATCCACAGAACATTTCTGGCAGAATGTTCCACCTTTGTTAATCTATCACATTATAGGAACGTCTTATCAAGAATGTTCTTTCCTCTGAGATCTTAGTTACATCTTGAAAATGTTTTTTGAATGTTGCATCGAGAACATACTTCCCTTGTTATTATTGGAAAATGTTTTATATAAGAATGTTCTATAATCTGTTCACTCAACAAAGACGCAATATGTTCAACATTATTATACCATATTATAGAAACGTTATAAAGCGTTCGGTATATAAAAAAAATAGATTCGTCCTCTGAGGCTTCGATAGCATCTGGGAAACATTTTTTTGAACGTTGGTTTGAGAAGGTTCCTACTTTGTCATCATGGAACATCATCTGTGTTCCTGACAACACCCACTAAATGTTGACATTAAAAGTATCATATTAAATTTGTAGGAACACCACTGGAAATGAATACATTCTGAAATTGTTGTTTTCCATAAAAATGATTAGAACTTCTACGTGATGTTGGGAACATTCTCTGCCAGCTGGGATCTCTCTTCCTCAGTGTCTCTAAAATCTTGTTTGATCCGTCAGACTCATGAGGTTTTCTGTATTTATTAAGATTAACAAAACACATCCACGACTGCAGTGAATTAAAATGTGCACAACTTCTATGTTAACTGTCATATTGTACCTTCAAAAGCATTTAAAGCCATAAGTAGTGCAGTCATTCAGGCCTTACAGTAGACACACAGTGTTGAGACAGAAACAAGAGATTTCACAAACCACTCCCGAGAGAAAACGGATTGTGTTTGAACTATTGTGTGCTTCTGTAAGTCTGTCCTGTGTCTGTTTATATCTCAGGTGAAGGACTTTGATAAATTCTCCAGACACACAGTGTTGGGGGAGGTGAGGCTTCCTCTCGGGCAGCTCAACATCTTTTACCCTCTGGAGCTACAAGAGGAGCTGCAGATACCCCAGAAGGTACAACATGCAAAATTTCATTTTAGCTGTTTTAATTGAGATTCAATGTGGGATAGGACAAGAGAAAAATGGCATTTTAGGGGGAACTCTAGATAATTTTTCTATTTTTAAAAATATTTTCAAACATTCTTTTCTCCTGTTTTTTTTTAGAGTTGATCTCAAGACAAGTAAATTTACACAACAACTGCATGTTTTAGTTTGAGTATTTTGTACATAGATTATTTGAAATTTGATGGGTGGGATGTAAAATGTCCTCCAATTCTGGAATGACCCATATGTACTTTTACCTATTTAGGATTTTTCATGCAGTAGTTTTACAGTTGCTGGAGTGTTCTGGTACTTAAATAAAGCACATGAATGTTTCTTCCCCCACCGATCCTCTCGCTGTCTGCTCAGGATCTTGTTGGAGAAGTGCTGCTGACGTTGAAGTTTCTTCCCACTTCTCAGAGGCTTGAGGTCGGCCTGCTGAAGGTCAGGACGGTCCTCACTGAGATGTGCTCGGATGCAGGTAAACACGAAACACGTTTGCAAAAATAAATCACTCGCACACGGTTAGAAATTCACTGCATCTGTGCCGTGCAGCCCTGTATGCCAGGATCAGCGTCCAGTGTAACCAGTGCAAGCTGAGGTACCAGAAAACCGCTGCAGTGGCTCACTGCCTGGTGACCGTCTTCAATCAGGTCCTCATGTTCTCCCTGCCAGAGTCTCCTGTGGAGCAGTGCAAAATTTTGGTCTCTGTGTATGAGACTCACGCAGCTAGGAAATCAGCCAAACGTCTGATCGGACAGCTGAGTGTGGGGAAGGAGAGGAGCAAAGAGGACGAGCATTGGACCTGGATGATGCGCTCAGTCCGCCAGCCAGTAGCAAAGTGGCACAGCCTGCTGATCTGAGGTGCAGCTCATGAACTTTGTCGACTACATAGTTGCAGTGAGGTCTTCACGTGTCCACCTAAACAGCAAATACAGCTGAAGCCTCATGGTACTCGATCTACTTGTTCACCCTCATCTCTTCAATTTCTGCTTTGAGCTCCAACCATCATCGTATTGAAAGAGCTTTAAAGATTAAAACTAGCACTCCTCACTTCTTAGGTTTTGCACTTTGTGTACTCTCTTACTGAATAACTGTGTTTTTGTGTTACCGTTAAATGTGTCTGTGTTCTTTTGTGCTCGTTTTAACTGTTCATTCTGCATTATTAAATCTTCATGTTGCAAATGAGTCAATTCAGTGATTCTGTGTGACTAAGGCGAAGCTTATGGTTTATAAGTTGGAGAGACCAAGTAATACTTGTTTAGTGGGTATGTGAAAAACATTTCCTTAGGACAAGAGGCTGTACTGTGAAAAAGCAAAACCTAGCATGACTCAATCTTCATGCCTCCTCTTTTTAACTTTATCTACTTGTGGTAGTCGGTAGCAATACTCAACTTTTCTAAAGTTGAGGAATGCCCTGCTTACACTTACATAGTTACGGTTTCCATGTTCAGTTTCAGGTTGAAACGACTGGCTGGATGCACCACATTGATTTCATGACAGGCCTATGTGTCCATCGGTCAGTTTAACAGTTTATTTTGTTTGTGAAAACAGAGTAGCACTTCTTGAGTCATATATGTGAGTTTTATCCATGACCAGCCACTACCTGAACCAGTCACTGAGGACTGGAACTTGGTATGATGATAACTATTGTTGTAAAAATGTGTTATTAATTGCATTTTCCACAATGTAATCATTTGGTCTATAAAAGCTGAATACCTTTTTTTTTTTATTAAAAAAAAACAAAAAAAACAACAACAACAACAATAAATTCAATTACAAGACAGAATCCAAATGTTTAATTTTTCAAAACTGAATAAATACTTACTGCTCACGGAGTACGATGAATCTTCAGATGTTTTTTAAAAATTCCAACTGTTTCTTTATGAATTCCGTAAGTTTAATGTAAGTGAACATTTTTCTTACTGCTAATCAGTAACAATAATTAGACTGTATGCTATATTTAATGATGGGATACTAAAAAAAGGAGAAAGCAGCATATGTATAGCTATTTGTAATAGTAATTACAAAATGACATTTGATTGGTGGAAATGCACTAAATGCCACTGTGGGACTCCTTATATTTCAGTAGATCCCCACTTAGGTCACTGTTTGGGTAATATATCAGTGTTCTATCTATGCATATAAGTAAATAATTACAATTATATGTCCATGGAAACAATAAATGTTGGTAAAAATGTCCTGCATACTTATCACAACATTATAAATATTCTTTATGGCCTGAACCAATGTGGTGCTGCGGGGGTGCGCCATCTGTTGTGCGCATGCGTGACCGTTTAAACACAGGCGGCAATGGACGGAGAAAATTCCAGACGTTTTTTTCTTTTTTCTGAAGGTAAGAAAATAACTCCAGAAAATAGCCCCTAAAATTGAAGTCAGGTGTGACAAATCGTCTATTTAAATCATGTATCGCCGTTGTGGTGTTTACTGTGACCATTTGAAAACAATTATTGGCTCCTAATCGTTTTTCAGGGTTTTTTTCCTTCATTTTCGTTTTAGCTAACTAGCTAATTTAGTAGCTTAGCTGTAGTGCAGTTAGCATAGCAATTGGCTGCAGATAGCGTACTATTATCTGTATGTGTAATTGTCAAGTTCAGTCACTTTAGTGATGTATAGAGCACATTTTAAACAGCCAAAATGCTTTCCAGTAAAATAAATAGTATTTTTCTTCAAGTTTATTGTTGTTTTACTTGGTGTTAGTAATACTTTGCAATATTAGCAGTGTTTTCTTTTTAAAGTAAGATTACAGGTGTTCCTAATGAAGTGCTTTGTATAGCTGCTCATGGCCAACTTAGTTCAATTTTCTTTTTGCTGTTATGTTTAATTTGCGGAATATGTGGGGTTATTTCATTAATATTATTTTTTTTTGTAAATTTGGCTAGAAAAGCTTTTATGTACTTAATGTTTGAACATGGTTGACTTTCATCTGCTCTAAGGTTCACTACCATCCTAGGAATATAAACATGTTTTGTGTAAGTTAGACAAAAAAAAACAAGCAGTAGATTGTAATACTAGAGGAACTGAAACCAGAGAATTGTTCTTGACAATGAACAACTAAAACAATGTTTAATGTATCCAGATTGTTCTGTCTTTTGAATAACAAGGGTAGCAATAATTTTAGCTGATTTTAGTGTAATAATTTCCCCTCCCCCTGTTGAGTTATGTATAACATCAGCCTATTTTTACATTTTATATAGAGGTACATTGTTCTGATGTGGTTATCCTGTCGTTGTCTGCACACGATCTTGTTGGAAAGGTGCTGCTGTCATTTGAATTTTTTTCCCTCTTCTCAAAGGCTTGCGGATAGTCTGCTAAAGTTCATAATGATCCCGACTAAGATAAACTTAGAAGCATATTGACAAACTCAGATTACCTTCTATACTTAGAAGGTAATGGACAAACACTTTCACAAAAATAAAGCCACCAGCTTTCACACAAGAACAGTTACAAACTAGCCTTATATGTATCTGTGTTGCACAGCTCTGTATGCCAGGATCAAATGGTGAGATTACTGGCATTACTAATTTAAATATTGAGGTTAAATTTTGAATATTAATTCAATACTGTATGGAGGTTTATGCATCAAAAGCTTTGTCTTTCTTCTTGTACCCATAAACAGAGATCTATGTAGAGAATGGGATGACAGCCAACACAATATTTTCCTGGCAGTTTCAACACCATTTTGAAAGTGTAAGTCTAATGTATTACCTGGCTTTCACAATAAGAAAATTCTAATAATTTAGCCAATGATTCACAATAAGAAACATTCTTAAAAAATTATTAATTCCCCCACAGAACTGATCATGTCTTTTTAGGAGGCCACTGCTTCATGAGTTTATCATAGCAAAAAGGGAAGTTAGCAGTGTTTCAAAGCAAGATATTTTTTCACATCTTAAAAGCAGTACAAGAACATGTAACAGAGACTTCCTAGTATTTTAGAGAAACTCTCAGACATAATAAAAATGAACTACCATGGAGAAGAATTATGACTCAAAGTTATTTCGATACCATGTGTAGTAAAAATATATATACTAAGAAATATTAAATCTTAATACTGAAAAAAATATGTTTCTCTGGAGTATGTTGAATCCACTTAATTGGAATAACACCTTCCATTTATTGTAGAAATGCATATTTAACTTAAAAATATTAATGTATTATTTTACTAATAATGACAATTCACACTTTGTTCAAAGAAGATACATGGAGAGACTATCAAAATGGATGATGGTTACTCATTTGTCCAGACTAGTTTTCTTTTTTTTCTCAAAGGAGAACAGTGATCTTAGTCTTCAGGTTTGCATTGCAGCAGTAGCCTTGCTAATGCAATAGAAATACATATTTAATATAGCACTCAAAACGAATACTCCATTCATACACAAGATGGCACTATAGCAGGCAACAAAGACATGAACTACCCAACCTCACTGAGTTGCTGCCAGTTTTTCCACTCTTCTGGTGAGTTACAATCTTGACATTGCCACTGGAAAGGGTCAACAGTTAGGGCTCCCACTGACAAACTTCCAATTTTTAAAGTGATATGTTGATATTGTAGACATGCAGCATTTCAAATGTATTTTGGGACTTTTGCAAAATTCCTGAGTGTGTTTATTTTCTGAACAAAAATGTTAAAAAAAAAACAAATCCTATCAATACCACGTTGCATTCTGTAACCGGGTACATCTTCTTCAGGGCCAAGAGCAAGTGCTCAAGAGCAGCCTGTGCCGATACAGTCTTAATCATGGACACAGCAGCCACTGGGATAAAGTCAAAGGCAATTAGAGATGCCCTACAAATGAAATCTACGATACAAATAGTATGCCATACACAAAAAATGCATCTGGTCCCTGTGAACTCCCCCCCATCCCCCCCCCCCCCCCCCCCCGTATCTATTTCTATTTTATATATGTTGATGACATCGTGGATTCTCATGAAAAAGTGATAATTTCATTAAAAACTGTTTAGAAGGAGCAACAGAAACACTTCTCTCTGACTAAAACCCAGGATGTCAAGTATTTATGAGCATCATAAATGTAATGGACGTCTGCTCTCTCAGTTATTCACACCACATTTGGCGTGAGTCCCATATTTAACTTTTGCTGAGTGAGCATAACAGATTCAATATAAGGAGTCCAACACATCACAGCAGTGTGTGGTGAAGACTCTTGAAGACTCCTGCTTGTGGTAGGCTTCATTTCTATCTGCTGTGGAGAAGTCTAATGTATTCATTACAATGTATTTATTATTTTGCACATTACTTTATTGTATTAATTAATTAGGTGTAGTGTTGAGCAAATCTTTCTTGTTTTCACACTTTTTAGAATGACTCAAAATATGTGATATATTTTCAACAGGATTGGGGAAGGTAACAGACTTTTGACGGAAACAGGGTCAGGTATGAACAATCCTATACAATAATTATTTTGATTTGTAAGTGAAGATTCTGCAAATCTACTTCATATTTATACAAGACAGGCCAAAACTTTTGAAGCAAGGCTAATACAAGACAAACCTTTGGAAGCAACTTGAAGTTTCTGTTCAGAATGTCTTTATTCAAAAACAGCATGAATTCTGTGGATTCTGGGATGTATTCAGTGCATGATCAGACTTTGCTTTCATTGATATGCACCATTTTCCTCAATTTAATTTGAGGTATATATTGAAGTTATCAGGCAATTGCTGATTAACACTTAACAAAAGAAAAGAAGGGCTTAGTTTTAGGGTTGAGAAGATTTATAAGAGTGAGAACTTAAGTGCAAAAGTAAAAAAACAAATCACAGTTTGCATTATTCCCTTTGCTCTTTGGCCATTGAGAGTTTGCAAACAAAAATCTCAATAATCCCAACTGTGTCCGTATCTCGGACAACCTACCACAGAAACGACTAGAAAGAAACAGTTGAGTATAGAACCACGAGTAAAGAAAAAAATATCTGATAACAGTAAAAATGTATTAGTCAGGTTTATGTTGCTACAAAGTATACCAATGAACTATAATTTTATTATTATTATTATTATTATTATTATTATTATTATTATTATTATTATTATTGTTTATTTTTTATTTTTTTGGCTTTATTTAGGCGCAGTGAGAGAGAGACAGGAAACAGGGGAGAAGAGTTGGGGGAAGACATGCAGCAAAGGGCGCCCTTATAAGCTATTTTTAAGTACAAATTTGATATTGCATCCAAACTTTTGGCCTGTAGTGTACATATAATAAAATATGCTTGAATTAAACTAAATGAATAAATAAATGTAGACTGAGGGGAGTGAAAATCATCTATATTAACAAGAGGAAGGACCAAAAGTCAAGTCACTTGTGACCATGGACTTACATCATCCTGACGAGGACACGTTCACAAGATAGTTGAACTCAGCTATTCTGGGCTGCTTAGTCACGTGAGTTTTAAAACCAAGATTACATTTATCTGTCATTACCTTACAGAAGTAAACCGCCACCATGAGTACAGACGCGGAGATGGCCATTTATGGCAAAGCTGCCATTTATCTCCGTAAGCCAGAGAAGGAGAGAATTGAGGCTCAAAACAAACCCTTCGATGCCAAAAGCGCCTGCTATGTGTCTGACGCCAAAGAGCTGTATCTGAAGGGAACCATCCTCAAGAAAGAAGGTGGCAAAGCCACTGTCAAACTCCTGGACAATGATGAGGTTGGTGTCATGAAGTCAGAATCAACTGGAAGTTGAATGTCAAATGTGATCAGTTCTCACTGGGACCATGTTCTGTTGCAGGAGAGGACAGTTAAAGAAGATGACGTCTTTCCAATGAACCCTCCCAAGTTCGACAAAATTGAGGACATGGCCATGATGACCCACCTCAATGAAGCCTCTGTGTTGTATAACCTCAAAGAGCGTTATGCAGCTTGGATGATCTACGTGAGAAAATATCCCTAATTAGCGAAGCGAAATATTAAAATAGTACAATACTAGATAGAAATGTCAACTGGCATTAGCTTACATGTCTGCTTAATTCCTTTTAGACCTACTCTGGCTTGTTCTGTGCCACTGTGAACCCCTACAAGTGGCTGCCTGTGTACGATGCTGAAGTTGTGGCTGCCTACAGAGGCAAGAAGCGTATGGAGGCTCCACCCCACATCTTCTCTGTCTCTGACAACGCTTATCAGAACATGCTTACCGGTATGTGCCTCACGTAGCAATGAAGAATTTGTTAGTAATGAGCGACCTGTTGCAGAAATGCATTGTGAATTCCGTTGTTTTCATTTGAACAGACAGGGAGAACCAGTCTGTCTTGATCACGTAAGTATCACACTTGTTCACTTTGTATATTATGATTGAATATCTTTGACCAAATTCTCACAAGTCCTTGTTTATACCCAGTGGAGAATCTGGTGCTGGAAAGACTGTGAACACCAAGCGTGTCATCCAGTACTTTGCCACAATCTCAGTTGGAGGTGGAGACAAGAAGAAGGAAGCAGCAGGAGCCGGAAAAATTCAGGTATGTCATGATGCTAAGATTTCTCAAAATATGGAATATACTTCCAGAAGGACGGTCCTTTTCTGATATCAAATCTAAACTGGGATTCTAGGGCTCACTGGAGGATCAGATTATTGCTGCCAATCCTCTGCTGGAGGCTTACGGTAATGCCAAAACTGTGAGGAATGACAACTCCTCTCGTTTCGTAAGTATCAAGTGATTAATATTCAGGAGAATTCTTTCCACATTGCCCATGTGAAGGGACTCTAACGATTCTTTTGCTCCAAACAGGGTAAATTCATCAGAATCCATTTCGGCACAACTGGAAAACTGGCTAGTGCTGACATTGAGACATGTAAGTGACAAATTCTCAGTGAGAGAACATAGAAGGTAGTCTGAGGGTGGGACAAATTGTAACTTATGAACAAACTTTGCAGATCTGCTGGAGAAGTCTAGAGTGACATTCCAGCTTCCTGATGAGAGAGGCTACCACATCTTCTACCAGATGATGACCAACCACAAACCTGAGCTGATTGGTGAAGCAGACTGACTTGTTGCTCAATATAAACCTCTTCACAATTTTCATATTTAAACACTTACTGAACATTTTCAACCTTTTGATCTTCAGAAATGTCTCTCATCACAACCAACCCCTACGACTTCCCCATGTGCAGTATGGGTCAGATCACTGTGGCCAGTATTGATGACAAAGTTGAGCTGGAAGCCACAGACGTGAGTGATGGTAGAATTAAAATAATAATCATACTGTGTGTCTTACCCAGGTCACCAAAGTAGCCTGTTGCCAACTTGATTATATTTCATGTGGACACCTCTGTTGCACAGAACGCCATTGACATCCTGGGCTTCACTGGTGAGGAGAAGATGAGCATCTACAAGATGACTGGTGCTGTGCTTCACCATGGTAACATGAAGTTCAAGCAGAAGCAGCGTGAGGAGCAGGCCGAGCCCGATGGCACAGAGGGTGAGCACTTGGTGTGATACCAAGTGAAAAATGATGAACAACAGTAATTACTTCTTAATCATGCTGTTTTCTGTTCATTGTATTGGACAATCACCACACATACTGCATGTATTAACTGTGAAATACTGTTTTCAGATGCTGACAAGGTTGCTTACCTGTTGGGTCTTAACTCTGCTGACATGCTGAAGGCTCTGTGCTATCCCAGAGTGAAAGTCGGAAATGAGTTTGTCACCAAGGGACAGACTGTTCCTCAGGTAAATATGAGTTATCAATGTCAAATACCCTTTTATACAGAAAGAGGTCACTTGTGTTAGTTCCAGTAAAAATATTAAAGTGCAGAGTTTGTTCGAAAAAATAAATGTCAGTGTCCAGTATATTCTGACTTTAGATCAGTTTAACTCTGAATGCTGAATGTATTCTAAACCAAAAACCATCTTAAAAATGTATGCATTTTTATTTGGGACATTTTGTGGCATTAATCCAATGTAGGAATTTACAGTATTCCACCATTTTACATTAATGTGCATCATTACTGAAGTTATGTTCTTGTATTTCCTTAGGTGCTGAACTCAGTGCCTGCCCTGGCCAAGTCCATCTATGAAAGGATGTTCTTGTGGATGGTCATCCGTATCAACCAGATGTTGGACACTAAGCAGCAAAGGAATTTCTTCATTGGTGTCCTGGATATTGCTGGCTTTGAAATCTTTGATGTAAGTTTCATCCCCAACAAAGGAGGAGTTGCTTTGGTTCACATGACCAGATCCTTTGAATTGTTTGTCACTGATTGCCTGATCTATTTCTACATTCACAGTTCAACAGCATGGAGCAGCTGTGCATCAACTTCACCAATGAGAAACTGCAGCAGTTCTTCAACCACCACATGTTCGTCCTGGAGCAAGAGGAGTACAAGAAGGAGGGTATCATCTGGGAGTTCATTGACTTCGGTATGGACTTGGCTGCCTGCATTGAGCTGATTGAGAAGGTACACATCCACTTCATAACTCTTTTGAATGCAAGTCTTATTACAGTAGAAGAACACTGTCATTTCATGACATATCTCTTGTCCTTGTCATCAAGCCCATGGGCATCTTCTCCATCCTTGAAGAGGAGTGCATGTTCCCCAAGGCCACTGACACATCCTTCAAGAACAAGCTGTATGACCAGCATCTTGGCAAAAACAAGGCATTTGAGAAGCCAAAGCCTGCCAAGGGCAAGGCTGAGGCCCACTTCTCCCTGGTGCACTATGCTGGTACTGTGGACTACAACATCGCTGGCTGGCTGGACAAGAACAAGGACCCACTGAATGAGTCTGTTGTTCAGCTGTACCAGAAGTCCTCAGTGAAACTGCTGGCTCTTCTGTATCCTCCTGTTGTTGAGGGTAGGAAAACATATGTTCCACAAATTCAACAGATTGTACATTTGTGTGTCTCTTCATGTGCTGTAAATGTAAAGACTTTTTCCTCTAACACAACTTTCCATTTCAAATCAACTGAAAAACAGAGACCGGTGGCGGCAAGAAGGGAGGCAAGAAGAAGGGTGGCTCTATGCAGACTGTGTCTTCACAGTTCAGGGTGAGGTTTGACAAATAAACTGAATGTTAATAGTGTAAATCAAATGTGTTCGTTTTTATGACAAAGATCACCACTTTCTACCTACAGGAGAACTTGGGCAAGCTGATGACTAACTTGAGGAGCACCCACCCTCACTTTGTGCGTTGCCTGATTCCCAATGAGTCAAAGACTCCAGGTACCAAAACATGATCTTCAAAGTGTTTCTGTGTAGTGGATTGGTTTGGAGTTTGCAAAACAACTGATAAACTGGCACATTTCTATTGGACAGGTCTGATGGAGAACTTCCTGGTTATCCACCAGCTCAGGTGTAATGGTGTCCTGGAGGGTATCAGAATCTGCAGGAAAGGTTTCCCCAGCAGAATCCTCTATGGTGACTTCAAGCAGAGGTACAACTATTATGACAATAGAAGTTGGATGTAGACAATAACAAGAAAATCCACACGTTGACTGTTTGCTCTCTCAAAACAGATACAAGGTACTGAATGCCAGTGTCATCCCTGAGGGCCAGTTCATTGACAACAAGAAGGCTGCAGAGAAGCTGCTTGGGTCAATTGATGTGGATCATGACCAGTACAGATTTGGACACACCAAGGTAAGCACCAGGTGTTCCTTGTTTTAAATCATAGAAAGTCTGTATCATTACTTGGAACATTGAATATTCAGTGCAGCTCGTGTATCTACTATCTGGGAAGACATAATATCTCCTTCACTAAATTTGGTGCAAATCTAATCCATGTGCCAGTGGATAAGAGACTGATCACTTGTACAGATATAGAGCAGCCAGCATGTGAAAAAATATGAAACATCTACGAATTAGAATTCATGAACTATGTGGGATATCTAAAAATCCCACTTGTTTGGATGTTGTACATGATGCACAGTACTCACTCTCTTGGTTCATTCTGGTGTCAGTGTCTAACTTTATGCTGCAGTCATTATTGTCTTGTGGTGGTTTAGGTATTCTTCAAGGCCGGTCTGCTGGGTACCCTTGAGGAGATGAGAGATGATAAGCTGGCAGCTCTGGTCACCATGACTCAGGCTCTCTGCCGTGCTTACCTCATGAGAAAGGAGTTTGTCAAGATGATGGAGAGGAGGCATGTTGAAAACAGCTAATTCTCAACACAAAGTCACGTGATAACACTCAACAAAAACTTCCTTAACAACAACTTCTTGTCCACAGGGAAGCCATCTATACCATCCAGTACAATGTCCGCTCATTCATGAATGTCAAACACTGGCCATGGATGAAGGTGTACTACAAGATCAAGCCTCTGCTGAAGAGTGCTGAGACTGAGAAAGAGTTGGCTCAGATGAAGGACAACTATGAGAAAATGCAAGGTGACCTGGCTGCTGCCTTGGCCAAGAAGAAGGAACTGGAGGAGAAGATGGTGTCTCTTCTGCAGGAGAAGAACGATCTGCAACTGCAAGTAGCATCTGTAAGTAGACACCAAGAGAAAGCGGTGCCTTTTATTTTATGTCCACAAACATGTCAATGTGCTAACGTCCATTTTTCCAATGTCAAACAAGGAATCAGAGAATCTGGTAGATGCTGAGGAGAGATGCGAGGGTCTCATCAAGAGCAAGATTCAGCTGGAGGCCAAACTCAAAGAGACCACTGAGAGACTGGAGGATGAAGAGGAAATCAATGCTGAGCTCACTGCCAAGAAGAGAAAGCTGGAGGACGAATGCTCTGAGCTCAAGAAGGATATTGATGACCTGGAGCTTACCTTGGCCAAAGTGGAAAAGGAGAAACACGCCACTGAGAACAAGGTTTGTAAACTTGAATATATCGAGCAGATAAAATAACATTTTGGAATGAAGCCTCCATGCAATAAAAACATGTTTCCTGCAAACACAGGTGAAGAACTTGACTGAGGAGATGGCCTCTCAGGATGAGAGCATTGCTAAGCTGACCAAGGAGAAGAAAGCCCTTCAGGAGGCTCATCAGCAGACTCTGGATGACCTGCAGGCTGAGGAAGACAAAGTCAACACTCTGACCAAGGCCAAGACCAAGCTTGAGCAGCAAGTCGATGATGTAAGTTTTAAGTGACCTGGACAGGTACAACAGGATCCTTCTTGAATCTTGAATATGACAATAACAAACCAGTATCCTTGTGCAGCTTGAGGGCTCTCTGGAGCAAGAGAAGAAGCTTCGTATGGACCTTGAGAGAGCCAAGAGGAAGCTGGAGGGTGATCTGAAACTGGCCCAGGAATCCATCATGGATCTTGAGAATGACAAGCAGCAGTCTGAGGAGAAAATTAAAAAGTAACTAAGTTCAGCTTGTAATCTCAATTGAAAAAAACAAAACATGAATATGTCTGGAGACATGATCCAGAGCATAGATGAACTCTTACTATGCATTTCATCACTCTCACAGGAAGGACTTTGAAATTAGCCAGCTCCTTAGCAAGATTGAAGATGAGCAATCAATGGGTGCCCAGCTTCAGAAGAAAATCAAGGAGCTTCAGGTGATGGATGCGTTGTGTTACTTCAAACATCACTCATGAATTTCCTACCTGGTAACTCAAAGGTGAACATTTACTGACAAACTACATATCTACATCCAACAGGCCCGCATTGAGGAACTGGAGGAGGAGATTGAGGCTGAGCGTGCTGCTCGTGCCAAGGTTGAGAAGCAGAGGGCTGACCTCTCCAGGGAACTTGAGGAGATCAGCGAGAGGCTGGAGGAGGCCGGTGGTGCAACTGCTGCTCAGATTGAGATGAACAAGAAGCGTGAGGCTGAGTTCCAGAAGCTCCGTCGTGACCTTGAGGAGTCTACTCTGCAGCATGAAGCCACGGCTGCTGCTCTTCGCAAGAAGCAGGCCGACAGCGTCGCTGAGCTGGGAGAGCAGATTGACAACCTGCAGCGCGTCAAGCAGAAGCTTGAGAAGGAGAAGAGTGAATACAAGATGGAGATTGATGACCTCTCCAGCAACATGGAGGCTGTTGCTAAAGCAAAGGTACACAACACATTCACTTGTGGTGCTCAACATCTAAATGACAGTAAAACTGTAATCACTATAAGGAAAATCACATCACTGATCTGATTTCTCTTGTCCCCATAGGGAAATCTTGAAAAGATGTGCCGTACTCTTGAGGACCAACTTAGTGAACTGAAGACCAAGAATGATGAAAACGTCCGCCAGTTGAATGATGCAGGTGCACAGAAAGCTCGTCTCCTGACAGAAAACGGTACGTCCAAAACAGTGTCTAAATGCAGTGATCTTCAGTGTTTGACAGAGAAACTGAACAAAGACTAAAGTTTGATGACTGTTTTCACTCCAGGTGAGTTTGGACGTCAAATTGAGGAGAAAGAGGCTCTTGTATCCCAGCTGACCAGAGGCAAACAGGCCTTCACTCAGCAGATTGAGGAGCTGAAGAGACAGATTGAAGAGGAGGTTAAGGTAAGAAACCTTCATCTTAAGTGTGTATTTGTATTATTGGTTGGGGATTTAGACATTTTGCACATTCAATTGTATGTCTAATTCCAGGCCAAGAATGCTCTTGCCCATGGACTGCAATCTGCCCGCCATGACTGCGACCTGCTGAGGGAGCAGTTTGAGGAGGAGCAGGAGGCCAAGGCTGAGCTGCAGCGTGGAATGTCCAAGGCCAACAGTGAGGTGGCTCAGTGGAGAACTAAGTATGAAACCGACGCTATCCAGCGCACAGAGGAGCTTGAGGAAGCCAAGTGAGTAATATTCAAACAACTAAATGGTCAGACATAAAGCATTATAGCATAGGTGGACAAATAACAAGACAAATGTGACTTTCTCTACAGGAAAAAGTTGGCTCAGCGCCTTCAGGAGGCTGAGGAACAGATTGAGGCTGTCAATTCCAAGTGTGCCTCTCTGGAGAAGACCAAACAGAGGCTCCAGAGTGAGGTGGAGGACCTCATGATTGATGTGGAGAGAGCTAATGGGCTGGCTGCCAACCTGGACAAGAAGCAGAGGAACTTTGACAAGGTAACATCTTTGTTTTTTACAACCAAGCAATGAAACTAGAAAAACATTTTTGGCTGTATGTATATATAACTGTATAAACTGTGTTGTTCAGGTGCTGGCAGAGTGGAAGCAGAAGTATGAGGAGGGTCAGGCAGAGCTCGAGGGAGCTCAGAAGGAGGCTCGTACTCTCAGCACTGAGCTGTTCAAGATGAAGAACTCTTATGAGGAGGCTCTGGATCAGCTGGAGACCATGAAGCGTGAAAACAAGAACCTGCAGCGTGAGTTAATACCAGATTGTATTAACAACAGCAATTAGCTCTTAGAACTTAGTTGATTTAAAAGACGTGCATGCATTTGTTAGAGGAAAGTAGTACAATTGCCATTTTACAGCTTTCACATATTAAACATATCGCATCCATCTGCAGAGGAGATCTCAGATCTGACTGAACAGATTGGTGAGACTGGCAAGAGCATCCATGAGCTGGAGAAGGCCAAGAAGCAGGTGGAGACAGAGAAGTCTGAGATCCAGACAGCTCTTGAAGAGGCTGAGGTAAACCTTTGTCTGTTTCTCCAGGGAGACCTTCTTAAAAGAAACAACTTTAAGTCATGAACTAACATTGTATAAAAGCTTTAAAGGCAGAGGTCAGTGTATTATTCTTTGATACCATTAGGGAACTCTGGAGCATGAGGAGTCTAAGATCCTGCGTGTCCAGCTGGAGCTGAACCAGATTAAGGGTGAGGTTGACAGGAAGCTGGCAGAGAAAGATGAGGAGATGGAGCAGATCAAGAGGAACAGCCAGAGGGTGACTGACTCCATGCAGAGCACTCTGGATTCTGAGGTCAGGAGCAGAAACGATGCCCTGAGAATCAAGAAGAAGATGGAGGGAGATCTGAACGAGATGGAGATTCAGCTGAGCCATGCCAATCGCCAGGCTTCTGAGTCCCAGAAACAGCTGAGGAATGTGCAGGCACAGCTCAAGGTATTCTAATACACAGAGCACAAAGAGTCCTTGCACACATGATAGTAAGTACACCAACATTCAGACATTCATATGAATACTTTCCTGATCATGTTTTGCACTAGGATGCTCAACTGCACCTTGATGATGCTGTCAGAGCCCAGGATGACCTGAAGGAACAGGCTGCTATGGTGGACCGCAGGAACGGTCTGATGGTGGCTGAAATTGAGGAACTTAGGGCTGCTCTGGAACAGACAGAGAGAAGCCGCAAAATCGCGGAGCAGGAGCTGGTGGATGCCAGTGAGCGTGTTGGACTTCTGCACTCTCAGGTGAACATGACTTCAAACATTTCTCCAGCGTTTCACAAATCTAAACAAGCATGGAAGGAAATACATAACTTCACCAATTTCTCATCTTTCAGAACACAAGCCTGCTGAACACCAAGAAGAAGCTCGAGGCTGACCTGGTCCAGATCCAGAGTGAAGTGGATGACACTGTTCAGGAAGCAAGGAATGCAGAGGAGAAGGCCAAGAAGGCTATCACGGATGTAGGATTAAAGACCATTTGTTTGCTATTTGCTCCAACCGAACAGACATTTGTGATGGCATTTCACACTGAAACATTACTTTTTCAGGCTGCTATGATGGCTGAGGAGCTGAAGAAGGAGCAGGACACTAGTGCTCACCTGGAGAGGATGAAGAAGAACCTGGAGGTTGCTGTTAAGGACCTGCAGCACCGTCTGGATGAGGCTGAGAACCTGGCCATGAAGGGTGGCAAGAAGCAGCTCCAGAAACTCGAGTCTAGAGTAAGATAAAGATGATAAGATTTCTGCAGTTCCACAAATGTATGAAAACACATGAATTGTTGAGAATTTATGAATTTTCTCTTGTTTTAAAAGGTGCGTGAGTTGGAGTCTGAGGTTGAGGCTGAGCAGAGACGTGGTGCAGATGCCGTGAAGGGTGTCCGCAAATATGAGAGGAGAGTGAAGGAACTCACCTATCAGGCAAGTTCCATTGACACATGGAATGTACAGTAAAGATTTATGTAACACTTACCATTACAAAAGTCTACATAAATGTATATTTTCTACTACAGACTGAGGAGGACAAGAAGAATGTTACCAGGCTGCAGGACCTGGTTGACAAGCTGCAGCTGAAGGTGAAGGCCTACAAGAGGCAGGCTGAGGAAGCGGTAAGGAAAAGCATTTGTTTAAAACAATGAGTTTTTGACACAATGTTATTTCACATATGTAAACCTATGGGTCATCTCTAAACGCCTCAACATTTTACTATATTTTGAATTCCAGGAGGAGCAGGCCAATGCTCATCTGTCCAAGTGCAGGAAGATCCAGCATGAGCTGGAGGAGGCTGAGGAGCGTGCTGACATTGCTGAGTCCCAGGTCAACAAGCTCAGAGCTAAGAGCCGTGACTCTGGCAAGGTAAATAGTGACTAAACTTCAGATAGTTACTAATTCATGACTGAAAAATTGCATTACTGCTTTGTGCTTCATAAAACTGAGAAATGGTAAAACCTCAACATATGTTTATGCAGGCAGAATGTGTGAATAGGCTTGTATTTATTTCATTATTTCTTTCTTTTACAGGGTAAAGAAGCAGCTGAGTAATGTACTCGAACCAATGGTCTGTTTCTAATCATATAATATGATGTAGAATTAACCACAATAAAGCATTTTTTAAAAACTCATTTCATTGTCTGTCATGTGTTGATGACATTCTGTCCTCTCAGAGAGAGTAACTACAAGATACATGTTATGAAAATGCTGAAAAACATTTTTTGAAGCCTGCTGCTGCCGGCATCACTTTAAAGGGGAGGTCAGAGAAGCCGATTGAGTAGAAAAAACTAAATGACGTCACAATAACTCCTGTTTATAAACGAATCAGTTCCTTGTTGCTTAATTCAAAATGAACTCTCAGTTTGAAGCTTTGGAGACCAGAAGCAGTTCTGCAAAAAAATTAACAGCCAAGCTTACTTTGGCATCTGAGAATTACACCTTGAGCACTTGCTCTTGGCCCTGAAGAAGATGTACCCGGTTACAGAATGCAACGTGGTATTGATAGGATTTGTATTATGATTATCAAAAAGGCGACCATGGATTGACATGATTATGATGATATTTGACATGAAACTTACCTGAGGACAATGTAGAAGAACCTGGAAGTTGCCCATGAGGTCCTGCAGCATTGCCTGGTTGAGGCTAAAAAGCATAGAGTGGAAATAAATATAATCAGACCCTGATTATTTTCTGTTACATAAAAGAGATGTGGGTCAGCAGATGCAAATAAAGTTCTCAATAAATATGAAAAGAATCTGAGGTAACTTTCTGACCGGTATAGTCATATTGAAATTTAACACACATAGATGAATCAAATATAATTTTCAATGAAAGCATTAAAACTAAAGAAACACATTACAAGACTTGACAAATCTGGAACCATGAGGTTATCAGATTGTTGAGGTTATTAACCATGGCCAAACAATCTGGAACATTCAAAATGTTGGGAGTTGACTAGAACTTTAAGTGTGTATATAGTTTTTGCAAAGAACACACATTGTTAACTGTTTAAAAGTGGAAGAAGCCTGATCTAAAAACCTGACATTGCTATCACCTGAGGTAGCAGTCACAAAAGAGCATGCTTGAAATATGGTACCAATTTTGGGTGTTGTGGCCTCACAGGTTGGTCTGACCTTTTGTTACTGCACTCCATCCACTATATCCACCTGTAGGCTTGACCTTTACACATTTAACTCTCACTCTTCTGTGGCGGAGAACGTCAGCTGTTGTCAACTTGGATTAATGGCAGCAACAATGGATTCCAATGCTGACCCTGTGACACAGAAAGTGACTTTTCTAAATATACCAAAACATTCTCGGGAAGCTCTCAACGTCTCAAAGCACTCCTGCAGTACAATGCAATGCCTCGAGTGTTGATTATTGTCCCCTCCAGTATTATTCAAAAACTTTCTCTCTGTGGGTTAAATGTTCAAAATAAATGTATTCGGCTGCATGTTTCATTTGTTTGTCTCAAACTGATTTTCATCAATACAGCTGTCTACATAAGCTGCATAGCATCTCACATTTCACAGATCCTTTATAAATGTCAATGGCAGCCCAACCCTCTTTACAGCCTTCAAGTCTATTTTCTGCCTTTTTATGAGCCTAACTTCTTACACTTGCAAGACAGTTCAGTTACACAACCCTTTGCTATCATCCAATTCTATATCCACATTCACATACATCTTTTAAACAAAGAAACATTTTTTTTTAATGTAATCATTGCCGACATGTTCTCTGTGAGAATCCAAATGATGTGCCAAATGAGACAGGATGGGAGATTAATCCCAGCAACACATAGTTCTTTGAGCAGTTTAGGAGCTGTAGCATGCCAGATTTGTCATTTACCAGCTGTTAAACCTTTCATTGGATGGACGTGTTAACACCACGGGATATCATGAATTCTGCAACAGACAACACATGAAGATGTCTGACAATCCAAACCTTCTTTATTGGAAAGATGAAGACGATATGTAACTCTTTGGAGAGGATGGTAGCAATAATAGACCAACAACTATTATACAGTATTTTCAACCTTGAGAAACATTTATTTTGAACATTTAACCCACAGAGAGAAAGTTTTTGAATAATACTGGAGGGGACAATAATCAACACTCGAGGCATTGCATTGTACTGCAGGAGTGCTTTGAGACGTTGAGAGCTTCCCGAGAATGTTTTGGTATATTTAGAAAAGTCACTTTCTGTGTCACAGGGTCAGCATTGGAATCCATTGTTGCTGCCATTAATCCAAGTTGACAACAGCTGACGTTCTCCGCCACAGAAGAGTGAGAGTTAAATGTGTAAAGGTCAAGCCTACAGGTGGATATAGTGGATGGAGTGCAGTAACAAAAGGTCAGACCAACCTGTGAGGCCACAACACCCAAAATTGGTACCATATTTCAAGCATGCTCTTTTGTGACTGCTACCTCAGGTGATAGCAATGTCAGGTTTTTAGATCAGGCTTCTTCCACTTTTAAACAGTTAACAATGTGTGTTCTTTGCAAAAACTATATACACACTTAAAGTTCTAGTCAACTCCCAACATTTTGAATGTTCCAGATTGTTTGGCCATGGTTAATAACCTCAACAATCTGATAACCTCATGGTTCCAGATTTGTCAAGTCTTGTAATGTGTTTCTTTAGTTTTAATGCTTTCATTGAAAATTATATTTGATTCATCTATGTGTGTTAAATTTCAATATGACTATACCGGTCAGAAAGTTACCTCAGATTCTTTTCATATTTATTGAGAACTTTATTTGCATCTGCTGACCCACATCTCTTTTATGTAACAGAAAATAATCAGGGTCTGATTATATTTATTTCCACTCTATGCTTTTTAGCCTCAACCAGGCAATGCTGCAGGACCTCATGGGCAACTTCCAGGTTCTTCTACATTGTCCTCAGGTAAGTTTCATGTCAAATATCATCATAATCATGTCAATCCATGGTCGCCTTTTTGATAATCATAATAAAGTCACACGTTCCGACTTTGGCATTCTGTAACCAGATACATCTTTTTTCGGTCCGTGTAATTCTCAAATGTCAGAGTGAGCTAAGCTGTTTAATTTTTTCAGAATTGCCTCTCGCCTCCAAAGCTTTGAACTGAGAATTCAGCTTAAGGTAAAAGGAACCGATTCATTGATGTACAGGAGTGACGTTAATTTTTTCTACTCAATCAGTTTTTCTGACTTCCCCTCTAAACTGATGCCAGCAGCGGCATGCTTCAGTAAATGTTTTTCAGCATTTTCATAACATGTATCTTGTAGTTACTCTCTCTCAGAGGACACAGTGTCATCAACATATGACAGACAGCAATACACGTTACAAAATGCTTTATTATGGTGTATTCTACATCATATTATATGATTAGAAACAGACCATTGGTTCGAGTACATTACTCAGCTGCTTCTTTACCCTGTAAAATAAAGAAATCATGAAATAAATACAAGCCTGTTTACACATTCTGCCTGCATAAACATATGTTGAGGTTTTACCATTTGTCAGTTGTATGAAGCATAAAGCAGTAATGCAATTTTTCAGTCATGAATTAGTAACTATCTGAAGTTTAGTCACTATTTACCTTGCCAGAGTCACGGCTCTTAGCTCTGAGCTTGTTGACCTGGGACTCAGCAATGTCAGCACGCTCCTCAGCCTCCTCCAGCTCATGCTGGATCTTCCTGCACTTGGACAGATGAGCATTGGCCTGCTCCTCCTGGAATTCAAAATATAGTAAAATGTTGAGGCGTTTAGAGATGACCCATAGGTTTACATATGTGAAATAACATTGTGTCAAAAACTCATTGTTTTAAACAAATGCTTTTCCTTACCGCTTCCTCAGCCTGCCTCTTGTAGGCCTTCACCTTCAGCTGCAGCTTGTCAACCAGGTCCTGCAGCCTGTTAACGTTCTTCTTGTCCTCCTCAGTCTGCAATAGAAAATATAGATTTATGTAGACTTTTGTAATAGTAAGTGTTACATAAATCTTTACTCTACATTCCATGTGTCAATGGAACTTGCCTGATAGGTGAGTTCCTTCACTCTCCTCTCATATTTGCGGACACCCTTAACGGCATCTCCACCACGTCTCTGCTCAGCCTCAACCTCAGACTCCAACTCACGCACCTTTTAAAACAAGAGAAAATTCATAAATTCTCAACAATTCATGTGTTTTCATACATTTGTGGAACTGCAGAAATCTTATCATCTTTATCTTACTCTAGACTCGAGTTTCTGGAGCTGCTTCTTGCCACCCTTCATGGCCAGGTTCTCAGCCTCATCCAGACGGTGCTGCAGGTCCTTAACAGCAACCTCCAGGTTCTTCTTCATCCTCTCCAGGTGAGCACTAGTGTCCTGCTCCTTCTTCAGCTCCTCAGCCATCATAGCAGCCTGAAAAAGTAATGTTTCAGTGTGAAATGCCATCACAAATCTCTGTTCGGTTGGAGCATAATAGCAAACAAATGGTCTTTAATCCTACATCCGTGATAGCCTTCTTGGCCTTCTCCTCTGCATTCCTTGCTTCCTGAACAGTGTCATCCACTTCACTCTGGATCTGGACCAGGTCAGCCTCGAGCTTCTTCTTGGTGTTCAGCAGGCTTGTGTTCTGAAAGATGAGAAATTGGTGAAGTTATGTATTTCCTTCCATGCTTGTTTAGATTTGTGAAACGCTGGAGAAATGTTTGAAGTCATGTTCACCTGGGAGTGCAGAAGTCCAACACGCTCACTGGCATCCACCAGCTCCTGCTCCGCGATTTTGCGGCTTCTCTCTGTCTGTTCCAGAGCAGCCCTAAGTTCCTCAATTTCAGCCACCATCAGACCGTTCCTGCGGTCCACCATAGCAGCCTGTTCCTTCAGGTCATCCTGGGCTCTGACAGCATCATCAAGGTGCAGTTGAGCATCCTAGTGCAAAACATGATCAGGAAAGTATTCATATGAATGTCTGATTGTCGGTGTACTTACTATCATGTGTGCAAGGACTCTTTGTGCTCTGTGTATTAGAATACCTTGAGCTGTGCCTGCACATTCCTCAGCTGTTTCTGGGACTCAGAAGCCTGGCGATTGGCATGGCTCAGCTGAATCTCCATCTCGTTCAGATCTCCCTCCATCTTCTTCTTGATTCTCAGGGCATCGTTTCTGCTCCTGACCTCAGAATCCAGAGTGCTCTGCATGGAGTCAGTCACCCTCTGGCTGTTCCTCTTGATCTGCTCCATCTCCTCATCTTTCTCTGCCAGCTTCCTGTCAACCTCACCCTTAATCTGGTTCAGCTCCAGCTGGACACGCAGGATCTTAGACTCCTCATGCTCCAGAGTTCCCTAATGGTATCAAAGAACTACATATTGACGTCTACCTTTAAAGCTTTTATACAATGTTAGTTCATGACTTAAAATTGTTTCTATTAAGAAGGTCTCCCCAGAGAAACAGACAAAGGTTTACCTCAGCCTCTTCAAGAGCTGTCTGGATCTCAGACTTCTCTGTCTCCACCTGCTTCTTGGCCTTCTCCAGCTCATGGATGCTCTTGCCAGTCTCACCAATCTGTTCAGTCAGATCTGAGATCTCCTCTGCAGATGGATACAGATATTTAATATATGAAAGCTGTGAAATAGCAATTGTACTACTTTCCTCTTACAGACGCATGCACATCTTTTAAAGCAACTAAGTTCTAAGAGCTAATTGCTGTTGTTAATACAATCTGGTATTAACTCACGCTGCAGGTTCTTGTTTTCACGCTTCATGGTCTCCAGCTGATCCAGAGCCTCCTCATAAGAGTTCTTCATCTTGAACAGCTCAGTGCTGAGAGTACGAGCCTCCTTCTGAGCTCCCTCGAGCTCTGCCTGACCCTCCTCATACTTCTGCTTCCACTCTGCCAGCACCTGAACAACACAGTTTATACAGTTATATATACATACAGCCAAAAATGTTTTTCTAGTTTAATTGTTTGGTTGTAAAAAAACAAAGATGTTACCTTGTCAAAGTTCCTCTGCTTCTTGTCCAGGTTGGCAGCCAGCCCATTAGCTCTCTCCACATCAATCATGAGGTCCTCCACCTCACTCTGGAGCCTCTGTTTGGTCTTCTCCAGAGAGGCACACTTGGAATTGACAGCCTCAATCTGTTCCTCAGCCTCCTGAAGGCGCTGAGCCAACTTTTTCCTGTAGAGAAAGTCACATTTGTCTTGTTATTTGTCCACCTATGCTATAATGCTTTATGTCTGACCATTTAGTTGTTTGAATATTACTCACTTGGCTTCCTCAAGCTCCTCTGTGCGCTGGATAGCGTCGGTTTCATACTTAGTTCTCCACTGAGCCACCTCACTGTTGGCCTTGGACATTCCACGCTGCAGCTCAGCCTTGGCCTCCTGCTCCTCCTCAAACTGCTCCCTCAGCAGGTCGCAGTCATGGCGGGCAGATTGCAGTCCATGGGCAAGAGCATTCTTGGCCTGGAATTAGACATACAATTGAATGTGCAAAATGTCTAAATCCCCAACCAATAATACAAATACACACTTAAGATGAAGGTTTCTTACCTTAACCTCCTCTTCAATCTGTCTCTTCAGCTCCTCAATCTGCTGAGTGAAGGCCTGTTTGCCTCTGGTCAGCTGGGATACAAGAGCCTCTTTCTCCTCAATTTGACGTCCAAACTCACCTGGAGTGAAAACAGTCATCAAACTTTAGTCTTTGTTCAGTTTCTCTGTCAAACACTGAAGATCACTGCATTTAGACACTGTTTTGTACATACCGTTTTCTGTCAGGAGACGAGCTTTCTGTGCACCTGCATCATTCAACTGGCGGACGTTTTCATCATTCTTGGTCTTCAGTTCGCTAAGTTGGTCCTCAAGAGTACGGCACATCTTTTCAAGATTTCCCTAATGAGGACAAGAGAAATCAGATTAGTGATGTGATTTTCCTTATAGTGATTACAGTTTTACTGTCATTTAGATGTTGAGCACCACAAGTGAATGTGTTGTGTACCTTTGCTTTAGCAACAGCCTCCATGTTGCTGGAGAGGTCATCAATCTCCATCTTGTATTCACTCTTCTCCTTCTCAAGCTTCTGCTTGACGCGCTGCAGGTTGTCGATCTGCTCTCCCAGCTCAGCGACGCTGTCGGCCTGCTTCTTGCGAAGAGCAGCAGCCGTGGCTTCATGCTGCAGAGTAGACTCCTCAAGGTCACGACGGAGTTTCTGGAACTCAGCCTCACGCTTCTTGTTCATCTCAATCTGAGCAGCAGTTGCTCCACCAGCCTCCTCCAGCCTCTCGCTGATCTCTTCAAGTTCCCTGGAGAGGTCAGCCCTCTGCTTCTCAACCTTGGCACGAGCAGCACGCTCAGCCTCAATCTCCTCCTCTAGTTCCTCAATTCGTGCCTGTTAGATGTAGATATGTAGTTTTTCAGTAAGTGTTCACCTTTGACTGACAAAGTAGGAAATTTGTAAGTGATGTTTGAAGCAACACAACGCATCTGTTACCTGAAGCTCCTTGATTTTCTTCTGAAGCTGGGCACCCATTGATTGCTCATCTTCAATCTTGCTAAGGAGCTGGCTAATTTCAAAGTCCTTCCTGTGAGAGTGATGAAATGCATAGTAAGAGTTCATCTATGCTCTGGACCATGTCTCCAGACATATTCATTTGTTTTCAATTGCAATTACAAGCTGAACTTAGTTACTTTTTAATTTTCTCCTCAGACTGCTGCTTGTCATTCTCAAGATCCATGATGGATTCCTGGGCCAGTTTCAGATCACCCTCCAGCTTCCTCTTGGCTCTCTCAAGGTCCATACGAAGCTTCTTCTCTTGCTCCAGAGAGCCCTCAAGCTGCACAGGAATATGGGTTTGTTATTGTCATATTCAAGATTCAAGAAGGATCCTGTTGTACCTGTCCAGGTGACTTAAAACTTACATCATCGACTTGCTGCTCAAGCTTGGTCTTGGCCTTGGTCAGAGTGTTGACTTTGTCTTCCTCAGCCTGCAGGTCATCCAGAGTCTGCTGATGAGCCTCCTGAAGGGCTTTCTTCTCCTTGGTCAGCTTAGCAATGCTCTCATCCTGAGAGGCCATCTCCTCAGTCAAGTTCTTCACCTGTGTTTGCAGGAAACATGTTTTTATTGCATGGAGGCTTCATTCCAAAATGTTATTTTATCTGCTCGATATATTCAAGTTTACAAACCTTGTTCTCAGTGGCGTGTTTCTCCTTTTCCACTTTGGCCAAGGTAAGCTCCAGGTCATCAATATCCTTCTTGAGCTCAGAGCATTCGTCCTCCAGCTTTCTCTTCTTGGCAGTGAGCTCAGCATTGATTTCCTCTTCATCCTCCAGTCTCTCAGTGGTCTCTTTGAGTTTGGCCTCCAGCTGAATCTTGCTCTTGATGAGACCCTCGCATCTCTCCTCAGCATCTACCAGATTCTCTGATTCCTTGTTTACATTGGAAAAATGGCGTTCGCACATTGACATGTTGTGGACATAAAATAAAAGGCACCGCTTTCTCTTGACGTTTACTTACAGATGCTACTTGCAGTTGCAGATCGTTCTTCTCCTGCAGAAGAGACACCATCTTCTCCTCCAGTTCCTTCTTCTTGGCCAAGGCAGCAGCCAGGTCACCTTGCATCTTCTCATAGTTGTCCTTCATCTGAGCCAACTCTTTCTCAGTCTCAGCACTCTTCAGCAGAGGCTTGATCTTGTAGTATACCTTCATCCATGGCCAGTGTTTGACATTCATGAATGAGCGGACATTGTACTGGATGGTATAGATGGCTTCCCTGTGGACAAGAAGTTGTTGTTAAGGAAGTTTTTGTTGAGTGTTATCACGTGACTTTGTGTTGAGAATTAGCTGTTTTCAACATGCCTCCTCTCCATCATCTTGACAAACTCCTTTCTCATGAGGTAAGCACGGCAGAGAGCCTGAGTCATGGTGACCAGAGTTGCCAACTTTTCATCTCTCATCTCCTCAAGGGTACCCAACAGACCAGCTTTGAAGAATACCTAAACCACCACAAGACAATAATGATTGCAGCATAAAGTTAGACACTGACACCAGAATGAACCAAGAGAGTGAGTACTGTGCATCATGTACAACATCCAAACAAGTGGGATTTTTAGAAATCCCACATAGTTCATGAATTCTAATTCGTAGATGTTTCATAATTTTTCACCTGCTGGCTGCTCTATATCTGTACAAGTGATCAGTCTCTTATCCACTGGCACATGGATTAGATTTGCACCAAATTCAGTGATGTAGATATTATGTCTTACCAGATAGTAGATACACGAGCTGCACTGAATATTCAGTGTTCCAAGTAATGATACAGACTTTCTATGATTTAAAACAAGGAACACCTGGTGCTTACCTTGGTGTGTCCAAATCTGTACTGGTCATGATCCACATCAATTGACCCAAGCAGCTTCTCTGCAGCCTTCTTGTTGTCAATGAACTGGCCCTCAGGGATGACACTGGCATTCAGTACCTTGTATCTGTTTTGAGAGAGCAAACAGTCAACGTGTGGATTTTCTTGTTATTGTCTACATCCAACTTCTATTGTCATAATAGTTGTACCTCTGCTTGAAGTCACCATAGAGGATTCTGCTGGGGAAACCTTTCCTGCAGATTCTGATACCCTCCAGGACACCATTACACCTGAGCTGGTGGATAACCAGGAAGTTCTCCATCAGACCTGTCCAATAGAAATGTGCCAGTTTATCAGTTGTTTTGCAAACTCCAAACCAATCCACTACACAGAAACACTTTGAAGATCATGTTTTGGTACCTGGAGTCTTTGACTCATTGGGAATCAGGCAACGCACAAAGTGAGGGTGGGTGCTCCTCAAGTTAGTCATCAGCTTGCCCAAGTTCTCCTGTAGGTAGAAAGTGGTGATCTTTGTCATAAAAACGAACACATTTGATTTACACTATTAACATTCAGTTTATTTGTCAAATCTCACCCTGAACTGTGAAGACACAGTCTGCATAGAGCCACCCTTCTTCTTGCCTCCCTTCTTGCCGCCACCGGTCTCTGTTTTTCAGTTGATTTGAAATGGAAAGTTGTGTTAGACGAAAAAGTCTTTACATTTACAGCACATGAAGAGACACACAAATGTACAATCTGTTGAATTTGTGGAACATATGTTTTCCTACCCTCAACAACAGGAGGATACAGAAGAGACAGCAGTTTCACTGAGGACTTCTGGTACAGCTGCACAACAGACTCATTCAGTGGGTCCTTGTTCTTGTCCAGCCAGCCACTGATGTTGTAGTCCACAGTACCAGCATAGTGCACCAGGGAGAAGTGGGCCTCAGCCTTGCCCTTGGCAGGCTTTGGCTTCTCAAATGCCTTGTTTTTGCCAAGATGCTGGTCGTACAGCTTGTTCTTGAAGGATGTGTCAGTGGCCTTGGGGAACATGCACTCCTCTTCAAGGATGGAGAAGATGCCCATGGGCTTGATGACAAGGACAAGAGATATGTCATGAAATGACAGTGTTCTTCTACTGTAATAAGAGTTGCATTCAAAAGAGTTATGATGTAGACGTGTACCTTCTCAATCAGCTCAATGCAGGCAGCCAAGTCCATACCGAAGTCAATGAACTCCCAGATAATACCCTCCTTCTTGTACTCCTCTTGCTCCAGGACGAACATGTGGTGGTTGAAGAACTGCTGCAGTTTCTCATTGGTGAAGTTGATGCACAACTGCTCCATGCTGTTGAACTGTGAATGTAGAAATAGATCAGGCAATCAGTGACAAACAATTCAAAGGATCTGGTCATGTGAACCAAAGCAACTCCTCCTTTGTTGGGGATGAAACTTACATCAAAGATTTCAAAGCCAGCAATATCCAGGACACCAATGAAGAAATTCCTTTGCTGCTTAGTGTCCAACATCTGGTTGATACGGATGACCATCCACAAGAACATCCTTTCATAGATGGACTTGGCCAGAGCAGGCACTGAGTTCAGCACCTAAGGAAATACAAGAACATAACTTCAGTAATGATGCACATTAATGTAAAATGGTGGAATACCGTAAATTCCTACATTGCATTAATGCCACAAAACTTCCCAAATAAAAGTGCATAGATATTTAAGATGTTTTTTGGTTTAAAATACATCCAGCATTCAGAGTTAAACTGATCTAAAGTCAGAATATACTGGACACTGACATTTATTTTTTCTAACAAACTCTGCACTTTAATATTTTTACTGGAACTAACACAAGAGATCTCTTTCTGTATAAAATGGTATTTGACATTGATAACTCATATTTACCTGAGGAACAGTCTGTCCCTTGGTGACAAACTCATTTCCGACTTTCACTCTGGGATAGCACAGAGCCTTCAGCATGTCAGCAGAGTTGAGACCCAACAGGTAAGCAACCTTGTCAGCATCTGAAAACAGTATTTCACAGTTAATACATGCAGTATGTGTGGTGATTGTCCAATACAATGAACAGAGAACAGCATGATTAAGAAGTAATTACTGTTGTTCATCAATTTTTCACTTTGGTATCACACCAAGTGCTCACCCTCTGTGCCATCAGGCTCAGCCTGCTCCTCACGCTGCTTCTGCTTGAACTTCATGTTCCCATGGTGAAGCACAGCACCAGTCATCTTGTAGATGCTCATCTTCTCCTCACCAGTGAAGCCCAGGATGTCAATGGCGTTCTGTGCAACAGTGGTGTCCACATGAAATATAATCAGTTCGGCAACAGGCTACTTTGGTGACCTGGGTAAGACACACAGTATGATTATTATTTCAATTTTGACTATCACTCACGTCTGTGGCTTCCAGCTCAACTTTGTCATCAATACTGGCCACAGTGATCTGACCCATACTGCACATGGGGAAGTCGTAGGGGTTGGTTGTGATGAGAGACATTTCTGAAGATCAAAGAGGTTGAAAATGTTCAGTAGAGTGTTTAAATATGAAAAAATTGTGAAGAGGTTTATCATTGAGCAACAAGTCAGTCTGTTCACCAATCAGCTCAGGTTTATGGTTGGTCATCATCTGGTAGAAGATGTGGTAGCCTCTCTCATCAGGAAGCTGGAATGTCACTCTAGACTTCTCCAGCAGATCTGCAAAGTTTGTTCATAAGTTACAATTTGTCACACTCTCAGACTACCTTCTATGTTCTCTCACTGAGAATTTGTCCACTTACATGTCTCAATGTCAGCACTAGCCAGTTTTCCAGTTGTACCGAAATGGATTCTGATGAATTTACCCTGTTTGGAACAAAAGAATCACTATAGTGCCTTTACGTGGGCAATGTGAAAAGAATCCTCCTGAGTCAGAATCACTTGATACTTACGAAACGAGAGGAGTTGTCATTCCTCACAGTTTTGGCGTTACCGTAAGCCTCCAGCAGAGGATTGGCAGCAATAATCTGATCCTCCAGTGAGCCCTAGAATCCCAGTTTAGATTTGGTATCACAAAAGAACTGTCCTTCTGGAAGTATATTCTATACTTTGAGAAATCTTACCATCATAACATACCTGAATTTTTCCGGCTCCTGCTGCTTCCTTCTTCTTTTCTCCACCTCCAACTGCGATTGTGGCAAAGTACTGGATGACACGCTTGGTGTTCACAGTCTTTCCGGCACCAGATTCTCCACTGGGTATAGACAAGGACTTGTGAGAATTTGGTCAAAGATATTCAATCATAATAAACAAAGTGAACAAATGTGATACTTACGTGATCAAGACAGACTGGTTCTCCCTGTCTGTTAAAATGAAAACAAAGAAATTCACAATCCATTTGTGCAACCGATCTCTAGCATGTTCTTCATTGCTACGTGAGGCACATACCGGTAAGCATGAACTGATAAGCGTTGTCAGAGACAGAGAAGATGTGGGGTGGAGCCTCCATACGCTTTTTGCCTCTGTAGGCAGCCACAACTTCAGCATCGTACACAGGGAGCCACTTGTAGGGGTTCACAGTGGCACAGAACAAGCCAGAGTAGGTCTAAAAGGGATCATGGAGACATTTAAGTTAATGCCAGTTAACATTTCTAACTGGTATTGTAGTTTTTGTAATATATCTCTTAGCTAATCAGGGATATTTTCTCACATAGATCATCCAGGCTGCATAACGCTCTTTGAGGTTGTACAACACAGAGGCTTCATTGAGGTGGGTCATCATGGCCATGTCCTCAATTTTGTCGAACTTGGGAGGGTTCATTGGAAAGACGTCATCTTCTTTAACTGTCCTCTCCTGCAACAGAACATGGTCCCAGTGAGAACTGATCGCATTTGACATTTAACTTCCAGTTGATTCTGACTTCATGACACCAACCTCATCATTGTCCAGGAGTTTGACAGTGGCTTTGCCACCTTCTTTCTTGAGGATGGTTCCCTTCAGGTACAACTCTTTGGTGTCAGACACATAGCAGGCGCTCTTGGCATCGAAGGGTTTGCTTTGAGCCTCAATTCTCTCCTTCTCTGGCTTACGGAGATAAATGGCAGCTTTGCCATAAATGGCCATCTCCGCGTCTGTACTCATGGTGGCGATTTGCTTCTGTAAGGTAATGACAGATAAATGTAATCTTGGTTTTAAAACCCACGTGACTACGCAGCCCAGAATAGCTGAGTTCAACTATCTAGTGATCGTGTCCCCCGTCAGGACAATATAAATTCATCTTGACTTTCACTCCCGAGTTTACATTCATTCATTCATTCATTCATTTAGTTTAATTAAAGTATATTTTCGTATATACACACTACAGGCCTAACGTTTGGAAACAAGATCAAGTTTGTTTCATTGGTATACTTTCTAACAAAATAAACATGATTATTATTTTGTAAAGAGTCACTGATTAGAATACATTTTTACTCTAATAATCAGGCATTTGTATCTGTACTCTTGTTTCTGTACTCAGCTGTTTCTTCCTCGCCATTTCTGTGGTAGTTTGTCAGAGAGATGGACACAGTTGAGATTTATTGAGATTTTTGTTTGCAAACTCTCAAAAGCCAAAGAGCAAAAGGAATAATGCAAAATGTGATTTGTTCTTTCCTTTTCCACTGAATTTGTCAATCTTGTAAATCTTCTCAGCCCTTAAACTAAGTCCTTCCCTTCTTTTGGTTGGATTTATTCATCAGTTATCTGGTATCTTCAATGTATACTTAAAGGTAAATTGAAGAAAATGGTGCATATCATTGAATGCAAAGTCTGATCATGTACTGAATACATCCCAAAAGCCACAGAATTCATACTGGTTTTGAATAAAGACATTGTGAACAGAAACTTGAAGTTGCTTCCAAAGGTTTGTCTTGTGTTAGCCTTGCTTCCAAAGTTTTGGCATGTCTTGTATAAATATAAAGTAGATTTGCAGAAACTTCACTTACAACTCAAAACAATTATTGTATAGGATTGTTCATACCTGACCCTGTTTCCGTCAAAAGTCTTTTATCTTCCCCAATCCTGTTGAAAACATATCACATATTTTGAGTCACTGAAAAGTTTGAAAACAAGAAAATTTTGCTCAAAACTGTACCTAATTAATCAATCCAATACAGTAATGTATCTAATAATAAATACATTGTAATGAATACATTAAACTCCTCTAGAGCAGATAGAAATGAAGCCTACCACAAGCAGGAGTCTTCAAGAGTCTTCACCACACACTGCTGTGATGTGTTGGACTCCTTATATTGAATCTTTTATGGCCACTCAGCAAAAGTTAAATATGGGACTCACGCCAAATGTGGTGCGAATAACAGGGAGAGCAGACATCCATTACATTTATGATGCTCATAAAAACATGGCATCCTGGATTTTAGTCACAGCGACCAGTTGTATTTTTTGTCCATGGCTTGCTATTTGTATCGTAGATTTCATTTGTAGGACATCTCTAGTTGCCTGTGACTTTATCCCAGTGACTGCTGTGGCCATGATTAAGACTGTATCAGCACAGGTGCTATCCGGCTGCATGTTTCAGTTGATTGTGTCTCAAACCGGTGAAGGAATATATATGCTTCAATTTTATTCAGCGCAGTGTTAGGATTTATTTTTTTAAGGTACTACTAACTGAACACTGAAACTGATATTACATGTGTGTTCCAATATTGATAATAGTAACCATTTAATGTGCAATGAATGCATGAGTTGTGCTTGACCTTTAAAAGGGAAGAGATGGAGCTAAGCACTAACTCCACACTCATGGGCACAGACAGGTCAGGCTGGAAAGTTACAACGGCTTACAAAAAATGCTTCTTCTTCTACACATGCACACACACTAACAAAGATAGAGTTTTGGCTTTGATGCACAGCACATTCCTATTTCCTTATAATGTAACAACTAATTGTACTGAAACTGCTAACTCAAGGTTGTTTGAGGGAAAAAAAAAACATGATAATCCTCCCTAAGGGACACCTTCATCCTCCCTATGAAATACCACTAATGGCTACATCACATCTCAGCTAACAATGGAAAAATACTAACTGCTAGAAAGCGGGAAAAAGTTTGCAGGAGGGTTCTTTTCACGGTGCGGCTCCTGGGGATTGGATAAATCATACGCCAAGAGATGGACATATCTGTGCACCAACTAATGGGAGAGCTAAGTCTAAACCACGTTTTATCCCCACCTTTAACCAATTACATTTCAGTATTTGAATTATATTTTTGGGTTTTATAACCAATCACATTTCACCATATTGAATAAAATGTTCTGTTCATATCAGACCTTATCCTTTTTCTGAGAGGCTGTTCCAAGCAGAAAAGGTCCTTGTACAATATTCTTTTGAGATACTGATATTTACAAAATGAACAGCTTAATTGGAAAGAAGTAGTTTGACTTCTATCTCAAAAAACGAACGCGCTCAACAGCAGCTGTCTACATAAGCTGCATAGCATCTCACGTTTCACAGATCCTGTATAAATGTCAACGACAGTCCCAACCCTCTTTATAGCGTTCAAGTCTATTTTCTGCCTTTTTATGAGTCTAACTTCTTACACTTCCAAGACAGTTCAGTTACACAACCCTTTGCTATCATCCAATTCTATATCCACAGTCACATATATCGTTTAAACTAATATTCTTTTTTATGTGATCATTGCTGACGTTCTCTGTGAGAATCCAACGGATGTGCCAAATGAGACAAGATAGGAGATTCATCTCAGCAACATATGGTTCTCTGAGTAGTTTAGGAGCTCTGGGATACCAAATTTGTCATTTACGAGTTGTAGAACCTTTCCTTGGATGGATGTGCTTTCACACCCTCTACCTCAGATGCTAGTTGGTAGTAGGTTTTCTCCCTTCCCCCTCCCTTCTCTCTCTCTCTTCCCAAATGAGCGTGACCGTAGTGTATGGTATCCTGACAGGTGCTCTCAATCGCAATCATCTGAGGAGGCACACAAGCCGGTGGGAGTGACCTCAGCACTACCTTCCTCTCCAATATAAGCCAGACACTTACTGCTACTCAACGCCGGGCCATTGAACTATCTCAGTTAGTACTGACTCTTGTTCCGTCTAGCTCCTCGTTGTGACTCCTTGTGCTCATTGCTGTCTCCTGTGTTCTACTTCTGGACTCCCTGCGCACTCGTCAACCCTCAACTGGATTCCGCATCATTCAGCCTGGACAGATCAGGACCACCATCAGACAAACTCCGTCATTCACAGCACCTGTCGAGACGCTGCCATCTGCCACGCCACACACCACCTCTGCCTGCCTCATCCCTCCCTGCTTCCCCTCACGTTTATAGTCAGATAAGTTCCCTGCTCATTCTGTGAGTCCAGTTCTTATTCATGGATGTTTGTTAACCTTTATATTTTCCGAATGTATTTTCCAAACGTATTTCTAGTTTTCCTAGCCACCAAACTTTCGGCGTTTGCGTGTGTGTTGTATTTAGCGCTTGGTTGTAACTTTCCTGGCTCCGTGATACCTAGTTCAGATAAGTTCCCCGTTCATTCAATTGTTTGTTTGACGAGACTCGGGTATTAGCTATCCTCCCCATGACACTTCCTGTTGTAGTTTTCTGTGACTTTATAAATAAAAGTTATGTTTTTTTGCTCCTACGCTTGTCTGTTGTGTCTCTGTTGTGCTGCGCTTGAGTTTCTGATTTGGCATGGTAACGTGCTCACACCAGGGGATATCATGAGTTGTACAGCAGATCACACATGGAGATGTCTGAGAATCCAAGCCTGCTTTATTAGAAAGATGAAAACAATATGTAATTCTTTGGAGAGGATGGAAGCTTTGATAGACCAACAACTATTATACAGTATTTTAAACCTTGAGACGTTTATTTTGTGTCATCATTCCTGCTCCAGCCTCTGCCTGGCTTCCTCTTTCTCCCTCTTGATCTGTCCCTCACTTTCCCTCCTGATCAGCCTCTCCCTCACTCATCCTCTCTCTCCCTCTATCCTTCTCTTTCGCTTATCCTCTTTCCCTCTCTCTTTGTCTCTCACTCATCCTCTCTCTCTCTCTCTCTCTCTCTCTCTCTCTCTCTCTCCTGCACAGCCTGGAACCTGCTCATTGAGAGATTGGAGGTCAGCTCACCTGCCCATAATCACTTCTATAAAAGCCCAGTTTATTCTTCTTACTTTCTGCCAGACCATAGACTCTCATCGACGGTCATAACCAGTATTCCTGCCGGTCCCCAATCTGTCTCCAACCTGCCTGCTTCAAGCCACTCCAGCCAGTCTGCCTTGTATCAGCGACAAACTCACTGCCCCAATGCACCCCTCAGCCAGCCTTCTCTACCGCTGACTCCTGACCAGTCTGCTGTCGATTCTCCCCCAAGCCACTGCCTCCAGCCTGCCCTATTTCGGTGATTCACTCGACTGCCCGATCCTCCCCTGCCTGTGCTGATACTCTGCCCCATTCGTTTAGTTTCCCACCGTCATGTGAGTATCCCCGTTTGGTTGGTCAAGCTTTAGTTTATCATCTGGTTGCCATTGTTCTTGTTCTGTTTGTTAGTGAGTGGTGTTTCTTGATTTTTGTAGTTCTGCCAATTTTTTGAATTGAAATTGGTTAGTCTCAATTTAGTCTTTCTCCTCAGTTATCCGGCCTGAGTTCCTGTTTCCCTACTTAGTTACATGAATCTGCTTATTTATTGGTTTTGATTATATTAAATCCTTGAGGTTGTTTTGTTAGTTTAACCCTGCTGGTTTCCCCCAATTGATTTTGTATCATTGGGGTTTGTTCGTTTAAAAATTCTGTCTACCTGTTCTGTGTCTGCGCCTGGGCTCTCTGACCTGCCCAATGACATTTTGAACATTTCAACCACACAGAGAGAAAGTTTAACAATACTGGAGGGGAAAATAATCAACACTTGAGACATTGTATTGCACTGCAGGAGTGCTCTGAGACACTGAGAACTTCCTGAGAATGTTTTGGTCTATTGAGAAAAGTAATTTTGTGTCACAAGGTCAGCATTGAAATCCATTGTTGCTACCATTAATCCAAGTTCACAACGGCTGTCGTTGTGCACCACAGAGGAGTGAGAGTTAAATGTGTAAAGGTCAAGCATGCAGGTGGATATAGTGGATGGAACACAGTATCACCAGGTCAGACCAACCTGTGAGGCCACAACACCCAAAACTGGTATCATATTTCAAGCATGCTTCTTTATCACTGCCACCTCATGAGATAGTGATGTCAGGTCAGGTTTTTAGATCAGGCTTCTTCCAAAATGTATGTGCATGGAAACAAATGTTGGCAATAATGTCCTGCATATTGATCACAACATTATAAATATTCTTTACATGGCCCGAACCAATGTGGTGCTGCTGGGGTCGTGATGCGTGACCGTTTAAATGCAGGTGGCAACTGACAGAAAACATTTTTTGAAGGTAAGAAAAAAAAAACTACACAAAATAGCCTATAACATTGATGTGTCGCCTATTTAATTCATGTGTCATTACTGGCTCATAGAATCGTTTATATTTTTTTTTCTTTCATTTTCATTTTAGCTAGCTTGCTAATTTTGTAGCTGCTGTAGTACAGTTACCACAGGAGTTAGCAGCAGATAGGATATACTAATAGCTCTGTGAGTAATTGTCAAGTTAAATCATTTTAGTTTTGTATAGTAACCCATTTTAAAGAGCCAAAAGTAAGATTTTTCTTAGAGTTGATCATTAATTTAGTTGGTCTTAGTATTATTGTGCAATCTTAACAGTGTTTTTTACATTAAGATTACAGGTGTTTCCAGTGAAGTGACCCAGTGAAAAAATTCTATCAAAAACACGTTCTGATTTTTGCATTCTGTAACCAGATATATCTTGTTCTGGGCCAAGAGCAAGTGCTCAAGGTAAATTCTAAGATGCCAGAAAATGCTGAGCTGTTCAATTATTTTCAGAATTGCCTCTGGCCTCCAAAGCATTGAACTGAGAATTCATCTTGAAATAAGCAACAAGGAACCAGTTCATTTAGGATCAGGAGTAATTGTGACATAATTAATTTTTTTCGACTCAGTAAGCTGCTCTGACTTCTCTAAAGTGATGCTGGCAGCAGCATGCCTCCACAAATATTATTAAGCATTTTCATATCTTGTAGCTGTATCTTGTAGTTACTCTCTCTCAGAAGACACAATGTCATCAACATATGACAGACAGCGAAATAAGTTCAAAAATACTTTATTCTGGTTTATTCCACATCATATTATATGGTTAGAAACAGATCATTGGTTCGAGTACATTACTCAGCTGCTTCTTTACCCTGCGAAATAAAGGAAAAATTTAATAAAAATTAGCGTATACACACATTCTGCCTGGAAAAAGACTTTTTGAAGTTTTAGAATTTGCCAGTTTAATGAAGCATAAAGCAATAATGCAATTTTTCAGTCATGAATTAGTAACTATCTGAAGTTTAGTCACTATTTACCTTGCCAGAGTCACGGCTCTTAGCTCTGAGCTTGTTGACCTGGGACTCAGCAATGTCAGCACGCTCCTCAGCCTCCTCCAGCTCATGCTGGATCTTCCTGCACTTGGACAGATGAACATTGGCCTGCTCCTCCTGGAATTCAAAATATAGTAAAATGTTGAGGCGTTTACAAATGGCCCATGGGTTTACATATGTGAATTAATATAGTGTCAAAAACTCATTGTTTTAAACAAATGCTTTTCCTTACCGCTTCCTCAGCCTGCCTCTTGTAGGCCTTCACCTTCAGCTGCAGCTTGTCAACCAGGTCCTGCAGCCTGGTAACGTTCTTCTTGTCCTCCTCAGTCTGTAACAGAAAATATAGATTTATGTAGACTTTTGTAATGGTAAGTGTTACATAAATCTTTACAGTACATTCCATGTGTCAATGGAACTTGCCTGATAGGTGAGTTCCTTCACTCTTCTCTCATATTTGCGGACACCCTTAACGGCATCTCCACCACGTCTCTGCTCAGCCTCAACCTCAGACTCCAACTCACGCACCTTTTAAAACAAGAGAAAATTCATAAATTCTCAACAATTCATGTGTTTTCATACATTTGTGGAACTGCAGAAATCTTATCATCTTTATCTTACTCTAGACTCGAGTTTCTGGAGCTGCTTCTTGCCACCCTTCATGGCCAGGTTCTCAGCCTCATCCAGACGGTGCTGCAGGTCCTTAACAGCAACCTCCAGGTTCTTCTTCATCCTCTCCAGGTGAGCACTAGTGTCCTGCTCCTTCTTCAGCTCCTCAGCCATCATAGCAGCCTGAAAAAGTAATGTTTCAGTGTGAAATGCCATCACAAATGTCTGTTCGGTTGGAGCAAAACAGCAAACAAATGGTCTTTAATCCTACATCAGTGATAGCCTTCTTGGCCTTCTCCTCTGCATTCCTTGCTTCCTGAACAGTGTCATCCACTTCACTCTGGATCTGGACCAGGTCAGCCTCGAGCTTCTTCTTGGTGTTCAGCAGGCTTGTGTTCTGAAAGATGAGAAATTGGTGAAGTTATGTATTTCCTTCCATGCTTGTTTAGATTTGTGAAACGCTAGAGTAATGTTTGAAGTCATGTTCACCTGAGAGTGCAGAAGTCCAACACGCTCACTGGCATCCACCAGCTCCTGCTCCGCGATTTTGCGGCTTCTCTCTGTCTGTTCCAGAGCAGCCCTAAGTTCCTCAATTTCAGCCACCATCAGACCGTTCCTGCGGTCCACCATAGCAGCCTGTTCCTTCAGGTCATCCTGGGCTCTGACAGCATCATCAAGGTGCAGTTGAGCATCCTAGTGCAAAACATGATCAGGAAAGTATTCATATGAATGTCTGAATGTTGGTGTACTTACTATCATGTGTGCAAGGACTCTTTGTGCTCTGTGTATTAGAATACCTTGAGCTGTGCCTGCACATTCCTCAGCTGTTTCTGGGACTCAGAAGCCTGGCGATTGGCATGGCTCAGCTGAATCTCCATCTCGTTCAGATCTCCCTCCATCTTCTTTTGATTCTCAGGGCATCGTTTCTGCTCCTGACCTCAGAATCCAGAGTGCTCTGCATGGAGTCAGTCACCCTCTGGCTGTTCCTCTTGATCTGCTCCATCTCCTCATCTTTCTCTGCCAGCTTCCTGTCAACCTCACCCTTAATCTGGTTCAGCTCCAGCTGGACACGCAGGATCTTAGACTCCTCATGCTCCAGAGTTCCCTAATGGTATCAAAGAATAATACACTGACCTCTGCCTTTAAAGCTTTTATACAATGTTAGTTCATGACTTAAAGTTGTTTCTTTTAAGAAGGTCTCCCTGGAGAAACAGACAAAGGTTTACCTCAGCCTCTTCAAGAGCTGTCTGGATCTCAGACTTCTCTGTCTCCACCTGCTTCTTGGCCTTCTCCAGCTCATGGATGCTCTTGCCAGTCTCACCAATCTGTTCAGTCAGATCTGAGATCTCCTCTGCAGATGGATGGATATGTTTAATATGTGAAAGCTGCAAAATGGCAATTGTACTACTTTCCTCTAACAAATGCATGCACGTCTTTTCAATCAACTAAGTTCTAAGAGCTAATTGCTGTTGTTAATACAATCTGGTATTAACTCACGCTGCAGGTTCTTGTTTTCACGCTTCATGGTCTCCAACTGATCCAGAGCCTCCTCATAAGAGTTCTTCATTTTGAACAGCTCAGTGCTGAGAGTACGAGCCTCCTTCTGAGCTCCCTCGAGCTCTGCCTGACCCTCCTCATACTTCTGCTTCCACTCTGCCAGCACCTGAACAACACAGTTTATACAGTTATATATACATACAGCCAAAAATGTTTTTCTAGTTTCATTGCTTGGTTGTAAAAAATAAAGATGTTACCTTGTCAAAGTTCCTCTGCTTCTTGTCCAGGTTGGCAGCCAGCCCATTAGCTCTCTCCACATCAATCATGAGGTCCTCCACCTCACTCTGGAGCCTCTGTTTGGTCTTCTCCAGAGAGGCACACTTGGAATTGACAGCCTCAATCTGTTCCTCAGCCTCCTGAAGGCGCTGAGCCAACTTTTTCCTGTAGAGAAAGTCACATTTGTCTTGTTATTTGTCCACCTATGCTGTAATGCTTTACGTCTGACCATTCTGTTGTTTGAATATTACTCACTTGGCTTCCTCAAGCTCCTCTGTGCGCTGGATAGCGTCGGTTTCATACTTAGTTCTCCACTGAGCCACCTCACTGTTGGCCTTGGACATTCCACGCTGCAGCTCAGCCTTGGCCTCCTGCTCCTCCTCAAACTGCTCCCTCAGCAGGTCGCAGTCATGGCGGGCAGATTGCAGTCCATGGGCAAGAGCATTCTTGGCCTGGAATTAGACATACAATTGAATGTGCAAAATGTCTAAATCCCCAACCAATAATACAAATACACACTTAAGATGAAGGTTTCTTACCTTAACCTCCTCTTCAATGTGTCTCTTCAGCTCCTCAATCTGCTGAGTGAAGGCCTGTTTGCCTCTGGTCAGCTGGGATACAAGAGCCTCTTTCTCCTCAATTTGACGTCCAAACTCACCTGGAGTTAAAACAGTCATCAAACTTTAGTCTTTGTTCAGTTTCTCTGTCAAACACTGAAGATCACTGCATTTAGACACTGTTTTGTACGTACCGTTTTCTGTCAGGAGACGAGCTTTCTGTGCACCTGCATCATTCAACTGGCGGATGTTTTCATCATTCTTGGTCTTCAGTTCGCTAAGTTGGTCCTCAAGAGTACGGCACATCTTTTCAAGATTTCCCTAATGAGGACAAGAGAAATCCGATCAGTGATGTGATTTTCCTGATAGTGATTACAGTTTTACTGTCATTTAGATGTTGAGCACCACAAGTGAATGTGTTGTGTACCTTTGCTTTAGCAACAGCCTCCATGTTGCTGGAGAGGTCATCAATCTCCATCTTGTATTCACTCTTCTCCTTCTCAAGCTTCTGCTTGACGCGCTGCAGGTTGTCGATCTGCTCTCCCAGCTCAGCGACGCTGTCGGCCTGCTTCTTGCGAAGAGCAGCAGCCGTGGCTTCATGCTGCAGAGTAGACTCCTCAAGGTCACGACGGAGCTTCTGGAACTCAGCCTCACGCTTCTTGTTCATCTCAATCTGAGCAGCAGTTGCTCCACCGGCCTCCTCCAGCCTCTCGCTGATCTCCTCAAGTTCCCTGGAGAGGTCAGCCCTCTGCTTCTCAACTTTGGCACGAGCAGCACGCTCAGCCTCAATCTCCTCCTCCAGTTCCTCAATGCGGGCCTGTTGGATGTAGATATGTAGTTTTTGAATAAATGTTCAACTTATAATAACCAACTAGGAAATTTACAAGTGACGTTTGAAGCAACACAACGCATCTGTCACCTGAAGCTCCTTGATCTTCTTCTGAAGCTGGGCACCCATTGACTGTTCATCCTCAATCTTGCTAAGGAGCTGGCTAATTTCAAAGTCCTTCCTATGAGAGTGATGAAATGCATAGTTACAATTCATTCATTCTCTGGACCATGTCTCCAGACATATTCTTTTTTTTTTTTTTTCAATTGAGATTTCAAGCTTAACTTAGTTACTTTTTAGTTTTCTCCTCAGACTGCTGCTTGTCATTCTCAAGATCCATGATGGATTCCTGGGCCAGTTTCAGATCACCCTCCAGCTTCCTTTTGGCTCTCTCAAGGTCCATACGAAGCTTCTTCTCTTGCTCCAGAGAGCCCTCAAGCTGCACAGGAATATGGGTTTGTTATTGTCATATTCAAGATTCAAGAAGGATCCTGTTGTACCTGTCCAGGCCACTTAAAACTTACATCATCGACTTGCTGCTCAAGCTTGGTCTTGGCCTTGGTCAGAGTGTTGACTTTGTCTTCCTCAGCCTGCAGGTCATCCAGAGTCTGCTGATGAGCCTCCTGAAGGGCTTTCTTCTCCTTGGTCAGCTTAGCAATGCTCTCATCCTGAGAGGCCATCTCCTCAGTCAGATTCTTCACCTGTGTTTGTAGGAAGCATGGTTTTTTTTGCATGAAGGCATCATTCCAAAATGTTACTTTATCTGCTCGATATATTCAAGTTTACAAACCTTGTTCTCAGTGGCGTGTTTCTCTTTTTCCACTTTGGCCAAGGTAAGCTCCAGGTCATCAATATCCTTCTTGAGCTCAGAGCATTCGTCCTCCAGCTTTCTCTTCTTGGCAGTAAGCTCAGCATTGATTTCCTCTTCATCCTCCAGTCTCTCAGTGGTCTCTTTGAGTTTGGCTTCCAGCTGAATCTTGCTCTTGATGAGACCCTCGCATCTCTCCTCAGCATCTACCAGATTCTCTGATTCCTTGTTTGCATTGGAGAACGGACGTTCACACATTAACATTTTGTGGACATAAAATAAAAGGCACCGCTTTTTCTTGGTGTCTACTTACAGATGCTACTTGCAGCTGCAGATCGTTCTTCTCCTGCAGAAGAGACACCATCTTCTCCTCCAGTTCCTTCTTCTTGGCCAAGGCAGCAGCCAGGTCACTTTGCATCTTCTCATAGTTGTCCTTCATCTGAGCCAGCTCCTTCTCAGTCTCAGCACTCTTCAGCAAAGGCTTGATCTTGTAGTATACCTTCATCCATGGCCAATGTTTGACATTCATGAATGAGCGGACATTGTACTGGATGGTATAGATGGCTTCCCTGTGGACAAGAAGTTGTTGTTATGGAAGTTTTTGTTGAGTTTTTTCACATGACTTTGTGCTGAGAATTTGCCGTTTTCAACATGCCTCCTCTCCATCATCTTGACAAACTCCTTTCTCATGAGGTAAGCACGGCAGAGAGCCTGAGTCATGGTGACCAGAGCTGCCAGCTTATCATCTCTCATCTCCTCAAGGGTACCCAGCAGACCGGCCTTGAAGAATACCTAAACCACCACAAGACAATAGTGACTGAAGGACAAAGGTTGACACTGAGATCAGAATGAACCCAGAGAGTGAGTACTGCACATCTTGTTCAACATCCAAGCAAATGGGATTTTTAGATGTCCCACATAGTTCATGAATTCTAATTCGTAGATGTTCCATAATTTTTCACATGCTTGCTGCTCTATATCTGCACAAGTGACCAGTCTCTTATCCACTGGCACATGGATTAGATTTGCACCAAATTCAGTGAAGGAGATATTATGTCTTACCAGATAGTAGATACACGAGCTGCACTGAATATTCAATGTTCCAAGTAATGATACAGACTTTCTATGATTTAAAACAAGGAACACCTGGTGCTTACTTTGGTGTGTCCAAATCTGTACTGGTCATGATCAACATCAATTGACCCAAGCAGCTTCTCTGCAGCCTTCTTGTTGTCAATGAACTGGCCCTCAGGGATGACACTGGCATTCAGTACCTTGTATCTGTTTTGAGAGAGCAAGCAGTCAGTGTATGGATTTTCTTGTTATCGTCTACATCTAACTTCTATTATCATAATAGTTGTACCTCTGCTTGAAGTCACCATAGAGGATTCTGCTGGGGAAACCTTTCCTGCAGATTCTGATACCCTCCAGGACACCATTACACCTGAGCTGGTGGATAACCAGGAAGTTCTCCATCAGACCTGTCCAATAGAAATGTGCCAGTTTATCAGTTGTTTTGCAAACTCCAAACCAATCCACTACACAGAAACACTTTGAAGATCATGTTTTGGTACCTGGAGTCTTTGACTCATTGGGAATCAGGCAACGCACAAAGTGAGGGTGGGTGCTCCTCAAGTTAGTCATCAGCTTGCCCAAGTTCTCCTGTAGGTAGAAAGTGGTGATCTTTGTCATAAAAACGAACACATTTGATTTACGCAATTAACATTCAATGTATTTGTCAAACCTCACCCTGAACTGTGAAGACACAGTCTGCATAGAGCCACCCTTCTTCTTGCCTCCCTTCTTGCCGCCACCGGTCTCTGTTTTTCAGTTGATTTGAAATGGAAAGTTGTGTTAGAAGAAAAAATCTTTACATTTACAACACATAAAAAGACACAAAAATGTACAATCTGTTGAATTTGTAGAACATATGTTTTCCTACCCTCAACAACAGGAGGATACAGAAGTGCCAGCAGTTTCACTGAGGACTTCTGGTACAGCTGCACAACAGACTCATTCAGTGGGTCCTTGTTCTTGTCCAGCCAGCCAGCGATGTTGTAGTCCACAGTACCAGCATAGTGCACCAGGGAGAAGTGGGCCTCAGCCTTGCCCTTGGCAGGCTTTGGCTTTTCAAATGCCTTGTTTTTGCCAAGATGCTGGTCATACAGCTTGTTCTTGAAGGATGTGTCAGTGGCCTTGGGGAACATGCACTCCTCCTCAAGGATGGAGAAGATGCCCATGGGCTTGATGACAAGGAAAAGAGATATGTCATGTAATGACAGTGTTCTTCTACTGTAGTAAGACTTGCATTCAAAAGAGTTATGAAGTGGATGTGTACCTTCTCAATCAGCTCAATGCAGGCAGCCAAGTCCATACCAAAGTCAATGAACTCCCAGATAATACCCTCCTTCTTGTACTCCTCTTGCTCCAGGACGAACATGTGGTGGTTGAAGAACTGCTGCAGTTTCTCATTGGTGAAGTTGATGCACAGCTGCTCCATGCTGTTGAACTGTGAATGTGCAAATAGATCAGGTAATCGGTGACAAACGATTCAAAGGATCTGGTCATGTAAACCAAAACAACTCCTCCTTTGTTTGGGATGAAACTTACATCAAAGATTTCAAAGCCAGCAATATCCAGGACACCAATGAAGAAATTCCTTTGCTGCTTAGTGTCCAACATCTGGTTGATACGGATGACCATCCACAAGAACATCCTTTCATAGATGGACTTGGCCAGAGCAGGCACTGAGTTCAGCACCTAAGGAAATACAAGAGCATAATGTCAGTAATGATGCACATTGATACAAAATGAGGGAATACTGTAAATTCCTGCATTGGATTAATGCCACAAAATGTCCCAAGTAAAAACACATACATTTTTTAGATGTTTTTCGGTTTAGAATGCATTTAGCATTCAGAGCCAACCTGATCTAAGGTCAGCATATACTGGACACTGACATTTATTTTCTCGAACAAACGCTGCACTTTAATATTTTCCTGGAACTAACACAAATGACCTCTTTCTGTATAAAAGGGTATTTTACATTGACAACTCATATTTACCTGAGGAACAGTCTGTCCCTTGGTGACAAACTCATTTCCGACTTTCACTCTGGGATAGCACAGAGCCTTCAGCATGTCAGCAGAGTTAAGACCCAACAGGTAAGCAACTTTGTCAGCATCTAAAAACAGTATTTCACAGTTAATACATGCAGTATGTGTGGTGATTGTCCAATACAATGAACAGAAAACAGCATGATTAAGAAGTAATTACTGTTGTTCATCAGTTTTTCACATTGGTATCACACCAAGTGCTCACCCTCTGTGCCATCGGGCTCGGCCTGCTCCTCACGCTGCTTCTGCTTGAACTTCATGTTACCATGGTGAAGCACAGCACCAGTCATCTTGTAGATGCTCATCTTCTCCTCACCAGTGAAGCCCAGGATGTCAATGGCGTTCTGTGCAACAGAGGTGTCCACATGAAATATAATCAATTTGGCAACACACTAGTTTGGTGACCTGGGTAAGACACACAGTATGATTATTATTTTAATTCTACCAATCACTCACGTCTGTGGCTTCCAGCTCAACTTTGTCATCAATACTGGCCACAGTGATCTGACCCATACTGCACATGGGGAAGTCGTAGGGATTGGTTGAGATGAGAGACAACTCTGAAAATCGCAAAGGTTGAAAACGTTCCGTAGTGTTTATTATGAAAATTGTGAAGAGGTTCAATTATTGAACAGCAAGTCCGTCTGCTTACCAATCAGCTCAGGTTTGTGGTTGGTCATCATCTGGTAGAAGATGTGGTAGCCTCTCTCATCAGGAAGCTGGAATGTCACTCTAGACTTCTCCAGCAGATCTGCAAAGTTTGTTCATCAGTCACAATTTGTCCTACCCTCAGACAAACTTCTATGTTCTCTCACTGAGAATTTGCCACTTACATGTCTCAATGTCAGCACTAGCCAGTTTTCCAGTTGTGCCGAAATGGATTCTAATGAATTTACCCTGTTTGGAGCAAAAGAATCGTTAGAGTCCCTTCACATGAGTAATGTGGAAAGAATTCTCCTGAATATTAATCACTTGATACTTACGAAACGAGAGGAGTTGTCATTCCTCACAGTTTTGGCATTACCGTAAGCCTCCAGCAGAGGATTGGCAGCAATAATCTGATCCTCCAGTGAGCCCTAGAATCCAGGTTTAGATTTGATATCAGAAAAGGACCGTCCTTCTGGAAGTATATTCCATATTTTGAGAAATCTCAGCATCATGACATACCTGAATTTTTCCGGCTCCTGCTGCTTCCTTCTTCTTGTCTCCACCTCCAACTGAGATTGTGGCAAAGTACTGGATGACACGCTTGGTGTTCACAGTCTTTCCAGCACCAGATTCTCCACTGGGTATAAACAAGGACTTGTGAGAATTTGGTCAGAAATATTCAATCGTAATATACAAAGTGAACAAGTGTGATACTTACGTGATCAAGACAGACTGGTTCTCCCTGTCTGTTCAAGGGAAACAACGGAAGTCACAATGCATTTCTGCAACAGGTCTCTCATTACTAACAAATTCTTCATTGCTACGTGAGGCACATACCGGTAAGCATGTTCTGATAAGCGTTGTCAGAGACAGAGAAGATGTGGGGTGGAGCCTCCATACGCTTCTTGCCTCTGTAGGCAGCCACAACTTCAGCATCGTACACAGGCAGCCACTTGTAGGGGTTCACAGTGGCACAGAACAAGCCAGAGTAGGTCTAAAAGGAATTAAGCAGACATGTAAGCTAATGCCAGTTGACATTTCTAACTCGTATTGTACTATTTTAATATTTCGCTTCGCTAATTAGGGATATTTTCTCACATAGATCATCCAAGCTGCATAACGCTCTTTGAGGTTATACAACACAGAGGCTTCATTGAGGTGGGTCATCATGGCCATGTCCTCAATTTTGTCGAACTTGGGAGGATTCATTGGAGAGACGTCATCTTCTTTAACTGTCCTCTCCTGCAACAGAACATGGTCCCAGTGAGAACTGATCGCATTTAACATTTAACTTCCAGTTGATTCTGACTTCATGATACTAACCTCCTGAGTGTCCAAGACTTTGACAGTGACTTTGCCACCGTCTTTCTTGAGGATGGTTCCCTTCAGGTACAGCTCTTTGGCGTCAGCTACATAGCAGGCGCTCTTGGCATCGAAAGGTTTGTTTTGAGCCTCAATTCTCTCCTTCTCTGGCTTACGGAGATAAATGGCAGCTTTGCCATAAATGGCCATCTCCGCGTCCGTACTCATGGTGGCGATTTGCTTCTGTAAGGTAGTGACAAATAAATATACTCTTGGTTTTTAAACTCACGTGACTAAGTAGCCCAGAATAGCTTAGCTCAACTATCTAGTGAACGTCTCCCTGTCAGAATGATGTAAGTGCATTGTCAGAAGTGACTTGACTTTCCGTCCTTCCTTGAGTTAATAGCAATGATTTTCACTCCCCTGAGTTTCTATTCATTCCTTTAGTTGAATTGAAACTCAGAGACCACATGAAGAAACAGCCCCTGTTCCTTCATGTATATGTGTGTGTGTGTGTGTGTGTGTGTGTGTGTGTGTGTGTGTGTGTGTGTGTGTGTGTGTGTGTGTGTGTGTGTGTGTGTGTATATATATATATATATAGTGTATGTGTGTGTGTCTGTATCTATGCATGTATGTATGTATGTATACATATATAATGTTACTTGCAACTTAAAACAATTATTGAATAATATTGTTCATACCTGACCCTGTTTCCGTCAAAAGTCTGTTATCTTCCACAATCCTGTTGAAAACATATCACATATTTTGAATCACTGAAATCTATTTGAAAGCAAGAAAGATTTGCTCAAAACTTTACCTAATTAATTAATACAATAAAGTAATGTGTCAAATACTAAATACATTAAACTGCTTCAGAGCAGATAGAAGTTAAGCCTACCACAAGCAGGAGTCTTCAATGGTCTGCCACCACACACTGCTGTGATGTGTTGGACTCCTTATATTGAATCTGTTACGGTCACTCAGCAAAAGTTAAATATGGGACGCATGCCAAATGTGGTGTGGATAACAGGGAGAGCAGACATCCGTTACATGTATGGTGCTCATAAATACATCATGTCTTGAGTTTTGGTCAGAGAAGAGTGTCCCTATTGCTCTTTCTAAACAGTTTTTAATAAAATTATCACCTTTTTTGAGACAAATATTTTTTCCATGTCATGACATTCCAAGATGTCACATCAACATAAAAGAAATGGGTTCAAATGGGGAGGGGACGAGAATTTTATTTATTTATTTTTTTTTGCATGGCTTGCTATTTGTAAAGTGGATTTAATTTCTAGGGCATCTCTAGTTGCCTGTGATTTTTTCCCAGTGGCTACTGTCACCATGATTAGTACTCTATCGGCACAGGCTGCTATTTGGCTGCATGTTTCAGTTGTATGTGTCTCAAACAGATGAAGAAAACAGATGCTTCAATTTTAATCAATTCAGCTGACGACATAGGCTGCATAGCATCTCACATTTCACAGGTCCTTTATAAATTTTAACAACAGCCCCATCCCTCTTTACAGGCTTCAAGTCCATTTTCTGTCTTTTTGAGTGTAACTTCCTGTCCAGGGTATCCCCTGCCTTTACCCAAGTCAGCTGGGATTAATTAATCATGCCATTGATAATAGTGAACATGCCATTGGAATTTTCCTCAATCTGTCAAAGGCTTTTGACACCAGTGATTTTGAGATTCCGCTTGGCAACCTGCACCACTATGGTGTTAGAGGTACTGCTTTTAGCTGGTTCAGAAGCTACTTACAGGACAGAGTACAGTATGTTCATGTAAATGGCCACGAATCTCAGGGAAAAATAATTAATTATGGGCGATGTTCTGGGGCCTTTATTATTTTTTTATTTTTATAATTTTTTTTATTTATTTTTTTTAAATATTTTATATATATATATATATATATATATATATATATATATATATATATATATATATATATATATATATATATATATATATATATACATATATATTTCATTTTATTTATTTTATTTATGTTTTTAATGATTTTGTTCAGGCTGCACAGTGGCGTAGTGGTTAGCACTTTCGCCTTGCAGCGAGAAGATCCCTGGTTCGCGTCCTGGCTTTCCCGGGATCCAGCCCCCCCCCGCGACCCTAATGAGGATTAAGCGGTGTATAGATAATGGATGGATGGATGGATTTTGTTCATGTGTCTGACACCATTCATGAAGTCGTTTTTGCAGAGGACACATACTGGCTCATGTTTCACAAGAGTCCAATTATGCTTCAGGTTCTAGCTAGTATGGAGTTGGAAAGAGTTGATTCTTGGTTTAAATGTAATAAACTATCACTCAATATCAAGAAAACAAATTACATAGTATTTCATTCTATTAGAAATGAAAGTACAACCAATCATATCCCTCTTAATATTAATGGGCAAAACATTAACAGGAAATTCTTCGAACTTTTGTGATGTCCACTTAGATGAATCTATTAATTTTAGGCATCACATTGAGTTGCTAATCAACAAACTATCAAAATATACTGATTCATTCTTTCAACTAAGACATTATTTCCCATTCTCTGCCCTTACTCTGTATAGAACCATCATTGAACCACATATCAGTTATTGTAATATAATATGGTGTGACACTTTTTCAAGTAATCTTATCTAGTTACACTCTTTACAAATGAAAATAATTCGTGCTTTTACATGGTCTGCTTATGCAGCTCCTTCTGGCCCTATTTTCTTCTCTTGATCTCCTGAGGCTTCCTGATTTTAGCATCTATCTCAACGCCTGTATTATGTATCATGTGATCAACCCACTCAATAAACGCTTATGTGAGCTCATCCCAATCTCCCGTCCCCTGCGCACTCATAACACCAGGAAAAAAACTATATCCTGGGGAAGAAGCTTAAACTTAAATGTGCCAGCCTGAGTGTTGTTTGCAGGGGTACGCAGATCTGGCATGAGCTAGATGGGTTCATTAAATTATCACAGTCCTTTTCTGCCTTCAAAAAAATGTTAGAAAAAAAACTACTGTCTTCCTATGTGTAATCTCTGACAAAATCATGTGTTGCTTGAAAATTATGCTGTCTGCATATGTGTGTATGCATGATTGTGTGTATGCTTGTGTATGGTGTATGTTGATAGGGTGAGGGGTTGGGGTTGAGGGGGAATGTGGGTGTTGATATTTTCGGTTGCTTGGGTCCCCTAACTATAAGCACTTTTGCTTCCCTGGGGTTCCCTTTCATGTAAATCTGCTGTAAACTGCTTTGGTAGAATATATTTATCTTTCTCTGTGCATGAATGAAAATCTATCTGAAAAAAAAACTTCCAACATTTGGAATGTTACAGATTATTTGGCCAGGGTTAATAACCTCAATAACCCGATAACCTCATCCATGCAGTGCTGCAGGACCTCATGGCAACTTCCAGATTTTTCTGCTTTGTCTTCAGATAAGTTTCATGTAAGTTATCATCATATTCATGTCAATCCATGGTCACCTTCTTGATCCTTTCTGTATTCCTTGTTTCCTGCATAGTAAAAGCTTCTTCTTTATATCCAAAAGGCTTTTACTCTCTTTGACGGAAAGATTTAGTCACACAAATCATCACATGCCTGGTGAGAGTAGTCATATCAAGGCAAATTTATAAAGAATATAAACCTAATGTGTACATTTATGTGCTGTACAACTGAAATAGTAAATAATGACAGACCCAACTAACTCACAGACCCAACTAACTCAATACCAGCACTGATTGAATGTGTAAAAGAGTTTGGGCACATATCTGGGTATAAGGTAAATTTTGGAAAATCAGAAATAATGCCTTTAATCGGTTGTGGCCATGTTGAGCCATCCTTCATTAAACCATTCCGCTGGGCCCCTACATGCCTTAATTACTTAGGAGTTAAAATTACACCCAGTATTGATCAACTCGTGTCAAAAATATCAATCCTTTGATCAAACACATTCAAGAAAAGATGATGAGTTGGAAGAACCTCCCCATATCCTTTCTTGGGAAAATAAATTTATTTAAGATGACAATTCTTCCTAAAATAATGTACCCTGTGTCAATGCTCTTTCTGATTCTGAAAACAAATGATATTAGAGACATTAATAAAGCTATGTCAGACTTTATATGGGCCGGCAGAAAGCCCAAATTTAAACTTGACATTCTACAGCTCCCAAAGGAATGAGGTGGATGGTGTTTACCCAAAATCGAAAACTACGTATTATCAATTCAAGCCAGAATAATTTGTTTGTGGAAGGTTGGAAAGGCTGACATGCCATGGCTTGAGATAGAGGCAGTAATCTGCAAACCCTTCCCCCCAGTAAACGTATTAGACAAACGTGGACGAGAATTACCAGCCATAACCAGAGATAACTTTTTAATTACAAACATAATAAAAATTTGGAACAGCCTCAGAAAATTTTTTCAGAAAACCCATTCATTTAGCTCGCTCACAACACTGGTGGATAACCCAGAATTAACAGCAGGAGGAGCTGGACCCAACTTTAAGAATTGGCAGGAATTAGGTATTAAAAGAATCTATGATTTGTGGGACAAAGGGACCTTTAAAACATTTGAATCTCTAAGAACTCAGTATAAAATACCCACCAATGATTTTTATAAGTATTTGTATTTGTATTTGTACACCAAAATGAACACTCTTAGTCCCTCGGGTGACTTTCAGTTACTGAAAGGAACGCTTCTGGAATGCCAAAAGCATAAACGCTTTGTATCCAAATTTTATTGTAAGCTACAAAATTTAAAAGTGGACAGGCTTGAATCATTAAGAACATCTTGGTGTACACTACTCAAGGTAGAAATTGATAAAGAATCATGGGAAGAAATTTTACTGTTACCCTCTAAATTATAAATATGTAATAGATAAAGGGAGGTGCAATATAATATTTTACAAAATGTTTATATATCCCCCTATATCTAGTAAGTACACAATAGGAGCGTCCCCAAACTGTCCAAAGTGCAAAACAACTATAGGGACCAATTTTCATTGCCTCTGGGATTGTAAGGAAATTAGGCTGTCTTGGCAGGCTGTAGGTAGAGAGATCGGTTTAGTGATAGGGCAGCAACTCCCTCTGAGCCCACTACTGTGCCTACTAGGACTCATACCAGATTCTTTAAAGGTACACAATAAGATAGTTCAATTTCTTTTAATGTTGGCTAGGAAGGCTGTAATGACTAAGTGGGTTGGTGTCGATCCCTCCTCCATTTAACTGTGGAAGTCTCTAATATCTGAGGTAATTATTTTAGAGAGATTCAGGTACTGTATTGGTGGTAGAATTCATCTCTTTACAACAAAATGGGGAAGAGTGATTAATTTTTTGGGTATTCAGTGTAGAATGAAATGAACAGACATGGTTAAGGGATTGGTCTGCCCAGATATAAAAGAATCCCATGCTTGCAGTGCTTTACTCTTTTCTGTATCCAGCTATTTATTTATTTATTTATTGTTGTTGCTGCTGTGAATTGTATCTTGTACCCACTATGACTGTATTGTATATGCTATGGTGAACTTTTGTTTTTATTTTTGTTGTGTTTTTCCCCTGTTCTGAAAAATCAATAAAAAGAATGTTTTTTAAAAAATTAATAAATAATGACTAAATACATTATAAATTAATAATAAAAAATGAAAGATGCAACACAGCTCTAATTAATCTAATAGTGAGGAAATGTTTTCACAAGTCTTGAAGTCCATCACAGTCCCTTGCACCACCAGCTGCTCAAACACTGTGCACCCTCTCTCAGTTTATTTCAGATCATTCCTTACATCAATAATTTCCAAGGAGGATTACATGTATATGTTAAAAGCAAAATTGCCCATACTTATTGTAAATGTCTTCCTCTAAACAGGAAATAGAACTACAAGACAAGCTGCAGATAACCCAGAAGATAAAGCATGCAAATATCATTCCTTGACTTTCAGCTCAGATGAAATAAAGTACGCTTCTGGAAAATGCAATGTAAAATATTCTAGTATAACTATAAAACTGGGGGGAAAAAAGTTGATTTCTTGAAACCAAGAATTAAATACAATAGCAGATAATAAATTGATAAATAACCTTCATGATAAAGGCAACCTTTGGATAAAAAATAAAAATATGGCAGAAAATAGTCAAAAACCATAACCTGAAGGGTGCAGAAAAGATGCTGCAGTGGTGCATGTATGACACAGATTTTATGCCAACCAGGACAGACTTTAGATTTAATATGTGGAGGAATACAGGGGTAACTGCATACTGTTGTTTCATGCAGAAGGGAAGTGTAAAAAAAAACAAAAAAAAACTGAAATGTGCAAGAGGGAATATGAATTGGAGAACAAAGATTTCTTTAAGTATTGATAGATAAGGCATCGGTTGAAAGAGAGCATCGCTGAGGGATCAGGAAAATTGGACAGTGACATACTAAATGTTTCTATGACAGCCTATGTATCCGGGAGAGGACGTGGAATAATATCCAGATTCTAAAAAAGTTTTCATGTCTCCTCAAACCTAAACACTAAACATATTAAAAATAAATGGGAAAGAGAAGGAGGAGTGCTAACATCTGAAGAAGAATGGGAGAATATTTGTAAATTACAATGGAAAACTACTCATTCACACAGCTGGAGGGAATTCAGGTGGAAAAGTATGATGAGATTCTTTATTACCCCTGCCCAAAAGAGACATCAAGGCGTTGGTACAAATTGTTGGAGGTTGTGTGGTTCAACTGTAGCCAATCATAACCGCATATTCTGGGGTTGCCTGAAACTCACATCTTTTTTGGCAAGAAGTTCAGAAATGTTTGGAAACTTATTCCATTTCACGTTTTCACACTCTATTTGGTAGCTGCAGTACTACATACTGAATCTCCAGCAGACAAATACTTAATGAGAGTATTACTTGTGGGAGGGAAGAAGGCATTGACTAAGAAGTGATTCCAACCAGATGCTCTAACATTAGAAGATTTGTATAAAATTATATATGACATTTGCATTATGGAAAGACTGATGTTGTCTGTAAAGATACAATCAGAGAAATTTCTGAGATGGTGGACAAAATGGGTCAGGCATATGGGTCCACGGACACCAGACTTACTTTAACTACATTTCGATAAAATATTGATTCCACCAGATGACCAAAAGATTGTGTGAGTGTATCTTTATGAGTAGATGAGTGAGAATGACAGCTTCTTTATTAATTTGTTTTTTGGTTCAGGAATGTATATATTTGTTTAAAATGTAATTGAAAATGAAAGAGAGAGCAGCAGCTGAAAGGTCAGTATCATTGAAACGTGTCTTGGACTACTGTGTGATATTGTACATGGTATATATGTTTATAGATATGTGTAATATTTGAATGATTTGAAATTGACATGAATGTTGGGCTATGTATGATCTGCCTGATAAGAATTAAATTTAAAAAAAAAAAAAAATATTCTGTGACGTAAGGAAGTGATTTTTAAATATCAACTGGCGAATTGTAAAAATTTGAGAGTGCATGAATGTATAGTTACTTACATGATGTTTACTGAGATAACAGATTTTTTTAGAATTGTATCTGGCTGCTAAAGCTTCGAACTGAGAATTCATCATGATTTTAGCAACAAGAAACCAATTCATTTATAAACATGAGTTATTGTGACATAATTAATTTTTTCTACTCAATCAGCTTCTCTGACTTCTCTAAAGTGATGCCAGCAGCAGCATGCTTCAATAAGTACTGTTCAGCAATTTCATAACTTGTATCTTGTAGTTACTCTCTCTCAGAGAACGCAATGTCATCAACATACGACAGACAGCGAAATAAATTAAAGAATGCTTTATTGTGGTGTATTCTACATCATATTATATGATGAGAAACAGACCATTGGTTCGAGTACATTACTCAGCTGTGTCTTTACCCTGTAAAATAAAGAAGAAATGAAATAAATACAAGTTTAAGGACACATCACATTCTGCCTGCATAAAGACAGTTTGAGGTTTTACCATTTGTCAGTTTTATGAAGCATAAAGAAATAATGTGATTTTTCAGTCATGAATTAGTAACTATCTGAAGTTTAGTCACTATTTACCTTGCCAGAGTCACGGCTCTTAGCTCTGAGCTTGTTGACCTGGGACTCAGCAATGTCAGCACGCTCCTCAGCCTCCTCCAGCTCATGCTGGATCTTCCTGCACTTGGACAGATGAACATTGGCCTGCTCCTCCTGGAATTCAAAATATAGTAAAATGTTTAGGCATTTAGAAATGACCCATGGGTTTACATATGTGAATTAATATAGTGCCAAATACTCATTGTTTTAAACAAATGCTTTTCCTTACCGCTTCCTCAGCCTGCCTCTTGTAGGCCTTCACCTTCAGCTGCAGCTTGTCAACCAGGTCCTGCAGCCTGGTAACGTTCTTCTTGTCCTCCTCAGTCTGCAATAGAAAATATACATTTATGTAGACTTTTGTAATGGTAAGTGTTCCATAAATCTTTACTGTACATTCCATGTGTCAATGGAACTTGCCTGATAGGTGAGTTCCTTCACTCTCCTCTCATATTTGCGGACACCCTTAACGGCATCTGCACCACGTCTCTGCTCAGCCTCAACCTCAGACTCCAACTCACGCACCTTTTAAAACAAGAGAAAATTCATAGATTCTCAACAATTCATGTGTTTTCATACATTTGTGGAACTGCAGAAATCTTATCATCTTTATCTTACTCTAGACTCGAGTTTCTGGAGCTGCTTCTTGCCACCCTTCATGGCCAGGTTCTCAGCCTCATCCAGACGGTGCTGCAGGTCCTTAACAGCAACCTCCAGGTTCTTCTTCATCCTCTCCAGGTGAGCACTAGTGTCCTGCTCCTTCTTCAGCTCCTCAGCCATCATAGCAGCCTGAACAAAACGATTTTTCAGTGTGAAATGCCATCACAAATCTCTGTCGGGTTGGAGCAACATAGCAAACAAATGGTCTTTAATCCTACATCAGTGATAGCCTTCTTGGCCTTCTCCTCTGCATTCCTTGCTTCCTGAACAGTGTCATCCACTTCACTCTGGATCTGCACCAGGTCAGCCTCAAGCTTCTTCTTGGTGTTCAGCAGGCTTGTGTTCTGAAAGATGAGAAATTGGTAAAGTTATCTCTTCCCTTCCATGCTTGTTTAGATTTGTGAAACACTGGAGAAATGTTTGAAGTCATGTTCACCTGAGAGTGCAGAAGTCCAACACGCTCACTGGCATCCACCAGCTCCTGCTCCGCGATTTTGCGGCTTCTCTCTGTCTGTTCCAGAGCAGCCCTAAGTTCCTCAATTTCAGCCACCATCAGACCGTTCCTGCGGTCCACCATAGCAGCCTGTTCCTTCAGGTCATCCTGGGCTCTGACAGCATCATCAAGGTGCAGTTGAGCATCCTAGTGCAAAACATGATCAGGAAAGTATTCATATGAATGTCTGAATGTTGGTGTACTTACAATCATGTGTGCAAGGACTCTTTGTGCTCTGGGTATTACAATACCTTGAGCTGTGCCTGCACATTCCTCAGCTGTTTCTGGGACTCAGAAGCCTGGCGATTGGCATGGCTCAGCTGAATCTCCATCTCATTCAGATCTCCCTCCATCTTCTTCTTGATTCTCAGGGCATCGTTTCTGCTCCTGACCTCAGAATCCAGAGTGCTCTGCATGGAGTCAATCACCCTCTGGCTGTTCCTCTTGATCTGCTCCATCTCCTCATCTTTCTCTGCCAGCTTCCTGTCAACCTCACCCTTAATCTGGTTCAGCTCCAGCTGGACACGCAGGATCTTAGACTCCTCATGCTCCAGAGTTCCCTAATGGTATCAAAGAATAATACACTGACCTCTGCCTTTAAAGCTTTTATACAATGTTAGTTCATGACTTAAAGTTGTTTCTTTTAAGAAGGTCTCCCTGGAGAAACAGACAAAGGTTTACCTCAGCCTCTTCAAGAGCTGTCTGGATCTCAGACTTCTCTGTCTCCACCTGCTTCTTGGCCTTCTCCAGCTCATGGATGCTCTTGCCAGTCTCACCAATCTGTTCAGTGAGATCTGAGATCTCCTCTGCAGATGGATGCATATGTTTAATATGTGAAAGCTGTAAAATGGCAATTGTACTACTTTCCTCTAACAAATGCATGCACGTCTTTTAAATCAACTAAGTTCTAAGAGCTAATTGCTGTTGTTAATACAATGTGGTTTTAACTCACGCTGCAGGTTCTTGTTTTCACGCTTCATGGTCTCCAGCTGATCCAGAGCCTCCTCATAAGAGTTCTTCATCTTGAACAGCTCAGTGCTGAGAGTACGAGCCTCCTTCTGAGCTCCCTCGAGCTCTGCCTGACCCTCCTCATACTTCTGCTTCCACTCTGCCAGCACCTGAACAACACAGTTTATACAGTTATATATACATATAGCCAAAAATCCCTTTTCTAGCTTCATTTCTTGGTTGCAAAAAGTAAAAATGCTACCTTGTCAAAGTTCCTCTGCTTCTTGTCCAGGTTGGCAGCCAGCCCATTAGCTCTCTCTACATCAATCATGAGGTCCTCCACCTCACTCTGGAGCCTCTGTTTGGTCTTCTCCAGAGAGGCACACTTGGAATTGACAGCCTCAATCTGTTCCTCAGCCTCCTGAAGGCGCTGAGCCAACTTTTTCCTGTAGGAAAAGTCACATTTGTCTTGTCATTTGTCCACTTATGCTGTAGTGCTTTATGTCTGACCATTCAGTTGTTTGAACATTACTCACTTGGCTTCCTCAAGCTCCTCTGTGCGCTGGATAGCGTCGGTTTCATACTTAGTTCTCCACTGAGCCACCTCACTGTTGGCCTTGGACATTCCACGCTGCAGCTCAGCCTTGGCCTCCTGCTCCTCCTCAAACTGCTCCCTCAGCAGGTCGCAGTCATGGCGGGCAGATTGCAGTCCATGGGCAAGAGCATTCTTGGCCTGGAATTAGACATACAATTGAATGTGCAAAATGTCTAAATCCCCAACCAATAATACAAATACACACTTAAGATGAAGGTTTCTTACCTTAACCTCCTCTTCAATCTGTCTCTTCAGCTCCTCAATCTGCTGAGTGAAGGCCTGTTTGCCTCTGGTCAGCTGGGATACAAGAGCCTCTTTCTCCTCAATTTGACGTCCAAACTCACCTGGAGTTAAAACAGTCATCAAACTTTAGTCTTTGTTCAGTTTCTCTGTCAAACACTGAAGATCACTGCATTTAGACACTGTTTTGTACGTACCGTTTTCTGTCAGGAGACGAGCTTTCTGTGCACCTGCATCATTCAACTGGCGGATGTTTTCATCATTCTTGGTCTTCAGTTCGCTAAGTTGGTCCTCAAGAGTACGGCACATCTTTTCAAGATTTCCCTAATGAGGACAAGAGAATTCCGATCAGTGATGTGATTTTCCTTATAGTGATTACAGTTTTACTATCATTTACATATTGAGCTCCACAAGTGAATTTGTTGTGTACCTTTGCTTTAGCAACAGCCTCCATGTTGCTGGAGAGGTCATCAATCTCCATCTTGTATTCACTCTTCTCCTTCTCAAGCTTCTGCTTGACGCGCTGCAGGTTGTCGATCTGCTCTCCCAGCTCAGCGACGCTGTCGGCCTGCTTCTTGCGAAGAGCAGCAGCCGTGGCTTCATGCTGCAGAGTAGACTCCTCAAGGTCACGACGGAGCTTCTGGAATTCAGCCTCACGCTTCTTGTTCATCTCAATCTGAGCAGCAGTTGCACCACCGGCCTCCTCCAGCCTCTCGCTGATCTCCTCAAGTTCCCTGGAGAGGTCAGCCCTCTGCTTCTCAACCTTGGCACGAGCAGCACGCTCAGCCTCAATCTCCTCCTCTAGTTCCTCAATGCGGGCCTGTTGGATGTAGATATGTAGTTTGTCAGTAAACATTCAACTTTGAATGGCCAACTAGGAAAATTACAAGTGACGTTTGAAGCAACACAATGCAACCATCACCTGAAGCTCCTTGATCTTCTTCTGAAGCTGGGCACCCATTGACTGCTCATCTTCAATCTTGCTGAGGAGCTGGCTAATTTCAAAGTCCTTCCTGTGAGAGTGATGAAATGCATAGTAAGAGTTCATCTATGCTCTGGACCATGTCTCCAGACATATTCATTTGTTTTCAATTGCAATTACAAGCTGAACTTAGTTACTTTTTAATTTTCTCCTCAGACTGCTGCTTGTCATTCTCAAGATCCATGATGGATTCCTGGGCCAGTTTCAGATCACCCTCCAGCTTCCTCTTGGCTCTCTCAAGGTCCATACGAAGCTTCTTCTCTTGCTCCAGAGAGCCCTCAAGCTGCACAGGAATATAGGTTTGTTATTGTCATATTCAAGATTCAAGAAGGATCCTGCTGTATCTGTCCAGGTCACTTAAAACTTACATCATCGACTTGCTGCTCAAGCTTGGTCTTGGCCTTGGTCAGAGTGTTGACTTTGTCTTCCTCAGCCTGCAGGTCATCCAGAGTCTGCTGATGAGCCTCCTGAAGGGCTTTCTTCTCCTTGGTCAGCTTAGCAATGCTCTCATCCTGAGAGGCCATCTCCTCAGTCAGGTTCTTCACCTGTGTTTGCAGGAAACATGTTTTTATTGCATGGAGGCTTCATTCCAAAATGTTATTTTATCTGCTCGATATATTCAAGTTTACAAACCTTGTTCTCAGTGGCGTGTTTCTCCTTTTCCACTTTGGCCAAGGTAAGCTCCAGGTCATCAATATCCTTCTTGAGCTCAGAGCATTCGTCCTCCAGCTTTCTCTTCTTGGCTGTGAGCTCAGCATTGATTTCCTCTTCATCCTCCAGTCTCTCAGTGGTCTCTTTGAGTTTGGCCTCCAGCTGAATCTTGCTCTTGATGAGACCCTCGCATCTCTCCTCAGCATCTACCAGATTCTCTGATTCCTTGTTTACACAGAAAAATAACGTTAGCACATTGACATTTTGTGTACATGTGGACATAAAATAAAAGGTACCGCTTTCTCTTGGTGTCTACTTACAGATGCTACTTGCAGTTGCAGATCGTTTTTCTCCTGCAGAAGAGACACCATCTTCTCCTCCAGTTCCTTCTTCTTGGCCAAGGCAGCAGCCAGGTCACTTTGCATCTTCTCATAGTTGTCCTTCATCTGGGCCAACTCTTTCTCAGTCTCAGCACTCTTCAGCAGAGGCTTGATCTTGTAGTACACCTTCATCCATGGCCAGTGTTTGACATTCATGAATGAGCGGACATTGTACTGGATGGTATAGATGGCTTCCCTGTGGACAAGAATTTGTTGTTAAGGAAGTTTTTGTTGAGTTTTTTCACGTGACTTTGTGTTGAGAATTTGCTGTTTTCAACATGCCTCCTCTCCATCATCTTGACAAACTCCTTTCTCATAAGGTAAGCACGGCAGAGCGCCTGAGTCATAGTGACCAGAGCTGCCAGCTTATCATCTCTCATCTCCTCAAGGGTACCCAGCAGACCGGCCTTGAAGAATACCTAAACCACCACAAGACAATAGTGACTGCAGGACAACGTTTGACAATGAGATCAGAATGAACCCAGAGAGTGAGTACTGCACATCTTGTACAACATCCAAGCAAATGGGATTTTTAGGTATCCCATATAGTTCATAAATTCTAATATGTAGATGTTTCATAATTTTTCACATGCTGGCTGCTCTATATCTGTACAAGTGATCAGTCTCTTATCCACTGGCACATGGATTGGATTTGCACCAAATTCAGTGAAGTACATATTATTATATTTTGCCAGATAATAGATAGACGAGCTGGACTGAATATTCAATGTTCCAAGTAATGATACAGAATTTCTATTATTTAAAACAAGGAACACCTGGTGCTTACCTTGGTGTGTCCAAATCTGTACTGGTCATGATCAACATCAATTGACCCAAGCAGCTTCTCTGCAGCCTTCTTGTTGTCAATGAACTGGCCCTCAGGGATGACACTGGCATTCAGTACCTTGTATCTGTTTTGAGAGAGCAAACAGTCAGTGTGTGGATTTTCTTGTTATTTTCTTCATCCAACTTCTATTATCATGATAGTTGTACCTCTGCTTGAAGTCACCATAGAGGATTCTGCTGGGGAAACCTTTCCTGCAGATTCTGATACCCTCCAGGACACCGTTACACCTCAGCTGGTGGATAACCAGGAAGTTCTCCATCAGACCTGTACAATAGAAATTTGTCAGTTTATCAGTTGTTTTGCATACATCAAACCAAACCATGACACAGAAACACTTTGAAGATCATGTTTTGGTACCTGGAGTCTTTGACTCATTGGGAATCAGACAACGCACAAAGTGAGGGTGGGTGCTCCTCAAGTTAGTCATCAGCTTGCCCAAGTTCTCCTGTAGGTACAAAGTGGTGATCTTTGTCAAAAAAACAAACATATGTGAATTTCACTATCAAGTGACATTCAATGTATTTGTCAAACCTCACCCTGAACTGTGAAGACACAGTCTGCATAGAGCCACCCTTCTTCTTGCCTCCCTTCTTGCCGCCACCGGTCTCTGTTTTTCAGTTGATTTGAAATGGAAAGTTGTGTTAGAAGAAAAAATCTTTATATTTACAACACATGAAGAGATGCAAAAATGTACAATCTGTTGAATTTATGGAACATATGTTTTCCTACCCTCAACAACAGGAGGATACAGAACAGCCAGCAGTTTAACTGAGGACTTCTGGTACAGCTGCACAACTGACTCATTCAGTGGGTCCTTGTTCTTGTCCAGCCAGCCAGCGATGTTGTAGTCCACAGTACCAGCATAGTGCACCAGGGAGAAGTGGGCCTCAGCCTTGCCCTTGGCAGGCTTTGGCTTTTCAAATGCCTTGTTTTTGCCAAGATGCTGGTCGTACAGCTTGTTCTTGAAGGATGTGTCAGTGGCCTTGGGGAACATGCACTCCTCTTCAAGGATGGAGAAGATGCCCATGGGCTTGATGACAAGGAAAAGAGATATGTCATGAAATGACAGTGTTCTTCTACTGTAATAAGAGTTGCATTCAAAAGAATTATGAAGTGGATGTTTACCTTCTCAATCAGCTCAATGCAGGCAGCCAAGTCCATACCGAAGTCAATGAACTCCCAGATGATACCCTCCTTCTTGTACTCCTCTTGCTCCAGGACGAACATGTGGTGGTTGAAGAACTGCTGCAGTTTCTCATTGGTGAAGTTGATGCACAGCTGCTCCATGCTGTTGAACTGTGAATGTAGAAGTAGATCAAGCAACCAGTGACAAACAATTCAAAGGATCTGGTCATGCGAACCAAAGCAACTCCTCCTTTGTTGGGGATGAAACTTACATCAAAGATTTCAAAGCCAGCAATATCCAGGACACCAATGAAGAAATTCCTTTGCTGCTTAGTGTCCAACATCTGGTTGATACGGATGACCATCCACAAGAACATCCTTTCATAGATGGACTTGGCCAGAGCAGGCACTGAGTTCATCACCTAAGGGAATCCAAGAACATAACTTCAGTTATGATGCACATTAATGTAAAATGGTGGATTATTGTAAATTCCTACATTGGATTAACACTACAAAATGTCCCAAATAGAAATGCATACATTTTTAAAATGGTTATTGATTTTGAATACATTCAGCATTTAGAGTTAAACTTATCTAAAGTCAGAATATACTGGACGCTGGTATTTATTTTTTCGAACAAATTCTGCACTTTAATATTTTTACTGGAACTAACACAAGTGACCTCTTTCTGTATAAAAGGGTATTTGACATTGATAACTCATGTTTACCTGAGGAACAGTCTGTCCCTTGGTGACAAACTCATTTCCGACTTTCACTCTGGGATAGCACAGAGCCTTCAGCATGTCAGCAGAGTTAAGACCCAACAGGTAAGCAACCTTGTCAGCATCTGAAAACAGTATTTCACAGTTAATACATGCAGTATGTGTGGTGATTGTCCAATACAATAAACAGAAAAACAGCACGATTAAGAAGTTAATTACTGTTGTTCACTTTGGTATCACACCAAGTGCTCACCCTCTGTGCCATCGGGCTCAGCCTGCTCCTCACGCTGCTTCTGCTTGAACTTCATGTTACCATGGTGAAGCACAGCACCAGTCATCTTGTAGATGCTCATCTTCTCCTCACCAGTGAAGCCCAGGATGTCAATGGCGTTCTGTGCAACAGAGGTGTCCACATGAAATTTAATCAAGTTGGCAACAGGCTACTTTGGTGACCTGGGTAAGACACACAGTATGATTATTATTTTAATTCTACCAGTCACTCACGTCTGTGGCTTCCAGCTCAACTTTGTCATCAATACTGGCCACAGTGATCTGACCCATACTGCACATGGGGAAGTCATAGGGGTTGGTTGTGATGAGAGACATTTCTGAAGATCAAAAAAGTTGAAAATGTTCAGTAAAGCGTTTAAATATGAAATTGTGAAGAGGTTTATAATTGAGCAACAAGTCAGTCTGCTCACCAATCAGCTCAGGTTTGTGGTTGGTCATCATCTGGTAGAAGATGTGGTAGCCTCTCTCATCAGGAAGCTGGAATGTCACTCTAGACTTCTCCAGCAGATCTGCAAAGTTTGTTCATAAGTTACAATTTTTCCCACCCTCAGACTACCTTCTATGTTCTCTCACTGAGAATTTGTGACTTACATGTCTCAATGTCAGCACTAGCCAGTTTTCCAGTTGTGCCGAAATGGATTCTGATGAATTTACCCTGTTTGGAGCAAAAGAATCGTAAGAGTCCCTTCACATGGGCAATGTGAAAAGAATTCTCTTGAATATTAATCACTTGATACTTACGAAACGAGAGGAGTTGTCATTCCTCACAGTTTTGGCGTTACCGTAAGCCTCCAGCAGAGGATTGGCAGCAATAATCTGATCCTCCAGTGAGCCCTAGAATCCCAGTTTAGATTTGATATCAGAAAAGGACCATCTTTCTGGAAGTATATTCCATATTGTGAGAAATCTTAGCATCATGACATACCTGAATTTTTCCGGCTCCTGCTGCTTCCTTCTTCTTGTCTCCACCTCCAACTGAGATTGTGGCAAAGTACTGGATGACACGCTTGGTGTTCACAGTCTTTCCGGCACCAGATTCTCCACTGGGTATAAACAAGGACTTGTGAGAATTTGGTCAAAGATATTCAATCATAATAAATAAAGTCAACCAGTGTGATACTTACGTGATCAAGACAGACTGGTTCTCCCTGTCTGTTCAAATGAAAACAAAGTAATTCATAGTGTATTCCTGCAACAGGTGGCTCATTACTAACAAATTCTTCATTGCTACGTGAGGCACATACCGGTAAGCATGTTCTGATAAGCGTTGTCAGAGACAGAGAAGATGTGGGGTGGAGCCTCCATACGCTTCTTGCCTCTGTAGGCAGACACAACTTCAGCATCGTACACAGGCAGCCACTTGTAGGGGTTCACAGTGGCACAGAACAAGCCAGAGTAGGTCTAAAAGGGATCATGGAGACATTTAAGTTCATGCCAGTTAACATTTCTAACTACTATTTCAGTTTTTTTTCAAAATATATCTCTTGGCTATTCAGGTATATTTTCTCACGTAGATCATCCAAGCTGCATAACGCTCTTTGAGGTTATACAACACAGAGGCTTCATTGAGGTGGGTCATCATGGCCATGTCCTCAATTTTGTCGAACTTGGGAGGATTCATTGGAGAGACGTCATCTTCTTTAACTGTCCTCTCCTGCAACAGAACATGGTCACAGTGAGAACTGATCACATTTAACATTTAACTTCCAGTTGATTCTGACTTCATGATACTAACCTCCTGAGTGTCCAAGACTTTGACAGTGACTTTGCCACCGTCTTTCTTGACGATGGTTCCCTTCAGGTACAGTTCTTTGGCGTCAGCTACATAGCAGGCGCTCTTGGCATCGAAGGGTTTGTTTTGAGCCTCAATTCTCTCTTTCTCTGGCTTCCGGAGATAAACAGCAGCTTTGCCATAAATGGCCATCTCCGCGTCCGTACTCATGGTGGCGGTTTACTTCTGTAAGGAAATGACAAATAAATGTAATCTCGGTTTTAAATCTCGCGTGATTGGGTGCCCAGACGGCTCAGCAGGTTTAGGAGGCGACCAATAAACAGAGGCTACAGTCCCTGACACAGTGGTCATGGGTTTGAGTCCAGCACATGGCCATTTACTGCATGTCATTCCCCCAAAACTCACATGACTAAGCAGCCCAGAATAACTTAACTATCTATTGAATGTGTCCCTGTCAGGGAGATGTAAGTTCATTGTCACAAGTGACTTGACCTTTCGTCCTTCCTAAAGTTGAAGCGGAAGGTTTTGGTGTGGCCTATTCAAAGTCTGGGTTTGAATTTGATTGAAATGCTGTGGCATGACCTTAAGAAGGCTGTTCATGCTTCAAAACCTACCAGTGTTTCTGAATTAAAACAATTCTGCAAAGAAGAGTGGGCCAAAATACAGTATCTCCACAAAGATGTGAAAGACTCATTGCCAGTTATGGAAAACTTTTACTTTCAGTTGTTGCTGCTAAGGGTGGCCCAACCAGTTATTAGGTTTAGGAGCCATTTACTTTTTCACACAGGGCCAGGTAGCTTTGAATAGTTTTTTATCCTTAATAAATAAAATCACCATTTAAAAACTGCATTTTGTGTTTACTTGGGATATCTTTGTCTGATTGTTATGTTTGTTTGATGATTTTAAACATTAAAGTGGGAAAAATATTCAAAAAATAACAATTTAAGGAGAGGGCAAATACTTTTTCACGGCACTGTATATTCCATCCATCCATTATCTATACACCGCTTAATCCTCACTAGGGTCGCGAGGGGGGCTGGAGCCTATCCCAGCTGACTCGGGCGAAGGCAGGCGACACCCTAGACAGGTCGCCAGTCTGTCGCAGGGCTACACACAAAGACACACAACCACTCTCACATTCACACCTACGGGCAATTTAGAATAATCAATTAACCTTAGCATGTTTTTGGACTGTGGGAGGAAGCCGGAGTACCCGGAGAAAACCCACGCATGCACAGGGAGAACATGCAAACTCCATGCAGAAAGATCCCGGGAAAGCCGGGACGCGAACCAGGGACCTTCTCGCTACAAGGCGAAAGCGCTAACCACTACGCCACTGTACAGCCCCGGCACTGTATATTATTATACCAAATGTAGAGGAACAGAAACGTCAATTACAACTTAAAGCAATTGTTTTATAGCATTGTTCATACCTGACTGTGTTTCCGTCAAAAGTCTGTTGTCTTCCACAATCCTGTTTAAAACATATCAAACATTTTGAGTTTCTGAGAAAAGTTTGAAAGCAAGAAAGATTTGCTCTCAACTATACCTAATTAATTAATACAGTAAGGTAATGTGTCAAATAATAAATGCATTAAACCACTCCACAACAAATAGAAGTTAAGCCTACCACAAGCAGGAGTCTTCAATGGTCTGCCACCACACACTGCTGCGATCTGTTGGACTCCTTATATTGAATCTGTCATGATCACTCAGCAGAGTTAAATATGGGACACACGCCAAAGGTGGTATGGATAACAGGGAGAGCAATCATCCATTACATTTATGGTGCTCATGCATGCATCATGTCTTGAGTGTCCCTATTGCTCTTTCCAGTCAGTTTTTAATTGAATTATCACCTTTCTTTGAGAGCTATTTTTTCCATGTCATGACAATCCAAGATGTCATATCAACATTAACGAAATGGATCCGAAGAGGGGGAGTTCATAGCAACCAGATTTTTTTGGTTTTTTTTGCATGGCTTGCTATTTGTATAGTAGATTAATTTCTCGGGCATCTCAAGTTGCCTGTGACTTTGTCCCTGTGACTGCTGTGGCCATGATTAGCACTGCATCAGCACATATTCATAGTCGGCTGCATGTTTGCTATTCAGCTGCATGTTTCAGTTGTATGTGTCTCAAACAGATGAAGAAAACAGATGCTTCAATTTTAATCAGTTCAGCTGACTACATAGGCTCCATAGCATCTCACATTTCACAGGTCCTTTATAAATTTTAACAACAGCCCCACCCCGCTTTAGAGGCTTCAACTCCATTTTCTGTATTTTTAAGTGTAACTTCTCACACTTCCAAAGCAGTTCAGTTACACAACCCTTTGCTATCATCAATGTTTTGGTCTATAAGAGTCATTTTCTATGTCAGGTTGCACAGGGGCTCAGTGGTTAGCACTTTCGCCTTGCAGCTAGAAGATCCCTGGTTTGTGCCCCGCCTTCCCGGGATCTTTCTGCATGGAGTTTGCATGATCTCCCTGTGCATGCGTGGGTTTCCTCCGGGTACTCCGGCTTCTTTTATTACTGCTACCTCAAGTGATAGCGATGTCAGGTCAGGTTTTTAGATCAGGCTTCTTCCACTTTTAAACAGTTAACAATGTGTGTTCTTTGCAAAAACTATATACACACTTAAAGTTCTAGTCAACTCCCAACATTTTGAATGTTCCAGATTGTTTGGCCATGGTTAATAACCTCAACAACCTGATGACCTCATGGTTCCAGATTTGTCAAGTCTTGTAACGTGTTTCCTTAGTTTTAATGCTTTCAGTGAAAACTACATTTGATTCATGTATGTGTGTTAAATTTCAATATGACTATACTGGTCAGAAAGTTACCGCAGATTCTTTTCATATTTATTGAGAACTTTATTTGCATCTGCTGCCCCACATCTCTTTTCTGTAACAGAAAGTAATCAGGGTCTGATTATATTTATTTCCACTCTATGCTTTTTAGCCTCATCCAGGCAATGCTGCAGGACCTCATGTAATAATAATAATAATAATAATAATAATAATTATTATAATAATAATTATAATAATAATAATAATAATAATAATAATAATAATAATAATAATAATAATAATAATAATAATAATAATAATAATAATGGGCAACTTCCAGGTTCTTCTGCTTTCTCTTCAGGTCAGTTGCATGTCAAATATGATCATATACATGTCAATCCATGGTCGCCTTCTTGATCCTTCCTGTATTCCTTGTTTCCTGCATAGTGAAAGCATCTTCTTTACATCCATATGGCTCTTGTTCTCTTTGACGGAAAGATTTAATCACACAAATCATCACATGCCTGGTGAGAGTAGTCACGTCAAGGCAAATTTATAAAGAACATAAACCTAATGTGTAAATTTATGTGCTGTACAATTAAAATAATAAATAATGACTAAACACAACATAAGATAATAAGAAAAATGAAAGATACAACAAAGTTCTAATCAGTCTAATATTGAGGAAATGTTTTCACAAGTCTTGAAGTCCATCACAGTCCTTTGCATCACCAGCTGCTCAAACACTTTGCATCCTCTCTTTGCACCAGTTTATTTCAGATCGTTCCTTAGATCAGTCATTTCCGGGGAGGATTACTTGTATGTGTTAATAGCAAAGTTATCCATACTTATTGTGAATGTAACGCCGTGTTGTTAGCCGCTGTTAAATAAAAGTTCCCTGTGAGCAAGGGTAATGCTCAACCATCCAGTTTGTATAGTCAATGTGAAACAGAACAAGCTGAAACAATGTGGCAGCGGTGCGTTTGGAGCTGTAGATGGACAGTAAGGTACCATAAAAGAGATTCAGAACGAAGCTAAAGAAAGCTGACCGGCGCTAGCATAGCTGCGCGCCACCGGCGTGACTGAAAGTGGAGAAAATACGAGCACTACAAGTACAAGAATGGATGGAGTAAAACCTCCTCAACAGTGGTGTATGGACTCTGCTAATCTGGCCAAGTCATGGAAGTCTTGGAAGGACGAATTTACACTGTATATCGAGCTAGCAATGCCAGATGCAGATGAAAAGGCGCTAGTAAAGCTGTTCTACTACGTCATCGGGGAACGAGGCAGAGAGCTCTGTGGCACATTAATAGGCTCCGATGTGGGAGTGACTATTAGCAGTTTGACGGCTAAACTGGATGAACATTGTTATCCCAAAGTAAATGAAACTGTGGAAAGGTGAAGATTTTTTGCACGAAACCAAGCTCCGGGAGAAGCTATTGACAAATACGTGATGGACTTGAGAACGCAGGCGAGCAGCTGCAATTTTGGAGATTTAAAAGATTCACTGATAAGAGACAGGATTGTTTGTGGCACATACAGCTCTAGTTGGAGAGAGAGAGACTACTCAGAGAGGACAATCTGGATCTGGATAAATGCCTAAAGATTTGTAGATCAATGGAGATTTCACGTGAATACAGCAAAACAATAGACGGACATGGCGCAGAAGACGTACATGCTTTTAAAAATTCAACAAGGGAAGTCAAGATCAGCGAAGTATCTTGTAAGTACTGTGGAAAAACCCATGAAAGGCTGAAGCAAAAGTGCCCAGCTTTTGGGAAAAAATGCAAGAAATGCGGCAAAGACAATCATTTTGCAGTGACGTGTAGAAGCAAAACTGGTGTGAAAGAGCACAAGAAAACAGTTCACACAGTAACAGAGACTGATTCAGATTCATGTGAGGACATAATGACAGTCACAGCAGTAACATCAACGGCAGCAGAAGTGAACCAGATCAAAGAGAAACAAAACAGCAAAACTGAGCAACTGTTTGCTGGGATGATGATTAACGAAAACATTGTGAACTTCCAGATTGACTGTGGTGCAACCTGTAACGTCATTCCCATCAACCTGCTGAATCCAGATGTGAAGTTGGAGCACACAGACAAGGTACTCGTGATGTACTGTAAGTCAAAGCTGTGTCCTCTAGGCAAATGCAAAGTTAAAATGACAAACCCAAGAAATCAGAAAAAGTACTGAGTTGAGTTTCAAGTTGTTGGAGAAGACTGACACCATTACTAGGCTGCAGTGCTAGTGAAGCAATGAAACTCATTCAGGTCCAATACGACAACATTTATGCAGTAGACAGTATTGTGACAAAAGAGCCAGTGAATACAGACACTTGGCAGAAATAAAGACAGAGTTTTAGGAAGTGTTTACAGGCAATGGCTGCCTACAGGGTGAATATAAACTGGAAATTGACACAACTGTGCAGCCCTTCAAACTACCCAAGAGTTCCAGTGTCCATGATGAAACCTCTCGAGGAACTCGCAAGTCTTGTGGACAGACAGATAATAGCACCTGTGGAAAGCAGCACAGAATGGATCACTGGCATGGTGTCAGTACAGAAGCCCAATGGCAGACCGAGGATTTGTAATGACCCAAGACCACTTAACAAAGCTTTAAAGAGAAGCCACTTTCCACTTCCAACAATAGATGACATTCTAGACCTGACAAAAGCAAAAGTTTTCAGTGTGTGATGTGAAGCATGGCTTCTGGCACGTGGAGCTAGAGGAAGATTCGACCTATCTAACGACATTTGCAACTCCATTTGGTCGTTTTCGGTGGCTGAGAATGCCAATGGCATCAGTCCAGCACCAGAAGTTTTTCAGCGTAGGTTGGAAACTAACTAAAACATACTAAAAAGTGATATAATAAGGAGCACACTGACAAGTAGACAAACAGAGAACTGAGCTGGCGGCCATCACTGAGTTTAAAATATCCTGTAAAATTGATGTGCCGTCTATTTAAAAATGTTCTGCATATTGATCACAACATTGTAAATATTCTTTGCATGGTCTGAACAAATGTGGTGCTACGGGGGTATTCATCTGTTGTGATGCGTGACCGTTTAAACAAGGGCGACAACTGACAGAGAAAACATTTTTTGAAGGTAAAAAGTCTAAAATTGTTGTCTATTTAATTCATGTGTCACCCTTATGGTGTTTGCTGTGACCATTTGAAAACATTTAGAAGCTTATTATTAATTTTTTCTTTTTTTCTCCTTCATGTTCATTTTAACTAGCTAGCTACTTTAGTAGCTTAACTGGAGTAAAAGTAGAATAACTGTTAGCAGCAGATAGCACATTCCATTAGCTCTGTATGTAATTGTGAAGTTAAATCACTTTAGTTATGTGATACATTTTAAACAGCCAAAGTGCTTTCCAATAAAATAAGATTTTTCTGAAAGTTTATCGTTGGTTTAGTTGGTTTAAGTATTATTTTGTAACATTAGCAGTGTTTTTCACAGAAAGACGACAGGTGTTCCGAATAAAGTGCTTTGTATAGTTGCTCATGGCCAAAATAGTTTAATCTTGAGACTGAGTTAAATTTTCGTTTTACTATGATGTTTAATTTGTGAAAGAAGTGAAATTATTTCATTCATATAATTACATTTGTTGAAAATACTTTCATGTAATTAATGTTTGCAGACATGCAGCCTTTCACATGTAGATTGGGACTTTTGCTAAATGTATGTTTATTTTCTGAAAAAGAAAAAATTCTATCAATAATACATTCTTATATTTGCATTCTGTAATTCTGTAACCGGATACATCTTCTTAAGGCCCAAGAGGAAGTGCTCAAGCGGTAATTTTCAGATGTCAGAGTAAGCTGGGCTGTTTAGTTTTTTTAGGAAGTCCGTCTGGCCTCTAAAGCTTCGAACTGAGAATTCATCTTGAATAAAGCAACAAGGAACCAACTCATTTATAAACAGGAGTTATTGTGACATAATTATTTCTACTCTATCAGCTTCTCTGACTTCTCCTCTAAAGTGATGCTGGTAGTGGCATGCTTCAATAAGTATTGTTTAGCATTTTCATAGCATGTATTTTGTATATACTCGCTCACAGAGGACAGAATGTCATCAACATATGACAGACAGCGAAATAAGTTAAAGAATGCTTTATTGTGGTGTATTCTACATCATATTATATGATGAGAAGCAGACCATTGGTTTGAGGACATTACTCAGCTGCTTCTTTGCCCTGCAAAATAAAGAAGAAATGAAATATATACCAGCCTACATACATGTCACATTTTGCCATCATGAAGACATTTTCAGGTTTTATCATTGGTCAGTTTTATGAAGCATAAAGTAATAATGCAATTTTTCAGTCATGAATTAGTAACTATCTGAAGTTTAGTCACTATTTACCTTGCCAGAGTCACGGCTCTTTGCTCTGAGCTTGTTGACCTGGGACTCAGCAATGTCAGCACGCTCCTCAGCCTCCTCCAGCTCATGCTGGATCTTCCTGCACTTGGACAGATGAACATTGGCCTGCTCCTCCTGGAATTCAAGATATAGTAAAATGTTGAAGTGTTTAGAAAAGGCCCATGGGTTTACATATGTGAATTAATATAGTGCCAAAAACTCATTGTTTTAAACAAATGCTTTTCCTTACCGCTTCCTCAGCCTGCCTCTTGTAGGCCTTCACCTTCAGCTGCAGCTTGTCAACCAGGTCCTGCAGCCTGGTAACGTTCTTCTTGTCCTCCTCAGTCTGCAATGGAAAATATATATTTATGTAGACTTTTGTAATGGTAAGTGTTACATAAATCTTTACTCTACATTCCATGTGTCAATGGAACTTGCCTGATAGGTGAGTTCCTTCACTCTCCTCTCATATTTGCGGACACCCTTAACGGCATCTCCACCACGTCTCTGCTCAGCCTCAACCTCGGACTCCAACTCACGCACCTTTTAAAACAATACAAAATTGATAAATTCTCAACAATTCATGTGTTTTCATACATTTTCTGAGATGCAGAAATCTTATCATCTTTATCTTACTCTAGACTCAAGTTTCTGGAGCTGCTTCTTGCCACCCTTCATGGCCAGGTTCTCAGCCTCATCCAGACGGTGCTGCAGGTCCTTAACAGCAACCTCCAGGTTCTTCTTCATCCTCTCCAGGTGAGCACTGGTGTCCTGCTCCTTCTTCAGCTCCTCAGCCATCATAGCAGCCTGAACAAAATGATTTTTCAATGTGAAATGCCATCACAAGTCTCTGTCGGGTTGGAGCAAAATAGCAAACAAATGGTCTTTAATCCTACATCAGTGATAGCCTTCTTGGCCTTCTCCTCTGCATTCCTTGCTTCCTGAACAGTGTCATCCACTTCACCCTGGATCTGGACCAGGTCAGCCTCGAGCTTCTTCTTGGTGTTCAGCAGGCTTGTGTTCTGAAAGATGAGAAATTGATTAAGTTATGTCTTTCCTTCCATGCTTGTTTAGATTTGTGAAACGCTGGAGAAATATTTGAAGTCATGTTCACCTGGGAGTGCAGAAGTCCAACACGCTCACTGGCATCCACCAGCTCCTGCTCCGCGATTTTGCGGCTTCTCTCTGTCTGTTCCAGAGCAGCCCTAAGTTCCTCAATTTCAGCCACCATCAGACCGTTCCTGCGGTCCACCATAGCAGCCTGTTCCTTCAGGTCATCCTGGGCTCTGACAGCATCATCAAGGTGCAGTTGAGCATCCTAGTGCAAAACATGATCAGGAAAGTATTCATATGAATGTCTGATTGTCGGTGTACTTACTATCATGTGTGCAAGGACTCTTTGTGCTCTGTGTATTAGAATACCTTGAGCTGTGCCTGCACATTCCTCAGCTGTTTCTGGGACTCAGAAGCCTGGCGATTGGCATGGCTCAGCTGAATCTCCATCTCGTTCAGATCTCCCTCCATCTTCTTCTTGATTCTCAGGGCATCGTTTCTGCTCCTGACCTCAGAATCCAGAGTGCTCTGCATGGAGTCAATCACCCTCTGGCTGTTCCTCTTGATCTGCTCCATCTCCTCATCTTTCTCTGCCAGCTTCCTGTCAACCTCACCCTTAATCTGGTTCAGCTCCAGCTGGACACGCAGGATCTTAGACTCCTCATGCTCCAGAGTTCCCTAATGGTATCAAAGAATAATACACTGACCTCTGCCTTTAAAGCTTTTATACAATGTTAGTTCATGACTTAAAGTTGTTTCTTTTAAGAAGGTCTCCCTGGAGAAACAGACAAAGGTTTACCTCAGCCTCTTCAAGAGCTGTCTGGATCTCAGACTTCTCTGTCTCCACCTGCTTCTTGGCCTTCTCCAGCTCATGGATGCTCTTGCCAGTCTCACCAATCTGTTCAGTCAGATCTGAGATCTCCTCTGCAGATGGATGCAGATTTTCAATATGTGAAAGTTGTAAAATGGCAATTGTACAACTTTCCTCTAACAAATGCATGCACGTCTTTTAATTCAACTAAGTTCTAAGAGGTAATTGCTGTTGTTAATACAATCTGGTATTAACTCACGCTGCAGGTTCTTGTTTTCACGCTTCATGGTCTCCAGCTGATCCAGAGACTCCTCATAAGAGTTCTTCATCTTGAACAGCTCAGTGCTGAGAGTACGAGCCTCCTTCTGAGCTCCCTCGAGCTCTGCCTGACCCTCCTCATACTTCTGCTTCCACTCTGCTAGCACCTGAACAACACAGTTTATACAGTTATATATACATACAGCCAAAAAATTCTTTTCTAGCTTCATTTCTTGGTTGCAAAAAGTAAAAATGTTACCTTGTCAAAGTTCCTCTGCTTCTTGTCCAGGTTGGCAGCCAGCCCATTAGCTCTCTCCACATCAATCATGAGGTCCTCCACCTCACTCTGGAGCCTCTGTTTGGTCTTCTCCAGAGAGGCACACTTGGAATTGACAGCCTCAATCTGTTCCTCAGCCTCCTGAAGGCGCTGAGCCAACTTTTTCCTGGAGAAAAAGTCACATTTGTCTTGTTATTTGTCCACCTATGCTGTAATGCTTTACGCCTGAATATTCAGTTGTTTGAATATTACTCACTTGGCTTCCTCAAGCTCCTCTGTGCGCTGGATAGCGTCGGTTTCATACTTAGTTCTCCACTGAGCCACCTCACTGTTGGCCTTGGACATTCCACGCTGCAGCTCAGCCTTGGCCTCCTGCTCCTCCTCAAACTGCTCCCTCAGCAGGTCGCAGTCATGGCGGGCAGATTGCAGTCCATGGGCAAGAGCATTCTTGGCCTGGAATTAGACATACAATTGAATGTGCAAAATGTCTAAATCCCCAACCAATAATACAAATACACACTTAAGATGAAGGTTTCTTACCTTAACCTCCTCTTCAATCTGTCTCTTCAGCTCCTCAATCTGCTGAGTGAAGGCCTGTTTGCCTCTGGTCAGCTGGGATACAAGAGCCTCTTTCTCCTCAATTTGACGTCCAAACTCACCTGGAGTGAAAACAGTCATCAAACTTTAGTCTTTGTTCAGTTTCTCTGTCAAACACTGAAGATCACTGCATTTAGACACTGTTTTGTACATACCGTTTTCTGTCAGGAGACGAGCTTTCTGTGCACCTGCATCATTCAACTGGCGGATGTTTTCATCATTCTTGGTCTTCAGTTCGCTAAGTTGGTCCTCAAGAGTACGGCACATCTTTTCAAGATTTCCCTAATGAGGACAAGAGAAATCCGATCAGTGATGTGATTTTCCTGATAGTGATTACAGTTTTACTGTCATTCAGATATTTAGCACCACAAGTGAATGTGTTGTGTACCTTTGCTTTAGCAACAGCCTCCATGTTGCTGGAGAGGTCATCAATCTCCATCTTGTATTCACTCTTCTCCTTCTCAAGCTTCTGCTTGACGCGCTGCAGGTTGTCGATCTGCTCTCCCAGCTCAGCGACGCTGTCGGCCTGCTTCTTGCGAAGAGCAGCAGCCGTGGCTTCATGCTGCAGAGTAGACTCCTCAAGGTCACGACGGAGCTTCTGGAACTCAGCCTCACGCTTCTTGTTCATCTCAATCTGAGCAGCAGTTGCACCACCGGCCTCCTCCAGCCTCTCGCTGATCTCCTCAAGTTCCCTGGAGAGGTCAGCCCTCTGCTTCTCAACCTTGGCACGAGCAGCACGCTCAGCCTCAATCTCCTCCTCTAGTTCCTCAATGCGGGCCTGTTAGATGTAGATATGTAGTTTGTCAGTAAACATTCAACTTTGAATGACCAAGTAGGAAATTTACAAGTGACGTTTGAAGCAACACAAAGCATCCGTCACCTGAAGCTCCTTGATCTTCTTCTGAAGCTGGGCACCCATTGACTGCTCATCTTCAATCTTGCTAAGGAGCTGGCTAATTTCAAAGTCCTTCCTATGAGAGTGATGAAATGCATAGTAAGAGTTTGATAGTATGTGTTTTCTGGGATATTTGCTTTCCATATATTTTCTTTAGCTTAAGAATGTTAAACAAAGTGAAACCATATGTTGAAACGTTTACTTTAGCTATCACCCATCTTAGTTGATGTGACCTAGCCTACAGGGACTAGGGGCCCTCTGGCTCCCCCTCTTTCCCTCTTTCTCCTTGGTATGCGATGTATCTTAATGTATGCCAGATGTTGAAACCTATAAAGATCTAGTCACTGTAACTCTCTCCATTCATCCACCGCATGATGCTTGAATCACGGGCCCGTCCGTATTAAATGTACTCTTAATTTGACCTGCCTGTGTCCTCGCTTCATTGACGAACATCCACCTTCAGATCAACATCATTTCAGAGTTCATCTATGCTCTGGACCATGCCTCCAGATATATTCTTTTTTTTTCAATTGAGATTACAAGCTGAACTTAGTTACTTTTTATTTTTTTCCTCAGACTGCTGCTTGTCATTCTCAAGATCCATGATGGATTCCTGGGCCAGTTTCAGATCACCCTCCAGCTTCCTCTTGGCTCTCTCAAGGTCCATACGAAGCTTCTTCTCTTGCTCCAGAGAGCCCTCAAGCTGCACAAGGATATGGGTTTGTTAGTGTCATATTCAAGATTCAAGAAGGATCCTGTTGTACCTGTCCAGGCCACTTAAAACTTACATCATCGACTTGCTGCTCAAGCTTGGTCTTGGCCTTGGTCAGAGTGTTGACTTTGTCTTCCTCAGCCTGCAGGTCATCCAGAGTCTGCTGATGAGCCTCCTGAAGGGCTTTCTTCTCCTTGGTCAGCTTAGCAATGCTCTCATCCTGAGAGGCCATCTCCTCAGTCAGGTTCTTCACCTGTGTTTGCAGGAAACATGTTTGTATTGCATGAAGACATCTTTCCAAAATATTTTTTTTTCTGCTCGATATATTCAAGTTTACAAACCTTGTTCTCAGTGGCGTGTTTCTCCTTTTCCACTTTGGCCAAGGTAAGCTCCAGGTCATCAATATCCTTCTTGAGCTCAGAGCATTCGTCCTCCAGCTTTCTCTTCTTGGCAGTGAGCTCAGCATTGATTTCCTCTTCATCCTCCAGTCTCTCAGTGGTCTCTTTGAGTTTGGCCTCCAGCTGAATCTTGCTCTTGATGAGACCCTCGCATCTCTCCTCAGCATCTACCAGATTCTCTGATTCCTTGTTTACATTGGAGAAATGACGTTAGCACATTGACATTTTGTGTATATGTGGACATAAAATAAAAGGCACCGCTTTCTCTTGGTGTCTACTTACAGATGCTACTTGCAGTTGCAGATCGTTCTTCTCCTGCAGAAGAGACACCATCTTCTCCTCCAGTTCCTTCTTCTTGGCCAAGGCAGCAGCCAGGTCACTTTGCATCTTCTCATAGTTGTCCTTCATCTGGGCCAACTCTTTCTCAGTCTCAGCACTCTTCAGCAGAGGCTTGATCTTGTAGTACACCTTCATCCATGGCCAGTGCTTGACATTCATGAATGAGCGGACATTGTACTGGATGGTATAGATGGCTTCCCTGTGGACAAGAAGTTGTTGTTAAGGAAGTTTTTGTTGAGTTTTTTCACGTGACTTTGTGTTGAGAATTTGCCGTTTTCAACATGCCTCCTCTCCATCATCTTGACAAACTCCTTTCTCATGAGGTAAGCACGGCAGAGAGCCTGAGTCATGGTGACCAGAGCTGCCAGCTTATCATCTCTCATCTCCTCAAGGGTACCCAGCAGACCGGCCTTGAAGAATACCTAAACAAACACAAGACAGTAGTGACTGCAGCATAAAGTTAGACACTGACACCAGAATGAACCCAGAGAGTGAGGACTGTTTCATAATTTTCCACATGCTGGCTGCTCTGTATCTGTACAAGTGATCAGTCTTTTATCCACTGGCACATGGATTAGATTCGCAACAACTTCAGGGAAATAAATACGACAATAGTTTGCCAGATAACAGATAAATGAGATACACTGAATACTCAATGCTCCAGGTAATGATACAGAATGTGTTTTATTTAAACAAGGAACACCTGTTGCTTACCTTGGTGTGTCCAAATCTGTACTGGTCATGATCCACATCAATTGACCCAAGCAGCTTCTCTGCAGCCTTCTTGTTGTCAATGAACTGGCCCTCAGGGATGACACTGGCATTCAGTACCTTGTATCTGTTTTGAGAGAGCAAACAGTCAGCGTGTGGATTTTCTTGTTATTGTCTACATCCAACTTCTATTGTCATAACAGTTGAACCTCTGCTTGAAGTCACCATAGAGGATTCTGCTGGGGAAACCTTTCCTGCAGATTCTGATACCCTCCAGGACACCATTACACCTGAGCTGGTGGATAACCAGGAAGTTCTCCATCAGACCTGTACAATAGAAATTTGCCAGTTTATTCAGTTATTATGCAAACTCCAAACCAATCCACTACACAGAAACACTTTGAAGATCATGTTTTGGTACCTGGAGTCTTTGACTCATTGGGAATCAGGCAACGCACAAAGTGAGGGTGGGTGCTCCTCAAGTTAGTCATCAGCTTGCCCAAGTTCTCCTGTAGGTAGAAAGGGGTTGAACTTTTGTCATAAAACCAGAGAAATTTGAATTTCACCATGGACTAACATTCAATGTATTTGTCAAACCTCACCCTGAACTGTGAAGACACAGTCTGCATAGAGCCACCCTTCTTCTTGCCTCCCTTCTTGCCGCCACCGCTCTCTGTTTTTCAGTTGATTTGAAATGGAAAGTTGTGTTAGACTAAAACGTCTTTATATTCACAGCACATGAAGAGACGCAAAAATGTACAGTCTGTTGAATTTATGGAACATATGTTTTCCTACCCTCAACAACAGGAGGATACAAAACAGACAGCAGTTTCACTGAGGACTTCTGGTACAGCTGAACAACAGACTCATTCAGTGGGTCCTTGTTCTTGTCCAGCCAGCCACCGATGTTGTAGTCCACAGTACCGGCATAGTGCACCAGGGAGAAGTGGGCCTCAGCCTTGCCCTTGGCAGGCTTTGGCTTTTCAAATGCCTTGTTTTTGCCAAGATGCTGGTCATACAGCTTGTTCTTGAAGGATGTGTCAGTGGCCTTGGGGAACATGCACTCCTCTTCAAGGATGGAGAAAATGCCCATGGGCTTGATGACAAGGAAAAGAGATATGTCATGAAATGACAGTGTTCTTCTACTGTAATAAGAGTTGCATTCAAAGGAATTATGAAGTGGATGTGTACCTTCTCAATCAGCTCAATGCAGGCAGCCAAGTCCATACCGAAGTCAATGAACTCCCAGATGATACCCTCCTTCTTGTACTCCTCTTGCTCCAGGACGAACATGTGGTGGTTGAAGAACTGCTGCAGTTTCTCATTGGTGAAGTTGATGCACAGCTGCTCCATGCTGTTGAACTGTGAATGTAGAAGTAGATCAAGCAACCAGTGACAAACAATTCGAAGGATCTGGTCATGTGAACCAAAACAACTCCTCCTTTGTTGAGGATGAAACTTACATCAAAGATTTCAAAGCCAGCAATATCCAGGACACCAATGAAGAAATTCCTTTGCTGCTTAGTGTCCAACATCTGGTTGATACGGATGACCATCCACAAGAACATCCTTTCATAGATGGACTTGGCCAGGGCAGGCACTGAGTTCATCACCTAAGGAAATACAAGAACATAACTTCAGTTATGATGCACATTAATGTAAAATGGTGGATTATTGTAAATTCCTACATTGGATTAACACTACAAAATGTCCCAAATAGAAATGCATGCATTTTTAAAATGGTTATTGATTTTGAATACATTCAGCATTCAGAGTTAAACTTATCTAAAGTCAGAATATACTGGACGCTGGTATTTATTTTTTCGAACAAATTCTGCACTTTAATATTTTTACTGGAACTAACACAAGTGACCTCTTTCTGTATAAAAGGGTATTTGACATTGATAACTCATGTTTACCTGAGGAACAGTCTGTCCCTTGGTGACAAACTCATTTCCGACTTTCACTCTGGGATAGCACAGAGCCTTCAGCATGTCAGCAGAGTTAAGACCCAACAGGTAAGCAACCTTGTCAGCATCTGAAAACAGTATTTCACAGTTAATACATGCAGTATGTGTGGTGATTGTCCAATACAATAAACAGAAAAACAGCACGATTAAGAAGTTAATTACTGTTGTTCACTTTGGTATCACACCAAGTGCTCACCCTCTGTGCCATCGGGCTCAGCCTGCTCCTCACGCTGCTTCTGCTTGAACTTCATGTTACCATGGTGAAGCACAGCACCAGTCATCTTGTAGATGCTCATCTTCTCCTCACCAGTGAAGCCCAGGATGTCAATGGCGTTCTGTGCAACAGAGGTGTCCACATGAAATATAATCAAGTTGGCAACAGGCTACTTTGGTGACCTGGGTAAGACACACAGTATGATTATTATTTTAATTCTACCAGTCACTCACGTCTGTGGCTTCCAGCTCAACTTTGTCATCAATACTGGCCACAGTGATCTGACCCATACTGCACATGGGGAAGTCGTAGGGGTTGGTTGTGATGAGAGACATTTCTGAAGATCAAAAAAGTTGAAAATGTTCAGTAAAGCATTTAAATATGAAATTGTGAAGAGGTTCATCAATGAGCAACAAGTCCGTCTGTTCACCAATCAGCTCAGGTTTGTGGTTGGTCATCATCTGGTAGAAGATGTGGTAGCCTCTCTCATCAGGAAGCTGGAATGTCACTCTAGACTTCTCCAGCAGATCTGCAAAGTTTGTTCATCAGTCACAATTTGTTCCACCCTCAGACTACCTTCTATGTTCTCTCACTGAGAATTTGTCACTTACATGTCTCAATGTCAGCACTAGCCAGTTTTCCAGTTGTGCCGAAATGGATTCTGATGAATTTACCCTGTTTGGAGCAAAAGAATCGTTAGAGTCCCTTCACATGGGTAATGTGTCAACAAAATTCTCCTGAGTCGGAATCACTTGATACTTACGAAACGAGAGGAGTTGTCATTCCTCACAGTTTTGGCATTACCGTAAGCCTCCAGCAGAGGATTGGCAGCAATAATCTGATCCTCCAGTGAGCCCTAGAATCCCGGTTTAGATTTGATATCAGAAAAGGACCGTCCTTCTGGAAGTATATTCCATACTTTGAGAAATCTGACTATCATGACATACCTGAATTTTTCCGGCTCCTGCTGCTTCCTTCTTCTTGTCTCCACCTCCAACTGAGATTGTGGCAAAGTACTGGATGACACGCTTGGTGTTCACAGTCTTTCCGGCACCAGATTCTCCACTGGTTATAAACAAGGACTTGTGAGAATTTGGTCAAAGATATTCAATCATAATAAACAAAGTCAACCAGTGTGATACTTACGTGATCAAGACAGACTGGTTCTCCCTGTCTGTTCAAATGAAAACAAAGTAATTCATAGTGTATTCCTGCAACAGGTAGCTCATTACTAACAGATTCTTCATTGCTACGTGAGGCACATACCGGTAAGCATGTTCTGATAAGCGTTGTCAGAGACAGAGAAGATGTGGGGTGGAGCCTCCATACGCTTCTTGCCTCTGTAGGCAGCCACAACTTCAGAATCGTACACAGGCAGCCACTTGTAGGGGTTCACAGTGGCACAAAACAAGCCAGAGTAGGTCTAAAAGGGATTAAGCAAATATTTAAGTTCATGCCAGTTGACATTTCTAACTAGTATTGTAGTTTAATATTTCGCTTCGCTAATCAGGGATATTTTCTCACGTAGATCATCCAGGCTGCATAACGCTCTTTGAGGTTATACAACACAGAGGCTTCATTGAGGTGGGTCATCATGGCCATGTCCTCAATTTTGTCGAACTTGGGAGGATTCATTGGAGAGACGTCATCTTCTTTAACTGTCCTCTCCTGCAACAGGAACATGGTCACAGTGAGAACTGATCACATTCAACATTTAACTTCCAGTTGATTCTGACTTCATGATACTAACCTCCTGAGTGTCCAAGACTTTGACAGTGACTTTGCCACCGTCTTTCTTGACGATGGTTCCCTTCAGGTACAGCTCTTTGGCGTCAGCCACATAGCAGGCGCTCTTGGCATCGAAGGGTTTGTTTTGAGCCTCAATTCTCTCCTTCTCTGGCTTACGGAGATAAACAGCAGCTTTGCCATAAATGGCCATCTCCGCGTCTGTACTCATGGTGGCGGTTTACTTCTGTAAGGAAATGACAAATAAATGTAATCTCAGTTTTAAATCTCGCGTGACTAAGCAATCCGAAATAACTGCGCTCAACTATGTAGTGAACGTATCCCTGTCAGGGTGATATAAGTTCATCATCCCAAGTGACTTGACCATAGCTGCTTCCTCTAGTTAATAAAGATGATTTGCGCTCCCCTGAGTTTCTATTCATTCATTTGGTTTAGTTAAAACTCAGAGACCACATGAAGGAACAACCCTTATTTTTCAAATGTGTGTGTGTGTGTGTGTGTGTGTGTGTGTGTGTGTGTGTGTGTGTGTGTGTGTGTGTGTGTGTGTGTGTGTGTGTGTGTGTGTGTGTGTGTGTGTGTTATTTTTATGTATACCAAAAGTGGATGAACAGAAACTTCACTTGCAACTTAAAACAATTATTGCATAGGATTGTTCATACCTGACCCTGTTTCTGTCAAAAGTCTGTTGTCTTCCACAATCCTGTTGAAAACATATCACATATTTTGAGTCACTGGGAATAGTTTGAAAACAAGAAAGACTTGCTCAGAACTATACCTAATTAATTAATACAATAAAGTAATGTCTCAAATAATAAATGCGTTAAACTGCTCCAAAACAGATAGAAATGAAGCTTACCACAAGCAGGAGTCTTCAATGGTCTTCTACCACACACTGCTGTGATCTGTTGGACTCCTTATATTGAATCTGTTATACCCACTCAGCAAAGTTAAATCTGGGACACACTCCAATTGTGGTCTTGATATCAGTTAGAGCAGACATACGTTACATTTATGGTGCTCATAAATACCTGACGTTCTGGATTTTATTTAGAGAGGAGTGTCCCTTTTGCTCTGTCTAAACAGTTTTTAATCAAATTACCACCTTTTTTGAGACAAATATTTTTTCCATGTCATGACATTCCAAGATATCATATCAACATTAAAGAAATCAGTACAAAAGGGGAGGGAGTTCTCAGCGACCAGATGTATTTTTTGTGTATGGCTTTCTATTTGCATCATAGATTTAATTTGTAGGGCATCTCTAGTTGCCTGTGACTTCATCTCAGTGACTGCTGTGGCAATGATTAAGACTGTATCGGCACAGGCTGCTATTCGGCTGCATGTTTCAGTTGTCTGTGTCTGAAACAGATGAAGGAATGCATATGCTTCAATTTTAAACAAGAATTTCTTTTTTATGTAATCACTGCTGACATGTTCTCTTTGAGAATCCAGCTGATGTGCCAAATAAGACAAGATAGGAAATGAATCCCAACAACATTTTTTTTGGTGCAGGTTAGGGTTCTAGAATGCCAGATTTGTCATTTACCAGCTGTCAAACTTTTCCTTGGATGATATGTTCACAACAAGGGATATCATGAATTCTAAAGCAGATAACACATGAAGACATCTGACAATCCAAACCTTTTTATTGGAAAGATGAAGATGATAGATACAGTGGTGGAAAAAAGTTTTCAGACACCCTTAAAGTTTTACACAATCTCAAATATTATCATTAAATATTTGTGGAAAAATCTTTTTTGTGTTTCAAAAGGTGTGGCTGCATTAGACAGACACAAACCAATACAAATGATATTTTTTTGTTTATTGTTTACAAGAAAAACTAATGAAACTAAATTGTGGACAGTTTCAATATGTCAGTTATCAACATTGTCGGTATCAAAGTCAACAAATAACAGAGAATGTGTTCAAAACCGAACCAAAAATAAATAAACCATCATATCATCAAATTAATATTTAGTAGTCCTGCTACTCGCATGCAGTGGAGCTCTAATCCTGACTGGCATGTTCCCCACGAGCCTTTGACATTGTTTAGTGATATTCTTGTCCCATTCGTCTTAAATTACAGCTTTTAATTCTTCTAAATTCTTAGGGTTACACTTTGAAACAGACTTTTTGATAATCTACCACAGATTTTCAGTGAGGTTCATGTCCGGGGATTGAGCTGGCCACTCTCAGACCTGGATACTGTGCTCCTGCAGCCAAATTCTGCTGGCCCTGGATGTGCGGCAAGGGGCAATATTTTGTTGAAACATCCAATTTTGACCTCGACAGAACAGAGCACTTGTAGAAGGGAGCATGTGGGTTTGGAGAATGGCACAATATTTGGCAGAGTTCAATGTGCCATCAGAGAGTGAGATGATCAGCACCAGCAACACTTGTGCATCCCCAAACCATGATACTGACTCCAACATGCTTGACAATAGGTACTGTACATGCTGGAGGTAATGTTTCACCTGGCCTTCTGTGTACCCTCACATTAGCAGGAGGAAGATAAAGCTGGAAACTGGACTCATCTGACCACAGAATCTTCTTCCAATTCCTGGCTGTCCAGTTGTGTGCTTGGGCCCAACGACACCGGGCTAACCTCTGTCTCTCATTGATCAGGGGCTTCTTGACAGTTTTGTAGGACCTAAGCCTTGAACTAAAAGTCAGCCACGTACAGTGCAGGTGGAACACTGGACACCAGTTTGATTTGACCACTGCTGCTGAAGCTCCTGTGATCTCATTGGACCATTTTCTGTGCACATGCGGATCGGGATGATGTAATTTTTTGCTGAAGGATCGCTTGGACGCCTAGATCTTGGTTTGTCTTCCAAGTTTTTGGGTCGTCTGTATTTCTGTGGAGTGTATCCAACTGCTGAAGGACTGCATCTGCACTTCCTGGCTACCTGGAGGCAGCTGGACCCTTCCTGGCTGATAATCTGTATCTACAGGCCTGTTTCCTGCATTAGGTTCCTGGTTTAGGCATTTTTGTCTCTGAAGAACTTTCAAATGTGCTGGCTTTATATAGACACAAAGCATGTCTTTTAATAAAAAGTATGACCATCATTCGTGGGTCACTGGTACCAAAATAACCCAATGCTCAAAATTTCTTATGTATTTTTGTGCAACCAATCAGTTTAAAGTTTTTAATAATTCATTTAATTTGTTTAGTATTTTGGCTGTGACTGTGCTAAAAGAAATTGCACTTGAAGTCCCAAATGTGATTCTTAATGCAATATTTCACAAATGCATGGGGTGTTTGAAAACTTTTTTACACCACTGTAAGTCTTCAAGAGGATGGAAGCTTTAATAGACCAGCAATTATTATAAGGTATTTTCAACCTTCAGAAACATTTATTTTGAACATTTCAACCACACAGAGGGAAAGTTTTTCAATAATACTGGAGGGGAAAAATAATCAACCCTTGAGGAGCTGCATTGTACTGCAGGAGTGCTTTGAGACATTGAGAGCTTCCCGAGAATGTTTTGGTATATTTAGAAAAGTCACTTTCTGTGTCACAGGGTCAGCATTGGAATCCATTGTTGCTGCCATTATTCCGAGTTGACAACAGCTGTTGTTGTGCGCCACAGAGGAGTGAGAGTTAAACGTGTCAAGGTCAAGCCTACAGGTGGATATAGTGGATGGAGTGCAGTAACACCAGGTCAGACCAACCTGTGAGGCCAGAACACCCAAAATTGGTACCATATTTCAAGCATGCTCTTTTGTTACTGCTACCTCAGGTGATAGCAATGTCAGGTTTTTAGATCAGGCTTCTTCCACTTTTAAACAGTTAACAATGTGTGTTCTTTGCAAAAACTATATACACACTTAAAGTTCTAGTCAACTCCCAACATTTTGAATGTTCCAGATTGTTTGGCCACGGGTTAATAACCTCGTGGTTCCAGATCCGTCAAGCCTTGAAATGTGTTTCTTTAATTTTAATGTTTTCATTGAAAACTACATTTGATTCGTGCATGTGTGTTAAATTTCAATGTGACTGTAACTGGTAAGAAAATTATCTCAGATTCTTTTCATATTTATTGAGAACTTTATTTGCATCTGCTGGCCCACATCTCTTTTCTGTAACAGAAAGTAATCAGGGTGTGATTATATTTATTTCCACTCTTTATGTTTTAGCCTCATCCGGGCAATGCTGCAGGACCTCATGGGCAACTTCCAGGTTCTTCTACATTGTCTTCAGGTAAGTTCCATATCAAATATCATCATATTCCTGTACTCCTTGTTTCCTGCATAGTGAAAGCTTCTTCTTTATATCCAAAAGACATTTGCTGTCTTTGACGGAAAGATTTAGTCACACAAATCATCACATGCCTGGTGATGTCATGTCAAATTTGTGAAGAACATAAATGTATAAACTAATGTGCTGTACAATTAAAATAATGAATAAATAATGAATAAATACAACATATAATAATAAAAAAGGAAAGATACAAGCTCTATTTGGAGAGAATGCCAAAAAGAAGAGGTGAGTCTTTAGCAGGTGTTCTGAAGTCTGAGCAGTTCTCATGTGGAATGGTAGACTATTCCAGAGATTAGGAGCAGCCACTGCAAAGGCTCAGTCACCACTATTTAATATATATTATTTAATTAGCTAAATACTGAAGAAATGTTTTCACAAGTCTAGAAGTCCACCACAGCCCCTTGCCTCACCAGCTGCTCAAACACTGTGTATCCTGTCTCAGTCTATTTTAAATCATCCCTTAGATCATCAATTTCCGCCACCTGTTCGCTGACCGTACTCTTAATCGAGGATTACTTGTATGTGTGTGCAAAATTATCCATACTTGTTCTAAATGTGTTTCTCTAAACAATAAGTAGAGTTATAATAATGCATTCAAAGCACCATAGTTAGACTTTAAAATGATTTCTATGGAAACATTTTAGACTGAGCAATCAATGACTTCAAAGTCCATTCAGTTAATCAAGAATTGTTACTTAAGATTAAACAATTTCATATGTAAAAATAGTTAACGTTTTAGTGCATGCATTTTGTTTTGTCATTGTGAAGAATGTTGTTCTGAAAATGCAATTAATTAATTAATTAATTAATTAATTAATTAATTAATTAATTGAAAATGTTGTTACACACATCACATTGTGCAACAGTATAAAACATCTAAAAAAATAATCAACGTAGACTATTTCACCACAACAACATGCTGTACATTTTCTACTCCACTCATGGACTTTAGTTGCAATCCTTGCAATGAATGTGTTTGCTTACAAAGCAGAAGTTAAATATGGGACACATGCCAAATATGGTTAGAATGCCAGCTGATGGCTGCATGCATTTGCCGCTAGTACAAGCATCTTATGTTTCATGTTTCCATGACCAAATGCAGATCCTGAATTTGTGATAATCCTTGCTTCAAATAGAAATCTGTTTATGTTTTTTCCAATTTAGTTGTGGTAATTCATGAAAACATATCAAGTACAGTACAATTACATATGTATTCTAATCCTTCCCACAGTTTGTTTGATTAAAACATGCAATTGGAGCAATTGTTGTTGAGCAATACAATAAAGATGTAGTAGTATTCCAAGAAATAAATCCTTAAAAATATGTAACTATGATGTACATTGAATAATTCCTTGTGATTAAGAGTAAGATATATGTCTTTGGCATTCACACTCAAATGTCAAGCTATTAACACTTTAACTGACTCTGCAGACAGCTTCAAGTCCATTTTTGGCCTGCTCAAATTACTGCACTTTGAATGCCACCCCATATGACTTGTTGAGCAATGTAATTTTAAAAATGTTGCTGGCAATGCTGTGTGATAAACACTCACACATTAAAATTTCCACATGAAAATTCTCACTCAATAAATAAAAGATGCTATAATTTCAAATGTGTGAAAATGAATGATTTACATTCATATATGTTGTAATTAATTTTGATACTTCTCCTTACTTTAATTGTATAAGTTCTAATTTAAACTCCAACAAAAAATCATGTATGAATTAATGACTGTAAAAATGGTTAGTTTGCTCTTTTAGCTTATTATTTTATACATGCTGTCTGTTTGGGTGTTACAAGGGATTCAAATCTTAAAATAAACTACTTTTTCGTGGGTAGAAAAAGAAATTAAAGTAATACAGACAGTAATGTAATAGCATCAACTTAATCTTTATTGTTTCAGCATAGGTAACATCATATTATATGATTCAACACAGTGAAACATTCAGGGTGCTTTACTCAGCTGCTTCCTTTCCCTGTAAGAAACAGACACATGGTTTGAGAAAGGCTAATTTTATGATGCTAAAAGACTTCAGTAACAGTTCATTCATGAAAATGTAATTCAGATTTAGTTTTATTGAATTAAAACCTAATGCAAGTAATATTGTAAATATGTGACAACAAACTAACAAATTGCAAGATGGAAATCAGATAACAGTTGTTGGTACTTCAGACAAACATTAATCAGGTATTTACCTTGCCAGAGTCACGGCTCTTAGCTCTGAGCTTGTTGACCTGGGACTCAGCAATGTCAGCACGCTCCTCAGCCTCCTCCAGCTCATGCTGGATCTTCCTGCACTTGGACAGATGAACATTGGCCTGCTCCTCCTGGAATTCAAAATATAGTAAAATGTTGAGGCATTTAGAAAAGGCCCATGGGTTTACATATGTGAAATAATATAGTGTCAAAAACTCATTGTGTTAAACAAATGCTTTTCCTTACCGCTTCCTCAGCCTGCCTCTTGTAGGCCTTCACCTTCAGCTGCAGCTTGTCAACCAGGTCCTGCAGCCTGGTAACGTTCTTCTTGTCCTCCTCAGTCTGTAATAGAAAATATAGATTTATGTAGACTTTTGTAATGGTAAGTGTTACATAAATCTTTACTCTACATTCCGGCCTTGCGCCTATTTATTTAAGGGAACTTCTTTCTGTCCGAACCCCTGACAGGGCATTAAGGTCCTCTAAACAGCTGTTTCTGGAAGTCCCTAGGACCAGGTACAAACACTGGGGTGATCGAGGCTTTTCAGTGGCTGGACCCAGACTTTGGAACAAACTGCCTCCTGACATACGCACCATCACTGACTTTGGCCTCTTCAAAGCCCGGCTCAAAACATATCTTTTCAGACTGGCTTTTAATACTCAGTAATGCGGGGACATTTTATTTTATTTTATTTTATCTTGTTTTATTTTGATTTTATTTGTTGACATGTGTTCTATTGTTCCTTTCTTTTAATTTGCTTTTATTCTAATTTTATTGTTTGATTTTAACTGGAAAGCACTTTGGTCACCTTTGAGTGTTGTAAAGTGCTCTATAAATAAATCTTGATTGATTGATTGATTGATTGATTGATTGATTGATTGATTGATTGATTGATTGATTGATTGATTGATTGATTGATTGATTGATTGATTGATTGATTGATTGATTGATTGATTGATTGATTGATTGATTGATTGATTCCATGTGTCAGTGGAACTTGCCTGATAGGTGAGTTCCTTCACTCTTCTCTCATATTTGCGGACACCCTTCACGGCATCTGCACCACGTCTCTGCTCAGCCTCAACCTCAGACTCCAACTCACGCACCTTTTAAAACAAAAGAAAATTCATAAATTTTCAACAATTCATGTGTTTTCATACATTTGTGGAACTGCAGAAATCTTATCATCTTTATCTTACTCTAGACTCGAGTTTCTGGAGCTGCTTCTTGCCACCCTTCATGGCCAGGTTCTCAGCCTCATCCAGACGGTGCTGCAGGTCCTTAACAGCAACCTCCAGGTTCTTCTTCATCCTCTCCAGGTGAGCACTAGTGTCCTGCTCCTTCTTCAGCTCCTCAGCCATCATAGCAGCCTGAAAAAGTAATGTTTCAGTGTGAAATGCCATCACAAGCCTCTGTTGGGTGGGAGCATAATAGCAAAGAAATGCCTTTTAAACCTACATCAGTGATAGCCTTCTTGGCCTTCTCCTCTGCATTCCTTGCTTCCTGAACAGTGTCATCCACTTCACTCTGGATCTGCACCAGGTCAGCCTCGAGCTTCTTCTTGGTGTTCAGCAGGCTTGTGTTCTGAAAGATGAGAAATTGGTGAAGTTATGTATTTCCTTCCATGCTTGTTTAGATTTGTGAAACGCTGGAGAAATGTTTGAAGTCATGTTCACCTGGGAGTGCAGAAGTCCAACACGCTCACTGGCATCCACCAGCTCCTGCTCCGCGATTTTGCGGCTTCTCTCTGTCTGTTCCAGAGCAGCCCTAAGTTCCTCAATTTCAGCCACCATCAGACCGTTCCTGCGGTCCACCATAGCAGCCTGTTCCTTCAGGTCATCCTGGGCTCTGACAGCATCATCAAGGTGCAGTTGAGCATCCTAGTGCAAAACATGATCAGGAAAGTATTCATATGAATGTCTGAATGTTGGTGTACTTACTATCATGTGTGCAAGGACTCTTTGTGCTCTGTGTATTAGAATACCTTGAGCTGTGCCTGCACATTCCTCAGCTGTTTCTGGGACTCAGAAGCCTGGCGATTGGCATGGCTCAGCTGAATCTCCATCTCGTTCAGATCTCCCTCCATCTTCTTCTTGATTCTCAGGGCATCATTTCTGCTCCTGACCTCAGAATCCAGAGTGCTCTGCATGGAGTCAATCACCCTCTGGCTGTTCCTCTTGATCTGCTCCATCTCCTCATCTTTCTCTGCCAGCTTCCTGTCAACCTCACCCTTAATCTGGTTCAGCTCCAGCTGGACACGCAGGATCTTAGACTCCTCATGCTCCAGAGTTCCCTAATGGTATCAAAGAATAATACACTGACCTCTGCCTTTAAAGCTTTTATACAATGTTAGTTCATGACTTAAAGTTGTTTCTTTTAAGAAGGTCTACCCAGAGAAACAGACAAAGGTTTACCTCAGCCTCTTCAAGAGCTGTCTGGATCTCAGATTTCTCTGTCTCCACCTGCTTCTTGGCCTTCTCCAGCTCATGGATGCTCTTGCCAGTCTCACCAATCTGTTCAGTCAGATCTGAGATCTCCTCTGCAGATGGATGGATATGTTTAATATGTGAAAGCTGCAAAATGGCAATTGTACTACTTTCCTCTAACAAATGCATGCACGTCTTTTAAATCAACTAAGTTCTAAGAGCTAATTGCTGTTGTTAATACAATCTGGTATTAACTCACGCTGCAGGTTCTTGTTTTCACGCTTCATGGTCTCCAACTGATCCAGAGCCTCCTCATAAGAGTTCTTCATCTTGAACAGCTCAGTGCCGAGAGTACGAGCCTCCTTCTGAGCTCCCTCGAGCTCTGCCTGACCCTCCTCATACTTCTGCTTCCACTCTGCCAGCACCTGAACAACACAGTTTATACAGTTATATATACATACAGCCAAAAATGTTTTTCTAGTTTCATTGCTTGGTTGTAAAAAACAAAGATGTTACCTTGTCAAAGTTCCTCTGCTTCTTGTCCAGGTTGGCAGCTAGCCCATTAGCTCTCTCTACATCAATCATGAGGTCCTCCACCTCACTCTGGAGCCTCTGTTTGGTCTTCTCCAGAGAGGCACACTTGGAATTGACAGCCTCAATCTGTTCCTCAGCCTCCTGAAGGCGCTGAGCCAACTTTTTCCTGTAGAAAAGTCACATTTGTCTTGTTATTTGTCCACCTATGCTGTAATGCTTTATGTCCGACCATTTAGTTGTTTGAATATTACTCACTTGGCTTCCTCAAGCTCCTCTGTGCGCTGGATAGCGTCGGTTTCATACTTAGTTCTCCACTGAGCCACCTCACTGTTGGCCTTGGACATTCCACGCTGCAGCTCAGCCTTGGCCTCCTGCTCCTCCTCAAACTGCTCCCTCAGCAGGTCGCAGTCATGGCGGGCAGATTGCAGTCCATGGGCAAGAGCATTCTTGGCCTAGAATTAGACATACAATTGAATGTGTAAAATGTCTAAATCCCCAACCAATAATACAAATACACACTTAAGATGTAGGTTTCTTACCTTAACCTCCTCTTCAATGTGTCTCTTCAGCTCCTCAATCTGCTGAGTGAAGGCCTGTTTGCCTCTGGTCAGCTGGGATACAAGAGCCTCTTTCTCCTCAATTTGACGTCCAAACTCACCTGGAGTGAAAACAGTCATCAAACTTTAGTCTTTGTTCAGTTTCTCTGTCAAACACTGAAGATCACTGCATTTAGACACTGTTTTGGACGTACCGTTTTCTGTCAGGAGACGAGCTTTCTGTGCACCTGCATCATTCAACTGGCGGATGTTTTCATCATTCTTGGTCTTCAGTTCACTAAGTTGGTCCTCAAGAGTACGGCACATCTTTTCCAGATTTCCCTAATGAGGACAAGAGAAATCAGATCAGTGATTTGGTTGTCTTTATATTGATTACAGTTTTAATGTCATTCAGATATTTAGCACCACAAGTGAATGTGTTGTGTACCTTTGCTTTAGCAACAGCCTCCATGTTGCTGGAGAGGTCATCAATCTCCATCTTGTATTCACTCTTCTCCTTCTCAAGCTTCTGCTTGACGCGCTGCAGGTTGTCAATCTGCTCTCCCAGCTCAGCGACGCTGTCGGCCTGCTTCTTGCGAAGAGCAGCAGCCGTGGCTTCATGCTGCAGAGTAGACTCCTCAAGGTCACGACGGAGCTTCTGGAACTCAGCCTCACGCTTCTTGTTCATCTCAATCTGAGCAGCAGTTGCACCACCGGCCTCCTCCAGCCTCTCGCTGATCTCCTCAAGTTCCCTGGAGAGGTCAGCCCTCTGCTTCTCAACCTTGGCACGAGCAGCACGCTCAGCCTCAATCTCCTCCTCCAATTCCTCAATGCGGGCCTGTTGGATGTAGATATGTAGTTTTTGAGTAAATGTTCACCTTTGAATGACCAAGTTGGAAATTTACAAGTGACGTTTGAAGCAACACAACGCATCTGTTACCTGAAGCTCCTTGATTTTCTTCTGAAGCTGGGCACCCATTGATTGCTCATCTTCAATCTTGCTAAGGAGCTGGCTAATTTCAAAGTCCTTCCTGTGAGAGTGATGAAATGCATAGTAAGAGTTCATCTATGCTCTGGACCATGTCTCCAGACATATTCATGTTTTTTTTTTTCAATTGAGATTACAAGCTGAACTTAGTTACTTTTTATTTTTCTCCTCAGACTGCTGCTTGTCATTCTCAAGATCCATGATGGATTCCTGGGCCAGTTTCAGATCACCCTCCAGCTTCCTCTTGGCTCTCTCAAGGTCCATACGAAGCTTCTTCTCTTGCTCCAGAGAGCCCTCAAGCTGCACAGGAATATGGGTTTGTTAGTGTCATATTCAAGATTCAAGAAGGATCCTGTTGTACCTGTCCAGGTGACTTAAAACTTACATCATCGACTTGCTGCTCAAGCTTGGTCTTGGCCTTGGTCAGAGTGTTGACTTTGTCTTCCTCAGCCTGCAGGTCATCCAGAGTCTGCTGATGAGCCTCCTGAAGGGCTTTCTTCTCCTTGGTCAGCTTAGCAATGCTCTCATCCTGAGAGGCCATCTCCTCAGTCAAGTTCTTCACCTGTGTTTGCAGGAAACATGTTTTTATTGCATGGAGGCTTCATTCCAAAATGTTGTTTTATCTGCTCGATATATTCAAGTTTACAAACCTTGTTCTCAGTGGCGTGTTTCTCCTTTTCTACTTTGGCCAAGGTAAGCTCCAGGTCATCAATATCCTTCTTGAGCTCAGAGCATTCGTCCTCCAGCTTTCTCTTCTTGGCAGTGAGCTCAGCATTGATTTCCTCTTCATCCTCCAGTCTCTCAGTGGTCTCTTTGAGTTTGGCCTCCAGCTGAATCTTGCTCTTGATGAGACCCTCGCATCTCTCCTCAGCATCTACCAGATTCTCTGATTCCTTGTTTACATTGGAGCAATGGCATTAGCACATTGACATTTTGTGTACATGTGGACATAAAATAAAAGGCACCGCTTTCTCTTGGTGTCTACTTACAGATGCTACTTGCAGTTGCAGATCGTTCTTCTCCTGCAGAAGAGACACCATCTTCTCCTCCAGTTCCTTCTTCTTGGCCAAGGCAGCAGCCAGGTCACTTTGCATCTTCTCATAGTTGTCCTTCATCTGGGCCAGCTCCTTCTCAGTCTCAGCACTCTTCAGCAAAGGCTTGATCTTGTAGTACACCTTCATCCATGGCCAGTGTTTGACATTCATGAATGAGCGGACATTGTACTGGATGGTAAAGATGGCATCCCTGTGGATAAGAATTTCTGTTATGTCAAAGAAATTCTTCAGAATTGCTCCCATGACTTTGTGTTGAGAATTTGCAACTTTAAACATGCCTCCTCTCCGTCATCTTGACAAACTCCTTTCTCATGAGGTAAGCACGGCAGAGAGCCTGAGTCATGGTGACCAGAGCTGCCAGCTTATCATCTCTCATTTCTTCAAGGGTACCCAGCAGACCGGCCTTGAAGAATACCTGAACAACAGACAGTTGAAACTTACTGTATGTCTACACTATAGACCATACAAAATATGAAACTGAGAAGTCATATTAGCTACACATATTATTAATTTTTCATTATATTTTTATTATCTGTGTCAGGGCCATTATCAAAGTTACCTGGCAAATACAGTTATGCCAATAGACTGACACATCAGCAATTCTGCTTTAAGCGATAAAGACATCCTCTGTGGCTTCATTGACATGTTTACACATTTGTGGGAAACTGTGTCAGATTCACGATAACTAAGAATTCAGAATTTAAATTACTTCTTAAATTAATTTGAACTCTAAAGCCCCACCTAATACAATGTGCCATCAAAATTCAAAATTGTTAAAAATTTGAAGAAATATGAACTAGGAGTTAGGGTTACTGCATTTCCCCGGTGAGAAAGAAACTAAATCCAAGGAAGAAGAAATATGAAATCTCATCATGAAAATATTAATAAAGAACTTTCACGAAATAAGAAGTTTGAGAAAATTTCTTCTGTGCAACAGACAAAGTACATCAGCAATATCCAGGATACCAATGAAGGTGTTTACCTTGGTGTGTCCGAATCTGTACTGGTCATGATCCACATCAATTGACCCAAGCAGCTTCTCTGCAGCCTTCTTGTTGTCAATGAACTGGCCCTCAGGGATGACACTGGCATTCAGTACCTTGTATCTGTTTTGAGAGAGCAAACAGTCAGCGTGTGGATTTTCTTGTTATTGTCTACATCCAACTTCTATTGTCATAACAGTTGTACCTCTGCTTGAAGTCACCATAGAGGATTCTGCTGGGGAAACCTTTCCTGCAGATTCTGATACCCTCCAGGACACCATTACACCTGAGCTGGTGGATAACCAGGAAGTTCTCCATCAGACCTGTCCAATAGAAATGTGCCAGTTTATCAGTTGTTTTGCAAACTCCAAACCAATCCACTACACAGAAACACTTTGAAGATCATGTTTTGGTACCTGGAGTCTTTGACTCATTGGGAATCAGGCAACGCACAAAGTGAGGGTGGGTGCTCCTCAAGTTAGTCATCAGCTTGCCCAAGTTCTCCTGTAGGTACAAAGTGGTGATCTTTGTCATAAAAACCAACACATTTGATTTACACTATTAACATTCAGTTTATTTGTCAAACCTCACCCTGAACTGTGAAGACACAGTCTGCATAGAGCCACCCTTCTTCTTGCCTCCCTTCTTGCCGCCACCGCTCTCTGTTTTTCAGTTGATTCAAATGGAAAGTTGTGTTAAAGGAAAGTGTCTTTATATTCACATCACATGAAGAGACGCAAAAATGTACAATCTGTTGAATTTATGGAACATATGTTTTCCTACCCTCAACAACAGGAGGATACAGAAGAGACAGCAGTTTCACTGAGGACTTCTGGTACAGCTGAACAACAGACTCATTCAGTGGGTCCTTGTTCTTGTCCAGCCAGCCACTGATGTTGTAGTCCACAGTACCAGCATAGTGCACCAGGGAGAAGTGGGCCTCAGCCTTGCCCTTGGCAGGCTTTGGCTTTTCAAATGCCTTGTTTTTGCCAAGATGCTGGTCATACAGCTTGTTCTTGAAGGATGTGTCAGTGGCCTTGGGGAACATGCACTCCTCTTCAAGGATGGAGAAAATGCCCATGGGCTTGATGACAAGGAAAAGAGATATGTCATGAAATGACAGTGTTCTTCTACTGTAATAAGAGTTGCATTCAAAAGAGTTATGATGTAGACGTGTACCTTCTCAATCAGCTCAATGCAGGCAGCCAAGTCCATACCGAAGTCAATGAACTCCCAGATGATACCCTCCTTCTTGTACTCCTCTTGCTCCAGGACAAACATGTGGTGGTTGAAGAACTGCTGCAGTTTCTCATTGGTGAAGTTGATGCACAGCTGCTCCATGCTGTTGAACTGTGAATATAGAAATAAATCAGGCAACCAGTGACAAACAATTCAAAGGATCTGGTCATGTGAACCAAAGCAACTCCTCCTTTTGTTGGGGATGAAACTTACATCAAAGATTTCAAAGCCAGCAATATCCAGGACACCAATGAAGAAATTCCTTTGCTGCTTAGTGTCCAACATCTGGTTGATACGGATGACCATCCACAAGAACATCCTTTCATAGATGGACTTGGCCAGGGCAGGCACTGAGTTCAGCACCTAAGGAAATACAAGAGCATAACGTCAGTAATGATGCACATTGATACAAAATGATGGAATACTGTAAATTCCTGCGTTGGATTAATGCCACAAAATGTCCCAAGTAAAAACACATACATTTTTTAGATGTTTTTTGGTTTAGAGTGCATTTAGCATTCAGAGCTAAAATAATCTAAAGTCAGCATATACTGGACACTAACATTTATTTTTTCTAACAAGCACTGCACTTTAATATTTTTACAGGAACTAACACAAGTGACCTTTTTCTGCATAAAAAGGTATTTGACATTGATAACTCATATTTACCTGAGGAACAGTCTGTCCCTTGGTGACAAACTCATTTCCGACTTTCACTCTGGGATAGCACAGAGCCTTCAGCATGTCAGCAGAGTTGAGACCCAACAGGTAAGCAACCTTGTCAGCATCTGAAAAGAGTATTTCACAGTTAATACATGCAGTATGTGTGGTGATTGTCCAATACAATGGACAGAGAACAGCATGATTAAGAAGTAATTACTGTTGTTCATCAGTTTTTCACATTGGTATCACACCAAGTGCTCACCCTCTGTGCCATCAGGCTCAGCCTGCTCCTCACGCTGCTTCTGCTTGAACTTCATGCTACCATGGTGAAGCACAGCACCAGTCATCTTGTAGATGCTCATCTTCTCCTCACCAGTGAAGCCCAGGATGTCAATGGCGTTCTGTGCAACAGAGGTGTCCACATGAAATATAATCAGTTCGGCAACAGGCTACTTTGGTGACCTGGGTAAGACATACAGTATGATTATTATTTCAATTCTGACAATCACTCACGTCTGTGGCTTCCAGCTCAACTTTGTCATCAATACTGGCCACAGTGATCTGACCCATACTGCACATGGGGAAGTCGTAGGGGTTGGTTGTGATGAGAGCCAACTCTGAAAATCAAAAAAGTTGAAAACATTTAGTAGAGTGTTTAATATGAAAATTATGAAGAGGTTTATCATTGAGCAACAAGTCAATCTGCTCACCAATCAGCTCAGGTTTGTGGTTGGTCATCATCTGGTAGAAGATGTGGTAGCCTCTCTCATCAGGAAGCTGGAATGTCACTCTAGACTTCTCCAGCAGATCTGCAAAGTTTGTTCATAAGTTACAATTTGTCCTACCCTCAGACTACCTTCTATGTTCTCTCACTGAGAATTTGTCACTTACATGTCTCAATGTCAGCACTAGCCAGTTTTCCAGTTGTGCCGAAATGGATTCTGATGAATTTACCCTGTTTGGAGCAAAAGAATCGTAAGAGTCCCTTCACATGGGTAATGTGGAAAGAATTCTCCTGAATATTAATCACTTGATACTTACGAAACGAGAGGAGTTGTCATTCCTCACAGTTTTGGCGTTACCGTAAGCCTCCAGCAGAGGATTGGCAGCAATAATCTGATCCTCCAGTGAGCCCTAGAATCCCGGTTTAGATTTGATATCAGAAAAGGAACATCCTTCTGGAAGTATATTCCATACTTTGAGAAATCTTACCATCATAACATACCTGAATTTTTCCGGCTCCTGCTGCTTCCTTCTTCTTGTCCCCACCTCCAACTGAGATTGTGGCAAAGTACTGGATGACACGCTTGGTGTTCACAGTCTTTCCGGCACCAGATTCTCCACTGGGTATAAACAAGGACTTGTGAGAATTTGGTCAAAGATATTCAATCATAATAAATAAAGTCAACCAGTGTGATACTTACGTGATCAAGACAGACTGGTTCTCCCTGTCTGTTAAAATGAAAACAAAGTAATTCATAGTGTATTCCTGCAACAGGTGGCTCATTACTAACAAATTCTTCATTGCTACGTGAGGCACATACCGGTAAGCATGTTCTGATAAGCGTTGTCAGAGACAGAGAAGATGTGGGGTGGAGCCTCCATACGCTTCTTGCCTCTGTAGGCAGACACAACTTCAGCATCGTACACAGGCAGCCACTTGTAGGGGTTCACAGTGGCACAGAACAAGCCAGAGTAGGTCTGAAAGGAATTAAGCAGATATTTAAGTTAATGCCAGTTAACATTTCTAACTAGTATTGTAATTTTTTAATATATCTCTTAGATAATCCGGTATATTTTCTCACGTAGATCATCCAGGCTGCATAACGCTCTTTGAGGTTATACAACACAGAGGCTTCATTGAGGTGGGTCATCATGGCCATGTCCTCAATTTTGTCGAACTTGGGAGGATTCATTGGAGAGACGTCATCTTCTTTAACTGTCCTCTCCTGCAACAGAACATGGTCCCAGTGAGAACTGATCGCATTCGACATTTAACTTCCAGTTGATTCTGACTTCATGATACTAACCTCCTGAGTGTCCAAGACTTTGACAGTGACTTTGCCACCGTCTTTCTTGATGATGGTTCCCTTCAGGTACAGCTCTTTGGCGTCAGTCACATAGCAGGCGCTCTTGGCATCGAAGGGTTTGTTTTGAGCCTCAATTCTCTCCTTCTCTGGCTTACGGAGATAAATGGCAGCTTTGCCATAAATGGCCATCTCCGCGTCCGTACTCATGGTGGCGGTTTATGTCTGTGTTCCAAATCAAACAATCCCAATGTTAGAAGGTTCTCCCCAACAGAAGTTTTTTTGTTTTCGTCGTTCACTAGAGGCTAGGTACCTGGTGATTACTGACCACTTAACATATCCCCAACAATTTATTTTTGTGCCATAACAGGTAGTCTTTAGTTACTGAAAGATAAATTTTTTTTGTCACTGAAAGGTAGGACTATCACGTAGTACAAAGCACGTCCAATCTGAGAGAGACACAAATTGTCTGTGTTCAGAGGTGGAGGCATAAGTTCAGAACAAAACTTTCACTCTGGAGACTGAGGGTTGTCTCCTGTTGGGCCCATTTTTCTTAGACTTAATTCTCCTTTCCCCTTTCTGTTTACCCTTAAAACAAACTTACTATTTAGTGTAGTTACAAAAAACTATTCAGTTAGATGTACAAAAGTATCCCACTCAAAATTGATGCTTTCACAATGGTAATTATATTTTAGGCCCCTAAGCCACTCAATTCTATTAAGAAAAATATCCCGTTTTAGGTTCAAATCGCCTACATGTTCACAATATAATTTCACCTTTTCCTCCATTTCTGAGTTAACAGGTTGACCTTTCCTGCCCTGTCCAATGTATGATTGATTGGCTGAAAATGATCAATAGTAGGGTAATAAAATAAATGGTAACAATAATACAAATAAAATAATAAAACAAAATAGTACAATAAAAAATGTAGCAATAATGCTGATTACAAACAAATTTGTGACACGTCACAAATAATTTTCCCATTGAAAATAACTTTCCCTGAAAATGTATTCAGATTTCATTTGAGTTGTATCGGAATGTAATTTTTAGAAGACAAGGCTGACTTTTAACACTTATTTGAAATTTGCCTAAATTGCATGGACAACACCTGAGGCCACTGATTAAACATAATTGTGCTTTTGTATGTTAAAAAAAAAGCATGTAAAGTCTGTATCACAAAAGTTGTACATACCTTACTCTTTCCTTATGTGAAAAGAATGTTATATTCCACAAACCTGTTGAAAACATTGTATTTAAGTCAGTGAAGCACACCCCAGTCACAACTTAATTATTAAAACCTAACTTATTCCTTTTGTATATTGTGAAAGCTGCAAGAAAAAATGCATTTCAGTTTGTGCTAAAGAAAAGTACAGTGTGCATTTAAAGTTGCTGCATCTACGCGTTTTTTGACTCTCACATGACTTATATTTTAACTGCTTTTCAAATCAAGAATACATCTAAACGGTAATAGGCTCATTGGTTGTTAAGCTCACCTCAAGCAGGAACTTCCCTGGTCTTCCACCGCACACTGTGACGCTCCTCCTGAATCCCTTATATATGATTTGGGATGCTTACCAGGCAAAGGGTAAAGCAGGCTAAGATGCCAAATATGGGCAGGATGACAGATGAGTCTTGGAAGCATTTGAAATATTTTACTGGCACTAAATTTAGGAGAATCCCTACCTTCAGTCGGTGCCTTTTCAGTTGTTTGAAATGCTCAAAAAATATATGCATATAAGCAACATATGGGATCAGAGTTTCCTATTTAAAAATGTAATTGAAATGATTACATCCACCTGGAATCTGTGGTATTTTTACTCACATCTTAAGGTATAACTGCCTCTAAGATTCATTACATGCTTGTGGTTTTGTCCCATAATATCCTGTAATTTCTTGATTGACAATTTGAAAATTAACAAAGTTCACTGTGAAAATTCTAAACACCCAAAGTGAAGTGGGAAAAAACTTTGGGAATTCATTTTGCACTAATTGGTACTATAATGAAATTTAAGAAAGTTGTGGGCGCTCCTTATGGGAAAGGAGCGCATTCTTTGTTTTGAAATTCATGTGAACAATATAACTGTTGTTTAAAACATTTTAGGTGACCGTCAGACAAAAAATACATCTTGGAGGTTAGTGACAGTCGACAAAAAAAAGTCCTTAATGTTTTTCTTGTGGGTGGGTGGGCACAAGTGGCTTTTTCCTACTTGCACAAGATTCAGAACAATCTGCGTAATATTTCTGTTTTACTAATTTAGGGGACTTGCACTTTTAAGTGTAAAGCTATGACTTGCTATACAATATTTAAAATCACAATTTAAGCAAAAATTGTACCGAATGTGATTAATTTTAATTTATTGCAGATTCCTGTTGTTTTAGAAAAAGAAAATATGAATTATTGTCTTCTAATTTGCCATCATTTCACAGGAATGTTGCTGCCGTGTGGAAGATAACTCATCATGCTTCAAGCTCCATGAGGAGACTGAGTCTACATTATCAAGTGAGTTTGATTTCATGTTCCAAGTGAAGCATTGTCGGCTCAGTTGGGGTGCAATGAGGAACACATGTCATGTATCTGTGAACAGCACTTGCTGAGGGTCCCCCGTCGTACACTGTCATGTAATTTGAGTAATTTTAAAGGCTACTGTGTGGTGGTGTTAGAAGTGAGGCATGTCATTGAAAGAGTAGGAGGATACAAAGCCTGCCACAACTTAATGGAGACATACTGTGAGTTCACCACGATGCTACTATTTCATTGACATTATTTCATTCATGCTCAAAGGCCTTTTCCTACAAAGTTTCTTATTGTGCTGCAGATTTCTCACCCAAGTAGCAGCAGCGAGCGTGCAGCTGATTGATGGTGAAGTGTTTCCTCACTTGATTAGAAGCCAAAGCCACATTGTTAAGGTACTTCATGAAGAAAAAGAAACTTACATTCTGACATGTTTTTGTACTCGGTCATGCTCAACAAACATGATGATTACTTTAATTTAAATAAAACAATGGCATTAACTGAGAAAATCTGTTTCTTCAGCTGTCTGGGTTAAGTGCAACTCTATTTAGATTATTCATTAATATATAAAAAAATATATGAATTTAAGTTGTTTCTTTCTGTGTTTTCTCATAAGCCTGCCTAGCATTTGCTGTACTGTATCTAATTGTGCCAGCTCAGTGTAACGAGATATCTGTTCATGAAGAAGATAAATAAGCTCGGAGGTCAGAGATCAGGTTGGGGAGGGGGTTTGAAGGACAAGTCAGTTGGTGAAGCTTCTGTAAAAAAAAAAAAAAAAAAAAAAAAAAAAAAAGCTACTCAGCAGACCGACGGCAACACTTTGACCACTCATGGTAACATCTAATTGTGTCTACAAAAAGAGTATAAAAGGGACTGCAGCTCACCAAGACTGGGAGTGAGCCGACATACAGGGCATCTTGTTGGTTCTCTCTCCTTGGTTTCTTTTATGGAAGAGTTTTATAGCTGCCGTGGCATGTTTTTGTTGTGAGGCACTAATACAAAAGAATACAGAACAGGGACGCTTCTAACATAAACTGAAGTACTTGGAACCGACGCTTATACAAATCTTTAATAGGGATGACCAAATGGGGTCACAGAAAATATTTGGGCTGCACACAAAAACTAAAATATACTTTCATTGCTTATTTTATAATAAATGTTACAAATTGTCTGATGCGCACACTCCCTGGGTAATCCAGTTACACTTAGCTTTTAGGTTATTAGGGCGACCATCGTTCAAAACACCCCAGAAGAAGATGATGTTTTGTATTTTATTTCAACACTGTTATCTAACTAGAGCCAAGAATGATGCAGCAAAACACGTTTTAATTGTTAAGCGCTGATTACAGAGGTCAAGATATGCACAATAATAGAAACATTCAACTGTAGTAAATAGATCAGACCTTTACAGTGAAATAGTATCCAGCTGTGATAGAACTCAGGATTCAGCTGTGCAACAAACGATTTAACAGTAATTGCTTCTAAATTTTGACTGCTTATGTGACACCTCATATGTCTCATGTATAGAACATCACACGGCGTCATTTCACATTAGATCCTGGTCCTGAATTTATTATTCCAAGTAATGAATTAAGTTGCTGCTGTGTTAAGTTGTGCATAAATACGTGCAACTCCTTCACCTTGGAGACACTCGTGTGCATCCTGCTGCTGTCTGATGCTGCAGAAATGCAATAAACACAGAAGAAGGACTCCTGCACATAGCCGGAAGCACCTAACTAAACTCTGTTTTCAGGTCTACATATGTCAGCAAAAAAGGCACAAAAACTGCATATCTGACACTCATCAGTGCCTTATTTAATGCTGCTTTTATTTGCACTCAGACACCATACTTGCACACTTCACTGAAATTTGAACATCAGAGTTTCAGTGTCTGAACTTGCCCTAATGACGATTAGGTATCAGCGGCCCCCTCATGTCCCCGCCACTGATCTTTGGTGGATTTGTGCTCTGCAGTAAAACATCAAGGCCACTGGCAGAATATCAGCCTCTGCTTGATCTTTCTGAGAGATAAATCTGTTATAAAATAAGAGGGTTTTTTTGGCATAATTAATGAATGAATGAAGTTAGTTTTCTGCCTTAAATTAGCATGTAGGAGTAGGAATTTCTCATTTGAAAACTTGGCGGGTAGATCCATCCATGATCTATACACCACTTAATCCTCATTTGGGTCACAGGGGGGCTGGAGTCTATCCCAGCTGACTTAGGGAGGGGACACCTGGACAGGTCGCCAGTCTATCACAGGGCTACATATACAATCACACTAACACCTACAGACAATTTAGAATCACCAGTTAACCTGAGCATGTCTTTAGACTGTGGGAAGAAGCCGTAATACCCGGAAAAAACTCACGCATGCACGGAGAGAACATGCAAACTCCATGCAGAAAGAGCCCAGGCCGGGACTCGAACCGCGGCTCTTCTAGCTGCAAGGCAACAAGTGCTAACCACCGAGTAAATGTGCAGCTCTTCTTACGAAATGTGAAACCCCAGTATTTTACTCCTTATTGAAGTTTACCAGCAAAGTGGTTCATTAGGAGCGTGTCTCTGTGTCCTGCTCGCCTGTCTGAGCGCCGCTCAAAAACAAAACTGAAACCATGCGCGCCCCGACTTTAGTTTCGTTTTTAAATAATAGAGACTGGCTGCAGTGAAATGCAGTCTGCGACAAGAGCAGTTGGTGAGTCCTTGTTCTATTTCTTATTATGTGCTAACTTTCAAAGGAATTAGCTAGTGTAATTCTAGGAATGAACTAATGCAGAAGTCTGCTGGGCTGCAGGCGGAAGATGCAGACTGCGTTACCTTAAATGACCCCAGTGTTGAGGTAATTCTGGGTAGGATGTGAGGCAGCAGGCGCAAACCATATTTTGTGCTCCTCAGAAACTTTTCTTGTACAATGCATTTACATCGGAAGCTTCCAGGCAACATTTCGATTAAAAAACCAATTAAAAAACGTAGACATGCGGTATGTGTACATGATGGTTAATGATGGTTAAGATAAAGTTCAAACGTCGACACAAAGCCAAGCAGAGCACATGTGTTTAACACGTTTTAGAGTTTCATATATACTGATAAAAATAAAACGTGTGCAGGTTAATTTCACTTTCAAGTACAACACAGTGTCAAGCTCCTGCCTATGAAACTGACTTGTCTAGTCCTGGTTGATCGGCAAAGTTTCTTTTTTGGTTTTATGTATCATTTCACACAAGGTGCAATTAGGTACGCCTACTAGTGCAATAAATACATAGGTTTTTACCAACGTGTAGATGTATGTTGTGCTTTAGATGGTAAAGTTTAATGTATGGTTCTACATATATGGTTTATTCTACACCATGCTGCAGGGAGCTGCAAAATGTGACTTTGCATGTGATTATGACAGCAGTGGTCATCAGAGTGATAGCCCTCTGAGTTGTGTTGCACTTTCTGAACAACTCAAACAAAGCAAATGTAAAACTAAAATTACTAAAGTTTCGTTCCAGGTGTCAGTTTTTATACATGTTCTTGTCTTTGCTTGCTTGTGTATCAGCTGATGGAGTCTGACCATGGATGAGGAGGTTGACCCCAATGACGAAAATGTGAACTCTGTCTTGGCTCAAGAATCCTCAGAACTTTTCCACATTCTTAACGGACAGTCTCCCACAGTCATAATGCAGCTGTGCCAAATGATGGCCAGTGAAACTGGGTGGCAAAACCAGTTGTCCGCTGCTAGCTCCTCCACAAATCCCATCCAAGCCATGCTGGATTACTTCAGGACGGCCAGGGCTGCAAAATGCCGCATCTTCCTTCAGAGCGTGTGTCTCTTGTGTGAGAACATCCCCATGCGTCTGGAGTCGAGGCTCATGTCAGTGGCTGGAGATACAAGCAGTGAGTATGAAATGATACAATGAAGTCCTTGGCTGGACAGATGACACTCAGTATCTGTTGTTTGCTATGTAAATTCATCGTCAGTCAGTTGCACTCAGAGTCACTTGACTGTCAGAGGACCTGCAAAGTTTGGGGTCACAACATGATATACCCTACTGTTGAAAAGTTTTGAGTTACTTAGAAATGTCCTTATTTTTGAAAAAAAAAGCATTTTTTTTCAGTGAAGATAACATTAAGTGAATCAGAAATACAGTCTAGACATTGTTAATGTGGTAAATGACTATTCTAGCTGGAAACGGCTGATTTTTAATGGAATATCTCTATAGGGGTACAGAGGAACATTTCCAGCAACCATCACTCCTGTGTTCTAATGCTACATTGTGTTAGCTAATGGTGTTGAAAGGCTAGTTGATGATTAGAAAACCCTTGTGAGTGTGAGTTTTTATGAAAAATATGAAATTGTCTGGGTGACCCCAAACTTTTCAACGGTAGTGTATATACATCTTGTATGAGTCTAATAGTTTGTCTGAAGGTTTAGAAGAAAAGAGACAGAAAACTTGTAGAGGAAAGGAATTCTATGAACTAAAATATGCTATTTTTTGCATCGTAAAGGTAAAAATAAAAGGCATACATCACACGGTTTAAATTGTGGTTTCATTTCTGTCTATCAGTGTGTCACGAAGGCAGATTTCTTCTTTTTTTTTTTCTTTATTACACTGCATGTGGAAAGTACCGGCTATTGCGTGTTGCAGACTAGGGTGTGACCACAGAACCTGCATCACAGAAATTAGAGCAGGCAAAGCTGCATTTCCTCCTATTTTCGCCACAAACAAACTTGATCAAGACATGTTGATAACCTTTTTGAACAGAACAAATTCAAGTATTGCGTTTGCTTTTACCTTTGGATTGTTTATATTCTTTCATTGCATCCTTACTCGTTTTAGCTGCGCCTTATATTTGATTTAACGTCGTGGCTGCCACAGGGTTGGCTAACCCACTACTGCACTGAACTGCTCTTATCAGGAAGTAGTTGGTCATATTGAAGTTTCTCACTGTGGAGTATTGAAGTGTGACAACTGAAATTAAATATTTTAACTTGTTGCTTGATTTTTAAAACACCCTTGAAATATAAGCAGTAAATGCTTTTCAATGACTATGTTTTAAGCAGCAAAATGATGCTTTTTAATTTTGGTTTCTTGAGCTGCAAATCATAGAGTGCCTTCAGCCTTTCCACAATCCTGTCCCCTCTTCTTTGAATATCATGAACAACACCTACTTACTCGTACTAATAAAAAAAAAAATGTTATCATGCTCGCTTGCATAACTAACAGTTTAACTTTCTGTATGACTGTTCATCTCCTGCATGTCACTGTTTCTCAGAAACAGAAATGAATATGTGTAATGGTGTTTGCGTGCATGTTTGTGTGTGCAGAGATTTTTGTTTGTGCCCGTCTGCACTGGCATTTCAATACATACACTACCGTTAAAAAGTTTGGGGTCACCCAGGCAATTTTATGTTTTCCATGAAAACTCACACTTTTACTCATGTGCTAATATAAATGCACAAAGGTTTTCTAATCATCAATTAGCCTTGTATCAATGTAGCATTAGAACACAGGAGTGATGGTTGCTGGAAATGTTCCTCTGTACCCCTGTGTAGATATTCCATTAAAAATCAGCCGTTACATTAACAATGTCTGATTAATTTAATTTTATCGTCATTGAAAAAAAAAAGCGCTTTTCTTTCAAAAATATGGACATTTCTAAGTGACCCAAACTTCTGAATGGTAGTGTACACTGTGCCAGCTGCAGGTGTTTTTCAATTGGTTCTCATTTAGTGTTTTACGTGGTTGATGGTGTTGTACATCAGATAACTGAAATATGTGAAATCTCTTCCGTTTACTTCATTTTAGACATTACTCTGTTTGAACTGTTGTTGTGTATTTGCATATTGAGCCCAAAGCAAAATACCATATGGCTCCCATGGAAGATGAGATTACATTCAGTAGATGCTGAGTGAGTGAGTGGAGTGCTCCCATATCAGTCAAAAGACCAGTAATTAAAATTACACTAAATATTTCTGTCACACATTGCTCCTCAGTTGAAATTTCCAAATTGTTTAGTTTTCCTTTCCTACCTAAAAACTAGTTTCAGAACAATTCTTTGAGTTTCCATTGCCCTGATAAGCACAGCAGTATTTATTGTGCAGTCAGTAATCAAGTCTCCTTTAAATTATATATTTTAGTTTATTTAAAATGATTGCCATTATCTTTGTTTTGTTTATAGTGAGGAGCCTGCACATCAGATATACTGACAAACTAAAGTGGAAAAGTGAAAATGAAAGCAGTGGTTTGTTTTTGCATTTGCATGTATTTAATAAATCTTGTGACTTTTTTCTTTCACTTTGGGAATCCCCAGCATTTCCTTTGCTTTTGTCTTTTTGTTTTTTCAATTTTAGGTGATTTAGAAAGTGATAGTGTGGCCAGTGAAGACAGAGAAGTTACAAAATACAACAAATTGTTGCAGTGCGCTTGATAGCATTAATCCTTTGTAGTACTTCCTACTATTCCCAAGAATTCCCTTATATATCTATGCACTCCTTGTTTTGTATGTGTTTTTGAACTTTCTTAGGTGATCTCAATCTCGAGGATCAGAATTCTCCATCTCCACCTTCAGAGGAGCAGTTGATGAAACGTCCACGGATTGGTAGAACAAATGCATGACTTTTACACTTTGTTACATCAGAGCTACATTAGCTTGCACAGAAAAAATGTCAAATATCCATCCACTGATTAATATCCATCAATTTATTGCATCAACTTACACAAGTGTATTTACACTACAGTTTACATGCACTTTAAAGATCATGTATATCATGCCTGTCTTAGGTTTCCAATGACTCCTACAACTTTTACTTTTCTCTGATGGAATGATTGAAACGAAACATTTCTGTCAAAAAAAACAATTATGCATTTTAGCTGTTTCATAGATTTATTATAGGTCTAGAAATACTACAATATCTGCTGAGTCAAAAATAGACATACAGCAATGCTAGTGTTTGTTTTAAATGTCCTTTGGTTATTTTAACCTCAATTAGGTGCATTTGGTAGCCATTCACAAGCTTATGGTTGTATCTTTGACCGCTCCTCTTGGGAAAATTGGTGCCATTCAACTGAATTTGTTGGCATTTCTTCATCACAGTCCACAGGTTCTCGATGGAGTTTTAGGATTTTGGGGAGGCCAGTCTAAAACCTTAATTCTGGCCTGATGTAGTGATGTAGAGGTATGTTTGGAGTCATTGACACAACCTTTTGGTTGATAATTTTAGTTATCCGGGAAGAATATGGAGGTAATCCTTCTTTCTTCATAGTTCAGAGCATAATACTGCCACCACCATGCTTGATGGTAGCTTTGGTGTTCTCAAGGTTAAAGGCCTCACCTTCTCTCCTCAAAACATATTTCTGGCAATTGTGGCCAAATAGCTCAATTTGTGCTTCATCTAACCATAGAACTCTTTTTCTTTGTCCATGTGTTCAGCAGCAAACCTCAGTTGAGCTTTAATTAGCTGTTTTTGAATGAAGAGCTTCCTTGCATGGCAGCATCTCAGCTCAGGTTGATGTACAACACTGTGGACACTGACAGCTGTGTTCCAGCGGCTTTTGTTTCATTGCAGATTTGCATTTTGCTGATTTTTGGTTGACTCTTGACCATCCTGACCAATTCTCTCAGTAGCCGGTGATAGCTTGTGATTTCTTCATGATCGTGGTAGTGAAACAACTGTACCATGTCCTTTATACTTACAAGATTGTTTGCACAGTTGATCTGGGGATCAATAGCTGCTTTGAAATGGCTCCCAGAGACTTTCCTGAATTGTTCAAGTCAGCAATTTGCTTTTTCAAATCTGTACTCAGGACTTCAGACTTTCCCGTCATAGTGTTTGTGGCTGAGTCTAATGAGTGTATCAAATTGTCCTATTTAAATTGACTCAGAGGAGTCAGCAGCTGTAGTCAACTGCAATCGCTCACAAGAATGTAAGAGGTCATGCCACTGAGAAAATTTGATTAATACAACGGTCTACATCACCAAGAGCAATAATTCAAATTGATGTATGTATATTTTTGCTCCAGCAGATTTTGTTCTTTTCCCAGAAGACCTATAATAAATCAATGAAAGAATTAAAATGCATGAATGTTTTTTGTGACAAAGATGCATCTGTTTCAGTTACTCCATCATTGAAAAAAAAGACTTGTTGGAGTAAATATAAACTCAAAACTACCACGATATACAGGGTCTTTACAAGTGTATGTAAACTTTTGCTCACAACCATTTGTATACTGTACTAGATATGGCATTAGTCGGATCAACTCAGTTCTTTAGATGTGCGTGAATCCAAACCAGCTTACTTTAGTCTCTAAACACCGACTGTGTTCGCCATAAATGTTCAACACTGATGTAGTTTTCACTAGGATGTTTTGGATTCCATGAGTCCAAACAAAATTCTTCCATTTCTTGTGCTTTGAGTTTTCCAGATTCCTATGCAGTATGCTGATTGGACTCAAATAACTTTGCATGCCATAGTATGCATCAACAATAGTTTAAACTGAGATTAGATTTTTTGTAAAGGGAGCATCTGTGCCTTGTTGGCTGCTGTACAAAAAAATAGAGCAACTGTTTACTTGTTCGTTTTTCCCACAGATCACTGGGATCAGTACTTTACTTCGGTGCGAGGTTTGCTGCAGAGGAGATGGGAGCAACTTACAGAGCGCCTAGTCAAGGATGTCCAGCTGGAGAATGTGTGGGTTAGCCTGAGAACTACAAACAGAGTCAGGGATAGGCCTGACCAAACCCCTGGGTCAGCAGACAGAGGGAGCAGAACACCAGGTCAGTGTGACTTCCTCTTCCTGTAATTGTACAACACAAATCTACAAAATTTATTTCAAGTTCATCATCACATTTTTGACTTAAAGAACTGGAAGCTTCCTACGTGCAATGAGTTCAAGGCTGCTGTGCACTAACTGGATGCTTTTTTTTTCAGCAAACTCAGAGTCTGATGGGGATTATATATTCTTGGAGTCCAGAGTGACTTTGGAGACCTTCCTCCAGGGATGTGAAGGAAAAGTGACAGTTCTCGTCGGCCAGGCCGGGTCTGGAAAAACTCTGTTAATGTCTTGTCTGGGACAGCAGTGGGCAAATGGCCTAGTAAGTTCACTTTTTGTCACAGTTTGAGTATTATTCATAGATAAATGAATAGTTTACTGGAGATGTTCTTTGTTCTATGTAAGATCATAATACAGACCCTCTCGCGTTTAAATTAAGTTCTTCGTTAACATGTCAATATGCTGTTTTTTATATGCTACAAATACATAATGAGCCAGAAGTGACTTTTCCACCTTTTGCACCTTTCCCCCAGAGGCACAAATGACTTTCTCCAACTGTTTTTTTTTTACATTTGCATTACTTCTCGAGGTATATAAACAGACTTTGATGTGAATTTTTCCCTGTCTTATCATCCAGGGCCCTATCCCTTCATCTTACTTGTTTGTCCTGCTAGAGTTTCGTCAGCTCAATCTATTGTCCCACCCTCTTACCCTGGCTGAGCTGCTGCTCCAACACTACCTCCCTCCAAATGGGGGCAACGATGCAAAGGTACGCAGGTAGCAATACTAGAGTAGTACCCTTAATTCCTTCTCAGACATGGGATACGTAGCATTGCTGGCTTCATCTTCTCATATGGATCCTGCTGCTGTCGGATGCTGTAGGTGTTTAATAAACTCAGTAAGAAGACAACAAGCTGAACTTCAGCACCTGTTAATGTGGTGTGCTGAAATCAGTGTTGAGATCGCTCTTAGTTTGTTTGCCAGATCATAAGGGTCTGTTCTTATTAAACTAAATAATTCTAATGGAAAAAAAGTGTCAGAAAAATTGCACTTGAAATCAGAATGAAATATATAATAGCTTCTGATGGACAGGACTGTTTAGTTTTGGAAAAACAGAAGAAAAGCAATTTAGATAGAATAACGTGCTATAGATAATTAGACGAACAGACAAACAATCAAAATATACAAATACATTTACTTGATACATTTTCTTGTTCTGACGGTCAACATATTTTCTGTGTTTGAGCAGAGCGCGATTGTGCACTGCCTCCTTTCCAATCCAGAGCAAAGCTGTTGGGTTCTAGATGGCTACGATGAGTTTCACGGCAAACTCAACAGACAGGAGATGCAGCGAGACCCGCTGGACTTAGAAAACCCTCTGCCCATTGCAGACCTCATTTCAGGATTGTTAAATCGTCAGCTTCTTAAAGGAAGCACCGTGCTGGTCACCTGTCGTGTACGTGATGTTATGGATTTGGACGGCGTGTCAGATAAAGTCGGCCAGCTGCTGGAATGGGGCCACCATGAGATCAAGGAGTACGTGGACAAGTTCTTTGGTGTAAAAGGTGACAGCTTGAATTCCTTTACATTTTCATTGTGACATCTGTTATTCAGCATTATTTATAGACATCCTACATTGATTAACATTTAATATACAATGAGAAGTCTTTTGAATGCAGATCAGTGGCTACTTTTACTCATGGTAACTTAATTGAAGTTTACATTTTGTAGACATTTTGTTACTGTAGACCACATATTAAGATGTTTTGTTTGTGCTCTTTCTACTTAGCAGAAACTGAGTAACTTCTTAAATAAGTAGCTTATTATGCATCATGGAAGTACTGCTTACGATGTTGAGTGAACAGTTGAGAAATTAAGCTCTGGTGATGCATTCAGGAAAAGTATAAGCTATGGAGCTGCATTATGGGAAGTGTAGGATCTGAACATCAGGATATGTTGGTCTTGGTGATTCTCGGTTGACTCTTGACCATCCTGACCAATTCTCTCTCAGTAGCAGGTGATAGTTTGTGTTTTCTTCCTGATCGTGGCAGTGAAACAACCGGATCAGGCCCTTTATACTTACAAGCAATTGGTTGCACAGTTGATTTGGGGATCTATAGCTGCTTTGAAATAGCTCCGAGTGACTTTCCTGAATTGTTCAAGTCAGTGATTTGCTTTTTCAGATCTGTACTCACCGCTTCAGACTTTCCCGTCATAGTATTTGTGGCTGAGTCTAATGAGTGTATCAAAAGGGCTCTATTTAAATTGGCTCAGAGAAGTTATCAGATGTAGTGAAATATAATCACTCACAAGAATGTAAGAGGTCATGCCACTTAGAAAATCTGATTAATAAAACAGTATAAATCACCAAGAATAATAATTCAAGTTGATGTATGCGTATTTCTGACCCAGCAGATGAAGTTACTTTGATCTGAAAACCAGGATACTGATTTGACTTCGATGACTTCAGTGTGCAACACTGAATAATTGATGTGTACGCTAAATATTTGAAAGGCTTTAATGTGTTAAATTAACCTGGCTAAGTTTCACCTGACTTTTTTGTTATAAATCATTAATGATGGTTTCGGACGGTTTGCATTACTAGACGAGCTGAAGTGGAAGGGATTTACAAGGCTCAACTTTAAGGAAATCCTGAAGTTTTTAAACTGGTAAAGAAAGACATTCCCAATTTGTGAACATGCTCAGTCGATAAAAATAGAGAACAGGGCTGAAGCCAGCTCCACTGTATCATTTAAAGTGTCTGTCCAGTGCAGATAACATTATTTGAGCTCTTTCTCTCACACTACCATGCTTCCTCTCTCTTCTCCTCCCTCTATCATAGCCGCACAGCTACGTTAGCTCTGAATTGTTGTCTTTCTTTCTCTTTCACTCTTGCTTGACGCTTCTCTGCGTCTCTTTATTTTCTGTTTGCTTTTGGCCATAGTTTATCTCCTGTCCTCTTTCCTTTCCTTTGCAGCTGAAACTTCTCAGTCTCTCTGGCTGTAACTTCACCACAATCTCTGTTTCCTATTCTTACTTGAATGTAAAGGTCCAGATTCACATAATAGGCTTTTGTGCATTAAAGCTTTAATATTGTCTGCATAACTGGAGTAAAATTTGTGTTTTGGAACTCATTTCATACAGCTTCCTCGTGTGCATTTTAAAATCAGCTTGCACACCAACGAACGTGTTTTAATTGATGCTGGATGTTACTTAAAATCACTGAACTTCAAGCAATAAGAATCGTAAAAGGTGCAACAAAACTAGCAGGAGAGTCAGGAAGATGTCAGTGAAGGTTAGTTTGAATACAAGCGCAGTAGAGGTCTAATCAGGGAAAATTTTATGAAAACAACTGTGCAAGTCTGCTGTACATTTCTGTGGTGTTAACATGGTGTGTCTTAATTACAAAGGTCACTCAGCAGACAGAGCTCTTGGAGCGCAAGCAGCGGATCTCCTTCTCTCCAGTCGACGCCTTCTTGCCATGTCTTCCCTCCCTGCCCTCTGCAACATCTGCTGCATCTGTCTGGAGCATTTACTGCTGGAAGGCACACAGATCTCAGGAGAAAGAAGTGGGGAAGAGGACAGTAGAGCAGAGCCTCGTGCACACAGTGAACAAGGTGGAAAGAGAGAAGGCAGCGAAGACATAGCAAAGGGTGGAACAAATGGCAGAGCTCAGCTATGCCCAACACTAGCCCAAATCCCCACCACCCTCACCCAGGTCTACCTCACTGTTCTTGGTGCGTTTCTCGGCCGTGACTCCAATCAAGGAGGAAGAGATTTCAGGCCACGGGATGAAAGATTTCCTCAGAGGTAAAGCCTGAGTAGAGTACTGAACGATTTCAGACAGTTTACTTGAAAGGAGATTAGTAAAGAAAGAAGCTGCCGTCTTTCTATAACATATCAGTGTTACAGTTGGTTAAATTCTGATTAAATAGAAATTAACGTATTTGTTTTCTCTCTCTTTGTGCAGTACTGTGAACGCACAGACCACTCTGAGTCGGTATCAATTGTGTACGTTGAGCCGACTGGCGTGGAGAGGTTTAGAGGAAAGCAAAATTCTCTTTGAAGAAGAAGACATTCCACAAGATGTTTTAGAGTTTTCAGTCAGGACAGGGCTCCTGTCAAAGGTCAGACATGGTTGTTGTCGGGTTTCTCTACGCTCTCTTTGAACTATTACAAGGTGTGCTCATTATGTAAAACTAAGAATTTCAAACTGTTTTTAGCACAATAAAATCAAATTGTAAACCTAAGTGGAAACAAGGGATATGTACTGTTAAGATTTTAGCAGTGCTGCCTCTCTGACTAATACTGCTCATCAATCCGGTACGTAAACGGAACTCTTAATGGTTCTTTTTGTTTTTTTGTTTTTTTTGTTTCCGTCCCCACCCCTAGTGGTAACATTAGAAAAGTAGTTCATTACATTGCAATTTGATCTCAAGTGGCCCGGACCAGTTAAATTACAGCGTAATAATTAATAAATAACGACAACTCGAAATTTTTGCCTTTGTTTTAGTGCAAAAAAGTACATTCTGAAAATGTTTGCATTTCAGGAATTTAAAAAAAAGAGACAAAAAATGTCAAAGCGAGAAACAAAATGGCAAAAAATGACACAAACAAAACAAAAAAGACAAAAAATGAGACAAAAGTTACAAAGCGGCAAAAAAAGGGTCAAACAACAAAAATGAGACAAAAAATGAGACAAAAATGACAAAAGCGATACTCAAAACAACAAATAAAGCAAAACACGAAATAACAAAAATGAGACAAAAAGCACAAGCGAGAAAAAAAGGAAAACGGCAAAAATCAGATGAAAAAAGACAAAAAACAAGACAAAATATTACAAAAATGAAACAAAAAATAAAAGATTGTCTAGAAATTATTTTGAATGAATAGTTTTACAATAGGCTTCAGCGCCCCCCCGTGACCCTAGTGAGGATTAAGCGGTGTATAGATAATGGATGGATGGATAGTTTTACAAATTTACGATTTGAGGTTAATGTCTTCTCTGTAATTTTTACACTTTACAAAGTCGTCCTGCGGGCCGGATTGGACCCTCTGGTGGCCAGGTTTTGGCCTGCGGGCCGCATGTTTGACACCCCTGCTCTATACTGTAGCATAAACCATAACCAGAGCCTATGTGGTCATGGTGCAAGTAGTTCTCCATGTAATAGAAGTTTTACACAGTCTAACATGTTATTAGCTGAAACTGCTGGCATGTTTTTGGATTGAGTTTTGCTACTGATTGCAGCTCTTCATCTGTTTCTTCTGTAATCATCCATCCTCTGCAGTATTTAAAATGAGTTTGTCCACAGAAAAAGTCAACAGCTTTATGAAGATCCTTGCTCACTAATGTCGCTTGGAGCTGCTTTGCTTCAGAGGCCTTTGAGTGACTTGAGTGAAATGCTTATAATGGAAAACAGCAGCAGGATCGTTGAATTAATATCTACTCTCTTTGTACAGTTGCGATTGCAGGCAAATCCAGCTTGATGGTAGGATGGACTGGTGGGTAAATAATGGCGGGAAAAAAGGACTTTCACTCTGATGCCAAATTAAGGACAAATATATTGATTTAGTTTAATATTCAGATGCATTAAATACATACAAGTATACAAGTTTTAAAATACAACAGCTTATAACCACCAACCAGTAGTAACTAACCAGTAGAGCGTAATATTGGAAAAAATCTAAATGACAGGTTTTATACTGGATGAAATATGAAGGCTTGACAATGCTAATGTAGTTATAGTCATCATAGTCGTTGAGTTTTAATAACTTAAATAAGATAAGACATATCTTTATTACATACCAAAGGTAATTCTTGTGCCAGATGTTTCTCCGCAAATAAATGCTCTTGATGACATAAAATCTTTTGAGTTGCATGATATATTCCCCTTTCTGCTTGCACGTTCTCACACAAAAAAATATGTGCATCCATCACTTAACCCTTTCATGCTCACTAAATAAGATTATCTGACTGATTTTACGTCCACTGTCACTGCTAAGAATCGAAAGTAAACACTGGGCCCTACCTTTTATTTACTTCACAAGTAGATTTTGTTTACACCGGACATAACAGCCGAGGTTTGTTTGTGGCTGAATAGATAATAAAGATCCTTGTCTTCCTGTTAGGTGGAGCTCAGGCGTCAGGATGGGATGCTTGTCAACGCCTACTGCTTCATTCACCTGACAGTGCAGGAGTTTTTGGCTGCGCTTAGACTCATGACTAGTGCTGATGTTAGTGATGCACAACTCAAGAAGAGGTAAGGAAGTGAATTATTAGAAGCCAGGTGGAAAGGAAAGGGAACATTTTTACATTTTACAAGGTGACTGCAGTCTTACATTAAAGACGTGTTTCAGATTACGCATCTTTTCTAAAGGAGAAACTGTGGTCTCTATTTTAGTGTAATGGTGCACTTGCAATGACCAATTATAATTACAATTAAGTACTGTCATTTTGAATTAACATAGTACACGACTCCTGAACATGTCCACTGAATGCTGTGTAATTATTATCAGCCTGCTCACGTGCTTTGAACAGATATATTTTTACTGTGCAGGATGTAAATCAAATTTTCAAACTGTCGCAGATACCAACACCTTTCTTTGTGCTGCCTTAATGAATGAGACTCCATCTGTTCGCACCAGTCATCGCCTCTTTTCACCATACAGTCTCTGCTTGGTCCAAAAATACCAAACATGAAAGCTCTTTTTCAAGTCACATAAACATGCATTTTATATAGAGTGTGAAATGCTACCAGAAAATAGAAATTTGTCACCCAAGCTTGAAAAACAACTCATCTATAATTGTTAATTACAACAATAATGGCGTGCACACATTATACTGAAGTTATATTGTACAATCTAATGAGGATAATGACTGGAAGTACAAAAGAATTAATAGAAGTAATAGAATTGGGCCTTATAGAGCCGCACGCTATAGCAGGAATGAACCGACCACGGCAGAAACAGGAGCTGTGTAAGTTGAACACACTACAGTATGAGACATGTATGGCCTTTCTCCCGAAAAGGAATTCAGAAATACACTGATGTCGGCACAAAGCCCAGGGTCCAATCACAGCGGTGGAGGCTCGGGGGATGTGCAGGGGTGGGGGGCACTGAAACTGAGACACAGCACAGCAGACATGGGTCAACAGGAGGCCGCCGGTGTCACTTAGTAAGAAGCTCCCTGTGTGAGGCGACATTAAAATATATTACCAGCCGGACTTTTATTGTTCCTGGTCCTGGCACTTTTACTGACTGAGCATGCCGCTGCTATTTCGTCTGTCAACAAGGTATTCAACTGACAAGACAACAGTTTGGAAGACAGCATAGCAAGAATGACTGACCGATTTGAAATCTGTGTTTTACTTAATTAGTGCACGTTATGACATGCATTGTTCCGTCTTGTAAAGGGTTTTGTTTCAACAGTGGGTTCTATAAAATCAGGGGTTAAACACGGCCACAGCTCTGCTTCCTGTCATCCAAATTGCACTCTTTCAGAGCTTTGTCTCCGTTAGTTTCACAGCCAACTGTCACACTTTTGCCTTGAAATAAAGCACAGTTTAACACTGGCTGAACAAATGTAAAATGTAGGCTCCTTTTCTTTGACTTTATTAAACTGCTAAAGCCAAAATATTGTGAAAGGCTCAATTTGCTGCTCTGAATTGAGAGAGGACCTGCATACAATTTATACAGGTGACAAAGCGGTGTTAACTTTTTTATTAGTGCAATTTACTGATGTGGCATTGTGGTCCTACATCCTTTATGAATCTAGCAGCTTCTCTGCACCCTAATCAGGAGTGTAGTTGCATATGGAATCCAAGTGTCTCCAGTGAAATCACTAGGAACAAAGCACTATCAAAGCTGTCGCTACATTTATATTTTTAGCAGAAATCCAGACATGGTTTTCCCTGAAGAATCACCGCATGCTTTCTAGTGTGTACGGTGGATTTTTACAAGGAGTTTTCAATTCCGTGGCTTAAATGAAATGTTATTTGGCAGCGTCGGATTACCGCGAGCATGTAACTTAAGTAGGTCCCAAATAGCTGTCAGTGTGGTCCTCAAAAACAGTTTCATCACTAAGCAATCTCCCCACATCTTTGCACACGGACTCCCTACTTAAAAGTCTTGGTTTAACAACCCTGTTTATGTTTAGTTCAACCTTGTAATTACATGTTCACACCGTGGGTGTCTGGTGACTTAGTGGTTGAAATGCACTTCAATGGAACGGCCTTGGCTCTGTTCTAGCTTTAGACCGTTTTGTACGCCATACTGTGAGAGCATTTGGTAACCTTTGTGGCATGTATGCATGCCAGAAGGTGAGTGCAGGGACCAAACAAACAATTAAAGCTGTTGTCCACCATCCTTGCTGCCTGCTCAATGTCCTTAGTGAGCAACAGTCGCTCCTCCTGGAACATTCATGTAGACATTAATGTAGGAAATGCATTTTATAACATGCAGTCGATTCATGACATCCAGAGAAACCCACCTTAGCTTCCTGTTTGCTTCTGTAAACTATATATTAACTAAATTTAAAAAAAATGCTTCTAATATGCTAAGATATGCCATTGATTTATGATGATACAAGTCAAAACAGAACAGTGTACCTATTGTAGCTCATGAGATTCTAATTTTCAGTTTACTGGAGCTCAGGAACTATCCTCCAGACAGCAATACAACACAGATGTGGACTTTAATCGTAACCTAATTAAAAAGTTAACTTTGCTCCTTCCTCTTTCTCATTTCTCCCTTCAGATTCAGTCTTAAAACCCGCTGGACAACTAAATCAGACCACAAGACGGTCTTCACTGACTCCCTGTACCTGTATGTATGTGGTTTGGCTTCCCCACAATGCACTCCAGCCTTGGTTCAGTTAGCCAGGGCTTCTGGTGGAACAAGAGTCCAAAGTTGGGTCCAGAAACGACAAGAGCTGGTTCAGAAAATGCTCAAAACGCTGTGTCAAAGCAACACTCTAACTGGGCCAAAGGTAGAATACAATGAAACTAAACCTGATGAACAGCAGATTGATTTTTCCATTCTATGTCCCTATTGATCTTTGCTTCTCAATGTTTCCCAGATACTGGAGCTTTGCCACTGTGTCCAGGAGAGCCAGGACCACCAACTGGCCAAGCAGTTTGTGGATGCAAGACCTATCCTTGAGCTGCGCAATATCAGGCTACTACCTAATGATATCGAGGCTCTGGCTTTTGTAGTTAATGCAGGAGGAGATAATGACATCGGTTTGGACTTTGGAGCATGCTCAATGGAGCTGGAGTGTTTAGATGTCCTGCCCAGGTGCCAGTCCATTCATTACCTCAGGTGGGCGGACACAGACACTCACACAAAACAAAACAGTACAAACAAACTGTCTACAGACTCAAATAGAACTTTCATTTGGATTGCATGTAGAATCTATTTGAAATACCTTCATAGGTTAAATTTACTGTACATCTGCCATTCAGCTTTTGGCAATATGATAGGGGCACACAGCTTGGAACTATTTTTGTGGCTAGAGGCATGGTCCACTGTAGGGGCAGTCGAAAGCCATGACATATAGGAATGTTTAGGTGAATGGTGATGGGCTGTCGAGAATCTGGAAACCTGCCTTTAGCCCCTGGACGTTTATAGAGAGAGAGGGAGAGAGTTGCACAACGACAGCTAATGTGGCTCTGGAAAGAACCGCTTCTTTGCCTTTCACACTCCTCAGCTGGCTGAACACCTGTCACACCATGAAACTCACTGGAATGCTGTAATTCTTACTGTGTCCATGTGGTTGGTGGGGTTGACTGAGACTTCCCGTTACAAGTAGACACACAGTAGTTTTGACTCAAATGCAAAAAGATGACCACTGACTAATTTAAAATATATTTTATTTGACTAACTCAGAAGAGAATGCACTCCTATATACTGTGTACACTTACATGCAACTTGAAAGGTATTCAAGGTAAAGGTGAGACCCTCTCTGTCTGGTTACACTTAGAAGCTACTGGTCCTTTCAACTGTCTATATTGTTGATCTACTATGTTTCTGTTCTGTGCTCAAAACATCTAATGCCTGTCTGTTTGTTGTGGAAGAGTGATCCCTCCTCATTTACTGTTCCTCGTGTTTTGTCTTTTTTTACACTTTATTCTTGTTTAAGGTTTATTTTGAGGAGCAGTGTAGATTGCAAAGCCCCTTGAGCTCCCAGGCAAAATTTGTGATTTGTGAAATTCAGCCATATAAACAAGACTGGCTTGACCTAACCCTCATCAGACATGTTTAGCCCAAGCAGAAAGGTTCCTGCAAAACTGGCCAGGACACGGGCTGATCTGTAAAATACAGTACAGCTGCTTATTCATACAGTTACCTAGTGCACGAGCTGCTGGTGCATGTTGATGTTAATATGAAATATTAGTATGGAGAGGAAAATATCATCTCAGGCACTTTGATTATGGCATGATTGTTGGTGCCAGACTGGTTTGAGGACTCCAGTTTAGTGGCAGTTCTGCCGACAGACAATATGTTGTTGGTGAGAGAGGTCAGAGGAGAGTGGTCAAACAGGTTCCGTCTGACAGGTAACTGTCATGCTTGACAAACAGCCGTGAGAGCAGAGGTTCAGCACAGTAAACTTAACAAACTCAAACGGCACCTTGCAGAGTTGCTGGTATGTGCTGTATACTATATTGGGAAAAATCTCCACTTGAAGGCAGTCATGCATAATGAGGAGAACAAGCCAGTCGAGGCCAGCAGCAGGTCTTGTCAGCAGCTCTCAAGGCCTCTGCGCCTTTGTTCCCAGTGTCATTATCACATACTTACAGCATTCTTATTTTATATGCATATGCTACATGACCCAAGGTTGAGACAAGTATAGTGTCAAACTGTCAAGAGGGTGGAGCTCTCATTCAGTATCAGCCTAAATCAGTAACAATGCAATTATTTAATCTGGTGACATACAGTAGACACAAGACATATGCCCTGGACTACATAGACATTACTACTATGCAGAGAAACTTTTCTTAGCTTTCAGTGCCCTGATATATTTTTGGCAGCTTCTAATCAGATGATCCATACTGTATTCTCATACTGTATTCTCATTCATTCTTTGTGTGTTTTCAGTTTTCGCAGCCGCAAGTACGGTGACAAGTTTGCGGAGAAGTTGGCCTCTGTTTTGCCTGAATTCACAGCCCTGAGGAAACTAGAGTATGTTGCAGATTTTGTCTTTGTACTTAAAGGTGTAGCTACTAGCATACTGAACATGTAACATACAGTTATCAGCCGCAACATTGTGACCACTGACAGGTGAAGTGAATAACATCGATCATCTTGTCATAATGCAACGTTCTGCTGAGAAACCTTTAGTCCTGACATTCATGTAGATGTTTGACATGTACCACCCACCTGAGCATTGCAGCTCAAGCAACCCCACAACCCCCGATGGCAACAGCAGTCCTTGATGCCAGTTGCCCTGACAGTACACCCCGACACATGGCAAAAACTGCTCAGGACAGAGCTAAGTTGTTCACCCAGGTTCCACTCCCTGATCTAGGGAGGTCCCACCCTGCAACCCACAGAATTGACTGCCACCATCCTGGTGTCACAGAACATCTCCAGAGGTTTTGTGTCCATGCCTCACTGGATCAGAGGAGTTGTAGCCGCATAAAGGGAACCAACACAATATTAGGCAGGCGGTCATAATGTTACGCCTGATCGGTGTATGCTGACTGTTTCGAGAGAGGCTCTTGCAAAACTGCGCTTCCATTATAATCAATGAAACTGGCCACACTAGACATCTTAAGTGGTGCACATTTGCCCCAGAAATCTGCTTCGCATATGTGAAAATAGGCCGATCTTACATTTGAAGGGTTTGGAAGCAGAGTGGTCCAGCCCACTTTCTGTAGTGTTTGAGAAAAATGGGTTCAAAATTTTGAGTTTTCAAGAATGGTGTAACCTTCGGGCGCCTAGCTAGCTCAACTGGTTGAGCGGGTGACCCATGAACAGTAGCTATCATCCCCAACGCAGTGACCTGGGTTTGATTCCAGCTCAGGACCCTTTGCTGCAGGTCTTACCCAATTTTTCTCCCTACTTTCCTGTCTGCCTTTCTACACTAACCCATCTAACAAAGCTGCTTATTCGTACAAAAGGCAAAAAAAGTCTTTAAAAAAAAAAAAAAAGAATGGTCTAACGTTCGAAGCACCACTGTAACGCTGTATTTGGGTTGTGGATTAGATCGCTTTGCCACTAAAATCTAGACCATAAAATATTACAGAAATTATATAAAACTCAGTTTGGATTTTTTCTGGGTTTGAACACTCTGCTTCTAACCCCCTGATTTATGTTTTCCTGTGAGGTCTGTGGGACCCTGTTTTGTATCAATAAGGGTTTTCACTTTGGGGTCTGATCAACCTGTCAACATTTATTTAATCAGTCCCAGTTGTGCCTGGCATAGTCTGTACTTTGTAGATGTTAACTTCACCATTTTGCACAAACTTGGTGTCACAAACTGACACAGTGGAGTGCTGGGACTAAAAACTGAAGACACAACAATCCCAAAATGAAAGCCTGCTGCCTGAATTTGCCTGTGAATCACACAACTCTCTCCAAGCAGTCCACATAATTTACATGTTCAATGTTGCAACAAAAACAAAAAACTGTTAAAAGCAATCTTCCCTGAACAGCCCTACAGCAGCGATTGACTAATTACCTTAATGTGCCTTTCCAAGGTTCTGTGGTTCCAGTCTGACTGCTATGGGAGCAGCTAGTTTGGCATCTGGTCTGCAGAAGTGTCCCGACATCACTGAAATCAAGTATGTTTTCTGTCCTTTGTGTAGAGCGTTAACTTGAATACATGTGAGCAGACTGTCAGAATTGCAGAAACCAGATAGCTAATACAATGGTGACATAAATTCAGATGGAGGTCTAAAAGTTGGCACTCACCTGTATTTGTTGCCGTGTTTTTGTGTTACAGTCTAAATGACAACAATCTGAAAGACAACGGAATCGGGCACATCGCTGAGATTTTTACCAAACTGCAAAAACTGGCCTCTGTCATGTAAGTTCGTACTTGTCATGGGCCTGCTAATCGTTACACAAGATTTAGCTGCTTTTTAGCCAAGTTCACTGTTCAGACGGTTATTTATGCATGTGTCTGTTTAGGCTGGGACGAAACAACACCTCCCTGAAAGCAGTGGACCATCTCATTGAGAAAATGTCTTCGTGTTTGAACATCCAACGCGTTTGTGCAGAGTATGACTACACACACATTCAGTTGCATACATACCAGTTAAGCTGCAGGCATCATTGTATTTTGAAACAATACATCAACACTTTAACACACTTTCAGCTCAGCCGCACACTGACAGTAATCTCTCAACCTCAAAGCAATTGATTAAAAGTAAATCAAGTAAAAAGCAACCAAGTAAACATTGTTATATGCTTGTATTACATTTCAGATTTGTTTCTCCTTGTCTTTGCAGTGGGATGAAAGAAGTGACAGTAACATTTTCCCCAGACACGGATAAGATCAGGTGAGTTTTATTGTTGGATAAAACAAATAAAACAATAAAAAGAACAGAGTAAAAATTCTGACATACCTGATGTATTCCCCTCCGCAGCCATAAAACTAAACCCAAACCAACAATCAGGTAAGATATTAAAGAACAACTCTCTTATCACAAGTTGACTTCTTTAAAATACTTTCAATTTCCTTGTTGAACTTTGCTCCTTGTTGAAGAGGTGTACCTTGGCTTTTTTGGAATCAGTTAATCTAGACTAGAAACGGCCTCTGAACCCGTAAATTAAGACCTGCTGCTGTATTATCATCATAACACTTGGACGTAATTTAATCAACGTAGTTGGATTTTTGTGATTTAAATCTGATTCCAGTTTTTTTTGTGTTGATATTTTTGCACCATTGTGTGTCATTTTTACTCAGCTTGTTGAACCAAGATTGGAGCAAGCCTGAGATGCGAAACCTTGCCAGAACATTGGCTCGCTGCCCTTCCCTGTCCGTATTGGAGTAAGTAACTCTTCATATTTAGAAAAGCCTCTAGTAAAAACACGACATACCAAAGCACTAATATGGAACTAAATAAAAAAGAAACCGAGCAGACTGACTATATAATCTAAACTGTATAATTTAAATAGACTCCCCAAGCAGTCAGTCCGATATCTGAAACTGCTAGTCAGAGTGAATATTCTGGTCTGTGTGTCAGATTGGATATTGTGTAACAGTACCACACTATGTGTCATTGAGTATACACTATGGGTCAAAAGTTTGGGGTCACCCAGGCGATTTCATTATTTCCATGAAAACTCACACTTTTCTTCATGTGCTAACATAACTGCACAAGGGTTTTCTAATCATCAATTAGCCTTTCAACACCATTAGCTAACACAGTGTAGCATTAGAACACAGGAGTGATGGTTGCTGGAAATGTTCCTCTGTACCCCTATGGAGATATTCCATTAAAAATTTGCCATTTCCAGCTAGAATAGTCATTTACCCCAATGTCTAGACTGTATTTCTGATTAATTTGATGTTATCTTGATTGAAAAAAATGCTTTTATTTCAAAACTAAGGACATTTCTAAGTGACCCAAAACTTTTGAACATCAGTGTACATATAGTATATCTGTGCTAATCAAATTTAATAAGGTTGTGTGTATTTTGTATTCCATGTATTTGCACTTTAGTCTGTCTGGAGGCCAATGGGATGAGCAAACTTTAAAGACCCTGATTCAGTTTTTGCCAGAGCTCCGCATCACCGAGAAAATCATGTAAGACTGGATTAATACAAACCTTCATCACAGTGACATAATACAGACTTAATGCTGCGTGTAAAGCAAACTGGAACAACAGCATTCTGTTTATGTCTTGTTTGTCTGTTACTCAGCTTGAATGACAGCTGCTCATCAGTGGAGAGTTTGGTGATTCTGACTTCTCTGCTGTCTCATTGTCCTCCTGTGGTGGAGCTTCACATCAGGTACAAGCACACACACACCGTGCATTGCTACGATATATGCACTCACTCCACCATAGTTGTGGCCCCTTTAACACCAACTCTGCTGATGAGAAAAAATCCAGTACCCTGTTAGATACACCAAGATGTTCCAACCACCCATTATCTATATGCTGCTTAATCCTCATTAAGGTTGCAGGGGAGCTGGAGTCTATCCCAGCTGACTTAGGGTGAAGGCAGGGGACACCCTAAACAGGTTGCTAGTCTATCACAGGGCTACATATAGAGACAAAAAAATCTAACTCATTCACACCTACGGACAATTTAGAATCACCAGTTAACCTCAGCATGTTTTGGACTGTGGGAGGAAGCCGGAGAACCCGGAGAAAACACCAAGATGTCGTAATCAAATAAATATTTCAGCAGTAAATGAGAATGTTTGCATGAGTTTTCACATTTTGCTGTCATTCAGATGTGCAGAACTTACCTGCAGGCGTACTGTACCAATAAATGCAAAATTTCTGTTACTAACATTATTGCATAATTGGCCTACATTTTATTCATTATTTTAATGAATTTTATTTTGTAAAGAACCAACATACAACTTCATTTCATTCTAACCTGCATGCTTCTTTGTTTCAGACTACAGAGTCCTGTTCAGGTGTCTATAGTGTTCTCTGGAGGGAGTGAAAAACCTGCTAATGAAGTATCTAAAATGCTCTGGTGTGTATTTAATTATTGCCACAGTATCACTCTTACAACAGTAACGAAGCTGTATTTTTGTGAGCACCATGTTGCAACAGGATATTTGGGAAGAGTTTATTGCAAAGTGAAACAGAATGTGTTTACCAGCTGGAAATCAGAAAGGGCAGGGTTGCTCAGGTTTGTTTGCAACCCAACTAGGTCTTGCAGTTTAAAAGTGAAAATTATTAATGCTACTAATAATAATCATGAAACTGTTGCCCCTGTCAGTCTCAGCTGCTGTAATCTGCTGCCTGCTGACCTGGAAAGAGTGTGGAAAAGTTTGGGAACCTCGTCTGGTGTCACTGTGTTGGAGTAAGACTCACAAAAAACATTTATGTGAAAACACTATCAAAAACAAGTGCAAATATGCACATTTAGTAACCTATAACAGTAATTCAGAAACACTTTTAGATATAAATGTACAGTTAGTGGTTCAATTATTCAGCACCAGAGAGCCTGATAATAGTTTTTTTTATACAGCCCCGTCTAGGCGTACTAAGTAAAAGGATCTGGGTCAGTGTAAATGCAACAGAATTGTCTAAAGGTATGAAAGATCGTATTCACACATACAGACAATTTAGAGTTACCAATGAACCTCAGCACGGTTTTGGACTGTGGAAAGAAGCCGGAGAGAACCCAGGCATGCACAGGGAGAACATGAAAACTCCATGCAGAAAGACCCCGGGAAGGCTGGGAAGCAAACTAGGAACCTTCTAGCTGCAAGTTGCAAGGCGAAAGCGCTAACCGCCAAGCCACTGTGCAGCCTGCATTAAAGATAATTTGCGCTATAATTTACAGATAACTTCCAAACTACAAGAAAACTGAGTGTCTGTCACTCAGAAACTTTCTACATTTGCAAATTTTGTTAAAATCTCATGATTGAGACATCATTCTCCACTTTATGGCCTTGTCAGCTGTAGCATCGGAAATTATAACATCATTAGAAGATTAGAAAACCCACAACTGAACTTACCCTGATGCACAGCCCCGGTGTTTAGTTGCTGTTTAATATGAGTATAGAGAAAGCAGCAGGAGAAGACTCACAGAAATGCTTTACTGCTGGAAAAAACTGCTTTTTCAGTGTACATAGTAGAATTAATGTGTGCCATACGAATAGTTGATACTACTTCAATGACCCCAATAAATCACTGATTGTTTTTCACATCATTCTATTTGTTTAAGTGCTTCTTGAAGTATAAAAAGGGCCGTATGAACTCTAAACTGTTGCTACCATCTGATAATGTCATTTTAATGTGTCCAGTGAAGCAGCATTCACTCAACTTCAGATTGTGATACATACAGTTAGCTTTTTTAATTGCAAAAGAACCAGAATCCTTGTTAACACTGATAATACATTTCAGTCCACACTATGCTGAAATTGGCAAAAAAGAAAAACCCATGTATATGATGTTGCTAGGAACATGTCCTGTTAAATAGCTATGCAATTTTATATATATGATTTTTTTAAATGACTGTTTCATTTTTGCCGGCTCACCTAACTTGTACTATGCTTTATTCATTGTATATATTCAGTTTGTCGAATAACAGTTTAGGCAACAAAGGTCTGAGGAAGTTGTTGGATGTCCTGCCTCGTCTTAGCAACATCCAGGAAGTCAAGTAAGGCTCACACAAGTAATTTATTTTAGAGTTTAACAGTTACACTACCGTTCAAAAGTTTGGGGTCACCCAGGCAATTTCATGTTTTCCATGAAAACTCACACTTTTATTCATGTTCTAACATAATTGCACAAGGGTTTTCTAATCATCAGTTAGCCTTTCAGCACCATTAGCTAACACAATGTAGCATTAGAACACAGGAGTGATGGTTGCTGGAAATGTTCCTCTGTACCTCTATGGAGATATTCCATTAAAAATCAGCCGTTTCCAGCTAGAATAGTCATTTACCACATTAACAATGTCTAGACTGCGTTTCTGATTAATGTTTCCTTCATTGAAAAAAATGATTTTCTTTCAAAAATACGGACATTTCTAAGTGGCCCCAAACTTTTTTAGTGTACATCAAATATACATTTTCCTACTAGTAGGAGATTTTTGTGCTTCCTTATTGAGTTGTGAGAGTTTCATTGGGGACTATGTTGTTGTTAAATACACAGAAAAAGTTGGCAAAAACAGGACTGCTGTTTTCTCGCCAAACAGGTTCAAAACAGCATGTGCCCACACAGGCAGGCGCTACATTTACCCCGGGGCATTATTCAGTATAAATGGCTTATTTACACACAACACTGGCTTTCTCCTGGCTCATTGTTCTGGCGTTTGTTTTTCAGTGCCAGTAACAATGGCATCGGCATGGATGGAGTGGTGATGCTGGCCGATGCTTTATCCTCCCATGACAGCTTGACACAAATTCTCATCAGGTACTCTTTTTTATTTATGTTTCAGCCACTCAATGATTTTATTAGAGCCGCAACAGAAAGCACCTGTTTCACCAACTGTTGACAAATGCTGTCTAATGGCTAGTTGATGTCTAAATAAAGGGCCAAATGACTTTTTTGTAACTAGGGACACACAATGGCACTGATAATTACAAATCAGCATTAAAATATGCAGATTGTTAATCGGTTGTTGGTTTTACAGTGATGGCGGCAAAGACCAGGTGATTCTAAAGTTCTCCCCTAATAAAAGGTAAAAAGGCTGCATCTGTTAAAAAACATCCACACATCTGAATATCACTGCCTGTATTTGGCTTTGCTAACAAGCTAATTGTATGTGCCACCTCTTTTTTAGTGATGACAAAGAGCAGCTAAAGATGTTCAGGTACAGTAAGCTGATAAACAGACTGACTAACTTCTATTTTTTTTCCAAACATAATCTTAACTTTAAAAAGTATGTGCCTTTTTTTTGTATTTTTTAGAATAAGGAACAGCAGCCTCCTCCCCTCTAATGTAACCACTCTGTGCACAAGATTGATCCAGTGTGGCTCCCATTTGGAGTTAGAGTAAGTTTAATTGTCGTGTATCCTCTCATTATTGTTATTTTAATAATGTGACTGAGCAGGTAGACATTAATGCACTAATATGTTGTGTCAGGTTCTCCCACTGCTCACTGACAGACAGGGCAATCAAGAATCTGCAGAAAGTGTTGCCAAAGATGATGTCACTGCGGAGACTCAAGTAAGACGTACACATGCTTGAATTAATAACATGTTTTGAAAAAGAAGTAGATTGTGGCAAATTATGAGCTACTTTTACTTGTGTGTCCAGGAATGTATTTTTATGAAAGATCTGTACAACAGTGTGGACAACTACAGATCACATGATGAAAAACAAGAAAAGCCCTCGGAGGGCGCAGTACTCCGCCAAGGCTGTTCATTCCCCATATGGCATTGTCCGAAATGCAGCATTTGTTTATTAGTTATTGATGATCAGAAATCATGGCACCAAAGAATGTGGCCATTTAATATAGATGTTCCCACAGACAAAATGACCTTCCGCTGGGCACAGGCGTGTGTTGTGTATATGTATGTTATGTACTGATACCAAATTGCATGACCTAAATATGTAGCGGGCAGCAGGAATGATGGGACACAGAAACACCCCCACAATTTAATCAACTGTTCCTTGTATCATTTCTAATGGATAAGTCCCGATTAGCCTGCAGTGGTGGATTTGTCCTAGGATTGCAGTCATGTGATCGTCAGTAGGCAGCTGATGTAGTGTTCACTTGTTGTCATAGTTACAGTGACGCCGTCCCACTGTCTCGTAATGATACAGAAATCTTTAACAAATCTGTAGATCCAGACTATAAGCCACATCCCTGCAACAAACTCATCAATTGGTCCTTGTGTCATTTCTGACCTTCCCTGGAAATTTCATTCGAATCCATTAATCTGTTTTTGAGTAATGTTGCAAACAGACAGACAGACAGACAAACCAACGCCGATCGTCATATAACTCTGCTGCATTCCTTGACGGAGTAACAGTATTCCCATTGAAATCAGTTGCATTGATTATTAAACCAAGCAATTGTTTTGAATTGGGTTGTTTGTTATCAGATGGGTAATTAGCATTTAAATCGAAATCAGTAGCACCACTCTAACAATACCACTGTATCTAATTAATTGAAACACCTTTAAGCTTGGAATGAAGCAAAACTTAAAGTTTGTCTAGTTTAAACTCCTCCGTTACCACAAAAGCATGCTATCGTGTTTATGGAAAAAAATCGCAGAGTTTTTATATTTGTTAGTTTTTATCAACAGCTGCTGTTATTTAGTTACCAAAATTTTAATCAACTCTGTCCTCACTTCTCCCTCAGTGTCAGCCACAGCATCACATCCACAACCGATGCACTGACACTAGTGAGTTGTTTGAATGACAGTCAGCGAGTCACATCAGTGGAGCTCAGGTACAGGGCTTTTCACTGTCACTTTTATTTTTCTGTATACAGTCACTCTTTCAAGTTGTGGTTACAAAAAATCCGATTGAACGCATACTTGTAACTTTTTTGACATTTTTAAAATATCTGTAACTGATATTTTTTTTCAGGCCTCAGAGTGATTCCTTCATCAGTTTTGGAGCAGTGAAAGCAAAAGTTGAAGTCAGCTGCAGGTCTGTGATCAGTACGGGACAAAACAACAACAACAAAAAGAATGTACTGTTTACTATTATGACAAAAAAAAATTGTTGGTGTTGAGACTGAGACTGCTCAGTTCATCACCTGCCCGTGCATTCATTGCTCACACAGTACCGCAAATTTAGCTTCATCTAGAGTTTAAATTTTAATCTGACCGCCAACGTGGCACAGTGAGAAAATGATCAGATATAATCTATGTGATGATTGGCAGAAAGTGCTGCCTGTCACAAATGAAACCAAACTGTTAGTTTCATTTGTGCAAAGCGGCACTTTGAATACGTGAGAACATTTCCTCTTTTGTGTTTTTATTTTAGCATTTGACGGAAGTGTAAGTGCTGCCACTTTTCCATTTTACTGTCAGGAAGTAAGGAGCCTTTTAGAGCAGCACGCAAGATACCAACTCACCCAAAAAAAAAAAAATAATTTTATGAAATGAGTAGTAGGCTTCCCAAAAGAAGAGAGATAAAAAGCATCATTTATTATCTGATTTGAAATGTCAGTTTGAAGTACAGTCTGGTCCTCTCTGTGTTGTGTGATCAGCACAGAACGCAGAGGTAGATTTTCAGCAAAAACAAGAGTAACAGTATGAATCCACCACAAGTGGCAGCTAATTAACCTAACGAGCTGTTTTCCTGTCTGACCTCTGGCTGTTTGTGCACACAGGTTAACAGGTTTCTGCCTGAACGGTGACAACTTGGACATACTGCTTGAGATCCTGCAGGGACCTCGACTGTCTCATCTGGAGTACGAGCCACACAAACACATTCCTACACAGAATCGCACAAACACAACCAGACAGCCGTCTACCCGTGGATAATTCCTTCTGAACTGCTGCTGTGGATGCTTAGCTTGTCTTTGTTTTGCCTGCAGTTTATCAAGTAACCAACTGGAAGACGAAGGATTGAAGTGTTTGGTGGACTTTCTGCCCAGACTTAAAATCAGCAGCTATGTCAAGTAAGATGATGAAATATTAGCATTTGGCCTGTAAATGCTTGCATTTTCATTTGTAGCTGCCATATACAACAGAACAGTGAAACTACTGTTCATTCTGTATTAAAATCAGCCTGAAACAGCAGTGCTTGTGTGATAGTAAATGAGGTAAATATGGACTAATGCTTTCCTGCTCTTTAATGTTTCTTAATCCACAGCCTCAGTCACAATCGACTGACCCAGCAGGGGCTGTTGGATGTGGCCAGCACTCTGTGTACCTGTCCTCATGTCTCTGCTGTGGAAGTCAGGTGAGTCTGTGCATTATAGAAATACACAAACAAATGGACAAGAAACAAAGCAATTAAATGAACTGTCAACTGCATGAAAACTGCAAGACTTAACTAAGGATTCATCCTCCTCTGTCTCTTTCTCTCATGTCTGCTTGCAGTTTGGGAGAAGAGGAGAGGTGTCTCATCTGGTTCAGGCAAAATGGAGGTTATGAAAAGAGTCTTAGGTGGGACACAATTCACACAAGTGTTTAATTTCCTCAATCTGTAGACTGTTACCACATTGCACACCTTTGATGTGTTTCGCACAAGTGTGAGCTGTGACTCATCACTATTACCAAGATTTAAAATAGCTTTAGAGATTTTCTAGTTTAAGAAAAATCTACACAGATTAAATCTTAATGATATAGTTGTCAGCAAATTGAATGTTTTGTACATTTTTAAATGGGGAAAAACTGCAAACAGACAATAAAGTAGTTAACACACTGTTATTTTTAAAGCATCCATTATTTATACACCACTTTATCCTCTGAGGGCCGCGGGGGGCTGGAGTCTATCCCAGCTGACTTAGGGTGAAGACGGGACATCGTGGACAGATCACCAGTCTATCACAGGGCTACACATACAGACATTCACACATGCGGGCAACTTAGAATCACCAATTAACCTCAGCATGTTTTTGCACTGTGGGAGGAAGCCAGAGAACCCAGAGGAAACCCACACATGCACAGGGAGAACATGCAAACTCCATGCAGAAAGATCCTGGGAAGGATGAACCGGGGATCTTCTAGCTGCAAGATGAAAGTGCAAACCACCAAGCCACTGTGCAGCCCATGCAGAAACTTAAAAAAAAAATTTAAATAAAGTAAAACACTTAATTCGCAACGTGCAAAAGTTTGAACATGTTCTAAAACATCAGCACTTGATTAAAACAATCGGTCTTCAGTAGTTAACTGAATGTAATTGAAAAGCTGATAAACTGTGACACTTCACACCTTTTGGTAACAGCAGAGGAAGTGCATCAGTTTCCAACTTTGCAAACAAGACATGTGAAAGGAGTTGACACAGGAGCCGTGAGCACGGTTCACAAGCAGGAAACCTGCTGCCTCATCACAAAAGCCAACATTTGATCTATGCAAATTGACATAAGGGTGAGCTGGATCCAGTCTGAAAACAAGTTATGTCAACAGATGAAGCCTGTTTTTGACTAGAAGTGTCAGATATGTTTGGAGAAATAAAAAAGGAACAACATTTTATGAATCGCTTGTATTTGGGATAAAAATCCAAACACAAATAAAGATATCTGCTGAGGACAGCTACTAAGTACAGACTGTGCAGAAAGGGAGGCCACACTTTTACATTTGTCACAATTACAGTTTAACTCACTACTACACATCAAGTCTCTGTATTTTAGTTCCTCTGAAAGTACCTTCCTTCCTGTGAGCAAACAATGTGGATTGAAACAGACAGGAAGTGGTGGAGTTCAGTGCCATATGTTACTGTCACAGTAGAATTTTCATGCCCTTCTTTGCTGACAGTGAATAGTGTTCTTCTTCTTAGTCTGATCATGCAAACTAAAACTTTTGGGACACATTCCATTCAGCACAGTGTCGACTTTAGAGGAATCTGTTGTTTTATTATCTCTGTTTTTTGTCCCATTTTTTTCCTGCCAGTGTCAGAGAAAGCAGTTTGAAGCGTGACCATCTGGTCAGATTAGTGGATATTGTAACCAGCTGTCCCTGTGTGGCCAAACTGGAGTAAGTACACCATCAGTTGAGGCAAATTTATACAATCTTACTTTAGGCTTTTCTGTAATTTCCATCTTTGAGACTTTAGGAGAAGAGGTGTATTGTGTGGAAATTGGTGCTGTATATGGTATCATTGGAAAAACTTTTAATTCTAGTTTATAGTTGAACTGCTTTTGAATAATAGCTTCTTTTTTTTTTCTTTTTTTTTAAAGAATGAAAGTCTTCTGTACCCAGAGGATTCATGAAATAATGTCTAAGTATGAAGACAAAAACAGCAGTATTTCTTGATTTTCTTTAAATCAGTTTTTAGGTGACATTGAGAAACTGATCAGACTTCGCTTCTGCTATGCTGCATTTTGTTCAGTGTTTATAGTTTCCATGCTGGCCTCCAATATTCAACAACCATGTGAAAATCCGTCATAATTACGTGTTTGGTCCTAAGGTTCAAGAACAATCAGCTGCAGTCAGAGTGGATTGAAGACTTTGTGAAGCTGTTGGACGGCAGTGAGAGAGGATGCATCGTCAGGTGAGAACCAACACAGCAGATGTATTGAACTTCTGTCCCACTAAAACATTGAAAAATCAGTCATGGTTGAACACGCCTTTGTATATCTGTCCTCATAGCTGCGTGAGTTAGTGTTAAATTGCAGAATTGTGTTTGTGCTTTTCACTCTGCCTTTCTCATCAGTATCGAGGAGTCTTGGATTCGATCTGAGGCAGCTGTGTGTTTGTTGTGTCGCTGTTTGGACCTCAGTAGCAACATTCAAACCATCAGGTGAGATACGCAAATACAGGCAGATTCTACACGCCCTGCAAATATTCAAAGTCACTGCAAAATGTCCCTAATCGAGATACAGCATGTGTGTTGTTAAAGCTGTCAGCCGTGTTTGTTTTTCAGTATTCACCAAACAACGCTACATCTTTCTCTGATGAAGTCTGCTGGAATGACTTCAGTCAGGTAATGAATTTGAACTTAAGTGTCGAATAAATTCATAAAAAGCTGCAAAAACCATAAGCATATTGATGATACTGTAGGTGTAAAAAGGTAGTAGTAAAAAGGAGCATAAAATGTGGAAGCAGCATCTGTAGTCTCTTCTAGTGCTGCTCATAGCTGAATTTGTTTGTTCCAATATTAAACTTTTAAATGTTCCTGGCATCATTTTGTGTTGTTTGTCTTGTTTTTGAAGTGGTGACGCTGCAGATCCAGCTCAATCAATGGCCGTAAAGAAAATCGGGTACTTTTTTCACTTTTAAATTATACCTGCAGGTGATGCACATCTTTATTACTGTAATAAGAACATAAGTCTAACTTTATGTGAGTTTGCTGTATGGACGTAAAATAAATGGCAGCTGTTACAAAAATTGGCTTTTATGAAAGCAGTGTTCATCAATCCTACTTATACAGATTTATTTATACATTTTTGTGGTCTTGTGAAAACCAAAAGTTCCACATTTTGCCCCTTTATGGCACACTAACATCTCCTCACCTCCAGCCTGGTAGACTGTGCAGTGGATGGCAGCCAGCTTTCACTGATGGAGAGCATCATCCAGAGATGTCCTTTACTGACTGAGCTGGAGTGAGTAGTTTTTATTTTATGTATGAACGTAATATGAACACTGCAGTATTCAGAGGAAACATTTGTAAAAAACATAAAGTCACAATTACTTCTTATTTTGTACCCGTTATTCACAGTGTTTCCTACAACATCCTGGGTATAGTTGGAGCCACGTTTCTCTGTTCTTCTCTGCCATCGTTGCCAAATCTCACTACTCTCAGGTTTGAGCTTTTCCACATTCGGCACCGTGACCAGCATGTGTTTTACAGTTCTAGCGTGGCCGACGTGTTCTTTTGTCTTTTGCAGCATTGCATCCAAAGAGGTAGATTGGACTCTAACTGAGAAGTTCTCACAGGCTTTCCTGCAGTCTACATCCATTCAGCACTTAAAGTGGGTAACATAAACGCATTTAAAGCATCTTTACTCCTTTTCCTTTCCGTTATTTAAGCCTGATTCCACACCAAACTTCTACACTTATTGTAATGATCTTTAAGATGTGAGATAAGATGCAGAAATGCAAACATAAAAGAACATCCGTTGCAATACAAATAGGCACTGATTCTTCCTTCATATGTGGATATGAATGTGGAAAATAACACACATATTAGTGGTATTACACAGATTATTCCATGAGTAGAAACACTGATATTGCACAGATCTTATCTTTGTAGCACAGATTCTTCCATAGTAGAAAAACTCTAATATTACACAGATTGTTGAATGTGTTGAAAACTGATATTGCACTGCGTTTTATGGATAGCACCTCATGGAACCTGAGAGATTAGAGCATTCACAACAAAAACATGACTGATGCAGCTCTGGCTAGCTTTATTTAGACACTTATAAGCTGTTTTCATCTCAGGTTTGTCCAACAATTAACACAGATAGAACAAGAGAAGCACTCAGATAGTGCAGTGATCCGCCAATCCACCGCGTTACCTGGCGGAGTAATAATTACAGGATTTTCTGCCTTTTCCCCTCTAGTTTGACAGTTTCTCTTTTCCCTTATGTTGATGTTTAGATGCCACTTTATAAATTGCTCTTTTTTTCCCCTCTCTTCCAGTCTATCCGGTCATGCGATCGGTAACACAGCAGCTGAGAATATGACCAGATTTTTGCCTTGTCTGCGATCACTCCAGTAAGCATGTTATATGTTATAGTGTAGCTGACCTGTGGATTGTTTTATAGGTAGTTTCATAAGTGAGGAGTAACAGTTTTTGTAAAAATAATAATAATGCTAGGGATTGTGAACTTGTAGGATTGTATTGAACTGACATTTAATTTTTCTGCTACAGTCTGTCTCATTGTGTATGGTTTGAGGCCGGAGGGCTGCAGCTCATGGAAACTCTGGAACACTGTGTCAATCTGGAAGACCTTTGGTAAGACATGCACGCACCCAGATATGAATGAAAATGAATACAAAAATGCCTGTTGCTCCCGTGTCTTAATTTCTAACTGTGTGCATGTCAAGCCTGGACTGTGTGCAGCTGAATGAGCAGAGCAGCATCTTTCTGGCACATGCACTGAGGAGTATCACCTTAATACGCAATCTCAGGTAGGAAACAGTCTCCTGTGTTAAAGCAGTTTGATTACAGCTTGGTGTCATTCCCCTCGTTGACAAGTATTACATATATAATTATCACAGTAGCCTGTAAAGCTTTCACTCTGGGGACATTACTCTCTCTAAATGTATTTATAGGTCAAAAGCTGACCTTTCCAAGTGGCTTTAAAAGTTATTATAATAAAATGTGGCTTGCTGTTCACGACATAGTATTTATACACAGTGTCTATTTATTTAATAACAACATGGAGCCAAGCCAGTAAAACTATTCCAGGCAGATGTCACTGACTTTACAGCCACACTGACACGTTTTACTCACGCATACCCTGCAGCGCTGTCCAGTCTATTTACAATGTCATGCATTTACTGTTACTGCCAAAGACGCTGCTGTGCCGCTCACATTGCAGCCACTGTTGCTGCTGTTCATCATACCAGCGTGTCATCAGCTGAAACCCATGATAAATTTGTAGAGTCTAATCTCTCGATTCCCCCCTCCCCATGGGAGAAATTCATCCTTTATCATTCCTTGTTCTCTCATAGTGCTAAGCTGGTAAGTGTTACTAACTGACAAGGCGCAATGTCAAAACAGACACCAAATGTCAGTGCTGTTTATGAAGTATAGAAATACGTATCATATTAACATGGATAAATCCTCATCACATGGGATGTCTATTTATTTAACATTACTAATCTTTTTTGTCCGAACAGTCACCTACAGGATGTCCAGTCCTAGTTCAGTACCAGTTAAGGCTGACACGATTCCTCGAGTTATTCGAGTAATTTGATTACTAAAAGTCTCTGAATCGAGGCTTCGTTTTCGTCAGGCTTTCTTTGTGTGAGTCGGCTCAACAAAAACTAAAACCTCAGTCATAGTTAAGAGGTATGAAAGTAGTTTTCAACCTCCTTTGTTAACTCAGACTTTCTGCTTCAAACTCATCCACTCCAACAGGAGCGTTTAACAATTAATTGACTCGCTTTCCGCATGAAATGAACCGATCACAAACAGGTTGTCTTAGTGGAGAACAATGAGGAACATAAAAATTCATGATGGTCAAAAGCTGCTACTGCATATGATGTAAGACAGGAATGCTTTTAGAAAACTGTTGAATGTGCATTAATGTATTTATTTTACCGATCAATGCAGCTGATTATTTCTTACAGACAGCTGCACAATAAAACTATCAAACTTCATATATCTAACATGATATTGTATTGAAATGCATGTAGGTCTGAAATCACTTTAATTTGTGGCCAAATCAAAGTGAAGCTAATGTTACTGATTGACTATTCTTTACAATAAATACTAATAAACAAATAATTTCTTATTTGTGTTCTATCAGCTGCAGTAGTAGCAGTTTAAACGGAGTAAACATAAGAACATGTTTATGTGATTTCTGCATCACCAACTAATTACGTGCGAAGTTCCCATGGCTTTGAGTTTTAGTTGAATACCCCTATACTATACTATACTATACTATACTAGACTAGACTAGACTAGACTAGACTAGACTAGACTAGACTAGACTCTATATGTACAATACCCCTGTACTATACTATATAAGTACAATATCCCTGTACTAACTATATATATACAATACCCCTGTATTATACTACATATGTATTATACTATACTATACCATACTATACTATACCATACTATACTATACCGTACCATACTATGCCATACCATACCATACCATACTAGACTATACTATACTACACTATACCATACTATACTATACCATACTATACTATACCATACTATGCTATACTATACCATACTCTATATGTACAATACCCCAGTACTATACTACATATATATATACAATATCCCTGTACTAACTATATATGTACAATACCCCAGTACTACACTACATATATATACACAATACCCCTGTACTATATATGTATTATACTATACTATACTCTATATGTGCAATACCCCTATACTATACTATATATGTCTGTATATATCTACCGGGACAGTTATTTCAGTTACACTTCCGCTTTTCATGTGGTAACGCCAAGTGTGGATTACTTGATTAATCACCAGAATAAAAATAATCGATAGCTGTAGCCCTAATACCAGTACAATCATTCCCTAATTGCTTGGTTTACCGGTAAATGTGATTTTATGTGAATTATGTGTGTGTTTGTGTGAATGTATGTGTGCCAGGCTGAATAAGATCGCCACAGCAATGGAACAGTCTCAAACGAACAGCTTGCTGGATCTCCTGGCTGCTATGGATGGACTCACACAGATACGGGGGATAGAGTGAGTTTTTCACACCGTACAGACCACCATACACACCATACATGAACATAGGTTTGTGATTAGCGGTGCTGGATGTGTTCTCCGTCAGGCTGGACAGCTGGAGGATGGCTGATGCAGGAATAGAACAGCTGACCAGACTCCTTCCTGTCTGGAAAAACCTCAGGAAGATCAGGTAAGCAACTAATGATTAACCAGCTTCTTCGTGTTGTTGTCACTGTGTGTCCTGATTGTATTTATTCAAATTAAACAGGTGATATTGTGAATTGTTAACCTAATTATCTTTAATGTGAAATTTGTATTAAGTTTTCCCCCAAAATAGCTGAATTTCCAGCGTGTTTTCTTTGGATTGTGTACATGCTTCACATTCTTTAAAGCAGACATATCCATCATGTATATAATATAATCCTGCAGGTGAATAATATCAATAAAAGTAACAACTTTATTACTTTTAGAAACCCTTGTCAAATGTCAAAACAGACAAATAATGCAAACAAAAACATATTTTTTGTATATAAATGATAAGCAAAGCCTCGGGTCGGTTGCAGAAAGGCTTTCTTGGATCACACGAGCAATTTTTCTTACATTTTGTTTTTTATTTGGTTTAAACTATTAAAGAAGCAATTTTCTGCGACACACAAGATGTCATTTTGGACTGAACCAAACGGCAGGAGCTACAATTTATTGATAAAGGCAAAATGAGTCCCAACATCAGTAATTGTGGTGCTATTCAGACATTCCTGCTCACAAATCTTATTCTTTAGATGTAAGGAAATATGCAGCAAAAGTCACATCATAGTTCGATTATATTTTTTTTCCCCACTGGAGAAGACATGAAAATATTACTTTTCCCACTAAAATCATAACTCATATCACAATTACAGTTCAAAATGATAAAATCCAAATAATCATAATGTTTTGTTTTTGGTTTTTTGCCTAACATTCAGCTCTGTTGTTGCAATTTTTCTTCTTCTTTTTTAGTGATGTATTCCTTAAAGAAAACGAAGTCCATACCTTTTCTTTTCCTAAACAGCTTCAGCTTTCCAATAACCTGCTGCTTTGACATTTTAATGGTAAATTTAAGTACCCAATTAAGCTGTCCCGAAAGATCACAGACCTGCCATTTCTTTGGTTATGCTGGTGTGAGGTGAAAGCCATTCAGGGCATACCAGCCGTTTTACTGGACCATCACCACCTTCTTTATGGGGACCAGCTGCTACCATGTGTCAGCAGCTTCCTCCTTCCCTCAGGGTCCGACTGACGGCCACAGAATATCTGTTAAATCAGGAGTTTTGTGTTCCTGTTGCTGTCTTTTTTTTTTTAATTCATTGTAATGTACCATAGTTTCCAATGTGAGCCAATTCTTTGATAGATTTATGCTAAGCTCAATTCCCATTTTTTGTAGTTGGAATCAATCTTTTGATGTTGATGTTTCACATTAATGTATTCAACACTGTTTGGACATATTTAACCAAAATGCAATTTAGCAAGAAGCTGCTCCTTGAAATTACTTCCTTATGCTTTGGCTTAAATTGAAACTTCCTCGTTGCCTCAGATGGCAGCAACACAAAGGAGGAAACAAAATTAGATGAACCAACAACACTGTTAATACAATTAATTAAAAAGAACCAACTCATGTGGTGTAGGGAGACTTTGCTCCTGTAGCGTCTGCTGGCTGAGAAGCAGAGATCAAGTCAGAGGAAGGGCTTTTTAAAGCCGTGTCAGCTGCAGCTGTTGGGTCGGGAGCAGCTGGTGGTTGAGCTTCATGAACTGAGCAACCGGAGCTGACAGTTGCACAGACGCACCAGAGGATGTCACACCATTATAACTCCAAAAAATTAGGTTGCTCCTTTCTCCGTTGACCCGTCACTGTTTATGGTATCCTCCATGTTCTGTATTAGAGGTCATTGCTTGATAATGACCAACAGGAATATACAGCATGGGCCAAAAGTAGGCTTCCAGTTGTTTCACTGTTTGTTTCACATTTTAGATCAAATTTGTCCAAACCAGTATTCCATATTCCTTATTCACGTTTTGGAAATGTTATTTAGCTATACTGCCTGGCCAAAAAAAAGTCTCCACTTGGATTTAACTAAGCAAATAGGTACGAGCCTTCCATTGGATAATTACTGCAGTGATGAATACGTTTCAGCAGCAACAACTTATTTAACTCTAGCTGATGCAGTGAGGAGCTTCTCAGTTCTTAAACAACCGTGTTGGAAGATATATCCTGTGGTCATGGAAAGGATGTTAATCTGTCTCAGAAGGGTCAAGTTATTGGCCTGCAACAAGCAAAGAAAACAACTAAGGAGATTTCTGAAACTACTAAAATCAGGTTAAGAACCGTCCAACGCATTATTAAAACCTGAAGGATCCAGGGAGAACCATCATCTTTGAGGAACAAATGTGGTCGGAACAAACTCTTAGATGATCGTAGGAAATCAACAGTAGAACTCATGGCTATGTTTAATAGTGAAAGTAAGGACATTTCCACAGGCACAGTGTGAAGGGAACTCAAAGGATTGGGACTAAACAGCTGTAGCTCTAAGAAAACCACTGATCATTGAGGCTGATCAGAAAAAAAAGGCTTCAGTTTGCTATGTAGCGTAAAGATTGGACTCTGGAGCAATGGAAGAAGGTCATGTGGTCTGATGAGTCCAGATTTACCCTGTTCCAAAGTGATGGGGGCATCAGGGTGAGGATAGAGGTGGATAAAGTGATGCACTCATCATGGCTAGTTCCTACCAGCCTGTAGGGGTTTAGGGTTATGATCTGGGGGTGGTCAGGTTCAGCAACATTATGTTCCCAAAGAATGAGGTCAGCTGACTACCTGAATATACTGAATGACCAGGTCTTTCCATCAGTGGAGTTCTTCTTCCCTGATGACATGGACATGTTCCAAGATGACGATGCCAGGATTCATGGGTCACATATTGAGAATGAGTGGATCAGGGAGCATCAGATGGATTGTCCTCCACAGAGTCCAGACCTCAGCCCCATTGAGAATCTTTGGGATGTTCTGGAGAAGACTTCGTCCGACTCTCCCATCATCAATATAAGATCTTGGTAGAAAATTAATGCAACTCTGGACAGAAATAAATGCTGTGACATTGCAGGAGCTTATCGAAATGATGTCACAGCAAATGTGTGTGTACGAAATATTAGTGTGTGTGACTTTTTTTTTTGAGTGGGCAGTGTATTTCTTCCAATATTGGTTTCGATTTTTATGGGTTTTTAAAATAAATATTACAGGGATTGTGTACAATGACAACTCTCTTCCACCCCATAAAACGTTTTTATAAAATGCAAACTTCATACCTACTAAGTGTCAGCCTGCTTTTGGCCCAACCTTTGGCGCAGACACATACCTGTAGCTAAATAAACAGAGATCAGATGTGAATAAAATCACATAATTAGTCTCAGTATTAAAGGCACCTGCCTACTATTGTGTTGGTACCCGTCATGCTGTAGAAACTGTGACTGCTGTGTCCTTTGGGTCCTGTGGTTTGCAGGTTGAGGCCTCTGTAGATCGGGCTTGTCCCGGCACGTCAAGGGTTAGAATCTAGGGAGTTTTAACATCTTTGTCACTCTACTCGAGCTTTTCATTCGCAGTTTTTGTGGTGTGGTGTGGTGCATTGTCTGTTATGGGAGGCTGCTGCTGTTGAGGAATGCAGTTGCCATATGGAAGGGGTTGGGCTTGGTTTATTTTCAGTCACAACCACGTCATTGTCAGCTGCAGGATCTCCCAGCAAAACATTCTGACAAGATATCAAAGTTCATGTAGAATTTGAATATTTTCTGAGTAGTGTGATCAAAAAAAGCCACTGTTGCTCACAGTTATGCATGGTGCCTCAAAAACACTACTTATTTTGCATTTTTTTTGGTTGTGTTTGTGTGTGTTTGTCTTCCAGTCTTTCAAAAAACCTTGTCAGTGACCAATCGGGAGAGATGCTGCTCGAGGCTTTGAGGAGCTGTAGTCATCTGGAGGAGCTGCAGTAAGGACACAATGACGTTTTTATATGTGATTCACGCTTGTAAATGCATTTCTGGAATATCGGTGCAACTTTATTTGCACTTTATTTTCCGTCAAAGTGTAACACAACACTGCTTGGACACGTGGCTAAAAAAAACGAGTTTAGGTCCAATAAACAATAAGAAACAAGAGAAGTATCATTTTTAGATGTATGTAGATGTATATTTGGTTATAAAAGACAACACAAATAAAAAAAGTTATCTTGTGTTTTGTTTTATTATCATTGTTATATGTCAGTACAGAATTAAAACATCAGTTTCTGTTCTCTTTCAGTCTTTCCAGTAACAGTCTTGGCGACCTCACTGCTGCTAAAATGGCCGTTGTTCTTCCATCACTGACACACCTCACTGTGTTAGAGTAAGTCTCACACACATTTATTAAATGCTCCTATTTACACATTCTTCTTTTAACAGACTTGTTGTAAGGTTTATGTTTTTTATTCACGTGTCTTATCTAGTATTTCAGAGAATCGTATTGCATGTGAGGGTTCCACTAATCTGTCCAAAGCAATAATGAGCATGAAGAACCTCAGGAAGATTAAGTAAGCTGCATTTGCTCCTAATATTTTGACAATTACAACACTGAATGGTCGCTGGATTCACTGATTGATTGTTTTTGTGGTTCGGTGGCTCAGTCTGACCGCCGTTGGGACGTCAGAGCTTTGCCCTGTCGCTGCCAGTCTGGCCCACTGTCCCCTCATACAGGATGTGGGGTAAGATTTAAAAATAATGATTGTAGTACAGTACATGTGGGTCATCATTATTTTATTTATCATTTTAGTATATTTTTAAATTACTCAGATGGCTCAGCTTGAGATTAAATTGCATTATTTATGTGACCTAAAGTTCAAATCTTGTCAATCTGAAACTTAAATGTGATTTTTAATGTAATTACTCCACCAAGGACGCAATTTTGTGACAATCGGCGTACGTTTGTCCGTCTGTCTGTCTGTTAGCAACATTCCTCAAAAACGAATTAACGGATTTGGATGAAATCTTCAGGGAAGGTCATAAATGACACAAGGACCAAATGAGTAGATCTTGGCAGTGATGCAGCGTATAGTCTGGATCCACAGATTTGTTAAAGATTTCTGTATCATTGTGAGATAGCGACACGACGTCATTGTAACTATGACAACAAGTGAACGCTACATCAGCTGCCTGCTGACTGTCACATGATTGACCGCTGCGGACTTATCGGGACTTATGTCGGAAATGATACAAGGAACATTTGATTAAACTGTGGAGGTGTTTCTGAGTCCCATCAGTTCCCGCCGCCTGCTACATATTTACGTCATGCGATTCGACATCTGTACATAATGTACACATGGATGATACATGCCTGTGCTCAGCGCAAGGTGATTTTGTTTGTGGGTACATCAATGTTAAATGGCCACATTCTATGGTGCCGTGATTCAGATTTAGAATTTATTTATTTATTTGTCCCCAGGGGGCAATTAAAAAAGGCACATAGAGCAGGCAGTGCAACAATGATGCAAGAAATTGAGTAGAAAACAAGAAATTAGAGATAAGTAACATAAATGAAACACACACACACACACACACACATATATATATATATACATACACATATATATATACACACACACACACACACACACACACACACACACACACACACACACACAAATGTACAACAAGTAATATAATAATAAAAAATAGAATAGAAAGAAAGAAAAGAAAAACACAACTGAGTAACATTCTAGTGCAAAAACGACATGATTTCTGCCACATTTTTTTTTTCAAGAGTTCAACTTTTTCAGATTTTCATGTTGCTTAATGGATTTTTTTCTTCACCTCCAGTTTAAATTAGTTTAATGTTCTGTGATGAGAAATGCTGTTATTCATGTTTAGCTTTAGCATGTAGCTTCCAGTACCGCTCATATTCACAATAAAGTTTGAGGGAAACCACCAAATTCCCGTTCTGACTGAGCCTGAAGTTTTGCAAATTAAAACTTTAAGACTTGATCTAGCAGAAATTGTTTGTATGGAAAATTGGCCTCACTCTCTTACTTTCTTTCTTTACTTCTCTGTTCCTGTCTAGTCTGGGATGGAATAATTGCAGCGATGACGTGGCACTGGAGCTGGCCAGAGTTTTGCCTTTGTGCCACAACCTGACCCAGATAGAGTGAGTTTGAATAATATTTACATATACTGCCAGGTGTTGGAGCTTTACAGTTTGTTTCCATTTTCATGTTTACAACTTGATTTTTGCGTTTTCACTTCACCTGAATTAGATTTTATGTAGTTTTCTTCCATATTTCATGTCATTTTTAATCCCAGAAATCCAGTGAAAAATATTCTCTGGACCACAAAGTTGGGTCCAGTTGGGTTCTTTGTACTATATTTTACTTGTATGGACATAAAACAGTGTGTGCTTTATTTCCTGTAGCCTGGAGTCCAACAATGTGAGTGTTTGTGGGGCCAAAGCTCTGCTTAAAGCCTTACGGTGTTGCCCTGCTCTGCACCTCATCAGGTAAAGTGTCTCTCAGGGAAGGTTTGGTTCCTGCATCCATCTGTAGATCCGCCCTTGTTTTTAAAGAAATGTCAATATTTTGAATATAACATTTGTGCTTCCAGACTGTGGAGAAACAAAGTGCTCCAGAGTGAAGCCCAGAGGCTCAGTCAGACGGACAGGAGGCTGAATTTCTCATTCACATGAGTCAATCCGTCCTGCTGGATGGAGCAGAAGCATCATTCCGGTTCATCAGAGGTGAATCACAGCACAGAACTGCTTCAACCGCACACAGAGTTCATTCTTCTTTCCTCTCTATGGGTTTGTCGATGCAAAAGGCCTAAATTCCAAATTCCTACAACATATAATGTAGGAATGTTCCCCATTTTTGCGCCTATTTAAATGAATGATTTTGCACCTGTTAGCTTCTAGTTTCACAGCAGTAAACTGGGGTAATTAGCCAATGATGTATCACTGTCTCTTCAGCCTGGAGCCAAATGAATGAACCTTTCTGATGGTCCATGCTGGGTGTGGAAATCTGAAAGTTGGTGTGTTGTGGATATTACACCTAAAGACTTCCGTTTTGACTTGTGCATCACACAAATACTTTACTTTCTGGAGAGCTTCTGGACAGAACACAGAGATGGCTGTTAGAATAATATGCTGATTTAATGCAAAAAGAAAGGACTTTAAAGTAACTGTCTGTGTTACTGTAGACTACAATTAATTAAAATGCAGTAAAGTAAAGTTTGAAAAAGTCAGGAAATACAGTCTGAAAGCTACGAAGCTTCTAAAACAGGGGTGTCAAACTCATTTTCTTCAGGAGCAATTTGGTCTCAAATGACCAGTAAAATCATAACATAATAACCTATAAATAACCACAACTCCAAATTTTTCCTTTGTTTTAGTGCAAAAAAGTTCACATTTAAGGAATTATCTTGTTTTTTTTTACAAATCATTATGAACAACCTGAAATTTCTTTAGCAAAATAAATTCAATTGCAATCCACCAAAAGTCAGATTAAAAAAAGAAAACAAGACACAATATTACAAACACGAGACACAAAACGACAAAAGCGAGAAACCAAACAACCAAACATGACAAAAGACATGAAACAAAACAAAAAAGAGACAAAAAAATTAGACAAAAAAAGTTCTAAAGCACCAAAAAATGGACAAACGACAAAAATGAGACAAAACGCATAACAAGAAAAATGCAACACAAAACAACGAATAAAGCAAAACACAAAGTGAGGAAAATAAGACAAAAAACACAAGCGGGAAAAAAAGGAAACACAAAATGACAAAAACGAAAAATGAAATGACAAAAACTTGAGACAAATGACAAACGTCAGACAAAAAAACAAGACAAAATATTGCAAAAACTAGACACAAAACGACAAGTCAGACAAAACAGACAAAAAAGCAACAATAACAAGACAAAAATGAAACACAACGAAAAACGAGACAAAAAACAAATAAAATTCAACACAAAATGACAAAAATAAGACAAGCGAGACAAAACGGAAACACAAAACGACAAAAGCGAGAAACAAAACAACAAAAATATGAGACAAACAACACAAGTGAGACAAAGAAGACACACAACGCAAAAACAAGACAAAAAAACAAAGTGAAACACAAAATAAAAATACGACAAAAAACACAAGCGGGACAAAAAGGAAACACAAAATGACAAAACGAAAAATAAAATGACAAAAACATAAGACAAATGGCAAACGTCAGATGAAAAACAACAAAAACAAGACAGAATATTGCAAAAACTAGACACAAAACGACAAGTCAGACAAAAGAGACAAAAAAGCAACAAGACAAAATATACGAAAATGAAACACAAAACGAAAAACGAGACAACAAAACAAATAAAATTCAACACAAAATGACAAAAAGAGGACACAACACGCCAAAAACAAGACAAAAAACAACAAATAAAGTGAAACACAAAATGAAAAAATAAGACAAAGGACACAAGCGAGACTAAACGGAAACACAGAATGACAACAACGAAAAACAAAATGGCAAAAACATCAGACAAACGACAAAAGTCAGACAACACATTACAAAAATGAGACACAAAATGACGAAAGAACGAGCAAAATAGTATTTTACTTTATGATCACAAAAACTTCTCATGGTCTAGAAGTTATTTTAAATGTATAGTTTTACAAATTGCAGTTAATGTCTTCTCTGTAATTTTTACACTTTACAAAGTCGTCCGCATGTTTGACACCCCTGCTCTAAAAGTTCAAAGCGAGACTTTTTCTTTAAGACTGCTTTTGCTAAATCAGACATGGTCAAAGCGGTGAACCAGCTCGTTTTCTTTCTGAGTGCAATAATGCAGACTTTTGCCTGACAGACACAGCTGAGGGTGAACAGAGCAGAACAAGCTTTAACCATGAGTCAGAGGAAACCGTTATTGTGGGACAATTGCAAAATCATTCAAAAATAGTTTTCTGTAGGGAGGGTTCCGTAGAATACTGTGGATGACACATGTTGTAATTTACTTTGGGTATTTAGCAACTCATGTAATCATAAATATAACAGCGTAAACCCTGACGATCCAAATGGAGATGCAGTAGGACTATGACCCAGGGTCTGAAATCTGTGGGTTCGGTGGACTTTCCACACCATCGCTGCTCTTTCCTCCGACACAAACCGCTGTGAGACTAGAGGCCACATCGTGTTCTTTATCTTTCGTTGTTTCACGAAGCTTTCCCGTGAGAAAACCTACTACTTTAAGTATGCAGACTCTGACGTAACGAGTCGACTTTGCACTGCGATGAGTTTACAACAATCGGAGGCCACATTACTGAAAACACAATGAATCACAAACTCACAGTGAAGAAGAGCTGATCTGCTCTTCCGGTCATTCTAGGTCGTGGTCTCGATCCAAATTGCGTATTTATTTCTGCTGTTCGTTCAGGAAAGAAAGTAGCAATAATGTTTTTTGAAATATTTATTTAATTGTAATTTAAGCTGAGTGAAACGTCTGGCAAAGGTTGAATAATAAAATGAGAATATTTGAGACTGACAATGATATTTGTTTAGTTTATAACAGATACTACTGTTCTAACACCGATGCACCTTATTTTATGTCATTTTCCCTCATGTACTGTTGTTTATCATGTGCAGTTTTTTCATTGTTTTTTATTGTGATGTTTACACTGGATTTAAACATGCTCAGGCTGAGTTGCTCTTTTGTGTAGTTTATCTGTTAAAAGCAACTTTTGTTCAGGTTTGTTTTCAGGTTCTGATTGACGTTCTCCCATGATACGTTGCCTGTATTTTTGACATTCAGAGACTTTCAATAAAATGTCAGCTAATAATTAAAAATACTTGAGTTTACACCTTTATTTAGACTTTATTACCTGTTTGTTTTCTTTCATCCACAACTTCCTCTTATTCCTGATATCCTGAAAACAAAAGATGGTGCATGTGTCGCGTCATAAACTTAAGAACATCACATTTATTGTTCAGTTTTTCTTTTTACAGGCTCTTTGTCTACTGAAATCTGAAAATTTTTAGGAATTTTATAGATCTGGCCTTGGTTTACTTGTAACAGATGCTCACGCTTGGTGTCACAAATCAACAGTTAAGAGTTAATTATTAATTGTCATTTTGCTGTTGATTAAAAGCTGGTAAATAAATTAGGGCAACTTTTTTTCTCCTCCACTGTCATTTTCCTTGAAATAAACTATTGGAAATACAGCGTTTTGATGTTTAGACCTTCACCTAACTGTGAAAACTGAGAATTTGCATTTCCAGTAAGTAAAATGACAGTGTGCAAGAGTTTTCTCAAACTGTAGGTGTTCAGGAGTCTTTACAGTTAGCCAATCATATTTTATATTTCACCCTGGCTGCAGTAAAACATGTTTATTTATGTTTGCATGGCGCCCTCTTCTGGTCAACATCGGTGGTGCAAATGTGTTGCCATTTCAACTCATGAGAAGTACACAGCCGCACAATACCAGAAAACTAAGAGAAAAAAAGTCATTAATACTCCAAACCCTACCGTTTTATAAAGGGTGTTTTGATCTGTGTCATGTAAATGACAAAATTAGCGATGTTTGAATTCCGTTTAGCTGCTTCAGCCATCGTTAATGTTATCAGTAGCACCTGTGACCAATGAAAGCATCTGTTAATTAATTTGTTTCCTTTGTGTCCACAAGGAGCCAAGCCAGTGACTGTAGCAGGTAATGTGCAGAGGTGGAAAAAAGGTATTTAGATCTTGTCAAAATACTTTATTCCAGATAAAAGTCCTGCATTTTCAAAGTGTGCAGCTTAAACTTTTACTGCATTACTGTGTTACTGGATTATTATTATCGATGCATTCACATGTAAACTGCATTAATGCGATTTTACATTTTAGATTTTTTTGTATTTAATGTTGAATTTATTGTCTAAATGTGCCATAGTTTACCCTTTTTTTTGTTAGCATGTTCATATTGTGTTTTTTTGTTCTGGAAGAATCATGATTAGCCAAATAATCAATCAACACCATGACTGAACATTTCCACATTGAAACTGAATGTACCGGTGGCAATCTTCAGAAACATCCATTCAGACTTCTAAGGTTTTGTACGTAACAAATCTTCGGAACCAAACCTATCAGTGTGCAGGTAGAGCTGCCCTATTCAATTAGCGGCCCGCGGGCCACATGCGGCCCGAAAGCAACCCTCGAGTGGCCTTAAAGCAACTGCCGAGTGATTGGGACTTGGGTCCGAGAAAAACAGAAAAACATCTTTCAGCAACACTGGCAAGTTCTTACAAAAATTCCAACATTATTGCAAACATTGAATGCAACACTTACCGTAAGCTAGCAACTAACCCACAATGCCTTGCGTTGAGGAGTCGCGTTTGAAAAGTTAACATTAGCAGTTCTATACAGGCGAAAATAGCTGCGTGTCTTTTTCTACCCTGAAACGACAAATCGGCGAGGAAAACCGTCGGTTTAATCCTGCGTGGACTGACAAGAATTTATTTATTTACCACCAAGTCTGAACGCCAAACCAATGCATTTACTCTGTAACGAGTGCTTTGCAGCGCTGAAAGATTATAATGTCCGAAGACACCACGTTGAAAAAACATGCCGCGTTTCGGACAAACTTTCCCGAGGGATGTCATGAGAGAGCGGCTATAATTCAGAGTTTGACTGCATCTTACAACCGGAGCTGTACTACAATGAAGCGGACTTGCACAGCTCAGGAAAGGGCCGCGAAAAAGAGGCCGTTCACAGACTCAGAAACTGTGAAGGACTGCATGTTGGCTGTCGTGGATGAAGTTTTAACGGACGATCAAGTTAAGACGAGTGTGACAGCTGTTACCAAACAGGTACTCCTGTCTGACACGTCAAACATTCGCAGGGTTGATGTTCTCGCCACAGATGTCTTCGAGACATGGTAAGTGCAACAAAGCAGCGTGCTGTAGCAGACACTAAAGGTAGTTTTATGTATTTATGTGACTATTTTCTGTTCACTTATTGTAAGTTTAATATTTAAGAAAGACATTTTGTTTTGACAGTTATTTCACTTAGTTGCACTTTATTATGCACTTTGATGTCAGCTTTATTTCGTTTCAAAGGGATAGTAACTATCACTGTGCCAACTGTTTATTTTTTTGATTATATGCACTGAAGATTTGACTGTCTCAGATGAGACCAAATATGGACAGGGACAAACTCTGCTTTTCGTTATTTCAAAAGAAAAAAATGTCTCAAGTTCTGAAAAGTTACTGTTAAGCCAGTCACTTTTTAGTGCACTTTGAGATGTGACCAAAACAAAAGATGGTGTTTCTAATCGGCACTTAGTTTTTGTGTTCATATGCACCTTAACCTGTGCTTATATTTATCTATCAAAATGTGTTGAAGTTGTGTGTTGGAAATGTAAAATTTAAAGAAGCAGTATTTCAGCACAGGTTTAGACTAAGTACTGCTTTTCTATTGTGTTTATGTCCTTTTGGATGTGGCAATACGTTTATAAACATCCAGTGTTTGTTATCTTATCTGTTTGTGTTTATTTTAAATGGTTAACTTTGCTCACTGTCTGCTAAAAACGTCCGGCCCAGCTCATGTTCTTAGTCTGAAAATCGGCCCGAGTCAATTTTTAATTGAATAGCCCTGCACTAAACGCACAAAATGTACCTGCCAGCTTTAAAACTGCATTTAAACCACTTTTCAAAAAGGAGAAATTTGCAGAAAATATGTTTTGATTGCAGAATTAACATAGTAAATGTGGAAAAAATTTAATTTCAAGGCTGTTCTTGGTCAAAAATTGTACTCTTCATGTCAGAATTTCTAAAAACTTACAGAAGTTTGGGGTCAGTCAGAAATGTCCTTATTCTTGAAAGGAAAGCAGTTTTTTCAGTGACGATAACATTAAATCAATCAGATATCCAGTGTAGACATTGTTAATGTGGTAAATGACTATTCTAGCTGGAAACAGCTGATTTTTAATGGAATATCTACATAGGGGTACAGAGGAACATTTCCAGCAACCATCACTCCTGTGTTCTAATGCTACATTGTGTTAGCTAATGGTGTTGAAAGGCTCATTGATGATTAGAAAACCCTTGTGCAGTTATCTTAGCACATGAATAAAAGTGTGAGTTTTCATGGAAAACATGAAATTGTCTGGGTGACCCCAAACTTTTAAACAGTAGTGTGGATATAACGATGATAACCATCTTATTGTCCTTCTTATTATGTAACGTAAACTATAAATGAGCCTGATTTAAATGTATTCTAAAGGTAAAAACACTTCAACTTAACAGTTCAGGCTAAAAAAAAAAAACAAGTATGGCAGTTTTAAACAGCATTTTCACCATTTAGATTTACCAAAAAAATATTTTGAATGTGTAAATAACAAGAAATTTGGACAAAGGAACATTTTCAGACCTTTTTGGGGTTGAAAACTATACTTCTAACTTCAAAATTTCAACTAATAATAGTATTTTTGTACGTCGCTTTGGATAGAAGCGCCTGCTAAATTTGATTGTAGAATTGTAGAACGTTAAGAAACTTCAGACGGAAGTGCGTTATATTTGCTTGACAGTTGCGCCTTTATTTTGGCAGTGAACTCGCCGTGTTTCCGGAGTGAGCGTCGCTCGGTCCGTCAGTGGCGCTGGGCGCAGAGAGCTCAGTCCGGGCTGCGAGGATGGTTTATCTCCGCACACTGTTGCGCCTCCTTTCGGGATACTCGAGTTGAAACTGAAAAATGCCACTTTTCACGCCTTTGTAGGGGGAAAAAGTGGCTTTAAAAAAAATAAATAAGAAAAGCATCTCCACTGCGCGCAGCAATTAAAGAATTTATCAAGTGAGAAGCGGCTGAGAAGTTGGTCGTCATCTGCTGAGGTGAGTCACGTTTTGTTCCTTGTTGGTTGCATGCACGTTTTTTGTGGAACATTTGTACTGCTGCAAAAATGAACAACAGAGAGGCTGATGAGAAAATGCATGCAGGGAGATAATCACAGAGAACATGCAGAGGTGTGCAGGAAGCAGAGTTTGCATGTATTAGAAGTTGATTATTGTTGACATCACTTTGGCACCAGTATGACGTGTGATTAGCCTTAATGCCAGTTTTATTTCACCTCTCTGCCAGGGTTCTGCTGCTGCCTCCTCCTCCTGCAGGAAGGTGTGGATGTGCGGTGACTGGGGTCTTCAGCAGGGTCAGTACAACCACACAGCTGCATATTTGCTTGTGTTTTATTGGATTTTCTTTGAAATAATGAAGACTTTCCAGATAAAGTGAAGCCAACAGCAATGCAATGTGGTCCTAAAAGCAGCTCCAGGTTGTTTTGCTGCTTTTTTTTTTTCTGTCTGCAATCACACACAAAACACCAAAAACATACAGCAGCTCGAATGCAACATGATTTAACAGTCATATTTGAAGCTATTGTTGTTTTTAGCTTTCTGCACTGCATTTTTCATTTCATATCTAGGTTTTTTTTATCGTGTTTATCAGTCAAACCATGGGAGGGATGCAGCAGGTGTCTGCAGAAAGCTGGGGCTTATCTCACTGGCTGTTCAGGACTTAATATGTCCAGCAGAGTGGATGACAATAAGTGAACGGATGAATGAATGAGTGAGTAAAAGTACCTGCAGCCAGTCACAACAAGCTTTTTTTCTCTCTTTCTGTGTGTGTGTGTGGCCTCATCTGAATGATGAAGTCAGTGAATGGACCTGGTTATTTTCAGTGCATCACCGCCAGCAGAGTGACATCACGGCGGCTGAACGAGGAGGAGCACGCTGGTTATGACACGCTAGTCTCTTAGCAACAGACAGCATCCTTTAAGCACGCCGCCGTGAGAACAAAACCAGCTTCGCGGACGCTGCGTGTGTTTGCTTGTGGGGAATCATTTCAGAATCACTCACCCCACTGAAGAAGTGTTTCAGGGGATATATGTGTGTTTCCTGCTTCGTTTTGGAGGTTTTGCGGTGGTTTTGATCCACTCTCAGGGTTTTTATGTGAAAAACTGGATGTCATCTTGGTTTTCATTTTTTTTGGTGGATATTTTTATCCAAACAAGATTATTAGTCTGATTAAAGCGACGTCTGACATCCTATTATTGGGGTTTATTGATTATTTCTGTACTTTTTTCCCCATTCAAATGCTTCATAAACTCCCTTGCAGCTTTATTTCTGCCTGGCAACAAGATGCAGACAGTCCAGCATCTTTATTTTCTCTCCAGTAATTTCTGATTTTGTCAGCTGGCAGCGTGAGACCAACACAACACACACCGGCTCCTGTAAAGTGTTGGAGTTACGTAAGACCTCTAAGGAGAAGCTGCGTGTTTTCCTGGACTCTGGCCATCAGTCAGCCTCCAACAACCGCCTATAGTTCACTTCACACTTTATCTTACGTTATAGTAACTAGTCATGACATCGCAAGATATTTATAGGGCTGACGTTTGGCCACAGTTTGCAGAAGGTGTAGATGTTTTGGTGCAGTTTATTGAGCCATTATTCAAGAGTTTACATTTATTTTGGCCATTTTAAGCCTTAAATGTAGACTGTGAATTTGTGAATGCAGCTAAGCTGTGTCAGAAATATTACAATTACATATTTTCTCCTTGTAGCTCAACCCTAGTTTGCATTGTGTTTTAATTTTGTGTCATCTATCAATATGTTAGTCACTTAATTAGCAATTATCAAGAAGCAAAAATGTCAGATGTTTGCTGGATTTAATGCATTTCTTTGTTTTGCTTAATGATAGATGGTAAAATTTGAGATTTTTTTTTGAGTCTTGTTTGAATGAGCAAAGGCGTTTAAAGGAGTTACATGTGGTTGTTAGACAATTTAAATGTCATTTCTGGCTATTTTCTTACATTTTATGCCCAGAACAATCCAGAAAATAATCAGAAGAATGAATCAGTCATGTAAATAAAAAAAAAAACATTTTCTTGGAAAGCAAATTATGCTGTAAAAACTTAAGTCAAATCAAAGATGGAAAAGCAGAAATTGTTCCAAAAATGTGATGATTTCAGATGGAATAAAAAAAAAATGCTAATTTAAAAAAAAATTGGCCCTGATGACTTCATAGTGGCCAAAATGATCACTTTAAATGTCATCTTGTCTCCAGTCCAAAACACAGACAGATTCTACTCCCAAAGAAAAGCAGTAAATTCTCGTATTTGAGGAGCTGGATGTACGCAATCTTTGCCTTTTTTTCCACTGCTTTTGTCTAAAATAATCAGTTGTAATAATTTTTATTGATTATTTTTCTCTTGTTCAACTAATTGGCTGGTTGTTTAAGCTCTGTTGTACAGAAAATAGTTGGAACATTTTTTTTGTAGAAACATTAAGTGGTTCTAAAACCATTTTTTTTACTGATGAGTTTTCCTCTAGTGCCGTATACGGTTGACTTTTTTGGTTCTGAGTGAAATGTTTTCACAACTAGAACGTGTCTCTTAAATTCAATCCAGTAGCATCATCAGGTCAAATGATTAATTTAAAGTACCTGAAAAACTAACAGCATTCTTATTAACCTCAGATGTGCTTTCTGTTTAGTTTCAATCTCCAAGCATTAGCATGCTAATCCTCAGAGCTAACATGAACAGCGTACCTTGCATAGCATGTTGATGTTGGCATGAAGCTCAAGCACGACTCTGCAAAGTACAGTGCAGATGTTCATTCTTATATCTAACTAAAATCTATATTTAATTTGATGTATTTTTTCTCTCCAGTTAAAAAAAATCTAAACTGCTGAAGTGTCAATGAATGGCGGTGTGCGTTTGTGTGCAAAACTCAACTCCATTCCACTTACTCCTCCATGTATCCTCCCCTCAGGCTGATCAGCTGTGACCTCAGATCATGGCCTACACTTCAGGCTCGGCTCCGGACGGCCAGACTCGTGTCGGACCTCAGCACTGCGTCACTCGGGTGGAGCTGTCCGTCACCGCCACCAGCCTGCTGGACCGAGATGTAGCCTCCAAGTCGGACCCCTTCTGCGTCCTCTTCCATGAAGTGGACGGAAACTGGGTGGAGGTATGATGGGGGTGGAGGGAAACGCTGAGGCGAGGTGGATGAGAGACGCTGGTTAAATTAAAGTTAAATAATTTGTACAATTACGCTCCAACATTTGCTTTCAAGACGCACACATTTGCATGGGATGATGGCGTTATTTTCTCTTTCAAGGTAACATAAAACGGTCCAAGAAGGAATGCACAAGTTTCTGATTTAATACCACAGGAGATCCTTTCTTAACTAGCTGATAAACAATTGTGTGGGAAAGGCATTGGTTTCCCTTCATTTTTGTGGTGTCCAAGTCCGTTTAAACAGTGTTGAAGAAGATGCTGTGAACATTCTCAAGTTGTAATGGTCTTCCAGTCAACTTTGGGGTTAAAAGAACATCTGGATGCATGTTTTGGTGAAACAGGTGGAAGATGGTGGAGAATCAGTCAAGAATGAAATTGCAGATTGAGGAAGGGAGTTGATATATTAGGATCATAAGCAGTCGAACCCATTTGTGGTGCTTCTCCACGCTGTGTGTTTCGACTGCAGGGAGGTTTACGGAAGAGGATAAAAGAGAAATAAAAAAGAAGGCTGAAGATTTGAATAAGTGTTCGAAGTGCTTTCAAGGTTACATCCACCATGTTGGCTCTCTGAGCAAAGCACAAACACCAGAGGAGTTTGTCTGTAGTCATGCTTTGTTGTGCAGGCAGCAGCCTATAGGTTGTGAGCCAGATCCAAACTCATGACGTCTCGACCATCTGGCATCAGCCACGACATGCTGAGCCCAACAGAAAGATTCCTGAGCTTTATTCCAGTGTTATGAACACTGCAGACCTGGTTAAAGGTTCTATTAGAGGCGCTGACCTCCACAAAGGGACCTGTTGTTTCTACTGATGGCGTTACCTCGCTGAACCCCAGACATTTTTTGTTTGTTTTACTCACTGTGGATAATTTTTTTCCTCCAAATAAACTCTTGCACCCCTATGGAAACAGAACAACCATGACTAGAAGCAGAGAAAACTCAAATGTATTTTGTACAGTATGAAACAGTTATAATGCCCATTTCTTTGGTTACATAGTTGACAAAAATTGGGGAAAAAAGTGGAATCAACATGTCCAGTGTTTTTTCATAGATGCTGCACATCCATGAAAAAAGACATCTCTCTATACTACAGATAATCTACTCTTTACATCTTTACAACCTCTATTAACTCAGTGTTTTCATACGTCAACTATAGATTTCACTATTCTGAATGAACCTTGGTTTTCTCGAGGTTCTCCAGCTTCCTCTCACAGTCCAAAAACATGCTCAGGCTAATTAGTGATTCTAAATTGTCCATAGATGTGAATGTGAGTGTGCTTGTTTGTCTCTATGTGTCATCCTGTAATAGACTGGCCCCAAGTCAGCTGGAATAGACTCCAGCCCCCCGTGACCCTAATGACGATTAAGCTGTGTATAGATCATGGATGGATGGATGGATGGATGGATCTTCCAACAACATGCTGTTCTGTTTTCCATTTTTGAGCCAAGCTGCATTTATTTTATAGATCCAGTTTGTTTTATTTGGCTTGCAGTCTTTCTGATTTATTTCCATGCTTGTCTCTTATCGGCTCTGTGTAAACACTGCCTGCAGTTCAGCCAAATAGTCAAACAGTGAATTTTTCTTACGAGACTCTCGGTCACAGCTGAGACAGTCATGGTTGTGCCAATTAGTGCAGATTTTTATTTATTTTTTACAGATTCTGGTAAACATGGTTTATTTTTGGCAAATTTTCTAACTAGATATCTGGAATAATTTGATTTCATGTACAAATATCACACGTTTAAGCTAATATTTGGTTAATTTTCTCAATGGAACTGCATGTTAGACACGATTAGTTCAAGGATTGTCGGAAAGTTGCAAATCTGACAATTTTCTCCATTTTTAGGTTACATTAATGAAATTGAAAACCGTGAAGAAGCTGGTATTAGTAAGGGGATTGACCATTTAACCGTTTGATGCGCAACATGGGTCAAGAGATACCCATATTCCATTGAATATGGGTATCTTTTGACCCATGTTGCACATCAAAGGGTTAAAGAGGTTTAATATACAGTCCATAGTTTGTACCATCAAACACAAACACAGATTCTGAGTAAAATGTGTGTTTAGGTCTTGCTGCTTGAGGAAAAAAAGAGATTTTTGAGGAAATAGATGATGAACACATTCATTTTTGCTTTCAAATTGTAAATAATGATGTCAGTTTTTGCTGTTTAGTATATTGATGATTCCACTGTTTACGACTTTTTTTTTTACTTCACATAAAATCTCCATAGTCTTGTCAGAGGATAAAGCTCTTTACACTGACAGTAGCGATGGTTCAATTACCTCCAGTGATGGATTTTGTCTGATGGAATCCTTGTTTACTTGGTTTAAGGTGCTTCAGAGATCCCCAGTTGTAATTAAAACTTGGAGTCAGAAGTCAGAAAATGGTAATTACAGTAGTTTAATGGAACAGAGGCAGCCAATCAAACTGCACAGCTCTGGTAAAGGCTCGCGGGTGATTTGAATGATTTACTCTGATTGGCCGTCCTGGTTGGACTGTGTGTGAATGAGCAGGCAGGGCTTAGTTAGTTTTGCTGCACCTGTAACAAACAAATTAGACATTTTATCATTTTCATTGGTTCATAGTCACGCAGCATCAAATAATTCACTCAGAGCAGAGGTGATCACATCTGGATGGGTGTGTCGAGACTTATAGCTTTTTAGATAACCTTTTCTTGTACTAGAATCTCTGACATTGTTTCTAGGCAGCCGAAGAAGGTTCTCACTGGTTTGAGCTGTGGTTCAGAATCTACTAATGAGCTGCTAACTGGGACCTCTCTGCTTAGAGGGACTTGATTATACAGGATTTAAAACTGAAACTTTGCAGCAAATCAGTTCATTCAAGTGGAAAAGCTGCTTAAGGAGACAAAACTAATCTGCACATTTGTTAGATGTGGAGTTCAACTTTGGTGGACTTGCAGATTGGCCCCAGTTGTCTTGGCAGCGCTGAACTTTGAGGGGACAGAAAGCTGAAATGTCCAAAATAGTGGAGGCGTTTTTGCTACTATAAGTACTTCTCCAAATTATGAATCAAGACTTTTGCATAAGCTGTGTGGACTCATTAGCTCCGAGAGCTTTATTCTCCCACATGCTGATCAACATGGTTTGCAATGGTGAACAAAATGCCCAGAGCAAATTAATAAAGCAGTGGTGAGAAAATAGAAAGTAGCTGCAAACCTGTCAGCCAGCAGGGGGCGACTCCTCTGGTTGCAAAAAGAAGTCTTACTGTGTAGAAGTCTATGAGGAAAAGTCTCTTCTTCTCACTTGATTTGTTGTCTCAGGAAACATTTTCTTAATGAGTTTATGGACTCATTTGCTAGTTTCAAATCCCCTTTAATACAGCATGATTATGTCGTGAATTAAGGTCCCATTTAGAATAAAATAGATGAAGAAGAATGATACACTGACAAGTTGCTGCATTACTGAGCCTCTTTCAACTATGTGGGCAGATTAAAATTTGTTTTCTAACTACTTTCATACTTTAGTGGTCGATCTGAGAAACATTAAGGAATTTAGCATGGATGAGTGGTCAAAAATTTCATGTCAGAGGAGGTGGAATATCATGCAAAACACCTACGAAAAGTTATTCTGCTAATGGGGACAACTCCAGCTCCCGAGGCCAAAAGTGCAGTTATTTTTCCCACAGTAGAATATTACATCTGTTGATATTTAGGCTCAATAAATGATTCTGTGGCTAATTGTCCTTGTGGTGTCAATTAACTACATCATCTTTTATCTGTAGCTACTGTTTGAAAAAGGATCAAATATTACTTCTTACTCTGCCAAGGAAGAAGGGGGAGTTATGTGACGATCACCATACGTTTGTCCTTCTGTCTGTTAATCTATCCGTTTACAACATTATTCAAAAACAGAGAAACGGATTTGGATGAAATTTTCAGGGAAGGTCAGAAATGACACAAGGACCAAGTGATTAGATTTTGGCAGTGATGCGGCTTATAGTCTGGAGCCACGGATTTGATAAAGATTTCTGTATCATTGCGAGATAGCGACACAGCGTCACTGTAACCATGACAACAAGTGAACACTACCTCAGCTGCATGTTGACGATCACATGATTGCGATCCTGCTACAAATCCACCGCTGCGGACTTAACTGTCGGAAATCATATGACTGAGCAGCCTTGGTGGAGTACTGCGCCCTCGGAGTGCTTTTCTTGTTTGAAAAATGTGAATAAAAACAGCACAAAAACAGCACATTTTATCACTCTATTGTAGTTCTCGTCGACTAAGTGAAATGAAGTGAGGCTTTGCAGCGTGTTTGCAGTATGTGTAGTTCAGTTGGTTGACAGTATGTTTAGTTGTCTGCTTTGAACACTGAGGAATGCAGGTAATTGGGATTACAGACCTTTAGATTCCATCCATGGAGCCTTTCAGTGCATCAATCAGCAGGTCCACTGAGCATGATGTGAACGTGTGATTTATTTTCATGTTGTGTGCTAAGTCAAAGATGAACAAATGATGAAGTTGTGGTGTGTGTGTGTTTGCGTGTCAGTGTGTGTGTGTAGGCGACCGCCTCGGGTTGTAGCTCGCTGCCGGTCAGCAGGGCGTGTGGCTCCGATGTGAAATTGCCAACAGTTACCATGGCAACGAGGAGGGAAACAAAAGCTTAGCGCTCCTGGAGTGAGGGAACGACGGAGGAGGCGAAATGAGGCCCGAACCTTTTCTCGGATATTATCCACATCTCACTTTCTCACTTTTCTCTGATCCCCTCCTGCCTGCTTCAGTTTCCACCTTCCCTCCTTTTTTCTACCATTCTAATTTGTGTAGCCGGCCTTTTTTTATCCCCTCTCTATCTCTTTCTGCGTCTCAGTTTCTGTCTATCTTCGTCTGTCTTGTGAGACGGAGGTGTGAGAAGCAGCTGGGTCCATCGATGGAGGAGGGGGGTAAGAGTGAAAAAGTGTGAGAGCGAGGAGGTGCGATGGAGGGAGATGAGAAGAGGGTGAGGATGGGGGAAAATCAGAAGTCAAAGAGGAGAGACAAGAGGAAGAGGCGACAGAACAAGAGGAGGGTGGAGGAAAGTGAATGAAGAAAGTATCATCGCAGCCAAAATCTGGCGTCGGAGAGGCTTCGATTTGTGCACAGAAATGTAAATGAGCGGACTAGTGGGGCTGTTTTCTAAATCCAAACTCCACGAATCCTAGCGCTAATCTGAACAGCGTTATAACTGCAGATACAAGCGAGAGCTCGCATGCAGGGAGGTTTAAAATCACACATCTAACAGCCTTCTACCGGAAAGTAACGTTATTTGGATCTACTTTTAGCATTTCTGCCTAATGAAGCGCATTTAAATCAAGCCAGATGAGGTCCTGAGTTTGTCGTCTTACACCGTTTTTGGTTTAGAGATTAAAAAAATAAATGAATCTCAGTTCGAGCTCCATTATTGCAAATGTATCAGTATCTGTGTAAACTAGTTTTAACCACCCGAGAGGACAAAATGTTGGATCTGGGTCACAATTTTGGAAACCGTGTCAAGATTGTTTGTTTATTTACCAAATTTGCTGATATGTCATGACAACAGTTTTCAGAAACTGTCAATTATTAATGTCAGCATTGACCTGAAAATCCAGTATGAATAAATACCAACTTAAAGGGGATCTCTGGAGCATTAAAGCACAAATCTTTTTATAAAAGCGCTAAAAAAAAAAAAAAAACAAACAAAAACTATGACGTGTGAAAAAGCAAGTAAAAATTGTAGACTTTTTCATTATAAATGGATGGATGGATAGATAGATAGATGGCTAGATAGATAGATGGACGGACGGACGGACGGACAGACAGACACTTTTTTGATCCTCTTGGGGAAATTCACGATATGCAGTAACTCACACATTTTGGATTCAAGAAAAAAGGAAACCTCTGTCCAAGAGAATGTGCAAACACATTCAAAAAAACTAAAAAAATGTGGTGCTAAAATTGTTTGTATTTACACTACAAATGCAAATTGTTGATTTTTACAAAAAAGATGCAAAATTGCTGGTATTTACAGTTAAAAAGGAGTATTTTAAAAGTCTTAAGTACAGTGTAAAAACAGAGCTACTAATAAGCATAAACATAAAATTGACATTTGATCATCGTTTTCATGATTTAAACACAAAAATTGCAGCTTTAAATCCATAAAATTGGGACGGGGGTACCAGATTAGGTGCCAAAGTATAGAACCTACTTACGGTAGGTAGTGACATTCTCTTTGCTATTGAAGTGTGTGGAGTTTAAACATCGAAAGATTTCTCTAAGGTGTTGAGAAAAAAAGGTTGTGGATACCACAGTCTTCAAAAAGATCTCCAAATTATTTGAAACCAGTCGCTTCACTGTAAGGAAACTTCTACTAGTGCCGTAGATCTCAAATGACCCCCAGTTTGTCCAAGACCTCATCATTTCATATAAAAAGAAGCCTCCAAGAACCCATAAAGTTCATCACAGAATCTTCAGGTAACTTAGCAACTGCTGCACCTACAACCAATGAGATAATCTTCAAACCAAACTTGTATTTGTCTGTGAACATGCAGGCAAAGATCAGGCCCTTTAGAAGAATGTGCTCTGAGCAGACGAGTCAAAGATTGAGTTATCTGGCCACAGTAATGATCCAAAAACTGCTTTTTCAGGAGAAGAACCTCACACCTGCTCTGAATCATGGTGGTGGAAATGTTCTGGTTGCTTCCCTGCTTTAGGTGCTGGGCAGCTTGCAGGTTCAACTGCAAAATCTGCATCAGAAGAAAGAAATGTGAGACCATATGTCTGAAAGTTGAAGTTAAACTGGAAACGGACCTTTCAAAAGGGATAAAGGTCGTCAGTACGTGATCAAATCCAACAGGGAAAGGCTTAAAAGGATTAAATGGAGACCTAGTCAGAGGTAGATAATGCAAGAATGCCCTAAAACATCTGGAAAATGTAGGGAATTTGAAGGAAAAGTGGTCAAAATTGTCAGTAGCTCAGAGTCAGATGTTGTTGACAATCATGCAAAACACTACAAGAAGTTATTTCTGCTTAAGGGAGTAACTCCAGCTTCTGAGGCCCAAGGCGTAGTTACTTTTTCGACAGAATAATTTAACATTTGGCTCAATAAATGATTCAGACAAACTTCTTGGATTGCAAAAAACAAGCCAATTGCATAGAAGTCTATGAGAAAATGAGATTTCTAACCTGATTTGTTACCTCAGTAAACATTTTTCTAATGAGTTTGTGGTCTTAATGTCTAGTTTTAAGTCTCCTTTAATACAATTTGATGAACATTTCGTGAATAAAGGTGCCATTTAGAGTAAAATGGATGAAGAAGATGAATACATTGACAAGTTGCTGTGTTTTCTGAGCCTCTCTTAAACTACGCCTGCAGATTCTGGTTTAATTCTAATTGGATTCATACTTTTGTGATAAATTTGCAAAATGTGGGAATTTTGCATGGAAGAGTGGTTAAAAATATCATGCCAGAGGAGGTGGAATATCATGCAAAACACCTACCAGAAATTTTTTCAGGCAAAACTAGCTTCTAATACCAAAGGTGTAGTTACTTTTTCCACCGTAGAATCTAACATCTGGCTGAATAAACAATCCAAAAAAGCTCATTTTCCTCGTGGTGTCATTTAGATACATCACTTTTAATCTGTAGGTGCTGTTTGAAAGACAATGCAGTATTTGTTTTTTCAAATATATCAGCAAAAACCACCAACAATTTCCAGGAGAACCGTTTTTAGAAGCAGCTGTTTCCAGTAGAAAACGCTCACTCAAACCCACAACGCGCTTAAAGGCAGATATTTCCCTCCGGTGTTGGTGGTAAACAAACCGGAGCTAAAAAGGAACAGGACTGTTGGAATTGAGCCATCAGCTGCACACAGACTGGACTCCAAAGTGTTGCTCTGAATCTATTAAACGTGTAAATAAGCAGCTGTTGTAAAATTTTCATGGCCCATAAAACATATAATTTGTGTAAAGCCGAACCATAGAAGCACCTGCAGACCGACGGCGTCCTGCTTGTTTTCGTGCTGCAGGTTCGTCCAACTGATTGCTTTTTTTCCTCTGATGTTCAGAGTCTTTGAAACCTCTCGGGTTCCTCTCATTGATTCGGCCTCGTAGCACCGAGCTCTGGTGTCTGTGTGTTTTCCTGAACACCACAAAGAACACAGAAACTCCACTCATTTTATTCACACTGCTCATTAACAGTTTTTTTTTTTTAATCCCAAGAGCACATTCAGCTCTTATTCGCACACGTTTACCACAGATAGTCAGAGAAATCCTTTTAGCAGTTAAAAATAAGTTGCAGGACTAAATCGCATCCAGGCCTCCTCACCCCGTTCTCTTTAAACAGTTTTAGTTTTAAGCACTTTCAGAGTGCAATTTGGGTCAGGTAGTCCTAAATAACGGCCAAAACTAGGGGTCGACAGATATGTTTTGGCTTTTTTCAGGGTTGATACCAGTTATTAGTAATCAAAGTTAACTTCAGGTATTTGGAGCTGATATACGTTGGCAGTAAAAGTGAAAATGCTGGTGTTGAAATATAGAAAAACACCAACTCCAATGCAAAATGTTACGTTTTTTGTATGTTTGATCAAAAAAAGAACTTTACAACATTCATCCTTTAATGTTGCTCGTGATGCGTTACCAACATGTTCGTTAGATCTGTGGGTTGGACTGAATCGGAGTCAAACTAATGCATTTTTAAGTTAATTTTATGGGGAATCAGTTAAAAGAAATAATTCAGATCATAAGAAAAATGTGATGATCAGCCAGGTCAATAATTGATCAGCTTTGAGTGAATAACGGCCAAAAAGTCGACCAATATGTTTTCTTAGGGCTGATACCAAATATTAGCAATCAAGCATAACTTTGGATATTTGGAACTGATGAATATTTGCAGTAAAATAAAATCTTGAAATCTGAAAATCTTGGCGTCGAAATGTGGGAAAACACAAACTCCAACACAAAACTTCTGAAATGGATATTTATATTTTTGTTTTTTGTGTGTTCTTCAGTGTTACTCATGACTTATAACCAAGTTATTCATTAGTTCTGTGGGTTGAACTGAATCTGAGCCAAACTAGTGCATTTTTACAATAATTTTATGGAGAATTTATTTTTAAAATAACAATTGGGATTTTAAGAAAAATGCAGAATATCTCAAATTTGATAATCAGGCAGGTCAGTAATCGGTTCACTTTGGGTCAGAATAACAGCTAGAAGTCGACCAATATGTTTTTTTTAAACCTCATACCATCAAATATAAATTTACATTTCTGGAACTAATAAACGTGTGCAGTAAAAATGAAAATCCTAGCGTCAAAACGTCACAACAAACTCTAACATAAAACTTCTGAAATGCTTTTTTATATCTATGTTTTTGGTGTACTTTTCAGTAATTCATGACTTTCAACCAAAATATTTGTTAACTCTGTGGGTTGGACTGAATCAGAGCCAAACTAGTGCATTTTTAAGTCAATTTTGTGTTATGGGAAATCAATTTTTAAAATAATGACGGATTCTAAGAAAAATGCAAAACATTTTGAATTTGACGATCAGCTAGGTCAATAATCAGTTGACTTTTGGCTAAATAACAGCTACAAGTATTTTGGGACTCATACCAGATATTAATAATCAAGAATAACTTTGAATATTTGAAACTGATAAATATTTGCAGTAAGATTAAAACCTCGGCGTCAAAATGTAGAAAAACAATACAAAATGTTGTTGAAATGCCAATTTAAATTCCTGTTTGTATTTGTTTGTTGCTTTCATAGCCTACAGGTGGTTCAGAATGCAGCAGCCCGCATTCTGACTGGAACAATGAAATATGACCACATCTCACCAGTGTTGGTCTCACTCCATTAGAGCTGATTTTAAGATACTTCTTTTAACATATAAAGCTGTAAATGGCACTGGGTCGTCATATTTAGGGACGGAGCTGGTAGTCCCTTATGAACCAGCAGGGACGGGTCTGCTAGAGTTAAAAAGAAGACAGTCGCTGCGCAGGATTTTTATTTCCATGCACCATCTTTATGGAACACTGTTCTGACATTCAGCAAACTTGCTCAGTCGAGGTGTTCAAAGCAAAGCTAAAGACCCACTGGTTCTCTGCTGTATATCAATCCTGACTGACGTACTGTGTCTTCTTAGATATTGTTCTTATCAGTTTTATCATTATTGTTGTTGTTGTAAATAGTTATTATTATTATTATTATTATTATTATTATTAATGAATTATTGTTCAGTTAGAAAAAGAACTTTACACCATCAATCCTTCAGTGTCACTCATAGCATGTAACCAAGTCTAATTTCATTTTATAGGAAATCTGTTTTGAAAACAATGATACCAATTATAGGAAAAATGTAGAATATATCAGATCCAATAGTCAGCTATATCAATACCCGGTCAACCCCTAATAAGTAGATTAATATTGAGTTGATGACAGGTTTGGGTTTAGTGAAGCCAAATAGCGAGAGGATAACTGGGATATGTTGACCTAGCTCCATAGTAGAGGCTCCTGACAACCTTAAATAACTCCTGAAACAACAAACACCGGAGAATATTGTGTTCAGAGCAGATGTGGCACAAAACAGGGCAAAATTAAGCTACTTATCACAACCGTACACTAATTGTGTTGTTGCATCGAGCTTGTGCAGCTTAATTTATGTCACAGAACACATTTATTTGTCTGTTTTGTTCCTCATCTGATAGTAAACATGGACGGATTCAAAGAAAATAGAGCTGCAAGTGTTCAAATCCACAGAGACACAAATACAAATGTGCACTTCAGCTGCAGGTTACTGCTGTGTCAAACTGCTGCATCTTGAAAAATCGTAGCATTACAGGCAACAATCGGGTCTTTTTGTATAAACGTGCTCCGGACAGATGAATCAGAAACAGATTTGCCACACTGAGAGAAAACACGTTCGGTCGATCTGAAATACAACGACATAAAGTGTAAAGTGTCGTGTTGGGCGCCTGTGAATCGGCAGATGTAATTCAGTTCCAGGGTGTTGACGTTTCACGGCTGCCGTCTCCATTATTGTCATCGCAAAGAGCCTCTGAAGTGCCTTTTATATCCGCTGCAGCCGGCGACCGACCTCAGCTAACGGTGCATTAACGTAGTACGTGTCCCGGCTGAGTCAGGATGCAGAGTAGCAGCGTGTTAGTCATCCGACCACCTGGTTCACCAGAGTCAGAGCAAAGAGCGCCACTCTCCCACTCATTCTGTCTGTCTGGGGCCCCGAGAACACAACTGGAAAACACAAATGACTGAAATGTGAAGGGACGCTTGCACCGGGTGAAGAAACATCAGGCATCTCTGCAACTTTACTGATCCTTTTGGCCTTTTGTAGCTTCGTGTTTTGGTTTGAGGCCGCGTTTAACCTTTTAAATTTGCAGGTCGTCGCTGTTTTCAGCTAGAGGACTCACATATTTTTAGCCACTTTAGCAACACGACTATGGGGATGGCAGGCCAGTAAAACACCACCAGATCTCAGGAACTCATTAAAAAGATTGTCAAGTAATTTTGCACAGATATTCGTGGTTCCCAGAGGATGAATCAGGTCAAATTTTCAGGTTATCTAACAGGTTTCTGACTTGCACAACTAATGGCATTCCCATTAGTTTCAGGTAAATGCTCAATGCTAATATGGTACACATCATTCTGCTGTAAATCCTAAACATAAACACATACTTGACTTGCTGCTGTTTATTGCAGTGATTGGACACCATATTGGTACAGGACAGACGCTTTGTTCCAGCAAGTATTTGCCAAGTACTGGCAGGATTTTGATTTGTTAGGTTTTTCTCTATAATATGATTACTGTGTAAAGTACCCTGAGATGCTATATAAATAAAATAAAATTTTACTTAAAATTCAGTCACAGTTTATTTCAAAAATTTACATTTACATAGTTTTCATACTTTCTAAGAAATTATTCCTACTGTTTTGTTCGAATTAAACCAACAACTGCAGGGAAATTACTTTTTTTTTCTTTAGTTAAAATGTTCTTTTTAACTCAACAACTTAGCACAGCATTGATGCTCACTTTAATCCATTTAGTTCAGTCTAATACAGAAATTACTCACTGTGTTCCTTTGCCAAACTCTCAGGCGTCCAACACCTTTTTTCTGAAGGCCTTAGAGAGCTTCTTAGATCTTGGACTGATGACAGCAAAGACTTGAAAAGCAAAGAGAACAACAGACCTGAGATGTTTGATGTTTGAATACGACGGGTTCAACCTTTTTCATACTTTTAGGAGCTTCTAATCTTTGGCGCTAATGGATGTGAAGATGTGATAAATTCTGTTATGTGGCTGATCAGCTTTTTTATTAATTTAAAATATGTAAAAGACAACAGAATGCCAACTTAATGTCACCTTCGTTTTCACATGACAAGCCTCTTAGCTTCATCATTAGGACCATGTTAGCATGTCAGTGCTGGATTTTGCCCAAATCGCAGCTGTAGACGTTGGTGTCTCTTCAACCATGGTGGAAATCAAATTAATTTGTGTATAAATGAGTAAAAACACAGCTGCTTGCCAATTGGTAAACGACTGATGCGGCTTTGAAAGCGCTAGATGCAGGTGAACAGCTACGTTGTGGTGATGTGCTGCTTACAAACATGAATCATTATTGGTTTATTACCATTTTTTACCTTTGGCAGTGCTATTATTTGCACATAAACAGCAGTGTAATGGAATGCAGCGCAAAATAAATGGATTAATTCAATGTTTCATGGTTCGTTGGTCTTGTCCTTCATGAATGGTGATGAGATGGAGAAGTCAAATCCCACTGAGGGGTGAAGGTTTTAGTGTCCAGGCAGGAAATATGCTCCTACTTCAACAATAAGCATCAAATACTGACATAATGAAGCTATTTTCTTCTATTTACCATCTAAAGATGACATGGAAACACAACTGCCTTAATAGAAACCTGTCAAACCTGTTTAATTTCTATCCAGGTGTCGATGACAACAGTTTAAAATCTGCCTGTGCTTGAATTGAATTTAGTTTTTTGAGTGTTTGTCTCTACTTGTGTTTATTGTCTTTTAGCTCGGACGCACTGAAACAGCTGTGAACAACCTGAACCCAGTGTTTGGGGTGAAGTTTCAGGTCGACTACCACTTTGAGGAAATCCAGAAACTTCGCTTTGCCATGTTTGACGAAGACAAATGTGCCACGCAGCTCTACGAACACGACTTCCTGGGAGAGTTTATCTGCACGCTGGGAGTGGTACTGAAGGATTTCTGTTCATCACTTTAAAGTTTAGTCTATGTTAAATAGGATGTTATGGATCCTTTAACCCTCTGAATCCCAATTTCAGCAGTTTTTGTCATTTGTTTTGCTCCTGTGACATTTTTGCTCACTGTGGACTCATTTTCCGCTGCAATATAAAGTACTGGACATCTATACAAAAAGAACAAACATGACTAGAAGTAGAGAGAACTTGAAAATGTCTCTGCAGTATGACACAGTTAGGATGCCATAAATCATAAAAAATGAAAAAACAAACATGGAATTCTTCTGATTATTTATTTTACAAAAGTAGAAAAAACTGGAACCAACATGTGCAGCATTTTTTCAGGTTCCCACAGGTCTTACTGCCACTGGAAAATATTGGTGATTCTTTATACTGTGTATATTTTAATACTTACATTTTGAATTTGTTTCCATATGTGTTTTTGCTCTGCTTTGTGCAAACACTGCCTGCATTTCAGGCCAAAAAAATCTCAGAATTTTTGTCACATGACTGTTGGCAGCAGCTGAATCACTAATGGCTTCCCAGTTGCACCAAGAAATGCATATTTTTTTTGTTGTTTTTTACAGCATTTGGTTAATGCCAATGGTTTGTTTTTAGAAAAATTTTCAATGATAAAATATCACGATAGGTTTGGTTAAGTTAAGCGATGGACAAACGCGTCACGTATGAGTAATTCAGGCTCTGGTAAATGGTGTAATTTGGGTGATTTTTAAAAGAAACGATAACATCCTTTTGCGACTCAGAAGGTTAAAGGAAGGACTTAGTGTATTTGGAGCAGATCAGACTGCCACACCATAAAGTTTATACCAATGTTCATTCATTCCTACAGTAAATCATTGTGGTCTTGTTTGTCTCTCTTTATTTGTCCACTAGATTGTGTCCAATAAGAAGCTTCACAGACCGTTGATTTTAGCCAATGGGAAGCCAGCTGGCAAAGGATCCATTACGGTAAGAATCAGTCCTTTGAAGGAACTTTCTATATACACTGGGCCATATGATCAAAAGCTGCCGGTCATATTGCTGTTGTACTGTAATAAAAATATTATCAATATGGCCCATTATTGTGGGTGATATTTGGCATTTTCCCAATTATTGGTATTTATATTGATAAATTAAATGCTCTACTTCAGATCTCTCTCTGTCTGTCGTCACTCTGTGGTCCCAAAAATGTCTCTAAAGCATCAAAAACTGAACAAGAAACACGAACCAGGAAATTAGCTTCTCTCACAGTGGCTAAGGCTACGCTAACAGCTAACGGCTAAGTTAGAAGGCGGCCACAGATTAACCTGAAACAGACTCTGGGAAAACAATTAATCATGCTTTAAGATCTGGACCTTAGTGGCTGATAAAAATGACAAAAGAGTAAGTATTAAGAAAATAGAGAAGAACAGCAGGAGACAAACTGATCAATCTCAGTGGATCCCACAGAGACAGAGTCCAGATTTAATCCCTCCTATTTCTATTGTACATATTCAGTTATAGTCACCCTTATTAATGAAGAAGTCTAGTTATGAGTGACAGCTTCTCTGCTGTCACATACTATTAAAACATTGCATCTAATGAATATTGGTTTCAAATATCGGTTATCGGCCCTGAAAAACCCATATCAATCGATCCCTAGTTGCTGATCATGTCGACACTGAGGCTGCTGCTGTTTCTGTCACTGATCATAAATGTTAGTGGTTGTCGGTGTTTCTGCTGCAGCTAATGTTGTAATGCTTTTTTAGATAACAGCACAGGAGCTGTCTGACAACAGAATCATCACTTTGACCCTGAGTGGGCGTAAACTGGATAAGAAGGTAGGCAGTTAGACCCACACACACACACACACACACACACACACACACTCAGGATGCAAATACAAACACACACTCAGAGTGCATTCGAGGCGTGCACTACTTTAGGACGTGCAAACAAAGCCCACACGTTTACAGTAAATGTTCTCACACTCGTCACCTCGTTCTGCCAACCAATGGACCGTCAGGTAGCTGGAAATAAAAACTGTAGGATCTTTATTTTTACAGCAGTTTATTTTCAGTCTTTGATATTTACTGGAAACACTCTGCGAGCTCCATCAGTCAGTTCTTCAAGCTTCTTTATCGGTGCTTCATTTAATATATCAGGCTTGGTTTGGAGCAATGAGAAACGTTCACACAATAATAATGAGTGTAATTCATTTTAACACATCCACCTTGGGAACACTGTCTCATACACACATAATTTAAATTAGACATGCAACAAATAATCCATTAGTTATTAGCTGTTAAATTGTTGACAACTATTTTGACAACATTTGAAGTTTGAGGGATTGTTTAAAGTAAAAAAAAGATCTAAATTCTGTCATTTTAGCTTCTTAAATGTGAATATTTTCCGGTTTCTATCCTTCTCTGTGACAGTAACTTGATGTCTTGTGGACAAAACAAAACATTTACACTGATTGACACTTCTAACTATTTTCTGATATTCTATAAACCAAACATCTCTTTGGTAAATCCAGAAAATAGTCAACAGATTAACCCAGCAGCTTACAGAGGCATTCCTAAAAATAAAATAAATAAAAAAAAATCACTAAAAATAACAGAATTAATTAGAACCAGAAACTGTAAAAGCAGAAAAAATGTTGGATTTTTGTAAATTTCATGTGTGACTTACTGCTCTGTCACAAATATTAACTCTAAGCTTAAAATCGTCAAACTCACTCTACATATTTTATTTGAAAATTCACCAAAAATAAACCATGGCCAGTAACCAGATTCTGTTAAAAAAGGAAAATTCTGTGCTACTCAGCAAAACAGAGAAACCATTAGCGACTCAGCTGCAACCAGCAATTATGTGGTAAAATTTCAGCAAGTTTTCAACTGAACTAGGTTGAACTGCAGGCAGTGTTTACTAAATATAAGAGTCAACATTTATTTTCCAGTATTTCTAACACCTGTGAACAACAAATGCTGTGCATGCCAGTTCCAGGCTCCTTCATTTTTTTGTAAAATAAATCCTCATAGAAGTTTAACTTTAATTTTAAAATTAATTATACGATCAGCTACATTATAACTGTGTCAAACTGCATAAAAGACAGTTTGAGTTCTCTCTGCTTCTATTCATGGTTGTTCTGTTTCCATAGAGGGTCAGAGGGTTAATCAAGAAAGAAAATAAGTGGAAGTTGCTTCCCTATTTTAAATGAGAGTTGCTATCAATCAGTACCTCGATTTTAAGAGTGTTTTTATTGGTGAGCGCTGTTAAAATACTGCTCAGAACTGGTCTTGCTCATGCTGCTTTTATCAGTTTTTTATTGATTTGATTATCTGACTCACTGCTGCTCTCTTTACAAATAAGCAGAAAAGAACATTAAAATTTTTTGAATTTAAAGTGACCAGAGAAGCAGCAGAATGACAGCAAGTCAGAAACATCACAGCTTGAAGTGTGGTTTCAGATTAAACCAACAGGATACACAAAGAGCAGCAGCACCAGGTTCAGTTTCTACCAACTCTGCAGTGGTCAAGTTGTGATACGTGAAGATAAAACACAAATTTTCCTCCCATAAATGATCTGTGCTCTGTGCAGGACTTCTTCGGTAAGTCGGACCCCTACCTGGAGTTTCACAAACAAGGAGAAGACGGTAAATGGATGCTGGTGCACAGGACAGAGGTGAGTCACTGGAGGGGATTTAGAACACCTTCATCTGACTGTCACCTATGAGCCGTCGTTGTCGGCTAAACCAGGCGTTAGAGGAGGTGATGCACTGCAACTTTAGTTACACATGCAGGTAATTCTGCTGTGCAGCTGCGCTATATATGAAAATGTGTCTATTTGTGTGTCCAGGTGATAAAGAACACTTTAGATCCAGCGTGGAAATCTTTTACGGTGCCTCTTATTTCGCTCTGCAATGGAGACGTGGACAGAAACATCAAGGTTGGCAGCAGTTTATAACTCATTTTATCATGTTTTGTGTTAAATGTCATTTATAGTCCTTGAAAAACCCACAAATGCAACAAAAAACGTGATAATGTACCAGAATTATTGATACCACAGATAAAAACAGTTCCAGAAAGTTAAAGATGGCATCTGATGTGATCCGTTCTGCACGTTGTCAGGTCCTCTGCTACGACTACGACAACGACGGAGGCCACGACTTCATCGGAGAGTTTCTGACCACAGTTTCCAAGATGAGCGAAGCCCAGAACTCAGTGGAGGTAAAACACAGACTTTATCTGATGTGACTGTGTGTTTGTACATTAAAACTAGGTGACAGGTGAAGTGGAGAACATCGATTCTCTCGCTACAGCGCAACCTGTCAAGAGGCGGGATGTGTGAAGCAGCAAGTGAACAGTCAGTTCTTGAAGTTGACGCATTTGAAGCAGGAAAAAATGGGCAGCGTGAGGATCTGAGAGACTTTGACAAGGACCACTGGGTCAGAACATCCTTAAAATGGTACATGTTGGGGAAATCTTGAGTCCTACATTCATTACAGTTTACAGTTTCATTTAGCAGACGCTCTCATCGAAAGCAATGAGCCACAAGGTAGGTAGGCAGCACTAAGGACCTTGCCTAAGGGTCCTCACTGGACAACTGCGCCCTTACCGGGATTTGAACCACCGATCTCAAGTGCCAAAGTTAAGGATGTTAGTCACTGAGCTTCTTGATGTTGCTCTGACACCAATCACCCTTTATAGCAGTGTTCTTTCCTGAAGGCTTCTTCCGCCAGGATGATGCTCACACTGTGAACATTGTTCAGGATTGGTTTGAGGAACATGACCAAGAGTTCAAGATGTTGACTTGGCCACCAAATCCCCCAGATTTCAGTCCGATCAAGCGTTTCTCTGATGTTTTGAAAGAACTAGTCCAAACATCACAACTTTCCAGGACTTAAAGGGTCTGATGCTAAGATCTTGGTTCCTGAAACCACAGAACTCCTACAGAGGTCTTTAGAGTCCAGACCTCAACGTGAGCTGATTTATCATCATGAAGGTGACCTGCACAATATTATGCGGGTGATTTTTGTTGTGCCATTTTCATGAAACCATAAGGAGCCAAAAAAACGCCCATGAACTGTTTAGGGTTCAGAGGGTTAATGTTTAGTTTAGTTAGGGAAATCTCTATCATACATTATTTCATAAGGTTGGAACATTAATATTTAAACTTCTTGGGTAAATTTGTTAAATCAATCTTATTTCACAACTGAAAAACAGTTTTTATCAATGTCTGTTGTTCTAAACATGACATATATACAACAGCAACTTTATTTTTCTTTGCACTATGGCCGTTACAGGGCTTCCAGTGTGGTTTTACAATGCTTTTATGAAGTATTCACCCTCCTTGGAAGTTTTCCCCTTTTATTGCTTTTCAAGATTGAATCATGGTCATTATAATTTGGCGTTTTTGACAAAAATCTACAAATTAAGACTCTTTATTGGGGCTGCACAGTGGCCTAGTGGTTAGCACTTTCGCCTTGCAGCGAGAAGATCCCTGGTTCACGTCCCAGCTCGGACCTGGGGTCTTTCTGCATGGAGTTTGCATGTTCTCCCTGTGCATGCGTGGGTTTTCTCCGGGTACTCCGGCTTCCTCCCACAGTCCAAAAATATGCTGAGGTTAATTGATGATTCTAAATTGCCCGTAGGTGTGGGTGTGAGAGTGGTTGTTTGTCTTTGTGTGTGGCCCTGCGACAGACTGGCGACCTGTCTAGGGTGTCCCCTGCCTTCGCCCGAGTCAGCTGGGATAGGCTCCAGCCCCCCCGCGACCCTAGTGAGGATTAAGCGGTGTATAGATAATGGATGGAAGACTCTTTATTGTCAGTGAGAACACTTTTCTACAAAGTAATGTCATCCATTATCTATACATCGCTTAATCCTCACTAGGGTCGCGGGGGGGGGGGGGGGGGGGGGGGGTGGCTGGAGCCTATCCCAGCTGACTCGGGCGAAGGCAGGGGACACCCTAGACAGGTCGCCAGTCTGTCGCAGGGCTACATACAAAGACACACAAGCACTCTCACATTCACACCTACGGGCAATTTAGAATAATCAATCAACCTCAGCATGTTTTTGGACTGTGGGAGGAAGCCGGAGTACCCGGAGAAAACCCACGCATGCACAGGGAGAACATGCAAACTCCATGCAGAAAGATCCCGGGAAAGCCGGGACGCGAACCAGGGACCTTCTCGCTGCAAGGCGAAAGCGCTAACCACTACGCCACTGTACAGCCCCCAAAGTAATGTCAATTAATTACAAAAATCTAAATCTATTCACTCTCTTTAAAGTGACTAATTCAACATAGTGCAGCCAGTTGGTGCTAGAAGTCACACAGTTTGTGAGCTAAAGGTCACCTGAGGTCAGTGAATGTGTCTCAGTGATTGTGTTGTAAAGACTCCTGTATGTGGAAGGTCCAGTCACTGGTGAATCAGTACTCCTGGATATAACTACACCATGAAGACTAAAGAAGACTCCAAGCAACTCTGTTGAAGGATTATTGAAAAACAAACATCAAGGGATGGACACAAAAAATGTTCAAGTCACTGAATATCCCTTGGAGTCCAGTTAAATCCATCATTAAGAAATGGAGGGACTATGGCGCATGTGTAAATCTGTATAGAGAAGAAAAACAGAAGAAGAAAGAGACTCGTGAGGGAGGCCACCAAGACACCTATGACTCCCCTGAAGGGGTTTCAGGCTTTAGCAGCTGAGATGGGAGAGACTCTGAAGTCAACTAGAAGAAAGTACTTTGCTTTAATGAGACCAAAATGAAGCTTTTTAAAGAGTTGAACACTCATGCAATCAATGATTTTATCTTTTATATTGGAATTAATTGACAATACGTAGTGGCGATGTGTTTTTACTTTGACATGAAGATGTTTTGGGTTTTTTTTGCAAATTCCTTTTTTAAAATGCCCAATTAAATTGACCATGAACAAATGTTGAAAAGCCATTAATGGAGAAAACCTTCAAGAGGCGGGTGAATACTTTAAATAGGCACTGTATACAAATAACAGATTTTAATTGACTTTTCTGGTCTATATTAAACATAATATCCTCCAGACTTTTATGAGTCATAACTCCATATAATTTTATTAATATGCAGGTTTTCATAGTTTGTGTTAATATGCATAATACATAGAGGGTGAATATTAATGAATCTAAACTGCTGAATTCTTCTAGAACAGAAACCTAATGTTTGGATTTGGAAACTTGAAATAACAAATAACTAGACAGCGAGTGTCTGAGTCGTGCTCCATCATCGACCAGTTTCGTTTCATCTTGTCTTCACTGCAGTGACCACAGCTCGGCCCGGCGCCGCTTAATTTGGACCTTAACTGCGTTTAGTCGCTTCGTCAACAGTGAAGCTGGAATAAATCCTGCCTGCATTAGCATTTTCTTCAATCCTGTTGAGATTCATTCTCTTCACTTTCTGAATTTCTGGTCTGCGAAAGATGTAAAAGATGCAAGAGATCAGAAAACAGTTCATTCATTAGCAGCTCTGTGTGTGTGTGTGTTTTTTGTTGCGTTTTTTTTGTCAAACATTGTGTGTGTGTGCTGACGCTGCCTCATGACTCGTTCTCCCACTGGGTCCCTTCATGTGTGGTAATGATGTAGGGGGGCAAAATAACAAGCAAATAAAGACAGAGGCAGGATGGAGAGGTGGGGGATGGAGGCCCGGAGAGAGATAGTGTGTGAAAAAGAAGGATGGGAAAATGTGAGGTGCTTTTGAGATGTAAAACAGCCTTTAGCTGAGCCCCAGTAACACGACAAGGCGTTTAGAGCTACCTGTCATATGAATCACCAGCTGACTTACAGCATGAGTCTGCGCTGTCTGTTCTGATCAAACACCCTGCTATCTAAAGTGTGTGACTGGAGGCATTAAACACAGTCCGACTCTTGTGTTTTTCTTTCATCTTAATCACATAAAATAAAAGCATAGGTTTTTTTTTAGCACACTATTGTTGGGTTTCCTGTGTACATATAGGTGCCTATATTAACTATACAGTACAGTTGACTTATAATACATCAGCACGCCTGACAGTTTGGAAAACGTACCGATCAAAGTCTCTCAGCCGACACCTTCTCCAATCATTTTCTCCATCTTTTTGACTGCCCTGCCACCTCGGTGTTCCCCCTCATTTACTCTTTTCTTTTTAACTTTTTCCACTGAGATGCTGATACTTTTCATTTTTCCCTTTTCTGTCTGTTCAGGTGGAGTTCGACTGCATCAACCCCAAGAAACAGAAAAAGAAGAAGAACTACAAGAACTCTGGAATTATCATCGTCAAGTCCTGCAAGGTGATGGATGGATGGATGGATGGATGGATGGATGGATGGATGGATGGATGGATGGATGGATGGATGGATGGATGGATGAGTAGGTGATGGACGGATGAGTAGATGATGGATTAGTAGATGATGATGGATGGATGAGTAGATTATGGATGGATGGATGGATGGATGGATGGATGGACGGACGAGTAGATGATGGATGGATGAGTAGACGATGGATGGATGGATGGACGGACGAGTAGAGGATTGATGGATGGATGGATGGATGCATGCGTGGATGGATGGATGGATGGATGGATGAGTAGATAATTGATGGATGATGGATGGATGATAGATGAGTAGATGATGGATGGATAGATGGATGGATGAGTAGATGATGCATGGATGGATGGATGGATGGATGAGTACATGATGGATGGATAGATGGATGGATGGACGAGTAGAGGATGGATGGATGGATGGATGGATGGATGAGTAGATGATGGATGGATGGACAGATGAGTAGATGATGGATGGATAGATGGATGGATGGACAATTAGATGATTGATGGATGGATGCATGGATGGATGAGTAGATGATGGATGGATGGATGAATAGATGATGGATGGATGGATGAGTAGAGGATTGATGGATGGATGGATGAGTAGATGATGGATGGATGGATGGATGGATGGATGGATGGATGGATGGATGGATGGATGAGTAGATGATGGATGGATGGATGGATGGATGGATGGATGATAATGACAGAAAAAAATATATATATATATAGAGAGAGAGAGAGAGATGATTCCCATTTGTGAATACGTGTACAGAATTTTAATGTGGATATTATTACAATTTTTGCCGCTTTTTTATTTATACTTTCAACATGTAAGTTAATGTTTTTTCTGTGATTTCACTAGTCATAATCTGTACTTTAAAAAACTGGGGAAATTCTGTAAAATCACAGTAAATTGTTTGAAAAATTATGGTAAATAAAACAGTCATTACAGTGTATAATCAGCTGGAGATGCTGAAGAAAATGTGATACAAATGCCAACAAATTTATGTGCTTGATAAATAATTGTTCTCTTCATTGTTTCTAATCAGTTTCCATCATTCTTTGACAAGTTCGACTATGAAAACGTAATATTATAGTGGGATTATATAGGTCTTAAGAAGGAACAGATGTAATTTGATGAGGGTGCAAAAACTCTCTGTTTCAGCTGTCTCACCAACTCCTGAGGAAAATATCTTAATCTTTAGCAGCCAACATCTTTACCAACCGTTCATTTACTTGAACTTCCTGTCATTTTTACACCAAGACCTAAACCTGAACTTGCTTTGCAGGATGTGGCCTCTTGGCTTCCTGCTTTCATATTAAGGGTTAACATGAACTGCAACACTTAACCAGAAAGTAGAATTTTCCTGCTGTCAAGTCAAAAACAATGAGCTAAAAAAGGCTAAAAGCTGCACATTGTTTCATGCATATTTCAGAACTGCAAGTGACATTTTGATTTAGTGCACGATGAAGGTCATAAGCATCATTTAACAGCTGGTTTAAGCTACTTACGTAATCTTCTGCTGGAAATATCAGTACAGTAAATTATATCCATTGAAATTCTTAGCTGGATGAACAAAAATAGCCCACCTAGCAGTTCGGATGGATCATTCAGTTTCTCATCACGTCTTAATGACCCATCTTGACAGTGAATTGTGGTTTTCGATCAGCTGACACGCTTCAAACTGGGCGTTCATAACTCCTCCTGAATAACTAATTAGTGCAGCAGCTCGGAGCCCCACGGAGGACACATTAAGCGGAAACACAGAGTCTTTAGATGCCTATTGGAACGACATTAAAGCCATGTGTGCATGATGACAAGCTTTCATAATTGATTCTTTTCCTTTTCTTTTTTTTCCCCTGCATACACACTGTCACGAACAAGCGTTGCACAGACACACACATGCAGCAAATGAACGAAATTGCTAATATAGTAATTATATTTGTTGGCTGCCGGCAGGGATTAGACTAATGACGGTAAAATCCGTGCTAAATATTCATTGTAATTGGAGTGGAAATTGTGTTCAAACAAGATAATAAGTGGTGCTCCATTGGTGGCGCATTATATTGGAAAAAAACATGTCATTTTAATACAAATTTTAGGGCCTCTCCTTATGAAAAACGCTTATTTTTCAAAGGTGTAATTCTCTCTTTTCTCTTGTGACTTCATTTGTTTTTCTTGTTTTCTTCTGTTGTCCTCTTGTGTCTCTAGATTACCAGAGACTACACATTTCTGGATTACATACTGGGAGGATGCCAGCTCATGTTTACAGTGAGTGTGATATTAGCGTGCCTGTTTTTTCTTTTTTTTGTCGTTTTTTTTTCTCTCCCTGCCTCTGCAAAGATGTGATAATGAGATACATGTTTCCGCATGCTTCGCTCTCGGATTCAGATTTTCTATTTTCATCTCCCGAGGTTACAGTTGGATCACAATGATTTACATACAGAGAGGAAAAGTATGAGGGATAGCGAGAGACGGAGAATAGCCAGAAAGTATTGTGAGTCGCTGCAAGACAAATTGGCTTTATTGGAATGGCAAAAAAATGAATGTGAGGAGAACATGTATGGACAGAAACAGGTAAACAAGAAAGAGATGGGTGTTTTACCAGAGGGAGGGAGGGAAACGTCATCGTCTATTTCAGTCTCTTGTTCGGAGAAACTCTTGTGTGTCCCTGATGATGTCACACCTTTTTGTGTAACTCACTGAGCGAGTCCTCTTTTGTAAAAGCCGGCCACAATCACACACATTTTTATTATTATCCTGGCAGTGAGAGAACACAAATACACTCTCTGCCAACTTTACATACACGGCGTCGCCTCTTTTTTTCTTCTCAATCTCGCCAACAATTTCCCAGCTTTGTGAGCTAGAACCAGCCTCCAGATGTAGCAGCGTACAGATAATGTTTCTTACATGCCTGATTTTGTGGTGTTTTGCGTTAAGCGTGTTCTCAGAGTAGACAGCTGCACCGTGCTGTAGTGAAGTATTTGTCAAGAATCATTGCATCTGTTCTCTAAAAATGTACTGCGGTGGAACTGTTTGTTTCTAATGGGTAGTGTGAGATTTGATTAGATTACTAAAATTTACATTATGATGCAACCAAACTGAAACATATTTGTAGGGGAGTCCACCAAGACACATATGACTCCTCTGGAAGCTGTAATTGCAGCCAAAGCAGCTTCTGCTAAATACTGACTTGAAGGAGGTGAATTGCTTCTAATGTGTAGCATGACATTAGCAGCACCATTTCCCAGAAATTGCATTCCTATGCAACCAAACCACATTCTCAATTACATTTTGAGGGGAAACATATTTACAAGGGAGGCCACCAAGACACCTATGATTCCTCCAAATGCTATAATTTTGGCCAAAGGTGCTTCTACTAAATATTGACTTGTTGGAGGTGATTGGTTTCTAACGGGTAGTGTGAGATTATCAGCTTAATTTCCCAGAAAATACCTTACCTATTCCTGTGCAACCAAAATGCATTCTCAATTAAAATTTTCAGGTAAGCCTGTTTGTGAGGGAGGCCACCAAGACACCTATGACTCCTCCAAGTGCTGTAAGCGCGGCCAAAGGTGCAACTACTAAATGTTATACAAGCATGTATTTAATATTTTTCACTTATTTTCACTTTGACATATTTTTTTTGTAAATTCTTGTGAAAAAAGCCAAATTCAATGGACAATGATTCAATTTTAAAAAGCAATAAAATGGAAGAACTTCCATAGGGGACGAATACTTTATAAAACACTGCATTAAAAGTGCATTTCAAATCAACATGTTTTTGAAATGGATGTAATTATTACTTCACTGGTGCCCCTTATCAATCATACAATCATATATTAGATAGGTTGGAACTTGTCACCATAATCACCCAGAAAATTCATTAATTCATTATGAGGCTTTAGTCACAACGTAGCCAAGGAAGAAAATCTAAGATGTAGGCCCACAAATAAGAACTGTGAATGACAATAGGAATTGATTTTTTAAAAGGCTAATTTATTAAAAGAATAGAAACACACAAAAAAAAATCGAGCAGAACAGCTGAAAATAAAATAAGGCATAATTAGAAAGCTGAACTGCCCTCAGGATAAAAATGAGTCAAACTTTACATTGTTCTGTTATTTGAAGCAGCAATAGATGAGAAGCTTTATACATGTTGTGAGAAGGCTCGTATTTTAACACAAAACATGTTATTTACCTAAACCCTAACCATGTTGTTTTGGTATCTAAACCAAACCTGACTGAACAGATGTAGACTTCAGGTATAAGTCTGCAATTTTCAATATCCCCTTCACTAACTATTAAAACCTCCAAGCAGCAACCTCCATACTGAAAATATCAAGGTTTGTTGTGCAATAAAGTAGGTTTGCTGATCTTTTACAGTGAATTAGCCTTCTTTTTAAAGTTTTCGTCTCTCTACATGCAAACTATTCCCTCATCACTATACACGACTGCAGGGGCACCATCACTGCATCCTGGGCTTAACATCTCTGAGACGACTGTGATTAGTTTAAATAAAAACAAACCAGAGAGTTGTTTTCCCCCTATAGCAGAATGATAAAGAGATGCAATCAGACCATTCTCTAGTGCTGGTACAGTGTTGTTGAGATATGAGATGGAAACAACATTTCCAAATAGGTTCTGACGTAGCGGACGTCTTCTTTCGTCGTTTCGTCTCCAGACAGCGTGAAACATGGCCAACACTTGAAGATCTCTTACCATTTTTCTCTTTTTAAAGGCCAAAGTTTTGTGTCTTCCTCATCTTCAATGCCTTTCAACACCTGTTTTTGTTTCCAGCTTATTCTTCCCTTTATGTTCTTACAGACGTTCGTCACATGGCCAACAGCGCCACCTTATGGCGGCACTTTACAGCCTAGTTTAGTCGTTCTGATGCAGTTCATGAAAAAAGCAACATGTCAAGATCTGCTTGACAGTTGGATAGAAACTGGAATACTGTCTTCCTTTGCTGTCCTCCTGACTGATGTTTATCTGCAGTCAGTTAAACGCTCTGATGATTAATGGTCCTTTTTCACATTAATATCCTCGATATGTTTTGCATGCATTGGCATGTTTAATTAAATTCTTTTTGACATGTGTTCTGTGTTTAGGAGAACAGGAATCAGTTCTGTCTTCAGGCCTTGATGTTGGACACGGAAAGTGGACATGCATACAGTTTTATTCATGAGTGCAGTCGGTGCATAGGATCCATGCATACGCTCCAAATGGCCTTGAAATTAATGCCTATGTGGAGCCACATGGCTGTGCGATCACAATAATAATTTGAGCTGCATATACAATATCTACTGAACACAGAATCAAAACTGTGATGCCAGTGAAACTGAAACCAACAGAGCAATGTGAAATTGTAAATTCTGCTATTTAAAGGATAAAATCAGATTTCAAAATGATCCAGCACAGAAACACAATCGGTTCCAAATCTTGCTGAATTAGTTCATCATGTTCTACCAAAACCACATTTCTTGTACTGGTTGTTCAACTGTGGGGGATTTTAAGTGAGTCCAAGTGCTGGAATTGTCAAGCAGCTAAACACAAAACACTGTCAACTGGAAAAATGAAATTTCTTTCTGGAGTGCTGTTCTGCGGTTTTAACCTCGCTGCTGTGGAAACACGGCCAACGTTACAAATCACATGCTACTGCTTTCGGTTCTAACTGCTGCCACCGTCGCAAAATACTCGGTGTTTGGTGCAGAATACATACAACTGTGAGTTAGTACTTCATCAGAGTATCACACCTTAAACTTTGACCACCATGCTCTTGCTGTTTGTGGCTCAAGTATGTTGCTTTACCGTATCTTCTGCTCAGAAATTTCCAAATGCAGAATTAAACCAGATATTTGAGGACATATTTGTATTTTTGACATACTACAGTTGATACTATCTATTGGGACACACTAAAGCTTTTTGTATGGTAACAGTGGAGAACATCCATGGTGTCCATTCCCAAGATCCAACAACGTTTCTGGTGTATCTTCTACATTTTACCCGTTCTTGTAGAAGGAAATGTGATTGTATCGAGTATGTTTCTGACTGAAGGTCTTGGTTAAGTTCTAGATAGTTTTTGTTGTGCAAGAAGTGACTTCACTCCTGTTTGTGTGTAGAGGTGTTGTCTCCTCTGTGTGTTCTGCAGTAGTGAGCTGATAGATCATCTGTTAAATTCGTTACATGGTTAAGAAGCAAACATGACAACCTCCTTACTTCCATCTCCTCTTGTTGGAAATGAGGCTTTAAGCAAAAGGTCAGCTGTTGTTGTTGCCAGGGGCGATTATTGGTCCGTCCAATCAACAGGTCTGATATTCAGCTTTTTTCTAAATATCAGCGTCCCTGTTTTCATTCCATGATTTCTGATAAAAACAAATTAATTTCAAAATGGCTCAGATTCAGCTGCTTCTCTCTGTCTTTTGCAGACATTTCCAGTAAGTGTGGTGTTGGTGTGTGTATCTTATATCATATGTATTAATTATATCAGCTCCAAATATCACTTAATCTATATCAGCTGTGAAAAAAAAACATAACGATCGGCCCCTAGTTGTTGCCATAGTGACGCTTTTTGCTGTTGATGACATTTTTTATGATCTACAAGTGTGAGTGAAAAATATGTGCAAGAGTGAAAAAGAGAATTATAGCAGAATTTTATTATGGAGGATTTTTTTCCCCTTGAACATGCAGCTTTGGCTTCAGTCTTTCAACAAACATTATAAATGTAACCATCAGGTGCAGCGTTTTAGAGTGAGTAATTTATAAACCATTTCAAAGTCAGCCTAGACGGTATTTTCAACAAACGCATGTTAAAGAACGTGAGTTAACATTTAAGGCAAGCTACCATTGATTAATTAGCCGCAGCAAATAACATCTGCATGCGAAATTTAAGGTCACCTGCTAAAGATGTAAACCGTTATTTGAAATTAATCTATGAGCTCTTTTCAGACATGGAAACGTAACGTTGCTGGATTCATCAATCTGTTAAAGTTACAACATTCTGCCATTCAAAGGTCACATTTATTCCTCACGGCTTCATTCAGACATTCAGAGAGCCACAGTACATGCATAGACCTTTCAGTTTGTAATTAGTCTGACTTACCGGACTCTTCTATCTATCTATATCTGAATGTTAGTGTTTCCAAAATCCACAGCAACAACAATTTCCAAACTTCAGGTTTTACCAAGGATTTGGATTGTGCAGTCCAAATCCATACTAGTTTTTTTTTCTGTAGATTATCCTTTTGTCTTCCTGCATGCAAATGTTCCACCAAAACAATTTCACTTGTCACTATATTAAAGGAACAATGAAGCTGCATCCTTGTTTCTGGTTTAAAGAAACACAAACATATCAAAGTGTTTTTCTCACTATAGTTAGTAGAATTTATGTGAATGAGAAATGTGAACTCTCATTTGCTGACAATCATGGTTTTGTAACAATATTGGTGCTAAAATGTCAAAAAAGTTTCCCCCAAATCCCTTCACACAACAAGAAATGTGTTGCTTGTGCATGGCTTTCTCCTCTCCGTCTTCTTAACGTTTTCAAAATCCCCTTTGCTTTGGGTAACAAAAGCAGAAACTTTTTCAAAATGTAAAGTTTTGCAGAGGATTTCGATCATCTAGTAAGACAGTCCTGCTAGTTTTTGGTAGATTATCCATCAGAATGACAGCAACTATTTGTTTATTTTTTTAAGTTATTTATTTGGCCTTTTTACCTGTATTTATATAGGACAGTGGAGAGAGAGAGAGAGAGATGGGAAATGTGGGTAGAAGAGTGGGGGAATGACATGCCCATTGTCACTATTATGATCAAACACCAAAGCCACATCTTTACCCTGATTATAAAGAAGCCAGATCATCAGATAGTTTTCCTCTATAGTTATGTTCTATAGACTTGGCTGGCTAAATGAGACTAGTTTGTAGTAGGTGTGAAAGGAAAGGTGTTTTACAGCCACAAACTGTGTCTTGGTGTGTCTATTTGTGCTGAAACGTGGAAAAAATCTTCCCCAAATCACTTCACACAGCCGGACGGACACTTGCGCCGGTAATTCCACTACATGCAGTTCATAAAGGAGTGCATGTCTGAAAGAGGTTTTACAGTTTTGTGTTTCAACTCCGCCACTGTTTTCTGAAAGGTGTATTATATGCAAAGATTCTTGCGCAGAAGTGAACAGAAAATCCGGCTGATTCCACCTGAAAATGCGTCTGGATCAGAAACCCTTGACAGGCTGTAATGCAGGTGCCACTTCACCGCTGAGTGCATGATAATCCCTGTATCTGCTGCATGAAAAAACGGTTTCAGTAGCAGGTAATTCCTCTGTGCTCAGCTCTTGATGGCCTGTTAAAGCCAGAATAGGGGAGCTCTGACATGTCCGGCGCTGATGAGCTGTTAGGGCTCCAGTCTGCTCTCCTCTGGAGGTCTGAGGTCAATGAGCAACGCTCTCCTGTCTGTCACCAGCCAACAGTCGAGTGTTTCAGCTGAAAGGTTGGGCAGCTCTTAGTGGAAACGTTTCCCCGCTGAATGTGGACAAAAACAATGCAAACATCCTACACAATGTGCTAAAATAGAAACAGCTCCATTTGTGGAGTTTACAAATGGCTGTCATTGAGTGACAGGCTCGAGTAAACGTTTTTAATCATCTCCTCATTCAGGGATGTTTGTAATGAGCTGAATTTCCCTGCAACGGGGAGCATTTTGGCTGTTCTGGTGCTGATGAAACGAGCAAATTTACGACAGAACGGTAACTCTAAAACCCTCGCCGCTCCCTGCTAATCTTTTGCCTTTTGTCACAAACCTGCAAGCTCTTCTCACACACACATGTACCTAATGCTGTCTTAACACAGATACTTCTCTTGCTGCTGCTTACAAGCTCATTTACATGCACACACGTGTGCACAAACATACAGTATCCTCCTCACACTCTTCACACACCAGGATCGATTTACATGCAAACTCCTAAACCTCGACTTTGCAGCACACACACACACACACACACACACACAAATCCAAACTCAGTATCTTCTGTAGACAGACATTTCATCATACACACTTGTGCACTCGGAACAAGACCTTTACCTTCATGCACACACCTCCACTGACCGGTTTCTGCATAATCTCAATCACAGATGGCATCTTCTCGCCGACACTTATACGCTCAGATTTCACACACACACATGCAGAAAGAAAGGACGATAAACACACCCGCAAACACACGCAGAAAGAGCTGTTCTGCGGTGTTCAATCAGACTTAGTGTGGCTCTAATCCTAATCTCCAGGAAGAGGAAAGTCTCTCCTCGGGGCTGCAGGAGCTGGAGGAAGGAGAGCAGCATTTCTGTGTTACACACTCCAACACGAAGCGACAGCCTGCGACTGCTGATGGGCTGTTTGTGCGTTTAGACCGAATGATGCCGTTGTTCATATCTCACGTTCGATATCATTCAGGGGTTGCAAAGAGACACGACCGGGTGTAACGTGAAGCTTATGGGAGCTGCAGAAAGAGAGCAGCTCCTCAGCTATAAGCTGATCATAACAGTGGTAGTTTCCACTGTAACGGTCAAATCCTTCATTGACTAAGAGGAGACCGGCATGAACTATAAGAGAGATGCAGCGCTTCCACGCAGCCCTTTATCAAAATTCCCTTCACTACAATCAAATATTTTTTTCCTTGTTAGCTTGTCCATATGGTGTTTTGTAAATGCTAGAAGGCACATAATGACTGACATAATATTTTAGTTACATTTAGTCACGAATGAGCATTTCCACCCTAAAACTGAAGCCTACTGATGAGTCTCAAAAACACAGCTTCACACTTTCTGGGTTTCATATGTCACAAACCTAAGGAACCAATCCTGTCAACTTACGTTAAAATCACAGCTTTTTTAATTGGATTATTATCCTTGCACCATATACTATGTAAATTTAGACATTCTTATGCACATCCCTGCCACTATCAATATTTCCATTACTTTAAATTCCTTGTTGCATCTTATTTGCCTTTCAACACTTAATGTCTATTGACTTGCTTCCTTTTCAATCTTTATTTCCTTCTTTAAAACATCTTTATCTGTCAGTGTTTACCATAACACAGTAAATTACCACGTCAGGTTCCTCGTATGTGCAAACCTACATGACAATAAAGCTGATTCTGAACCTGTAGGGTGGAGTTTTATGCGTTAATGTTTGTCTTCAGAATTGGTTCCAGGTTCGAATTACTTGTCGTATGTTGTAGAGTGGTTTTACAGTGATTGAGCAGAGTTGTAGGTGAGCTGGTGTGCTTGAGCTGCATCTAAATGCCCGTTCTAGGTATATTTAAGCTATTTAAAGGCTGAAAGGAGTATAAACATCTTAATGTTATGAATCCCAAAGGGTAAGAGACACAACCAATTCAGAATGCAGAGCTTTATTGTACAAGCGACAATTTGGTACACTAAACTACAAATGTCAGGCTAGGACTACAAACGGAAATGACACAACGGAGAACCCACAACGTCAGGATAAGTTACAGTTCCCACTAGTGGACTGGCGGAATAACAACACTCCCTAAACTCCTGAACTCAGACATCAAGGGAGGGAAATTAACTCACTATAGATAACACCCAGATAGAGAAACTGGGGAACTACACTAGATACAAATACCAAGAGTAATAACACGAGGGGAACGAACCTACCATAGGTAACACCTAGACAGGAAAGCTGGAAAACTAGACTAGACACAATTACGGAAAAGATGATCACATGGGGGAACGAACCCACTATAGGTAACAGCTAGACAGGAAAGTTGGGAACTAGACAGTAAGTGACGACCAGGAGTACAGTGGTACAAAGTAACGAGTCTGGCTCAGGAGTCGACAGGGACTCAGCTATGATGGCATGGAGACGGGGAGGTACTGGGGTAGTCGGTGGTGGCGGCAGAGATCCGTTCGGCTCGGTGAAGATTCCAGAGTGGAGGCAGGGAAGTTGACGGAGGATCCAGACTACTGATGTGGCTTCAGACAGCTGAGACTTGAGCAGGGAGATCCGGTGGAGGCACGAGTAGACAGGAATCCAGACTGGAAGGAGAAACACACAGGATTAGACGGGATCAAAGTGAGTGGAGCGAGACTGAACAGAGACTCAAACTAACTGTTGACTGTTCGACGGTCCGGCATCAAGTGGTGAGACAGAAGTTGCGGGCGTAACACATAATATGTCAATTTTATTCACAGAGATGAGTTTTTGAGGTTTAATAATAACCAGAAGAAGAATTTAAAGGACGATTCCAGTTAATTACAACCTGATGTGTTTCCTTTTAATGCAGTTTTTGAATCTAATTGGGTCGTATAAACTTTACACAGTTTAATAAAGCATTCTGCATAAATCAGACTCGTTGAAAATCGAGATACCGCCTTCTACTGAACAAATCATCTACGCTAAACCGTCAGTTTGGAGCTCTGATTAATCGTTAAATTAATAACTATCACCAAAATTACCATATCAATAGCTAGACTGAAGGATTTTGGAGTTCTGCATAGTAGAGGTTGGCAGCATTAACTCTAATGCAGTTTGTTTTACAGATTGGAGAGAACTTTCCATTTATTTTGCCTTTGTGCTGGAGAGGTCGTAGCAAACAAAATCTCCAGCTCATAAAATGACTTTTAACTTGTTCTGACAACTTTTCCTTACAGAATGGAGAGATAATGGTTCCGTCGTTTCTTTCAGTTGTTCATTAAAAGAACGGATTCCTTTGTTTCACAGCTGGTATTAGTCTCGTAAATTATCCTTAAAGGTGATAATTAACGACCACAGATTGTTTTTTTGTGGATTCACGGAGAGAAAACAAACTTTTCCTATAACAGCATCTTCACAGCTAAAGGTGTCGATGCAGACATCATCAGTTAACAGTTATGTCTGATTTTTCACGTTTTGTCTGCTCTGTGGCAATCAGATCTACTTATGATGACTGAAGAGATGATTGATCCTTGTTTTATTTTTTTCCCTGCTGATGCTTCAAAAAAAAAAATGCTGCTGCTGCTGATGAATAATCAACACAAGTGACTCGGCTCCTAAATTTAAAGCCTGTTTGCAAATGAGCTCTTTCCTCACTGCTGTCTTTTTGCAACGGGTCTCTTTCTGATTATTTTTGAACTGCTTCACACTTCTGAAGCTGTAATTTCCCATGAATGTGTAGAAAAGTGTTATTTAACTAATGACTGACAATTATTTTGCTGCTGATTCAAAACTTGTTTGTCATGTTAGTAATTAGAGAGAAAAGGAAGGAGATAAAGAAAACAGACTGGCAGCAGTTTGAATCTCTGTTCAGTCACATATCCTGTCTTTCAATGCAGCAAAACTATATGTTCATTGTCACTGACACATTATTATGTTTGTGTTATCAGACATTTAAGATAAAAGATAAAATCATTACTTTAACATTTCTACACTGTCTCTGGTTGACAAAAATAGCAACAATCCACGTTAATTGCAGCAGCTGCACCATAAAACTGTTTAGTTTGATGTGCAAAATGTCAAAGAAGAGAAAATCACAGAGAAAGTTGGAGGTTTGATTGCAATCAATTTACACATTTTTCAAGAGCAGCAAAACAGTTAAACACGGAGGTGAAAAGCTTCTTCAAAATAAAAGCTTACTTCAAATAAAGGCCTGAAAATGTATGACATAAATAAAGACAGTATGAAATGCCACCACATTTAAAAGAATAATAATTATTGTACAGTCATTTGTTAATATCTGGCTTCCCTCTGGAGTCACTATTAGTCATCCATCATGGCACTCGTCACTACTGTCAAACCATACATACAGTTCCTCATGTATTCTCTAAAAAAGAGAGGAAAAAAAATACACAATTAGAATGAACCCAAAGGAAGACGTTTCCACAGTTCAAGCAGCTTCTGGTCGTCTTTGTGTCACTTCTGAGTTCGCACAGACTCCAACACCTTCATTCCTCCATCCATCTCTCTGGCTGTTTAACTGCAAATGAGTCGGCTGAGGTCCCGGCATGACAACTGGCTCATCAATACTCGACAAGCCACAGCTGAGAAAACTCCAGCGTGAATGTGAGCGTGTCACTCACTTGACAGTAATTTGAATCCGTCTATTTAATGCGGTTTACAGACGATTCCTGCCACGGAAACCTGCAGTAATGAGACGCCGCCGTCGCCCCCCGTTCGTTTCAATTCTGTAAACTTGCTTGTTGAAACTCTGTGTCGCTGTGTTGTGTTTAGTCTGCTCGCGTGTTCGCTATTACTGATAGCTGGAGGCGGGGAGTAAGTTGGAGACAGAGTGGTGTTATCTCCCACTGTCATCGAATTCACAGCCATCAAACTAATAACGTCTGCCACCGGAGAGGCCATCAGAGGAACGATGCTCTAATAGTTAAGGGAAGATCCTGTGCCGTCAAATATCAATTACATATTTTTCGGCTTTGTAGTACGACAAAATGAATAAATATGAAAGGGGGAAAAACAAACATCACTTATACACACCGATCAGGCATAACATTATGACCTCTAATAGGAGATGAGAATAACACTGATTATCTCTTCATCATGGCTCCTGTTAGTGGGTTAGATATATTAGGCAGCAAGTGAACATTTTGCCCTCAAAGTTCATGTGTTCGAAGCAGCAAAAATGGACAAGCGTAAGAATCTGAGCGAGTTTGACAAGGACCAGATTGTGATGGTTAGACGCCTGGGTCAGAGCATCTCCAAAACTGCAGCTCTTGTGGGGTGTTCTCGGTCTGCAGTGGTCAGTATCTATCAAAAGTGGTCCTTAGAAAGAACAGTGGTGAACCAGCAACAGGGTCATGGGGGGCCAAGGCTCAATGATGCACGTGGGGAGCGAAGGCTGAAGAAGGTAGTCCAATCCAACAGATCAGCTACTGTTGCTCAAATTGCTGAAGAAGTTAATGCTGCTTCTGATAGAAAGGTGTCAGAATACACAGTGCATCACAGCTTGTTGCATATGGAGCTGCATTGCCACAGATCAGTCAGGATGCTCATGCTAACCCCTGTGAACTGCTGAAAGATCGACAATGGGTACATGAGCATCAGAACTGGACCATGGAGCAATGGAAGAAGGTGACCTGGTCTGATGAATCACGTTTTCTTTTCCATCACGTTCATGGGTGCGTTGCTTACCTGGGGAAGACATGACACCAGGATGCACTATGGGAAGAAGGCAAACCGGCGGAGGCAGTGTGATGGACAATGTTCTGCTGGGAAACCTTGGGTCCTACCATCCATGTGGATGTTACTTTGACACGTAACACCTACCTAAGCATTGTTGCAGACCATGTGCACCCTTTCATGGAAACAATATTCCCTGATGGCTGTGGTCTCTTTCAGCAGGATAATGCGCCGTGCCACAAAGCAAAAATGATTCAGGTATGGTTTGAGGAGCACAACAAGCAGTTTGAGGTGTTGACTTGGCCTCCAAATTCCCCAGATCTCAATCCAATCCAGCATCTGTGGAATGAGCTGGACAAACAAGTCTGGTCCATGGAGGTACCACCTTGAAACTTCAAGGACTTAAATGATCTGCTGCTAACACCTTGGTGCCAGATGCCACAGCACACCTTCAGAGGTCTAGTGGAGTCCATGCCTCGACGGGTCATGGCTGTTTTGGCAGCAAAAGGAGGACCAGCACAATGTTAAGCAGGTGGCCAGAATGTTATGCCTGATCGGTACACATTACAGAGGGAGAATATAAAGGGAAAAAAAATCCCTTTTTTAGGTGAAAGAAAATATAAGATAAGATTAAAAAAAAAAAAATCCATTTATTAGTGTTAGAATGCCAGAAACATCATCTTTAGCAAGCGAAGAAAAGATTGTTCACAGAAATGTAATCCCAGCTAATGCAGTAACCTTTACACGGGAGATAGACTTCTATAAACCTGACCTGGAGCAGATTTTTTCTGGTGTTGCTCTATAAAACCAACCCTCAGTGCTGCTGTTAGAGCCTGTTGGCTGCAGGGTGATTAAATAAACTCTGAAAATGCTTCCTGGGTCTCATTCAGCTTAAACTGTCTCTGGGTAAGTGAAGCCATGTTCAGTGTGAGAGCTTCAACGGGAACATTTTCACAGCTGGATCACTCCGCCTCAGTTCACCAATGATTTGACAGATTTTTTTTTTTTTTTAAGTGGTTGATTCAGTTGACCATGGGCAAAATCTGGGGTCATAGGTAACATTAGTTTTTGAGTTAAAAATTTTATTATGTGAAGCACCATTGGTTGGAAAACCATGATTTTTCTTTGTGGATAATATATTTCAGACAGACTAAACATGCATGATATGACAGTAGTTAATTCAGTTTTTCATTCAGATGCATCTACTCCAGAGTAAGTACTTTTTTCTAACTAAAAACAGCCCTGAAAAGGCTCTACAGAAGTAGAACCTCCCTAAAGCAGCCTGCATGTTCCTGTAGTGGAAAACAGGCTATTGTGACATTTTGGAGAACTTAAGGACAAGCTTTGTCCCTCGCAGTCCCACTTGAACACTTCAGGTCTTTCTGTCATTGTTGACTTGCAAGACTTGCAAAGCGAGTCAGCTGTACACCTTTATTAAATACAAAAAGTTCACAAAGTTGAGTTGAGACTATTAAAAGCAAAAACTGTACCTGAATTGAATCAAAGTAGTCTTTTTGTGCAGCTACACTCTGCTCCCAGTGCTCCTGTAACATTTGAATGTGAGATGCTTATTTTATGCAATAAAACAAATCCCACTGATATATAGTACAGAGGAAAAAAAGGGAAAAAAAAATTCTAACCTTCTCCACAGTACACATTCACAGAAGTGCAGGAATAGTTCTGAACATCTCACTTATCTTTAACTTATTAAGTGAAAGCCATGATCTATTTATTTCTCCTTCATCATCATCTTTAGCAAATCGAACAGCAAAGAAAAGATTGCGAAAACTGTGCCTGATTTATAACGAAGTAGTCTTTTTGTGCAGCGTTACTCTGCTCCAAGTGCTCCTGCAATGTTTGAACCTGCAAATTACTGTTGAGTAGTCCAGTTGAATACAACGCAGACATCATACTGAATCAGTTTTGCCCATTCACAGTCCCAGTAAAGTTTGTTTTAGACAAGATAACCACATCCTAACAAAAGCAACAAAGAAAGTTTGCACATTTCTTCTGCAGTGATGTTCAGTCTCACATTATTTTAGCTGCCGTGACATGTAAATGCTGCTGCAGTAATATTTAAATAAGCTCACTGCAGTTTATAATAAAAGTTCTGATAACAGCCAACAGGAAGTAGGACAGAGGAACTGACCTGCTAGAAAACCAGCCCATCTTTTGAGAGGCGGATTGTTGGTTGTTCCGCCATTTGATTAGTGACTCAAACTGAGCGTCATCCGTTAGAAATCTGTCCTGGTTCTAAAATTATCCGGGGGAACAATGGTTCAGGGCGGAAATCGTGCTGACTCAACGACTCGAGTCTCTTTGTGGCTTCAATGAAAATTCAGTGGCCAGGGTCACCAAAGTTGGAGCAAATACACAATGGACAAAATAGCCGTCAACATTTTACACTGTAATGCTGCTGTTGTGAAAGTTTTGTCAAAGACGTTCGCCTCTTATTTCTGGAAACTGTACTGCTGCTTCGTTTTACCTTCAATTTGTTTGTTAAATGTTGCCCTGAACACGGATTTATGTTACACGGGTCTGTTTTCACACATGAAAAATAAATGTTGCCACTACAAGTAAAGTGACAATGCTTTCAGAAACAACATCATTAATTTACCTTCATGCACAGCAGTAAGCAGAGAAAACCTGAATGGAATCAGGTTTAAAACAGCATCAGTTCTCATTGCTACACTTGACTTTCTACAGTTTTTTCAGGTCCTTAAGTGGTAGTTTGTTCAACATATAGAAGAACTTGCCACAGCTCTTCCTTCTAATCCCATGTCAACTCCATTATGTTTGAGCTTAGGGCTCTTTGGGGGCCACATACCATCTTTTTGCTTGTTCTTCTTGTCACTGAAGATAGTTCTTTATGGTTCTGGTTGTATGTTTGGGCTTGTTCTCTTGATGCAGAACGAATACAGGACCGAGCAGACGTCTGCCTGGCTTTATTTTGTTTCATTGGACGGGAATCTAAACATCTGTGCCAAAAACTTGTCACAATCCTGTATGTTGTCACCACATGTGCCCTCACAGATACAGAAAACACAACATCACCCTGATTCTGTCACCCTTCATCTGTGTCCATCACTGCTGCTGCTCTTTACACTCTGTCATCTTTTTCTGTCCTTCCTCCCTTTTTTAATGACCAGTAGTCGACAGCTTTATGTTGTCATATTGTCCATCTGTCCCACTCTTATAAGTATAGCATATCAGGTAGTTTTTTTTAGTAGAAGAAGCTACGATCAACCATCTTCAAATTTTGTTGCTACTTGCTCTAGAAAGATAAAGATTGGCCATATGAGTTGGGAATAAATAAATATTAAGACCACCAAGAGCAACCAAAAGCTGTTAAAAGCATGAACGTCTTAAGATTTTGGGTAAAATTGTCAACGGAATGAGAACATTTGATTGAGAGAGGAAGGTTCTTCCAAAGCATAAGAGCAATACTGAGAAGGTGCGATCTCCTTTACCCACCAGCCTCCATTGCAGAAGAGTTAATAGTGGCTTTTCGAACGATCCAAGAGGTCTGGAGGTAGAACGGGGCAGAAAAGTTCAGAAATGTCCCCAAGTGCCAACCAATGCAAATGGATACCATGTCAATCTCTGATGTTACGTATAACACGTGGAGCAAAGGTGAAAAATATAGGGAAAAAAGTTGATTTATATTGAATGTTATCATGCACAGAGGTTGTTTAAAGTGATTTACAGGAAAATATAAAGAATGAATTACATAAACTTAATTCATCTCAGGTAAAATGTGTTTTTATGCCTATGCACCAGCAAGAGCCAAGGAATTGTGTTTTTGGTCGTCCATTCATCCCAATATCTCACAATATCTCAGAAACACCTGGACAGAATTACTTCTAATTTGGCAGAAACATTCACTTGGACTCAGTCATGAATAAATTAGATTTTCATGGTCAAAGATCAAAATATTCACGTTCTCCCCATTCTTTATAGCACTGTAAATCGGGAATGCCACGAGCCGATTTCTTACCATTCGGCACAAATATTGGGCTCAAGGCTGAACTGATTAGACTCTAGAGGTCAAAGGTGTCTGGTTTCACAAAGTACATTTTTGAAGTCAAGATTCTTGTGGTAATTATGAGGAAAAATACACACAAATGCCACCAAATTATGAAGTGATGGGATTTTCAAAGGTCAACGTCACTGACACCGTAATGTTCTGCAAAAACCCTTTTTTGGCTGGTGTTTAAGGGCAGAACTCAGGAACAGATAGAGAGAATATCAACATGTTTTACATTTGTTTACATTCTTAATTGTGGTGAAATCTTCTGCACTGATGATCCGTGTTGTCGAAATTTGCAGCTTCTTACATATTTGAAGCATTGTCTACTATGGCGGCACTAACTTTGTGTTCTATCATAACCATCTTATTGGCCAAACGTGAACACAACCAAGGAATTCTCAGTTTTTTTTTGGTTGTTTCTTTCAGTGAACTCTAAAGTTTTCCCTGCAGGTATTCAGAGTCTGGACAGCCGTGGATGCAACTTGACTCTTTGGTGGAGGCATGAATCTGCCAGGCGTTGATTCTAGTTGCTTCATTTCCGCAACTTTCTCCCCTGTACTGACACATCTCCCACCTTTGCTCTCCGTTCCTTATTTTCTCAGCGCTGTCCTTACTGAACCAGAACGTTGTTGTTTTATAACCCTCCAAACAAAGCGAAGAAGAAGATCTTTCAGCCGATAGCATGGAGGCGGAGATTCCGGGCCGGGTTCTTGTCAGCATGCAAACCGCTGTTCAGCGCCGGAGGAAACGCTTGTCACTCTTAATCTCATATTGTGTCGGGCTGCGTGTGTGTTGCTTTGTGTGTTTGTGCTTGCGTTGAAAGCAGCTGTGTGTGTGTTCTCGTATATACTGTATGTCATCGCAGCATCACCCTGAGGTCAGCTGTGTTAAAAATACACCTCTATATGCTTCCAGGGTCATTGTTTCCTCTGCAGACTGTCTTCTTTATAAGAAAAACGTGGAATGTTCTTGTAAACAGCAATAATGTATACACTCGGCATTACTCACCGGAACGCTCTGTGTGCATCTTTGAGGCTTCACATATGTGATTAATGCACTTTCCTTGTAAAAGTTCAACCCCTGCAGTGTTGTATAAAAGCTGTAGCCCCTTATTCTGTCTCTGCCGATATTTAGTGCTACAGAGAAGCGGCCACATGCGTCGTAGAGCCGAAAAATGAATCACAAATCTGCTAAATCACATCAGTTGGCTGGTAAATGAGGTGTGTGAGCGGTGCAGAGTGGGAGTCCAGCAAGGCTTTTCAAAATCAGACTGTCAGTGTTCTCTTTCTCCAAGATAATGGCAATTTATTCCTTCAGACCTTCACTTCACATTGTATGAAGCCACTGAAAGGCAGAAGAACTAATCCTTTACTGGCACTGTTTCTAAATATATGAGTGAGTTTCATACCGAACCACGAGCTGACGGCAGCATGACACCCAGATATTTAGTGGTTTTGGTGACTTCAGCATTTTCAAGGTGTTCTGTTTGAAAATGTGACGATAAACAGCATGAAGAAACTGAACTAGGCCTGCACAGTAGTGGAAAAACTGGCTTGTGATAACTATTTTTTTCACCCATTTAAATCTGAGGCTACGTTTGAAGGACATTTTCAAGGATAAAAACCTGAAATCTCTGCTGTTATTTCTTGTCATTGATTCAGAATCTGTAATATTGGACAAATAGATTGAATAATCTTTTATGATAATGGGTAAGTCCCATCTTTGAGGGACATTAACCAAAAAACTGAGCATGCAGAAGTCAGCTAGTCATATTTTCTGAACCAGATTAAGCTGGATGTCACAATAATACATCAATAAACATGGAGAATATTTTTTAATATGAAATACTTTTTCATAAAAATGAAAAAAGTTAGTTTTGTTGAACTTTTATAGTTGATTGAGCAGGAATGACAAGTTGTACCACACAAAAAACAATATTTCTGCATAGCCTAATGAAAGTAGAGTTCTGGAGTTTCAACATGATTCTCCAAATGTAAATGAATCAACAATGTGATGATAAACAACAGTGAGAATTTCAGGCTTTTATCTTTAATAGTTCCTGAGATATTGTCGTTCAAACAGTCTCAAATTTCATTGAACCAAAAAAAATGTGTGTAAAGCCGGTCAACAGGCAACTTTCTAAAAAATGTATCTCAAAAAATATTTGATATATTAAGCTAAAATCTCACAGCTGCCGTTCTAAATATGTGTAATTTTTTGATAAAAAGTAAGTTTTGAGCCAAGCAGAGATGATTGAGCAGAAGGCCTGGTTTAAGAGAGTAGATCATGGGCAGCAGAAGTTGCAGTATGATGTTTTTCTGTTGTTTTTGCCCTTACGTCTTGACATTCTTTTGATGATGTGGGTCAATATATAGTTGTGGTGCTTTTTGTAACATCGTTGACAGGTATTATAGTTGATGTTTTTGCTGTTTTCAGGCCTATAGATCAACATGGTCATTTATAACCAAACACCACATGGTACTTTTTAGAGAAAGATGCGGAGCAGGTCATGTGATCTGGAATTAACACGCTTCCTTGAGAGGTGTTTTTGTGATGGGTAACTTAGTTGAAAGTGATTTCTCAGACATAGATGCAATTTGTTATTTTACATATAAATTTGATATATTGCCAAAAAATGATTATCTCAACTTAATAAAAAGAACACAATCAAAACAATTTTTGAATGAGCTCATTTTGTTATTGTTTAGCTAATTAGAAGGTGGTTGTTATTAACTTTAGATGGTTATTTAGTTGACATTTTAGTGATATCCAGTAATTTTTTACTATTAAGTTATTGTTTCCATAATAAATATTTATGGAATTTGCAAAGACATGATCACAATGAACATAGAAAACATGAGTTTTTTTTACTTTTAATAAAAATGTGTGCAAGAAATATCTCATGGACTTCAAAGTCCCTCAATTATATGTTGACCCTTGTAACTATTGTTTGTCACAGTGTATTGTTGATATGGAAACAATGTGCCGTCCAGTCCTAAATTGCACTAAATGACCTAATATGCAGAAAAGCGTGTGGTGCGATTCTGTAGACCTTCATTTTCCAGTCCAGCAGCAGATTTGCTGTACTAATTAATCCAGTTGTCGTTTGTTTTACTTGTGTTTTAAGCAAAAACACCCGATCTTTCTGTATTTTGCATATGATACTACTGTGATTGTGTAACTGGCTCTAGGTCCTTCCAAATGCAGGTTAACTACGACTGAATTCTGCATCTGAAATCCTCCTGTTCGGTCACAGACGGAGCTCCAGAGCTGCTCCTGCTGCTCTGCTCATGTTTCTGCTCACACTGCACCACCTGTGTAGATGCACTTTTGCACAACAGGCAGTTTTCCACTCCCTCAAAAGTTAACTTCCTGGAACTAGGAATGAATCTGTTGCAGACGTTTCATAAACTTAAACCTGCAAAAACTTCTCAGTGGCTCCGGCGTTAATGAGAGCAGCATGTGTCACATTGGGTGATGACATTAAAATCCGCTTCTAGGAGGCATACAGTAGAGACATATTAAAACTCACAGCTTGTGTGGTTGCGACGTGAATCTTTCCGTCTTCTGCAGCGTCAGAGTAGAACTCAAATGGAAAACAATAAATCTGAGCTCCTCCAGTGACATTTACGCCAAAAAAGATTCAACCAGTTTTTACAAAGTCTCAGTTTCTTGCTGGTTTTGCTGCAGCTCCCACCATGCACCTGATTCTCCACAGCGTCACGGCAGCTCAGCAACACTCCAGGCTGCTCAGATGACCTCTAATAAATCACTTTTCTGTGTTTCAACAGGTCGGTATAGACTTCACGGCGTCTAATGGGAACCCCCGAGAGCCGTCCTCCCTGCACTACATCAATCCTCTGGGCAGCAACGAGTACCTGGCTGCCATTTTAGCTGTGGGACAAATCATACAGGACTACGATACGTGAGTATTTGAAGCAGATTTTTACGTTGTTTAACTAGTTAAAGATGGAGTGTGCAATTCTAAACAGAGATAGTGCATGCAGGAGGGTGAATATGGCACTAAATATGCTAACTAACCCTCTGAACCCCATCATTTTTGTGCTCCTGTCACATTTTTACTCACTGTGGGCTCATTTTTCACTGCAGTATAAAGTCCTGCACATCTAGAGACAATTCAAAAAAGTATTTTGTGCTGTATGACACTCTTATGATGTTGTAAATCAAAGAAATGAACAAACAAAAGGTGAATTTCTATGAACCTTCAATCAACATGTAGAACATCTTTCCAAATACTCCCACAAAAATAAAATGGTGGCTCCACATACTGTAAATATTGTACTATGTACATCTTTGCAACCTCTACAAACAAACTCCAGAAAGCTGTTTCACAATGCAGAATGTATCTTTCAGCAACTTGCTCCTCTGTGTACTATTTTATCGCCATGCTGCATTTATTTTATTGATTAAGCATGATTTATTTGCTTCAGTCTCTTTAATTTGTCTCCTGTCTGTTCTGTGTAAACACTGCCTGCAGTTCATCCGAGACGCCCCTGAATTTTAGTCACATGACTGTTTTCTTGTTTTGTTTAGGTTTTTTTTTTGTTTTTACCAGTTCTAGTTAATGAAATGGTTTATTTTGATGACCTTTCTTTAAAAGTGCAGCTTGTAGAATAAAGTGATGGTGATTAATTATCAGAAATTAAAGATTGATTTAGTTGGTTGTAGCGACAGAGAGGCACGGACGCTTAGTTGAAGGACCAGTGGAAAATTGAAAATGTGATGTTGTAGTGTGGCTCTGATAAATGATGTTTTTAAAGAGAAAATGTACTTTTCAAACTGTTTTGGAGTTCAGAGGGCATGCTAAATATCAGCAATCTGTCACCTCCACTTTTTTTACTGCATCTTCATTGATAAATGATCTGCATCGGCAGAGGTGGCGTCAGATACAATACTGGAAAAGAAATGAGTGAGGGTGCTCATTTTTCTAAAGGCTACGAGCAACATTAGCTCCGGAAATGGACCGTTGACCTCATGAGTGTCTCCACAAAACACAAGTGGCATCTTAGACTTACCTCGTTGCCATATTGCACCTACTCTTTTGCACTAGTATGTTACTAAGTTGTGTTTTTTGTCTTTTTTGTCTTTCGTTTCTTATTTTTTATTCTTACATTACTTGCTCTAGATTTGTATATACATTTATCCCTATTTATTATGTCATTGCTGCACTGCCTGCTCTACGTGCCTTTTTATTTGCCCCCTGGGGACAAATAAAGTTTTCTGAATCTGAATCTGAAGACACCCCTGCAGCGGAGATTTGCAGAGTTTCAATCGTTTTGGGCTTTGCAGGAAGAACTAAACTGGTTTAACAGTTCTATAATACTAGTCTTAATTCCAAGTTTAAAATCAGAAAATTCCTGAAAATTGACTTTATTCTGCTTATCTCACTAAAAAAAAAATTTAATTAACCGGTTGACGTAGCAAAATTTTGTTTCAAAAAAATTTAAAATCTCACTTCTTGGTGCAAATGTGAAGAAATGTGAACTTACAGTTACTTTTCAGCTGCGCTGGGTTGAACTGCAGGCAGTGTGTGTTTACAAGTACAGAAATACATTAAAAATATTAGTAGTAAAACATCTGTAGTGTGTAGATTCACCACACCTCTGGGCACTTCTAGATGCTGATTTGAGGTTTATTTCTTTAATTTATGTCAAATAAATAATCAAAGAAATTCAGGTTTTCTTTTCTTTTTAACAATATCTTTTTTTAGATATTCCTGGGGTGAGTTTTTGCAGAGTTTCAGTCACTTTGGGCTTTGCAGAAAGAACTAAACTGGTTTAACAGTTCTCTAATACCCGTCTTAATCCCATCATCTACCCGAGCACCGCTGTTCAGAGCTTTAGCATCAGCAGAGCACACAGACACACAACCATGGAGTTTTCCTGTTCTAGCTTGCATGCTAAAAATAAGGTTCTTGACACCGAGACCACCAGGAACGCAGCTGCTCCTTTTAAAAAAAATCACATCAAAATGTCATGAAAATCAATGAGTTGCTGTGCAGGAGTTTCTTTTCTTGCCGAGGAGCCATTTTACAATGTCCTTTTCCCACCAGCTCCCTGCTCGCTCTTCTGTAAATGTCTGAATGTGTTTCTATGTGAACAAGGTAACAGGATTTCCACTGCTGCCGTCTAAATCCAGCTTGTTGAATTTGTATGAAAAAAAAGGTTTAACTAACGTTCCAATCTGTTGTCATGGTTTCCTCCTCAGCGACAAAATGTTTCCTGCTCTGGGATTTGGAGCCCAACTCCCACCAGACTGGAAGGTACGTGTTGTTGTTGTTGTTGTTGTTGTTTTGTGTGCAGACGTGTGCGTTGCATGTGCACGTGTGGCAGCAAAGACTGAGAGGAAGGTGGGTCGTCATCTGCAAACTTACAGTGGAAGCGAGCCTGCTTTCTACTTGCCTCTTACACACAGACACACAAAAACCACTCGCAGATAAAACTGTAAGCATTAGACATGCATATTCAGATGATTACGCAACTGTCAACCCATCTGTGTTGCCATGGCGCTGAGCTGATGAAAAGGACAAAGAAGAGCAAGCTGCACAGAGAGCTGGAGGGAGGAGAGGTGTGGGAGAAATGGACGGCGTTTCTTAACTGTGTTTTACAGCGTAGTGAAGGACGAGCCTTGAAATGTGTGCGTTTGTGTCTCGTCAGGTGTCGCACGAGTTTGCCATCAACTTTGACCCAACCAACCCTTTCTGCTCAGGTGAGTCGCTACAGGTGTCGTCAGTGACCCTTCGGTAACCTTAGAAAATACAAGGATTTCCCACTTTTTATGAAATGCCTTTTTTTTAACAGATTAATCACTATAGCTTCATCAATATCAGGCATTTTGGACATAATCAGATTTAAAGGCTCATAATATCAACAAACATCTTTTTATACATGTGTTTAATAACACAATATTAGAAAACGTATGTAAAAAAACAAACAAAAATATATTTTATTGGATGTAATCAACTTGGGGAAGTTCCATGTTCATAGAGGATTAGTTTAAAAATTCACCTTGTTCACAAAGTGTAAAAAGAATGTGAAATACCTCTATGTTTTAGCTATTATCTCTAGAGCCTCCTCAATATGCAACATTTTTGGCCATAAATAATCATGTATATGTTAACAGACATTCAGCATCATAATCTATCGGAGTCATCTAAATTTGACGTTCAACGTTGATTTGAGCAAACATTTTGATTTTCCTTGAAGTAATTATCTGTTCTGTCGGAAAATTGACCAAATCTAAACATAAAGTCTGAATATTTTGCAAAAGTCGACTTTGTTCTACGTGCTTCATATAAAAACAAAATGCTAAACATAAAACATTTGACTTAATACACTTCTGTGGGGAAAAAAGTTTGCACTCTTTGGTGCAACCATTTAGTTATTTATGACTCAGCTACAACCAACAGTTGCATGACAGAAATTCTGAGACTTTTCAGCTGAACTCGATTGAACTGCAGGCAGTGTGTGTTTTTCAACAGAGCACATTTGAGGCAAAGATGGAAGAACAAATTTGGAACAAGGATCGAGAAAGATGTTATCATTGATCCAGCTTTTAATAAAATGCCTTAATTTTTACCTCTTTCATCAGCTTTAGATCTCTATAGCATCTTCAGTATCAGGTATTTTTGGCCATAAATAATCATACAATAAGCTGATATTAATAAGATAAAGAGTTGTGGTTTTTTTTATCAGAACCAACGTTCCAACCGCTCTTGAAGTAATTATCTGTGACCTGCTGTTCTGTCAGAAGCCAAATCGAAGCTTGAAATGGGAGTTCTTCTTCAAAATGAAATTTCTCATTTAAAGAACTGACAAAAATATATAATTTGACCTTACAAAATTCTGTAAAAAAAACTAAAATTCTCCACTACTTGGTGCAACCATAAAGTCATTTGTGACTCAGTTGCAACCAACAGTTTCTTAAGAAAAATTCAGAGACTTTTCAGCTATCATGTTATGTTACACAACCAACATTACGACAGTTCTTGAAGTAATTATTTGTAACTTGCTGTTCTGTTGGAAATTTAACCAAATCGAGGCCATAATCAAGGCTACAATTTAACCAAGTCTGAATTTTTCATTAAGATCAACCTTATTCTACACGTCACCTTTAAAAAACTGCAAAACATGTATCATTTCACCTAATAAAATTCTGTACAAAACTAAAAATTCTGCACTTGTCGGCGCAACCATGAAGTCATTAGTGACTCAGCTGCAATCAACAGTTTCTTCAAAAAAATTCTGGGACTTTTCAGCTGAACTGGGTTGAACTGCAGGCAGTGTGTGTTTACACAGCGCAGATAGGAGACAAGAATGGAACTAATTTTTTTAAATTTTGGTTTAATATATATAGGCTGTACATTTACTATATTTTTCCAGTATTGGTAACACCTGTTGGCACTTGTACATGTAATCTCAGGTTTATTTCTTGAATTTTTGTAAAATTAAGAATTAAAGAAATCTAACTTTCATTTTAAAACAAACAAACAAAAAAAAACATTTATGACACAACTGTGTCATGCTGCACAAAAGACATTTGTGAGTTCTCTACATCTAGTCATGGTTGTGCTGTCTGCATAAAGTGACAGAACTTTATAATGTAGTGAAAAATGAGCTCATAGTGAAGAAAAATGTGACAAAAACAGAAAATGCCTAAAAACTTCTTTGGCTTCAGGAGATTAAAGTAAACTTTTCAGTGCTTTCTAAAATGTAGTTTCGTTTCACTTGCAGGTAAACACATTGTACATGCAGATAACAATACATTGCCCATTACGATTTTTTCTGATATTTTTACAGATAAACTTGCCTCAGCTTAATCATCAGCCATCTGAAGCTTCGTCTGCTCTCGATCCTTCACTAAAATACCAATTTGTTTTCTGTTTACTACTCTATTCCGTGGATAATAGAATCAGTTGAAAACACTGCCTCTTATCTGTACTCGTGGGTTGTCGTCTTCTCTGAGGCCTGAGCCCAGCAAGCTGCTCCAACAGATAGGGGTTACCCAGCTTTTTCTTGCCATGAGAAGATGTAAAACATCATGTTTTATGGTGTAGTTTCATTTGCAGTGGGATACATAATGTTCAGTATAACCATTCAGAGACAAGGCTGCAATGTCAGTGTGACTTTGTGGAAATAAACACTGAAGTAAACAGTGCAGGTACAAAAAAAATACTGTAATAGCAACTACCGTCTTCTAAAGACACTTCAGGGAAAACATCATCCTTTAATGTGTTTTTCAGTTTTGAGATTTGGGGATATTTTCTTCAAGAAAACACCTTCCTTCTTATACTAAAGGAATAATAAATAAAAAAAAAACACAACCAAAATACACATGCAGGTGTTTGTTTTTTGAACACTTTATCTAGAGGACAAGTCTGCAAATTAGAGTATTTTTGCATATTTAAACATAAAATTAATAGCAATTAACTGGTGAAGTTTTAAGGTGATATCTGTTGTTTAAAAGTTTTATTTGTAAATAGAAGTTTCCAATTAATAAAATAGGAATTAAATCTTATAATGCATATTATATTATAGGCAGAAAATTACCTTTTTTGTCACACTCTGAGCCAGAAATCTCCATGTCAGTTGCACTTCCATATACCGTTTTATTATGCAGTTTTATTTCTGATTGTATTCAGCAGGTTTTAGGAGAGGGATTTGTTCATGTTTCATTTATAGCCTGATTCATTGAACATATTATTCCCAAAAATTTGGAGAAATGGATTTCTGAATGGATTTTACGTGTGGTACAAACAGATATCCAAAATCTCCTCTACTCTGACACAAATGAAACAAGAATTTTAAAGATTGGCTTAATCCAATGTTCAGATTTCTGTTGTGGAAGTAATCACAAATTAGGGTATTTATGTACATATAGATATACAATGCTTGTAATTCAAAATATTGTTGCCTTATTGGACTGGGGAAGTGCCATATTCTTTGTTGATTAGTCAAAAAATGTACCCTCTTCACCTGTAATGTCTCCCCTCTAACTGAAGTGTAAAAAGAATGCAAGACATCCAGTAATAAAAACCAACAACACAGAAAGAATGGGCCTCTCCAGAGCAGGCGACAGCAGCAGGTGCTGCACTATTTTCTGTATCTGAGTAAATAAGTGCTTCACACCTCACCTACACCTCCCACTGTAGATGTTAGTCTGCATTAGCAGGAAGAACACTAATGTGATGTAATATGACACCACACAGTTGACACAGTTCCTCGTGACAATTCACATCCAAACCTTCACATTTCATTATCGATGCTATGACTCTGAGTGAGAATCGCTGAAATGACACCATTTATCAGAGAAACAGGAAACTGTAAAAACAAACAAAATCGTTTAATTTTCATCTTTCCAACAGTTCTTGGTCTAATTATGTGCAATGTATAGTTCTGTTAGGAAAAATATTCTTAGAATTGTGACAATTAATCAAAATCACCTCATCCTGTACGTTTCATTCAAAAAATTGCTAAAAATATACAGTTTTTTCAAACTAGATTCTGTAAAAAGCAAAAAATTCTGTGCCTCTTAATGCAACTAAACAGCTATATCTGACTCAGCTGCAACCAGCAGTCACATGGCATAGAATTAGTGATTTTAAAACATAGTGAAAGAATAAAATAAATGCAGCATCGCTCGACAACAGTATACAGAGGCGCAAGTCTTTGGAAGATACATTCAGCATGGTGAAACATCTCTCTAGAGTTGATGAGCAGAGTAGTGTATAAAACTGCTGCTTTGTAGAGGCTGTAAAAATGTAAATAGTTAAATATCAATAGTATGTAGAGGCACCATTTTTTCCAGTCACACTTGAGGGCAACTGAAAAAATGTTGTACATGTTAATTTCAGTTTTTGTCCATTTTTGTACGATAATAATCAAAGAAATTATACTTTCGCATTCATCTTTCTAGTGTTTTTTGATAGTATAATGCTGTTATACTGCACTGAAGATATTTAAAAGTTCTTTCTGCTTCTAGCCGCAATAAACCCCAAAAAAAATCTCCATTTCAGGACTTTCTATTGCACTGAAATTCACCATTTATGCCAGTCGTAACTGCTATTATGGCTACAGATTCTTTGTCTTGTTTAAATGTGCCAGTTAAAGGTTACTCAACATAAAAACACACAGTAGCTAACATTTCCTCACCGTCATGACACCTAAATACATTTTGCACCTCATCAGCATCTTGCACTTTTCTTTATTAAAACAGAAAGTCCTCTTAATATGGTGCAGTTGCATCTGTTAACACTCATATTAGCATTTGAAACGTGGAGAATGCAAATGTGTTTATAGACAAATGCGACCCACTTGAGCGGCAACTGCTGAGAGCAAAACTGTGACACCCAGAATGAAACTGTGTGAGGCATATATTAGCCTGATAGAATCAGGAAGGTCAGGTTAAGTAAGTGCATTTATACCCTTCCAGACAAGACCTGTGTTAAAGTATTAGATTCTTCTGCAAAATAGATACCCAGCTTTCTGTTATTAAAACATCTGCCTCCGCAAATGGCCTTTTCTTTTTCGGGCTAGCTTCTTTTCTTGGCCAGTGCAGCCTCCGGTGCACTCTGAGATGAAAAAGTTCCGGACTAAGCAACAAAACCTGAACTGCAGGCCTGCAAGTGCTGCTGTGTAAAAGCTTTTTATATAATGTGCAACTCTCCTAACAAGGGCTTACCGTTATATTTGACAAACAAATGCTTGTTTGTTCTCAGCTAGTGAAATCTTACAGTGCGTACATTTTTAAATCTCTTGTCTATTTGCATTTCTGGCTCTGAAGGTGTATATTTTGATCAAAATGAAATGAGTTATTAGTCAGGAGACTTTTGAAAAGTAGAGTTGTGTTTAAGTGTTGGCTTCCCAGTTGCCTTAACAAAATAAAAAGCCATGCAGGGGGTTCAGCAAATGATCCCTGTCTGATTGGAGTCTAAAATAGCAGCACTGATGAGAAACACTAATATGTTTTCATGAGCTTGTGACCTTGTGAGTTTGGAGATGCACTGTATGGATTTCACACCTGTCTTCCTCCTTATGTCACTTTTCTAATTCCTGTTTACGTTTCTCAGTGTGTCTGATGTTAAATTTCTTGTTTTTCTGCATCTCCAGGCGTGGAAGGCATCGCCCAGGCCTACTCCGCCTGCCTCCCTCACATTCGTTTCTACGGCCCGACGAACTTCGCTCCGATCATCAACCATGTAGCACGCTTTGCTGCTCAGGCCCTTCAGCAGGAGAAAGCAGCGGTGGGTGAACAACAACTTACCTTTTAATCAGCCTTTCAGCGTTTTGATTATGCTAAAGTTGGACCTGTTGAGACACTGTTGAGATGAAAACATTTGCAAATATGCAGGCTGCATTCCAGTCCCAGCTCTTCTTCTCTATTCGTTTCTCACTTGAGAGGTAGAATATGTTGCTGGCGGAGTTGTGTGTTGCCAGACACAGCTGCTGACTCCAACCACAACAGCTACAAATCCAGCCAGACTGTCAGAGTACAGTATTCTGTAGACAGACCTGCCCATCAGCGGTGTAGGTTTGGTTTTAAACTGTAGGAACTTCTTCTGTCTGCACATGCATCTAGAAATACTGAGTTTCAATCTGCGATATAGTTGGATGGATGGATGGATGGATGGATGGATGGATGGATGGATGGATGGATGGATGGATGGATGGATGGATAGATAGATAGATAGATAGATAGATAGATAGATAGATAGATAGATAGATAGATAGATAGATAGATAGATAGATAGATAGATAGATAGATAGATAGATAGATAGATAGATAGATAGATAGATAGAAACATTCAAGAAAGATAAGAAAACTAAATGTACAAAAGAATGTGCAATAAATGTAAAAAAAACATGCTTGTTGAAGAAATAAGGTACTAAAATTGCCCAAATGTAAAGTCAAAGAAATTAGTTGATATTTAGAAAACAAGGTTCAAGAGTTTTTTAAAAAGTCTAGAGTTAATAATAAATATAAGCATAAAGCATTTCAGTCTGTTGGTTTGATCACAGAAATGCTCATTTAATGTATATAAACCAACATAAAAGGCTAAAATTAACATGAACATGGAAATGATAGGAGTGGAGTTGCTGCTTCATCACATCAAAAGGAACCAGGTGAGGCGGTTCTGATCAGGATGTCTCCTTGGCGACTTCCTTTGGAGGTTTTTCGGGCAACTGGGCTCCACGCTAGACCAAGAACTTGCTTGAGAGATTGCACATCTCATTTGGCCTGGGGATGCATTTGGATGCCCCCAAGAAGAACTAGAAGAGGTGGTTTGGGTATCTGATTAGGATGCCTCCTGGATGTCTTCCTTTGGAGGTTATGTTGGAACAGAACTAGCAGGAGACCTCAGCGTAGACCAAGTTCTCGCTGGACTAATTACACATCTCATCTGGCCTGGAAATGTCTTTGGATACCCCCGAGAAGAACTGGAAGAGGTGGTTTGGGTATCTGATTAGGATGCCTCTTGGACGTCTTCCTTTGGTGGTTATGTGGGAACATCCAACCAGCAGGAGACCCTGGGGTAGACCAAGTTCTCACTGGAGGAATTACATATCTCATCTGGCCTGGAAACACTTTGGATGTCCTTGAGAAGAACTGGAAAGCATTACTGTAAAGAGGGACCTGCTGCCTCTGCGATCTAACCCAGGTTGAGCAGGAGAAAATGGATGGATGACATTCCTAGAAACTCTTTGCACAGATAGAGAGCATCTGAACCCTTTTTTCCCTGATAAGCATAGATATGACAGATGTCAAATGCAGTCTTCCTTGATGTTTTTTCCCTGTCGACACCAGGAAATTTTCAATACCATTTCATCATATTATAGGCTGCATCATTTGATTTGCAGAGAGCCTACTCACCAGTTGAAGTCATGTTTTTGTATTTATTTTTCACTTACTTTCAACAGAGTTTAACACCACCATGGTTACAGCTTAAAGAATATGGCTACAATAGTCTTACATACGGCATAAGAATAGCAATGCAGATAATATGATAATAGTTAGATCTCCATGTACCTTAATCATGGGGCAATGATATTGATAAACCTATTAATTTGCACATTCACACTGTTGGCATGTTATATTGTTGTTCTGTTTTTTTGCCACCTTTCCTTCCAGCTTTGGCTGCAGCAACTGTGCTGCTTTCAGCCTGTATTGTGTTTTTAAATTCCACAGTGGACAGCAGCAGTGTTGGAAGAATGGGCAGACCGTGAAATCAGCCATGGCAGATGATGTTATTGTCCTCAGAGGCACTGTTACTCTTACTTTCAACTCTTTCAGTTTTTATTTTTTTCACCGTTATGACTTCCACTGACAGGTTACTTTAAGGAAAAGTCTGAATTTGCTTTGTTTTACTGTTTATAGTCACTCTAACCTCTGGGCATGTTGATGTCAGTCTGTTTGTCAGCCACTTTGTTCTCTAGTTAAATACCTCAGCATATACAGGATGAATTGCAAGAACAAATGATACTAACTTTGGTGACCTTTTGACCTTTCCTCTAGCACCACCATGAGGTTGATTTATTTTTGTTTTACTATGGGGTGAAATTCCATAACATCATCTAATAATGTTGATGGCCTTGTTTTCTTGTGTCATCATCAGGTGAAAATTTTAGTGTATAATGGATAACGACATTCTGCTTTGACTGTACCATATCAAGCACTAAATAGCAAATGTTAACATGCTAACACTAAATTTAAAGATGGATGTAGCCATCATGATGTCACCCATTAGTTTAAGAACTGCCATTTTGAAACCTCAAGTTTGGAATTTGGCCATCTTCATCTTTGAAACCAGATGTGATGAGTGTGGTCTGATCTGACTGAGAACTCGAGGACATGACTTACACTGAAACATGTTCTGTTTTATTGTCTATTTTAATGTAAATGTAACCATAATTTACAAAATCAACACCATGCTGTATTGAAAGAGATGTGAAACACACAATTGAATTCATAAACTCATCAGAAAAATGTTTATAGAAGTAATAAATCAAGTAAGAAATATGGTCATATTCTCATAGACTTCTATAGAATCTGACTTCCTTTTCTAACCAGAGGAGTCACCACCTGCTGGTCAGTAGAAAGAATGCAGGTTTAAGTTGCCTCTGTGTCAGGACCTCAGTTGTAAATTGCATTTCTAGGACCCTTGTTTTTAGTGACAGTGCCAAATACTGAACCAGATAAATGTTCTTTTTATGCAAGTAATTTTTTTTGCGCATTGCATGTTTTCTGTACCGTTTATTTCGCACTTAATAATTTAGTAGGTGGCGCTGCAGGAATTGTGGCCCAGAAACTGCAACGTCTTCTACTGCAGAAACATCATATTGTTTCTGTGTCGGCTTCACATTTCAAACATACATCTTTACAGGCTACATCCATCTATTACATACAGTCTTTTGACAGTGGGCTTGTTAGCATGCCAAGGTTAGCATTTCGCCAAAGTTCTTGCATGTGTTCGTTTAAAGTTTGAAAGTTGTAGCATCTATACAGAACAGATCGTCACCTTCATTATTAAGGGCTTTGTGCTTCATATTCATTAGAGAAACATTAACAATTAAAATAAAAAATCTTAAGAACCACATATTGTTCTGACTAATTTTACAAATCTTCATTATCCTTCTCAGTTTTTGTGCTGATTTAGGTCTATTTACTTGTGGGAGTAGCTGCTACTTGATGCATTAACATCTCTACAATAAAGTAATAATAAATGTACTGTTGCCATAAAGGTGCACACTGATATACAAGAAAACACAAGTAAAAGTTTGTCTAACTTTAAATAAGTAAAGAAATTCCCTCATAAATCCTCTTCACTGTTTAGACATTTTATTTCAGTTTCTCAAACCTGTAGCTGCTGTTTCTTTTGAAAGTGATTTTGTCTATCCTGCCCAAAGAATTCAGCTTTTCTTCTTGGTGACAGTTCACAGATCTATAATGCCCTGCTACCTTTTTTCCTGTCATATATTGCTCTATTCTCCACCCATCTCAGCGCTTTTATACAGCTTTTTAGGTTTATTCGATCCATTCACTGATGTGTCCCTTTTAATGCCATTTTCCTGCTCTTTTGCACTAAACATGGACTTCTGATATGGTTCTCTACCTTTATTTGTACTCTGCAAGTGTCTCTGTTGTGTCTGACTCACTTTGTTCTCTGCTTTCCCTTTCATTCACTTCACTGATCATATTCTTCTTTGTATCATACCTTCGGGCGAATCACACCAAAGAAAAGCAAACACTGTTTTTGTGTTTACTCACCAGAAGTAGAGCAGCAGTGAGCGGCCTGTCAGGGGAGTTAGAGCTCATTATTTATCCACTCTGACGGCTGACGGGACGAACAAGCGTGTACATCTGTTGGCTCAAGCTGCTGGCATGTTGACCAGGGAGGAGGGTGACAGACCGGAGTGACAACTTCTGTCCTCTCCTCTTCTATCTTACACCTCTCTGCAGCTGAGACACTGACCAGGCTTTTCACACGTTTCCTGGCTTAGCAGCATGATAGGGAGGCTTCCTCCATCTCATTTACTGCTTTCCGTGCCGGTGGCTCGGCTCGAGGGGTGGCTAAACTCTGTCTGTGCAAGGCTTTGGTCCAGGCTCAAATATCTCAACGACTGCTGGATAGATTTCTGTACAATTTTGAGTATGTGTTCATGCTTCCTTCAGGTTAAACTGTGGTAAATTGTGTAATGTTCTGAATTTTCCATCTAGCGGACTCATCAGGTCAAATTTGCAAAAGATTAAAACAGCCAAAGTGATCACATCTCCATTAGTCTTAGTTTTACTGGATTGTATTTGGTGTTAATTTGCAAGATGGTGGACATGAGTTACACAACCATTCAAAAGTTTGGGGTTTCCCCTGTGACAATATCATGTTTTCCATGAAAATTCACTCTTTTATTCATGTGCTAACATAATTGCACAAGGGTTTTCTAATCATCAATGAGCCTTTCAACACCATTAGCTAACACAATGTAGCATTAGAACACAGGAGTGATGGTTGCTGGAAATGTTCCTCTGTACCCCTATGGAGATATTCCATTAAAAACCAGCCGTTTCCAGATAGAATAGTCATTTACCACATTAACAATGTCTAGACTCTATTTCTGATGAATTTAATGTTATCTTCATTGAAAAAAAGTTTTTCTTTCAAAAATAAGGACATTTCTAAGTGACCCCAAACTTTTGAAAGGCCGTGTATATTAAGTCTTCTCAGCATCAAAATAGTGCATGCCAACATTAGCATTTAGCTCATGCACCATTGTGCTTAATCACAGCCTCAAAGACCCACAAGTACTGCTGCATAATTCTGTGCAAAACCAACACAGTGTTGGAAAATGTACAAATGCTTTTAAGAGAAATAAAAACTCTCCCATAAAAGATCATTTCAGAGTCTGAGGGCTCCCTTCTGTCCCCTTTAGTTGTCAACCATCTTCAGTCCTTTAAAATAATCAGTAAAATCTTCACCTCTTACCTAAAACATGCTGGTAGCCAGTGTAAAGAGGCTAGAACAGGAGTGATGTAGTCACATCTCTTGGTTCCTGTTGACCTACTGAACCCCATGACCCACCATCAGCTTTGAAAGGCAAGTTATCTTTGAAAAAATACACCAAAATCCCACCATTTATCAGAGCCAGACAATATGAAATCATTGAAATCACTTCATTATCCAGGTCTGATTCAAAGTTTTGCCAAAAATAAACTGTTTACTCAAACACATATAATGTAAATATATATATATATATATATATGTGTGCATTTCTTGGCACAGCATACAACCAAAATTCTGAGACCTTTCAGCTGAACTGGAGGCAAAGAGAAGTATAGGAACATATGAGCATGTGACAAATAAACTCTTGAATAATAAGAATTGAACTTGTTAAATGCGTATAGCATGTGAAAATCTCTACTTTCCAGTATTAGTAACACACATGGACACCTGGGAAAATGTTGTACATATCGACTCCAGGTTTTTTCCATTTTAAAAACACTAATAAGAAATTCAACTTTATTTTTCTTCCTTTTTTATGATTTATCACATTATAACTATGTCATATTTCAGAGAAGACAATTTTGAGTTCCCTCTACTTCCAGCTATGGTTGTGCTGTTTCTATAGAGCAGCAGGACTTTATATTGCAGCACAAGTGAACCCACAGTGTGTAAAAATGTAACAGGAGCCAAACACGTCCAGAAGCTGCCTGTGGTTCAGAGCGTTAAAAATGTTTCTAGAACTTTAAAAACACGACTGTACAGGCTTTCTGGTGTGCTGCTCAAAACTTACATTACTTGGAGCCTTTCATATGTGGAAGACCTGCTTATATAGTCACAGCTAACTAAGACTCAAATGGCCTTTAAATTCTGTAAGTGCTGTGATTGTTGTTAGTTTCCTAAAACACAACCTGCAGCTTCTCAGCATTTCCTTCACCGAGTGTCTCTTTCAACACACAGCTTTAAACAGACCATCCTAAATAGTCATGTCTTAGCAGAGGAGCCAATCCCAGCTAAGCGTGTTTGATCTGACTTCAGTTTTAGGCAGAACTAGTGAATTGCAGCAGACTGCACTTCTGACTGCTTAACCACTGGATTATATGTCAGAGGCACTAACACATAAAATCCGAAATAAGATGAAGCCTGAGGCTCCATCTCAAACCCAGAAAGGCTTTTCTATTTTGGAATCATTCCTTGGTACAGTATTCCTCGAGCTGTGGGACCATGTCATTCACGTTGAATTTATAAGAACTTCCTCTTCGGTTGTGTTACATTGACAATAACACAGTGTCAAAAACACAATTGTCTGTCTGGCTGTCTGTAGACTGTCAGTCACTGAGGTCACGGTAATCCTATGTGCTTTAGTAGAAGGAAGCCTCTTGGATGGGAGGTGAAATGTCCTTAAGAAAAAGAAATCCAGTTGCCTTCTACTGAAGTACTAAGGATTACAATGGTCTCAGGTCTCTGTGGTAAAACGGCAGCTTTATGTCCCAGTGATAGACACCAATAGCAACAAGAAAATTGTTAAATTAAATGTTCAATAGTTAGACGTAAATGTTTGCATGAACCAACTCCAGCCATGCTCCTTGTCTGGCTCATAAACAGCCAATCATTTCGCTTGATTAAAGAGTCCCTTCGCCTCCAAATTGTTCTCCCTGTTGGCTTCTGTGCAGGTCTCCCAAGGTGCGCTAGTCTGGCTTTCTTTATTTAATCAGTTATTGCATTATAATGGTGTCATGTTGCCCAGAAGACAGTTTTGAGTTCTCTGTCCTTCTAGTCATGGCTGTGCTGTTTCCATAGAGTTCCAGGACTTTTTATTTAGGTGAAAATGAGCCCACAATGAGTAAAAATCTGAAAGAACATCCAGAGACTGCTTGCAGTTCAGAGGGTCCATGCGCTTTCAGGTTTTACTTGTTTTGTTTGTTAAACCCTCTAAAGCCCAAAACTCACTGATAAGTTTAAAAGACATATTATTTTCAAAAATAAGTCATCAAAATTACACCATTTATCAAAGCCAGAAAAAGTAAGTAATATATATATATATATATATATATATATATATATATATATATATATATATATATATATATATATATATATATATATATATATTTTTTTTTTTTTTTTTTATTTATTTTTTTTTTAAAGCAACATACAAATTTTCCTGGAAATGTTGACAAATCTAAACTTAAAATCGTGTCTTAATACATGTTCCATTTAAAATTTCACCCAAAATAGATTGTTTTCATGAGTCAGTTTGTGTAAAAAACTAAAGACCTTCTGCTCTGGAACAAAATCTAGAACTTTTTGACTGAACTACTGGCTGTCCTTACATAGAGTAGATAGGAGAGAAGTATGGAAATAAATTTAAAAAGTAGCAACAAAGAAAGTAGTATGAAGAGCCATTATCGGTAACCTGTTTGGGCATTTTGTTGTTTGTTTTTTCGTTTTATTGTCAGTTGTTGTGCTGCTTCATTAGAGGTGCAGATTTTATACTGCAGTGAATAATGAGCCCACAGTGAGAAAATAGTGTGGAAACTGCTTCTTGGGGCTCTTGGGGTTAATGTGTATTCAAGAGGGGTTATTCTTTTATCCTTACTTGTTTTTATTTCGGTGTAATTTTCTTTTACTGCTGTGTTAATATTAAAATATACCTATGTGTCGTGAAAAAAAAAATAGCCTGTAGTGGTTAAACTCATAGTAAGATGGCTAAAATCAACTTTCTATCTCCTGGTTTTAAAAATAGATCATTAAAAATGGTTACTAATTATCAATATCGACCTGAATGAATCACTGTCGTGAGAAGTTTTTGAGCTTTGAGCGAAATTGTGACAAATTCTTGGAATAACATTGTTATTTTTAGGCTCATGTTTCAAATCAACACAACAGCGGTCACAAACAGCAGCTTCACACGTTGTCCAAAAACAACAAAGAGTGAAAATTACCTGTGAAAGCTCAGCGTAATGTTCCTGCAGATGTGCGTGCAGATGTGTGACCCTCTCAGAAGCTCGGGTATCCACAAACTTCACACAAGTGGTACATGTCCCCCTGTGCCTGAAGACAGTGCAGTAGCTGGGTATCATTATGCTCCCACGACGCTTTTTGTCCCTAATTGCACCCTGTCACCCTGCAGAGAACAAATACACGAGCAAAAATGCACAAAAGGCTTGTACTCGTCTGCGTGTTGTGTGTCACGGTCCTTTTGTTTCTGTAAGGAAATGATTGCGGGCCCTTTTCTTGTTTCGTATTACAGCGAGTTCAAACACGGGCGGAGCACAGGAAGGAGTAGCCGACAATGAGATGTGACAGCTGCGGCAGAAGTGCGTGGACCACATGCTGGGGTCGTGCCGAGGCTGATGTGTCTTGCAGAAAGTGGGTGGGTGCGGGTTGGAGGCTGCCGCTCTGCTCCGGCCTTTCTGTTCTCCGGATAATGAGAGAACCAGCGACCTGCGTTCCCGTGTTCGAACACGCTCCCGTTAGCGCCACACACACACACACACACACACACACACACACACACACACACACACACACACACACACACACACACACACACACACACACCCAGGCTGCAGGCCAGTGCAGTCTGTCCCAGTGTGTGAGCGACCCTGTCTGTGTGTGCGATAATTATTCTCTAATGAGCGCTGCTGTTAGCACATTAAAGCGAGCGGCTTCGGAGCCCTCCCTGCGCGTGCGTGTCTGTTTGTGTGTCACGTGGAAGTGCGGTTGCGTTCCGAGTAAAGTCAGCGTGCGTCTTCACCTTGTCTCTTCTTATCACAGGGCGACCGTTTGCATTTTTACTATGCGGAACTAATGCGTGTTTGTGTTTGTGTCAAAGCGAGAGAGAGGGAAATACAGTCCAGACGGTAAATATTTAGACACTCGCACGTTTCTTATTCTCCGGGCTCTGTGCTGCAGCGTATTCAATTTAGAATAAAATAACGGATGCTACATGAAAGTGCCAAGTCTCGGCTTTAATTTGAGTGGGCTTACATCAATATAGAGACAACTGTGTGGGAGATGTAGCCCTTTTAACACATAGTGCCCAAAGTCATTGGGAAAATAAACATGAAGTCAAGCTAAATTATCATATCAAATGTTTTGTGGAAAATCCTTCGCTGTCAACGATTTGCTGAAGTCGTCGACTCACAGATGGTTCAGGATTGTGTTATTATGTTAGAGCACCACTGTGTTTGACAGATGGTCTTACCATGGTCTTGGTATGTTTTGGGTCATCAGCTGTCTTTTTTCCTCCATACATTTATCTTTTGATTAGTCTGATAGAGGTTGATTTTTGTTTGTTTTTGGGTGTGTTTGTGATCTACAATTCGGTCTTTCTCATTTTATGGTTTACTGGAGATTTTTATGAAGCCCTGGTCATGAAAAAAACATGTACAGTTCCTCTAAAAAGGCTTTACCACCCTTGAAAGTTTTCGTCTTTTATTGGTTTGAATCACCGTCAATAAGATTTAGCATTTTGGACAACAATTTTACCCAAGAAAAGACTCTTTCATGTCAAAATGAAAACAGATTTCTCCAAAGTAATGTCAATTAATTGAAAATATAAAAGTAAAATAATGATTGCACAAGTATTCACCGCCTTCAAGTCAGTATTTAGTTGATACACCTTTGGCCACAATTACAGCATTTAGCCTGTGTGGATATGTCTCAGTCAGTCTTGAACATCTGGTTACTGCAATTTTACCCCATTTGTCTTTACAAAACTGCTTAAACTCTGTCAGGTTGCACAGGGATTGTGACTGAACAGCCTTTTTCAAGTCTAGCTACAAATTCTCATTTGGATTCAGGTCTGGACTCTGGCTTGGCCACTCCAGAACATTCACCTTGCTGTTCTTTAATCCCTTTCTGTGTAGCTTTGGCTCTAGGCTTTGTGTCATTGTCTTGCTGCAACACAAATTTTCTCTTATCATAGTTCTCTTGTGCACGTCTTCAGGTTGTTCTCCGGAATTTTCCAATATTTTCTGCATTATTTTGCCCTCTACCTTTACAAGCCTCCCAGGGCCTACTGCAGAGAAGCATTTCCACATCATGATGCTGCCACCACCGTGCTTCACAGTTGATATGGTGTGTTTGTGATGATGTGCAGTGTTTGGTGTCTGCCAAACATAGAACCTAAATTCTGAGTCTCCCACATGCCTTTAGGCAAAATGTAGCCAAGATTTAAATAGTTTTTTTTTTTCCCAACAATAGCTTTCTCTTTGCCACTCTCCATTTTGAAGGGTGAAGAACAGCCAGCTGTTGTTGTACGCAGTGTTTCTCATCTCAGCCCCTGAAGTCATAACTCTTTCAGAGGAGTCACAGGTGTCTTAGTTAAACTGACCATGACTGAATGCTGAAAAGCAATAAAATGCTCCCAAGGATGGTGGATGCTTTTTAAAGGCACGGTACATCCTCGAGAGCATTCTTAACTTGCTGTGCAGCCATAAAGCGTTTGTTCTTCAGCACCAGCCATCATGGTTGCCTTGTGAAATAAGTTTGATGCTATATTTTTGTCATGAAAATGTATTTCCTTCATTTATTCCGGTCAGAACGCTGGACTAAAATAGTGTTCCATCTCCCACGTTAGAACAGATGTAAGTGTATTTTATCCACAGGATGCCGTCTCCTGAAAATGGTTTACTGAGCATTTGTGTATGTTTGTTTGTAAATAAAATGACTGAGAAGAGGAAGGATGAGTGCCATCTGTCTGCACAGGACATCTTTAGATTCGGCCATGAAACTTCCCATGCTACTTTAAACAGTTTAAACACACACAGATTTTCACAAACTATAGAGAAACTGGTCAGACACACCTGAATATGTAGATGTATGCTGTAGGTGTGTTCTTTGTTCCTGGATCTGAGTAATAATAACTTCATTTACTCATTCATTCTCTGGGGTCTTTGTTTCAGGAACAGATGGTGTTTTCCATCATATGAATGGAGCTCAATGTGCTGAAATGCAGAAGAGCTTTCATTCTGGTTCCTATTTTTCTCCCTTCACTATCAATCATGGCAATATCTGAAACACTATTGCCATTTCTTTTTTAAAAAAACACCATTTTGTCACCATTATTCAAAGCATAATTATCCGGATTATAGTTGATTTCCCAGCCAGAGCGCTGCTAAAAGTCACATTTTCTCTTCTTTTCTTTCCATTTCGCCCCTTTCACCATCCCTCTTCCCCTCTGCAGCAGTACTTCACGCTCCTCATCATCACAGACGGTGTCATCAGCGACATGGATGAGACCCGCGACGCCATTGTACAGGCGTCTAAGCTGCCCATGTCCATCATCATCATCGGTGTGGGCAACGCAGACTTCGCTGCCATGGAGTTCCTTGACGGAGACGCCAGCGTGTTGAGGACCAACACGGGAGAAGAGGCTGTTCGGGACATCGTGCAGTTCGTCCCTTTCAGAGATTTCCGTAATGTGAGTATTGGTCTAAGTACTATAAACATACAGACACATAGAAAGACAAACCAAACCAAAGGCGTTTCAACAAAGTTTCATGCTGAAGTTTGTGTTGTCCTAAATTTTGATGTCAAGATTTTCATTTTACTAGAAATTTGTATAGCTTCCAAGTGCCGGTTATCGCTTTCCTTGAATACTGATCAGCACTATTCATATCAACACTTGGTAAAAATGTGTCCGTTTTGTGTTTAAAGCCTGTTTCTGCAGCCCCAAAGAGGCTGAAAATTATTATTGCAAGTATTGTTGTCATGGTCATAGTCTTAGAATGATTTTAACTGCACTTTAATGTGCTCACTGGATAGTTTTGCACTTCACTTGATTAACCAAATTTTATATTTGGTGGTACTCCTGATAAACAAATGCGAAATTTTAATCATAAAGTGTAGTTTACACTATAAAGTGTAGTTATGCTACATATTATTATTATTTTCGCCCCTCTGAGGCTACACATTACACTACAGGTTTTATTGGTGCCCCGTGTGAGGCAGTGTTGTGCTACACATATGAGATATATGAAACATATGAGACTGCCTTCAGTACACTGCAGTTCCACCACATAAAAAAATACCATATTGAGATGTTAACAAATAAAAAAATCTTGATTTACACTAGACCAGATCTTTAAGAAGCTGAAATACACATAGGGGAGCAAATACTGCCATAAATGCTTTGACTTTGTTGAAACATGAATATTCAGAACACACACAACCATCTCTAAACTTTTAAAAGTTAGTGTTGAATCATCCATAAACCAAATGGGTCCCAGTGAAATTTGATGTCTTCCACTCACCAAACTAACGTGTCAACCTGTGATTTACGGTGTCACTTTGACTCCATCTTAGGTCTGCAGTAGAGGCCTTACCTAATGACATGCTGTTATACTGTCTGAATGTGAACGCGTTACTAAAATGGCAGAATGTTGCTGCTCAGGTTGCAGCTCATCGCACACACAACACTCACAGTATCCACTCTACGAGGGTGGCTGCTTGGTTATCTCAGACTCAGCAGACACACTGTGAGTCGTGTTGTGTTGATAAGCAAACAGCGCATGTAAAACCTGTTAATGAGAGTTTACACATGTGTGCTGCAGGTGAGCGCACGGGTTAATTAGTGTGTGCACTTTTTCAGGCTGTGCACAGGAGAGCTCATTTAGTGCATTTTGGGGCTTTTTGTCATGTTTCCATGTGTATGGTTTGCCTGTGTGGGCTGCTGGTGGGCGAGCTGACTTCCTCTGTAGTGGGAGGAACAGACAGTGTTTTCTGGCCTCATTCCAGGTTGGTGGGAGATTGAAAGACAGCAAATGACTGAACACAGAGGAAGAGGGAGAAATGAGGCTGAGAAAATGTAGAAATTACAGTGACCTGACATGATGAGCTGTGCTGGGCACACTGACTTTCACCACAGATTGTTAGAAAGTTGCTATAGTTGATGGTGACTCTGAAATACTCTGGAAGTTAGCAGCTTTTGTTGAACTAAAATGCAATAGTACTGTAGAAATACTTCATTACGAGAAAAATTGTGCTTAAAGTGCAAGTAATTCTGCAGAATTCACAAAAAATGTAGTTTACTTAATTGTAGTTATTGATGCAGGAGAATTTATTAGCGGACTAATAAAGGCATTTTTAAACTGACTGTTATCTGCAAACCTGAACCTGATTCTTTGTTTACATCTGCACCACCACAATTTGTAGCAACATGCAATGATGAAAATGTGGAATAATTTTCTTAATATATGCAGCATTATCAATCAATATTTGATTAATTGATAACACGAATTAAGTATAGCAGAAAGTCCTTCTTTGATAATGTTGCTGTTTTAGCTGATAGACACATGATTTAGGCCACAAGGACACTTTTGTTTCATATTCTACTGATATATAGGAAAACTTTTCTAGTTGATTTCAACTTTACTCAAACCTATGAGCCCTGGCTAGAAGTCATTAAGCATCACAGAAGTCTTTGTCATGGTGCCTCATTGGTAGCTAAACCCCAAAATGCTTTGCCAAAATGAATTTGCCTGTAGTGCCAAGTGCAAACAATCAAGTGTGTATTATCCAAGGAAATGATATCAGATGAAATTGGCAGATTAAGTAATAAATGACTTGGATATGACTGGATTTGGGCAGAAAAACTTGATTGGGACATCCCTGATGTGTACATTAATGCAGCTGGTAAGTGTTTTCAGATGTTTTTTTTAACTTTATAGACTACTGGATAGCTTGTGATTGTTTGTCTTTGTATGTAGCCCTGCGACAGACTGGCATCCTGTCTAGGGTGTCCCCTGCCTTCGCCCGAGTCAGCTGGGATAGGCTCCAGCACCCCCCGCGACCCTAGTGAGGATTAAGCGGTGTATAGATAATGGATGGATGGATGGATGGATAGCTTGTAAATTTAAAAGGACACATTTATACATAACAATTTATGTTGTACTATTAATCTGAATCTTTAAAGTAAATAGTAACTAAAGTCATTAGATGAATGTCGTGTAGCAAAAAGTATGTTTCCTTCCTCACTGCAGTATATCAAAAGTACAAAAAATGGAAATACTCAAAATACAAGTGCTTTTAAATTGCAATTCAGACAGGACTTGAAGTGTTATTTTCCACCACTGATTAGAAAGTAACGCATGTACTGTAGTCAGCACCTGCTTTGAAGACCAGTTCATGAGAGCAAGCACAGTGTAAGTAAAACTTCATTCAAGTTTCTAAACCAGGGTCACTAAATGCATCATACTTACAAAGAAGACAATAACAAGCTTCTGAATCCATATTTCAATCAAAGACAAGTACAGTTATTTAAGAATGAGAACAGAAAGTTTACATTAGTAAAACAACCTTGAGAATAAATTGTTTGAAGATGAACAGAGTTTTCTGATCTGTAATCTTGGAGCAAAAAGCTCAGCCGCCTTGAGTCGCTGCATCACCAGGAGCTCTACTTCTGATTAATGCTTTGAAAAGAACTAGAATCACTTTATTTTTAAGCCTAAATTTAGCAGGAAGCCAGAGTGAAGGCGGCACCAGGTTGATATGGGAACTCTGTGGAGTCTTAATTAGTAATCACGCAGCAGACGTTTGAGCTAATGTAACTGTGCAACAGCTTATTTGCTTTTAAGAAGACAGAACACTTCAAAAGTGAAGAGATGAGGAAACAAAGCAATGGGCGCTTTGTTTTGGCTGTTAAAAAAGACAAGAAGGGACAAAGGTATTAACTGAGAAGAATGGGACTGAGTAACTGATTAGAGGGGTTTCTGGAAACCAGCTTTGAGTGAGGAACAGGGAAGCGGTTGTATATTTTTCAAAGGGCTGGTTTTAAATCACTGTGACGAACTGCAGGATGCTCTGAGCGATCCAGACATTGAAGTCATTAAGACATTTGTGCTGAGGGTTTAAAAGTTCATAAACTATTTCATAAATATATGGACATAGCTGTGATAGAAGAAGCAACAACACTGCCAGATAGTGTGCGTTGAAGGGGAGAATTTAAGTGGTCCCAGGGTGGAGCCTTGAGGAACTCCACAGGTCAGTTAACAGAGACATAAATATTTAGTATAGCATTTAACTAGACTGACAGCTTGGTTGGTCAATAAATTGTATTATTTATCTTATTTTATGGGTTTTGGCTTCAGGTTTTAGAAACTAGCTGCAAAGATTTGCTGTCATTTGGATGCCAGAGCAACACAGGCACAAGTATTATAACCCTGAGTCTTGATTTGTATTTGACTATTGCTGGGTAAAGTGTCATGACTTATTTCCTGTCAAGGTTAGCCTCTGTTCCTCTAGATCCTGTAACTTAATGCAATTTCCATTTCAGCAGGTTTTTTTTTTTTGTTGTCCCTGCTGTATACTTTACTTATGTTTGTTCCAGGCCACCCGGAGCATCATTGGTTGGTTTGTAGACTACTGTTTTGAGGCCTCACGTTTGGCATTTAGCCATCACCATCTTACTCTTTTGAAATCAAACTTAACAAGCCTGGTGTGGATCTGATTGAAAACATCCCGTCCTAAAATATACAATCTGACTTCTTTTTGCAAACAGAGGAGACACCCCCTGTTGGTTTTTAGAAAGAATGCACAGAGTTTCTTCAAATTTAGCACTCCTGTTTACTTCGACTCGATGATGAAACTGTTAGATTTTGGTGGTCAAAGGTCACTGACAAAATGTTAGAATTCATGCAATAGTTATGACAACATCTCACAAAAATAGCATACAATGATGACACCACAACAACACAACTCAGGAACAGAAGGAGAGACTGTGACAAGACTTCACATTTGGCTGAATATTAAAGTGGTGACACTCATCTTGGGTGTCCACCTTAAAACTATGGTGACTGATTAGATCTTCTCCATTGAAGATATATGCAAAGCATCCATGTGTTACTATCTATAACTTCTTTGCAGCAACATCCATTATGAAGCATTATCTACTGTGATGGCTACAGGTTTGTACGCTATCAGAATCAATTTTATCGGCCAAACATGAACACATACAAAGAATTTAACCCAGTTTTTTTTTTTTTTTTTTTGCTTGTTTCTGTGGATGGACTGGACAAACACGGATATAAACTGCAACTTGACTGGTTGGTGGAGGTGTACAGCTGTAAGGTGGTAATTCTAGTTAGACTTCAGAATTGGTACAAATGACAGTGAGATTTTGAATGAAGTTGTCTTACATCTGTAACAGAGCCTGGAAGTTCCTGTTTCCACTCTGAGTTGTAATTTGTTTCTGTGGGGGCTGATGAGGCTGTTCCACACCAAACTGGGCAAGCCATTTTTATGACTTCATTAACAGGGGCTTTATCATGTTGAAATAGCAACAAGCCGTCCCAAAACACTGCACATGTAGATACGATTGTCATACTGGAAAAGTCATTTGCATTAGTGGTAAAAGAGCACAAGAGGCAATCAGAAGTATGCTGACCTTTTCAACCCTTCAGCGTTTTTGTAGAAGTTAATGTTCTATTTTAATCTCTTTCTCCGTCAGGCACCCAAGGAGACCCTCGCCAAATCCGTCCTGGCCGAGCTGCCTCAGCAGGTCACCCAGTACTTTAAACAGCGGAATCTACCACCAGCCAACACGGCGCCAGAGTGAGACGGAGCCCAACAAGCTGTACAATAGCTCAACGAAACCTCTCTTCTCGTTAATACAGAACAACAGTATGTATGTCAGCTGTGAACTAAAAAATAAATCAAACATTGAAGACATTCCTGTCATTATATTTGCAAAGTTTTTACTGGTTACAGAATGTTTGGTCAGTATCTAGTGTGAATCCATCAGAAGTGATATTCTTTGTTTCTTTAAGCTAAAGATCTACGACGGTGAAGGACCTTGCATGTGTAAAGAGTCCAGATAATATGCAGGTTAAAACGCTGGCCATTTTTAGACAGATGAAAAATGATTCATCGAGATGTAGAGTTTTCATTTTGCTTTTTGCATGTGTTTGTGTCTTGTGATTGATACCATGTGATACATACAACTCCTTTGTGTGAAGTCCTTTCTAAGCTGAGCTGTATCAGTGGTTGATTCCTCTCCCGTTGTTGTATGGATCCTTTTTGAGGTAGCAGATCAGATGAAAGCTGTTTGTGCTCATGTGTGGTGGTCTGACGGACTCAGCAGAGCACGATTTCTTCACCCCGTCACCGGAGGGAGGTTTTTATTTAGAAGCTTTGACCAGCAGTGGTCTGAGAGGTGGGTTTAACGCTAATCGAAGAGGACGGACTCAGATTAAAATGGGGTCATAATGGCAGCTGTAGCACTAACACAGAATAGATGTGGGATACTGTGGGAACTCATTAGGCTGTTAAATATGGGGCCATTTTGCTAGCTTTTGCAAAATCCTTGTATTTCTTATGACTTTGGTTCATCCTGCATGTCGCCAATATCTACTCACTGTTTACAAACCGATGCTGATGAACACAGACGCGTGATGTTTTAGGGGTTTTTTTTTGGCCAAATTATGTATTTATCAGATTCTGTAAATATTTTATGAGATTCTCTTGAAAGGAAATGAAGTATTACACAACAAATGAAGATGTAACTGTCAGAGTTTTAAAGAGCAGAAGCAGAGAAGCTTCTGATATGCATATATATCGAATGTATATTTCTATGATGCTGTTTGTGTTATAAGCCAACGTTTCTGCCATGTTTTTAATGTACTTTTTATGCAGTGCTGAATTGTGTAATTAAACAACCACGTGTATTGCTGTGTATCTTTGTATTAAATGTGTTCACTATTAATTTTATAAAGTTGTGTCTGTGTCCATGTGCAGGTTAATAAATGGAAAGAAAATCACGCGCGCTCAGTGTCTCTGTGGATGTTAGATCAGCTCCGAAAAAATACCTGAAATGACAGCAAAGACCTGCAAAATAACCAGAAAGTGCTGCAAAATCAGTACAAAGCAACATGAAGTGACCACAAAGAGACACAAACTGACTACAAAGAGATAAAAATCTCACCACATCAGGATGCAGATCTATTACAAAGATATGCAACACAAACATGGAGATGCAAAACAGCTGCAAAGTGAGTAGAAAGAGATGCAAATTGGACACAAAGGGTAGACAAATTACTACAGAGATGAAAAATGACTACGGAGATGCAAAACAAGCAAATAGAAACACTAAACACCTAAATCAGAGACAAAACTACTACAGAGCCGTATGAAATGGCTACAACAACATGCAAAACAGCAACTGCAGAGATGCAAGCTGACTTCAAAGGAATGCAAAACCACGACAAAAGATGTTGAATTATTACAAAGAGATGCAAAATGACTCCAAAGAGGCACCAAGTTTCCATGTATTAGAGGAGAGATTGTTGTATAGAAACAGAATTGTGGGTGGTGAAAAAGACACTTGCAGCAGATCTGTCTTTAACTCCACATGACTCACTGATTTTTTTTCCTGCTGATTTTGCTTGGGCTGAGATGATAATGAATTACAGGCTGCCGCTACCAGTTAAGAAGACTCAGCTGACACAAAACGCTGCATCGAGAAGAAACACGCAAAGAAAATATAACAATTCCTGCAAATATTCTTACAACATCACAATCATCCTACAACCTTTGTCTGTGGATCTCTTGTGGTTCAGTGCCTCCGCCTTGAACGCACTGTAATGATTGCCAGATTAAAAACAAATGTGACTGCTGGGGGACAGATTTTCATCTTGTGCTTGCTACGCCTCGAGACTCAAATCCCCTACTGATATTTTCTTTGTGTATGTTAGTTATATTATTTGTTGTCATGGCAACTCCCTTCACAGCTACAACGGTGATGCTGAGCTTCATCTGTCGGTTAAACCCAAGAAAAGCTGCCTTAATGATGCCGGTGAACTGACCACAGACAAACCTCGTTACTGAACATGAACACAGGATGAAATTATCTCACGGTCTCATCTTCACACTGTGTTTACACAAGCTTTGAATCCGTCTCATACCTCCAGAAACACACACTTGGAGAAACATTTCTTCTGCCGAAAGACGACGAACACTGGAATGTTCTGGTGGTTTAATCGCACCGGGAGACTTTACATGTGCGAGCTCACCTTGAGTGCCATCCTGTTTTTCTCCCTCAAATGAGTTAATTGAGCTCCAGATGCACAGTTCTCCTGCCAAGGTCTTAATGAGGGCTGAATATACAACCCAGAATCCAGTTATCTGAATATAGTTTTGATGTATTCCAATTTTGCACATTAGTTTTATGACCCACGTTGGTTCGTCTCTGATCTGCAGTACTGTGCAGCATGACAAGTTCAACCACTGTTATAAAGAACTGTCTTTAGCAAAAAGCACAACAACTAGTCCTGCAACAGATGGTGTATGACCACCATAGGGCTCCGTTCTAAACATTTTGGGGTCTGTTTGGGATTATATAAAGAGCCAAAGGACACAAACAGTCTTGATTTGGTGAGATATGAAGTTATATGATGTTGTGACTCAGGTTTTCTGTAATTGTCACTTTCTCCATGTAGTTAAACACACCATCAAACCGCTTTTCAGATAATTCTGGAGCTGCGCAGGTCTGATTTGCAGCTACCGAACCCACCAATTTGTCAAGGTCTTTATTGTTCTCTTGTTTGTTTGTTTGTCTTTTGTTTTTTTCTCTCTCCCCTCATCCTAACTGGTTGAGGCAGATGACTGCCCTCCCTGAGCCTGGTTCTGCCGGAGGTCTATTTATAGTATATCTTTGGATTAGTTTTCATGTATAATTTTGTAGGATCTTAACTTAAATTTTTTAATTTAGTCATGTAGTTTGTTAGAGCTCCTTTTTTAGAGTTAACAATAGTCACATTTGTTATTAGTCAATGCTATGTCTTACCTGCAGCTCTCTTTGGTTAGTTCCACTGTACCTGTTTTGATGCCTTTTTTTAACTATCCACCCAGAATCCATCCATCCCATCCATCCATTATCTATACACCGCTTAATCCTCACTAGGGTCGCGGGGGGGGGGCTGGAGCCTATCCCAGCTGACTCGGGCGAAGGCAGGGGACACCCTAGACAGGTCGCCAGTCTGTCGCAGGGCCACACACAAAGACAAACAAGCACTCTCACACTCACACCTACGGGCAATTTAGAATAGTCAATTAACCTCAGCATGTTTTTGGACTGTGGGAGGAAGCCGGAGTACCCAGAGAAAACCCACGCACGCACAGGGAGAACATGCAAACTCCATGCAGAAAGATCCCAGGTCTGAGCTGGGACGTGAACCAGGGACCTTCTCGCTGCAAGGCGAAAGCGCTAACCACTACGCCACTGTGCAGCCCACCCAGAATCCAATAATGCAATTGTTAGAAAATGCAGAAAGTTATTAAGTGATGAGCTATTGAACATGAGAGTAGGTGCCACAGACAGAAAAGTATCTGCACTGATTCAGCAGGGACAATATTAAATGAGAATGCTTCTTCTCCAGGAGAATAAACATTTGACAGAAACACAGAATGCCTGAAAACCTTGGTGCCTTGTGTTCCATTATATTTTAAATGATCACTTAGCGCCTGAATTTAGTGTTTTCTTTCACATAAATGAAGATATTTTAATCATGAATGGAGACAAAGGCACAAATTGGTGCATAAAAATTTACAAGAATGCAGGAAAACCTACGCCCATGTTTTCTGTCAGAGCCTTGTGTATTTGTAAAGAGGCACTTGTGTAACTACCAGGTTTAGATACTAAAACTGATTCATAAAAACTCAGAATTCCCTTTGCATAGCACTGCCAGGAACAGGGACGCTGCTTAACTGTTCTTTGTTTTTAAGTAATGTCTAATAGTGAATTTTCATTTGCATTTTTGGTTCCATTTCAGAAAACAGTTGAAGCTTTAAATGGTCCCTGATGCAGTTCTGTTTATTTCTTTGATTTAACAGCACCCATAAGACCATTTCTCCTTTTAGTTTCTCTCACATAGTTATTTTTTTTCCAAACACCAAAGCTCTGTTGTTACTAAATAACTGTATTTTACCAAAAGCACCTGGTTTAAGGTTGTTTCATTCTCCCTAAGAACAACGACGCTAAACTGAAGCACTCTTACAGCTCTGTCACATACATATTCCATCATTCCTGCTTCAGCAACTTTTTAAATGATCGAACAAGCTATTAAAGTACTTTCTTATCCGGTGGTTTCCATCTGAGAGTGAAAGCCTGCAACCCCAAGATAAATCTAAGGGATCATAACATGACTGTGATAAGGATTTCTGACAGTTCTCTCTAACTTTTGCTTTTTTTTCTTGTTAGAGCTTTACCTTTTCAGGCCTCGAAACCCGAAAATGAAACATCTTGAACAGGAAAAGCTTGATGTAATGAAATGGTATTTGATGGTGCCTGGAGGGTACTTGACAAAAAAAAAAAGGATGAATCACTGCAGTGCATCTGCCTCTTTCCTTTCAGTGCACCAGGAGCTGCAAGAATTATTCTACACCAATCATCCACGTCATTAAAACCCATCTCGGGTGAAGTGAATAACTTAGATCGTCTCACAATGCAAAGTCCTGCTGGGAAACCTTGCTGGTACCAGACACCTCCAGAGGTCCCTCATTCATTCAGTCATGAATCAGAGCAGTTTTTGTGGCACAAGATGGACATACACAATACTGGACAGGGGGCGTTATTGAAAGAGGTTTTAGAATCCCTGGTAGATCACTTTTATTACCATTGAACTGGTATGATTGACTATGTAGGGCATAACATGGCCATTTCTGCAACACATTTCACATGGCTTCCTTCTTCCCTTCTCCTATTTTTAAGTCACCCTTTTCAAAATCCCCTTTACAATGGGAAACAACAACCTCTCAGCAACCTACTTGCATTGTGCAGTAAAACAGACCCATTTTCTTTCCTTCCTTTGGCGAATTGGCCATTTTAATGGATAGCTCGCCTTCCTGTGTGCAAATGTTCCACCAAAACAATTCAGTACTCTGCAGGGGCATCGTTGCTGCATCCTGGGCTAAGCACCACCCAAGACTGTGACTGGCTTAAAGAAATACAAACAAGCCAGAGCATTTTTTTCCCTGTAAAGCAGAATGATAACAAGGTGCAACCAGACCATTCTCCAGCACTGTTGCAGCCATGTGGAGATAGATTTGGCTATGCAAGACTATCCCTCCCAAAACGTTTGGTTGAAACTAGATAATGTAATCGTGCTTCTGCCTGTTTTATACCAACTTTGTGCTTCTTCCTGCTTTCTGACAACTGTGAGGTGAAAGGACAAAGCCATTTAAAGAAAGTCTAATCAGTTTTACCACAGTGGATCAAATGACTAAATTTAGTAATTTAGTGTCTTTCAGCTCAGTGTGTTGGTTTTACATTACGTAACTTTCAGATTTTGGTTTAGGCACTAATAGACAAGCAGACAATATTAGGAAAGTATTGAAGCATTTAGCAGCTAGTGCAGGGAAAACCAGAAGGAAAATGTAGAAAAAGAAATTAGAAATTTGACTCTGGCTGGTTGGTAAGTAACTGGGCTGCCCTCAAGTGGCTGCAAAGGGGAAAAAAAAAGGTTAATGCAGGTTTTAAGGATGGTTACCTAACAAATGTGCCTGACGCAGGTCGCTGATTCAACCCTGAAAATTCACGTACCTCCTTTTATACATGCTCACTGCGGATGCTCGCTGTGACAGAACAGCATTAAGGTGAACAAACCCTGATGGAGCCTTGGAGAGGGAACAAAGAGGTGGACTGAGGACAGGTAGAACAGCAGCAGTCCATTCAACAGGTTCTGGGCTGCCTTGGAGGGGGGAAGCCATTATATCTCTCCATCAGGAAAAAGCGACACAGTTCTGAGAGACTAAGAAAAGCACTCAGGCATGGAGCAGAGCGATGGGAAAGAGGGCGACACAGATAAAGACTCTAAAACAAGAACGAGTTGGACAGAACTCAGGAGACATGAAACAGGGTCGAGATGCAGATACTGAAGAACTTGGACGGAGAGATATGTAAATAATACCAGCGTTTAAGACAAAGGAGACCACAAATATAAATGAAAAACAGATAAATGAGGAGTTTGTACAGCCGTGTCCAAGGTCTCCACCTGTGTATTTGTGTGTAGCTTGTGTTCACAGCATAGCTACCAGCCTATGATACAGTTTCCACGACAACCCATTCTCTTCATCATCTGCAGGCAAACCTGTCTGTCTGCAAAGACAAAGAGAGAGCGACTGAGAGGAGCAGATGAACAGCACAGGGAGCAAAAGTTAACATTTCTGACGAAGGCGCTGATAAAACGAGATGGGATTCAGTGATTAGGACAGGCTGCTTCCAGACCTCTAAAAAAAACTCCCCTCATCTAAGATTTGTTCAGCAAGCATGGCCACTGATAGCTCCGGTTGGGGGAACAGTCGACCAATCAGGGTTTAGTAAGTGAAGCGTATACCTAGATAGTGAGCTGGTAGAGTTGGAGTGATAAGTCATACAACTCACTGATATTACCTCTTTGCAAATACAGTATCTTGATCACAAAAGCAAGGCTATCTAAGGGATCTGAAAGAATTTGTATGTTTATGTAGTGTTTGTGTATGAAATAAAATACTTACACATATGCCTCTGCTGGATCTGTTTAAGAAATAGTAACTGAAAAATTATTATAAATGCAATGTGACAATCACTTATCTGCTCCTAGCAAGCATTTTGCAGCATCAGGCTCAGAAGAATGAAGACAAACAACTTTGCATTACAGATAAAAGTGCAACGCCTTTTCTGTGTGTGGACAGACCGGTTTGTGTTGCACAGTGCTGGTGTTGCACGTGAAGGATGTGTAGAAGTTGTGTGGTTGATGTATGCAGGACCCAGCAGGAGCTTCACTATGCCTGTATCTGCCAACAAACATAAAGCTGCTTATGTACATGAACCAGGAGATTAACTGAATGCATGTGCTACTACAGTTATAATATATTCAAATACTCCAGAATGTGCTGAAACCAGTAGTGAAGTTACTTGATTGACTTACTTTTACTGACTTACTGGCAACAGTGAAATATAAACAGTGGCCAAAAATGCAGAGATTAAAAACAGATTTGAAAAATTATTAACTTTAACATGGAGCTGAATGGAGTTTTCCCGACAGGCATGATTAGAGTTCATCCTTGTACTCCAGGCGCCATCTTGTGACTATTTTTATAAACAGCTTGGAAATTTTGAGTCACAATAATTTTTCTGTAAAGTTTATTAACCCGTTTATCTGTTATTTTCTTGTGTTCCACAAACACACATACAGACTCATTCATTTAAATGCATTCAGTGAACATTACTGAGCCCAGTGAAATATACAGTTGTGTATATTGGTGGTGTTTGCTGGACCCTTTGATGGGATCTACATTTGTAATTTTGTAGGGTATTAACCTTTTTAAAAATGAGTCTTTTGAATTAGTTAACTACCATAATTAGTCAAATGAACTTGTAGTTCATTTAATATTGTAGATAATAGTTTATTGAGACAGATTCATTTTATACTATACAAACCATTTAATCAGGTAAATTTGAGTAATTTGAGTAGTAAATGTTTAAGTTAGTCAGCCTAAGTTGTATTATATATTATACTGTAGTATCTCAATCTTCGTATTCAAATTAGTCAGGTGAATTTTGAAAACATACATGGTCCGTGTACGGATCTGGTAATTGGATTTTCCGTTCTGAAACGGGTATTGAAAAACAAAAAATGAGTGGTTATTTGATTTCCGTTGTAAAATACAAAAATTAAAATTGAAATACAAGGCGTTTTTCCTTTTCATGATCAAAAATGGACATACGATTTTTTTTTTTTAAATGCTTTGATTTTCGTTTTATATTTAGAATAACAAGAAAGTAAAATCAGTCAGAGACAGAAACGAAAAAAGGTCAGTTTTTTCATTTTCTGAGACCGGAAGTGGTCATCCGCAAGTGTGGAGCCAAACAGAGGACGGTGCATAGACTGTACATACATTTTTTTCGTGAGTTTTCATGGTCAAAATGAGAGATCAGGTGGTCGATCTTAAAATAAATCAATACATTTATAGAGCGTTAAAGTTTTGCGAAGCCAGGGGCGGGACTACTTGATTGACAGTCTGGAATGATTGACAGGTCCTATGGAGGAGGTAGCAGAGACTCTGCTCTCCTCGTTTGGATTAATTCTGATATAACTGGTGGTTTATTTATCGGTGCGGCAGCAGAGCATTTTCCACAGACAGTTTTCCTGCCCGTTGGCTTGTTTTAACCAGTTTTCTACCTTCCGCTGATTCTACCAGCAGACACTGAAAGGACTCTGATAGTTCGGTAAGTAAATGTTTATTTTCGTATCGGTGCCGCTTTTAATGCACTTTATATGCAGCTTTAGTGTCAGATGTAATGTGTGCCATGCACTCCAGATGTTGGTGGAGTTTGTTTCAGTGTGTGTTGACCAGAGAAGAAAGTTAGCATAGTAAATATTAGCTTTAATGTTAGCGATGCTAACCGAGCTAGCTGCTCAGCCTGATTAAAGCTAACGTAGCATCAAGCTAACGTGTTGAGTTTCATGTAAACAGCTGAAGTGTGTTGTGTTCCTGTAATGTGGTTCATTAAGTTCTCAAAACTGTGGCTGGTTCACATTAATGTAACATTCAGGAAACTTAAATGTGATTAAAACAGTAACGTTAATGTTCTAGTTGTCAGTAATCAGCTTTAATTTGACACTAAAACAGACTGATAGTTTTAAATGACATCAGTTTCATTAATTTGTTGAAAATTGTCTCATTTGTTGTTGTGATGTTGCTGCTGATTCATTAAAAGCAGATGATCCGTGTTGAAGATATGTTTAGTTCTAGTATCAGAAGTACAAGAAGGAAAATGGAAGTTTAGTTCTGCTACATAAAAGATTTCAGGATTAAAATAACTAAATGAGTCTTTATGCCTCAAACTTTATTTTTACAGTAAAGAAATAATGAAATAATCACAGATAATAAAAATATAAATAGCAGAGAAAACCTGAGAGAATAATTTCCTGAAAAGTCTGTGAAGGAAAAGCAGTTTTTTATCCTGAAAGATCAGAATCCACTCCAACATCTGCATCTGACAGCATCAAGTCAACCAGAAAGAAAAGAAAAAAGAAAATGACTTCTTTCTGATCACATCTGTTCTGTCTGCTGCTGCTCACATTCTTCACATTTATAGTCCACTTTTAAAAGTTCAGCAGACAGGTGCTCTGCTTTGGAGTGTGACGATGTCGTCGGTGATGTGGAGAGTGAAGTTTCCGTTTCACCCACAGCGTACTTTAGGGCAGCCGGGTCGGACTTGATGTTTGAAATACTGACCAACACCTCAGATTTAACTGTCTGTAGTTCCCTTTTGATGGGTGTTAAACTTTCACTCAAAGCCGCCAGGAGCTGGGTCTTTAAAATAACCGCCGTCTCGTTACAGAGTGAAAGTAGCAGTTCCTCCTTAAGGTCAGAGATTGCAGCATCTGAGGGCCTCGTCAAAAGAAGACGTAGTTGATGAAGGCGTTCTGGAGCAGGACCAGAAAGACCACGACCAAGCAGCCTTGAGATCTTAGGCAGCGACTGCCTCGGGTGGGTGTCAACGGTGTTCATGGTCAGGTCTGTGGTAATCCCGTCAAAAAACAAAACAGAAAAAAATCTAGATTATAAATCAACATGTAACCAAAGCACTCTGTGTATAATGCCATAGTATAGGACGTAGTTCAGAAAATGTCAAAGTATAGTATACTTTTCAAGAATAACATAGTATGGCCTGTAGTTCATAGTATGGTATGTCGGCAAAAAAACCCAACTGATTATTATGTGGTTCAAAAAGTGCAAAATGATAGGATGTTGCCTAAAATTGTCATGTGTGATATGTGGTTCAAAAAATGTCATAGTGCAGTATATTGTCAAAATAGTATGTTTTTCAAGAAAACATCAGAGTATATGTCGTCTAAAAAATGCCATAGAAAAATATTTCATTGCACAAGTAAAAGTATAGTAATTTTTAAAACTGTTCAAATGCTTATATGTTGCTAAAACACAAAAAAACTAAAATAAAAAAAACATCATAGTAATATGTCAATTTAAAAAGCCTATGGTATAGTGTACCCAACGAACGTCATAGTATAGCATGTCACCCAAAAAACGTCATAGTATAGCATGTGGCTGAAAAAACGTCAGAAACAGAAAGACCACAAAGAAACACACTGATATACTCTCAAACGTTCAACCTCACAGCCTCAAAATATCTGTTTAGGAAGTGTTGTGTTTCTAAATTCTGCTGAAAGCACTGACAGACATTCTCTTACAAGGTTGTGTAAAAAGCAGCCTGTCCTCTGAGCTACTGAGAAATCTTCCTGAACAAAGTTTCTACGTGTAAATCGGCTCAACAAAATCTAAAGCCTCAGTCACAGACAACAGGTATTGCAAATTATAAACAACTTTCTTTGTTAACTCAGACTTTCTGCTTCAACCTCACATAAAAAGGGGAGTTTAACTCGTCAGGTGACTGAAAATGAACGGCTTGTGCAGTTCTAGATCCAAAAGTAGGATGTTTCAACTCATGTTTTACTACAAATACAAGCAATAATAAATAAATACAATGGCTGGTTGTTAGTTTATTCACTATTAATGTCACTTTATATACTGGACTGAACTTGAGCAGTGGAAAAGAGAAGGAATTTAATGAAATTATGGAGATTCAGAGAGGTAATGTTGCGCAATGTTAAGCGCGGTTTAATTCAAAGCAGCTGAATGTTAAACTTGTTTCAAACGGGTTTCAGTTAACCTTAAAGTAAAATAACATTTTTAAAAGCTAAAACACACAGCATAGAAATACAGGTTGACAAGTTCATTCTAATAATGACGGACAGCCGGGGCAGCAACTAACACAGGTGTTCAGCGGTAAGTTAGCCACCTGCGTTAATTAGTCCGCTAGCTAACTTAGCCGCTTAGCTAGCTAACGCGTCCGGACCAACTGCTCAAACACAACTCTTCACAAGTCGCTGACTTAACGTACAACAAGACAATGCTACTAGTTAGAAGTATTTATCTTCTTACCGTGTTTTACTCCAAAAACAAGGTCAACAGCAGCCAGCGATGCTACCACACGTGCCGACCATAGACATATATAGCACGCTGTCTTCTATAGAGCTATGGTCTGACCAATCACTGCTCTCTGGCTCCGCCCTCTGAGATTCTTGTTGTCGTTTGGCTCCACACTTGCTGATGACCACTTTCGGTCTCAGAAAATGAAAAAAACTGACCTTTTTTCGTTTCTGTCTCTTACTGATTTAATTTTTTTGTTATTCTAAAAATAAAATGAAAATCAAAGCATTTTTAAAATTTCGTAAATCCCTTTTTGATCATGAAAAGGAAATAGGCCTTGTTTTTCAATTTTAATTTTTGTATTTTAAAACAAAAATCAAATAACCACTCGTTTTTTGTTTTTCAATACCCGTTTCAGAACGGAATATCCAATTGCCAGATAAATACACGGACCATATATGTAGCCAGGTACATTTGTATTTTACATACCATTGTAAGGTCTTCACCTTTTTATCAAAATAATTCAGGTTAATTTGTAAAAAATTGTACACTCTTAAACTTAATATTTAAATTAGTTTTGCGCATTTCTATAGTATGTTATCTTGTAGGGCCTTAACCTTAATATCCAAAATATTCAGGCTAATTAATATTGGATATATTTTTGTAGAGTCTTTGCTGTAATAATAAAAAAGTCAGGTAAATTGGTATTGTAGATAATATTCTACAATCTTAACCCTAAGTTAGTCAAATAAACTTCTGCTATAGGCTACTGTTGTTGAGTCTCCCCTTAATATCTAAAATAATGAGATAAATGTATATCATAAATAATACTTTAAGGTCTTTAGGGTCCAAGTAAATATGTATTATTAATAATATTGTGAGGTCTTATCTTAATATTTAATTTGATCAGCTAATTTTATACAATAAATAATATTGTAGAGTCTTAACCTTAAAATTTAAGGTAGTAATTTAAGTTTGCATTTTATATGATATTGTAGGCTTCTTTGTTTTTTTACAGAGAGGAGTCTTGAGGTGCTCTGCTTCAGAAAATGGGGTCGGAACTGAAGTCGCACGTCGTTATATCGTGACGAGCCATTTTTTCAGTGACACAAAACGTCATTGATTTGGAGCCGTGATAGATCATCGACTAGCCAGGAGCTCGGTGAGTTTCAGCAACACTGCGCGTTATTTAGCACGAAATGGACCAAGAATAAAGTGAAACTGAGGCCAACTGGGTTGCGCATCTGAAAGTGTTGATTTTCCGACATGACACGATGTTTTGTCGCTGACAGCGGCGAGAGCAGCGTTTTCTAAGCTAACGATGCTAACGTTAGCCGAGGGGTTGCAGCACAACAAGGTATTTACAGCTGCAGCTTTAGCTCCAATGTCTCAACTAAAACAACAACAGAAAGCCTGGCAAATTCAAAATGAATAGCCTCGCTGTTTTCTTGTATTATATTCTACCATAAATGTGAACTTTCTGCAGCTGCTAACGTTGTTATCGCTGCCGTGGCTGACGGTGAGAGAATTAACAGGGCCGATAGACATAAACTAAACTGGTCCGTTAACATCAGAACCTGACAGTGTTTATCTGAGAGGTCCAGATGGAGACCATCAGTCACATTAGGGTGGGATAATGTCTTGTTGTTGGTCTCAGTTCATTTCTCTTAACATTCACTTATACTGGATATAGTGCAATGTAGAAGTACATAACTAATTTACTGTATAATTGGCCTTTGTATTTGAGCCTAGATTGATTATAACTTAAAATTATTGTTAAAGTTGTGCTTTATTATGTCGATAAAGCTTATAAAATAACTGCAGTTTATTTTACGTGAGATAAATAAGATTCCTATGTCAAAAGTGTCCTTGTTCTACCCAGGACACCCACCTTGTTGAGACATCACAGTGTGTCTGTCCAGCATTTTGTTTCTTTGTTTTGGCTGCAGGTTCTGGGTCAGTCTTGCATAATTCAGAATTTTGTCTCACTTGTTTCCAGAGCTTTTCAAAACAGGTTTTGTCCTGACAGTCTTTTAAGAGCACAAGACCTTAAATCAACAATTAAACCTAAATCATGTACACTTTAACTTACTAAAATATGTACAGACGTATTATTAATTGCATGTTTATATGCCTTTCATTGGCATTAATGTAAAATTCCTGAATTGCTACAAAATCAGTGTAAACATTTTCTTGAACAAGCGGTGTTTGTGCTGTTAAAATGTGTCTGTATGGGAACGATGGTGTGCTTCCTAAAAGAAGTTTTGCCAGAAAAATAGTAGCTACTGAATGTAACTCCAGTTTTATAAATTGCATGATCATAGCCATGTACTGTACTTCACTTTTAGTTGTGTGGAGCGGCCGGACTTTACTTTGTGGTGGCTACGCTTCGTGTTTGACGTGTTATAGTTTTCCTCACTCTATTTTTGTTGAAGGACAGTCCCTATGATCTGCAACTTTTTGAGTTTATTTAAGGTCGTCATAGAGAGCAGCAAAACCTTACAGATTCCTATAGTTGTTCAGTCCTCATCTACAGCGTAATGTAATTGTCATGTAAATATTAATTCTTAAACAAAATGCAGTTGTAATGTGGTCATTCACTTGTTTGCATTTTTTGTCTTGTGTGTGATAGACAGATTTTTACCAAAAACATAAAGTGTGCATCTACTGTAACACCACCATGAACATGCTTATACACAATTATGGTCAAATCTTTTATCAAACATATGTTTGTGTGAATTTCTGTCCTCATGCATCTCATCTCTCTTTTCATATTTTCTCAAAATGACAATTATCCAGTGTTTCTCATGAGACGGTGACATATTTGCGACTGACCATTTCAGGGATGTGGCCTCAATTCATCCTTTGCAATTCATTTCTAAACTCACCAAATTGCATTGCAGGACTTGAACAAGCAAACACAAAGAATGAATCTCTAAGAAAAGCTCTTTTATAAGGCTACATGCTGCTGCAGTAATCGTGGATGTGTTTTATAAACTGTCTTTAGAGCTTGGTGCAGTGAACAAGTTTTTGGTAGCTTTCCTTTTTCACTTTGAAGTCTTACAGAAATCCATCTCTAGAGCAAATGAATGTAATGATGACAAAAATCCAAATTGTGTCATAACTTTGTATTAGCATTGTTTTTTTTTTTAATGGCAAGATGTGCATCTATTCTGAACCGGCATCAGTGTAAATCTGTACTACTACAGCTCCTATGCTTTGATTATTGAAATATAGCTTTTATACAACAGATGCATCAATGAATTGTGGTTTTGGGTCATTGTAAACAATTAACACTGGCTTTTTGCAGAAGTCAGCAGCAACGATTTTTAAGGTTTTTTTCCTCAGAGAACACAAACTGATTTTTAATGGATTACAGTCTTTTTGGGCTGCATAGAAGAAGAATCAGTTGAATCCATGAACTCTCAGTGTGAGAGTTCATGGATTCAACTATAGAAATAGTAGTCAATAAGCAGCCAGTAGAAATGGAATGCATCCAATGTTGAGATGGAAAAAAAGTACTTTTTGGATTGACACTCACAGGCAAAGTGTGTGTGTGTATGTTTGTGTGTAGGGCGGTTGTAATGGCGGGAGGAGAAACAGCAGGCGTCGACCTCAGCAGGAAGTTTGTGTCTGAATCTGAGCTTGATGAGAGGAGAAAGAAGAGACAGGAGGAATGGGAGAAAGTGAGGAAACCTGACGATCCTGAAGGTAAGAAAACATACAATTACACACACGAAAACCTGTGAAATTCATACAGCTGTGCATGTAACCATGTACAATATTCATTTGTGTTTTCCTCAGAGGCCCCAGAGGAAGAATATGACCCACGTTCCCTCTTTGAGCGACTGCAGGAGCAGAAAGACAAGAAACAGGAGGAATATGAGGAGCAGTTTAAATTCAGTGAGTCTTTGTCATCAAGGTTTGAATTCATGTTTCAAGAGTAGCTCCTGCTCTTTACTTTAGAGATAAGGATGAATGACAGAAACAATCTAGCACATCAATACTTCTTGTTTTGCAATGCAATCCACCAGTTTTACACATCAAGTTCAGTTCACTCATTGTGATTCGTCCAACTCAGCCTGTAAAACTGTCTTTGGGGCTTGAGGAAGCCTGCAGAAAAAACCTGGATGGCTTCACGTTGAATCTGTAAATGTTTAACAGAAGAACTGCAGGTGTGGAATTTAATGAGGCTGTAACTATTGTTCAGCGCTAAAAACCTTCCCCAGGCTTCCACTTGGTTCTAATCAATAAAAGTCTTCTTTTGCCAAATCGGTTGAGCATACACACATGAATGGGATGAAATAATTGAACCATAAGGTGCTTCTAATTCTCATTAAGTAAAGGTTATGAATGTCTTTTTCCCTAATGAAGAATGTTAATCAGTTGCATTAAGGGAAACGTAGAATCCAACATCTCCTCTCCTGCATTGTTTTATAATCTGAGTCTGTCATTTTATTTCATAGATTATTCAGACAACAGTTCATTCAGTTCAAGCATTTATAAATGTTAACGTTTTGGCTTCTTTCAATGATTTTTGATTTTTAGATGGTGTTTTACTTCGGTGTTTTCTCTTCTGGTGAAGGTCACTTGTTTGTGTGTGTGTGGTTTTGAAGCAGGCTGTCATGGTTTGTTTCCTGAGAAATGCAGTCACTCTTGTGCCATGTGTTGAGAGCATGTTTCCATGGTGACAGGGAACATGGTGAGGGGATTGGACGAAGATGAGACCAGTTTCTTGGACGAGGTCTCCCGGCAACAGAGCCTTGTTGAGAAGCAACGCAGGGATGAGGAGAAACAGGAGCTGTTGGAATATAGAATATCCTTTATTGTGTGTTTGTGTGTGCAGAAAAACATTTTAATTAGCTGCTATCCACTCTGGTTATTTACATTATTTTATGCTCCTTTCTAATGAGCGATTTGCAGTTTTAATATAAGCACTAATATGTGAGATACAGTTGGAATTCATTTCTCTTATTTTGTTGTTTGTAAAATCACAATTTGAGGAGACTAGTCTTAGAAGCCAACATGGAATATAGACTAACAATTCATGTATATGTGAAATTTCCAAGAAAATATGACACTTTAAATGTGTTTTTCAAGTTTGTTTTCATCCAAGTAGGGCTGCAACTACTATTTCCTTTATTGTTGCTGAATTTAATTAATCCTAATCTGTTTTGTTGTGACATACTTTTCCACTTATAAGGAATTTCACTTCATGTTTTGACGCATTTCATCAAACGCTAGCATGTAGAAAATTTAATGGAAGGTTAAGAATAAAAGGTTAAAGAAAGACAAGTGTTGCAAGTCAGCATACAGTAAATACTACAAGAGAAATTAGGAGCAAGTGTTGCAAATCCAAGGAAGGAAAAGTAGTAGAAATATTTTCACTGTGCAGGAATGTGCAAATTAATCACCGGAGAATGTGCAAGGCTACATAGTCTGCAATGCAAACCACTTGAAATGTGCAAAAGGATATAATAATCCTGATATACAATCAGTTGTTCGGTTAATGAAAAGTCAGAAAATCGTGAACAGTGTTTCCTAAAGACTAAGATGACGTCCTCATGTGTCAAAGACAGTCAATTTACTGTCATAGAGGAATAAAGGAACCAAAAATGCTGAAATTAAAGAGGCTCAAATCAGACAATTTTGGTCAATTAATTATCAAATTAGCTGAAGATTAATTTAACTGTTGAAACTACTGAATAAATTGCTGAGAGAGGTTGAGCTAAAAAAAAAGTAATGGGTAAATTTTCATGATTTTTACTTACCAGGATTCATATCCTGACTTTAGTCTGAACACTACAAAAAAATAGACGTTTACATTCTTGTAGATGAGGTTAAAGGCTGATTGTAGCTTTTGAGTTGACCGGTCTGTTCCCAAGTAAATGTGTTTCTGTTTTCTGTTCAGACATGGTTCACGTTGGTCGGCTGTCATTCAGCTATTATCTAGAGTTGCCCTCGAATAAAAATGAAAAAAATGTATCTAATTCCTAAAATGTAACAGTCAGTTTTAATACAATTTATACATTTAGGACAGAGCACACAATTTATAAATATAAACTCTTGTAGTTCATAGTTACAGAAATTATTGCATGTCCCTAAAACACATTTAATTTCCTGTGCAATATTATTCTCCTTAATCGCTCCATCTTTTGTAGGATTGAATCGTATGTGTGATTTGGTTTTACGTCCTTCCTAACGCAAGGTAGTTGGTGTGAGAAAAGAGGACGCAGAGGGAAGGTTAGATGGAAGCAGATGATTGGCTGTGATGACTCCTAAAGGTAAAAGCCGAAAAGAAAAGAAGATTTACTGCATCTTGTGCCTTAGCTGGCAGGTGTGTCTGCAAAATAAGCAGTCAGCTGGAATCAAATCTGTCATAGACTGGTCGCTACGGTGATGATTTTATGGTGCAGAACATAAAGTCACAATTAAATGTCCATCCATCCATTATCTATACACAGCTTAGTCCTCATTAGGGTCGCAGGGGGCTGGAGTCTATCCCAGCTGGCTTAGGGTGAAGACAGGGGACACCTGGACAGGTAACAGTCTATCACAGGGCTACATATAGAAACAGTCACACTCACACCTACGGACTATTTAGAGTTATTAACCTCAGCCTTAACTGGCCATTGGGAGGAAGCGGGAGAACCTGGAGCAAAGCCACACATGCACAGGGAGAACATGGAAACTCCATGCAGAATGATCCCAGGCCGGAACGCGAACCGGGGATCGTCTAGCTGCGAGGCTAAGGTGCTAACCACCAAACCACTGTGCAGCCCCACAATTAAATGAAAAATACTTTTTTTTTTTTTTAAATTGCAAAAAAACCTGCTCAGTTTTCTCTCATTTCATGTTAAGGATCTGTTTTTGGATTGTTTTCCATCCAAATTCTTCTTTCCTCTTCTAAAACAGATGACTCATCCTGCACCTCCTCGGGGCAGTTACATAAATTTATCTAATCAAATGTGATTTGAGGCGACTCACTGACTCTGTCCAACATGTAGAAACTCGCCTCATAGCTGGATAGTGGGAAGCTGGCGGATCGACATCACAGTAGGAAGTGTGGGTTTCCTCTGGTAAAACCAAAGAATGCGGTTGAAGTCTGATTTATTCTTGCAACCACCTCGTCCTGGTTTAATAGCGCAGGTGAGGGTGAGTGTGGAGGCCAGGACCTGCAGGATTTTAAGTTACTAAATTCCACTCGTAAATAAAGCCTCCCATGGTGTCGTTACTGAAGATAAAGATGCAATAACGTGTAGTGAAAACTGTTTCATACGTACCTAATGCCCTGTTTTTTGTCTAATAGTCCACCTGTCCTTGTTGTTTTGTGTCTCTCCCTGTCCATGTACCTTTATCTCCGCATCTTGACCCTATTTCATGTCTCCTAAATGCTTTCCAACTAGTTGTCTTGTTTAAGGCTCACCTTCTTTCCCTCAATCTGCCTTCCTGCCTGAATGCTTTCTCCCAACCCCTAAAGGTATCACAGAACTTATTGAATAGACTTCTGCTGTCCTATCCGCCCCTCAGTCCAAGCCTTTGTTCCTTCTCCGGCGCTACATCATGGTTTGTTCACCTTAACTCTGCACTGTCACAGCGCTTTAGTGAAAAAAGCATCTGCAGAAAGCCGCCGAGAGCCTGAAAAGAAGGCGGCACCGAAGCATTCAGGAGCCGAGCAGAGAACCAGCCACCTGTCCCAGGCCCATTTATTAGCTGGAGCTGTGAAGAGACGCAGGTAAATACAGATACACATGGATTAACTTACTTTTTAGCTACTTGGGGGCAGTGCAACATGTTGGAATTACATATGATCATCTCAGCACGTTACCCTGTCTACCCATTCAGCATGCAAACTACCTTCAAGCATTAATTTGCACTCAAGTCTGTGTCCATCTAATGAATGTAAATCCAATTATCACTCCCTGTTCAGGTCTGACTTTCTCTGTACCTCCTCCTGAGGCATATTAGCTGCTAAGTGCTCCACTGTTTCACCGAGCTAGTTGTTAAATCTGCCATTTAGTTGACAGATCAAAGACACAAAAAGGCTCCAGGGGCTCTGAGGGGTTTCATCATCATGAATGGCCCTCCTCGCCCAGTCATTTGAACAATTGCTGACATGAAAATATTAATTAGACCAGCTATAAATCTCCTTCACGGTGTCTTTGTTCCCTCGTCCAGCTCCTCGCAGTCTTCGGACAGCAGTAAGAAACAGAAGGTGGAAATCACGACGACAGCAGCAGCGACAGGAAACGGAGACAGACACACAGGTGGGCTGCCGTCTGAGGCATATAAAACCCATGTTCAGCTGCACTATTTATCATCTACATGCGTAGCTGGACTCGCATTTCTAATCGGAAAGGCTTCTTTGGAAAGCGGACATGTGATATACTTCAGGGCTGCACAGTATATTGTTTTAGTGTTAACATTACAGTGTGAAGCAAAACGTTACACAAGAAAAATTAACTCAAACACATAATGCTAGATGTTTTTGTTTGCTGCTTGATATAAAAACAATAAGTATTATTTTCCATGATTAATTTGCAAGAGAAGTCCGTGTGATAGAATACAATTTACTCCGATTTAAGGCAAGGCAGCTTTAGTTGTATTGCACATTTCATACACACTTTACATTAAAACATTAAAGCATTGAAAACATTCAGACAAGCATAGAAGAGAACAATTAAAATGACAAATATAATAAAACTTAGAAAAGAAAAGGAAAATTAGAAATATATTTTAAAAAGTACAATTTGCATTTAAAACAAGTTAAAATGAGCTATAATAGGAAAGCAGTGGCAGAACAGAAAAGTCTTGAGCTTTGATTTAAAAGAAGTGAGAGTTAAGGGATTCAAGTTTATGTATTTATTTTTTAACTTGATTTATAAGACAGCATTTTTGACATACAGGCTCCACATATGCACAGCAAAATGATCGAAAAACAGGAGAGAAATAGTGAAAAGGAACATTTGGTTGTAAAAAGCGTCTTGCGGTTGTTGCCAATGTATAAGACACAATGACTAAAAAAACTACATTTGTTTGACCATTTAAATCAGCACCACAAATAGTTATTGAAGTCATCTTGAAAAATCTAGTGTTATTATCACAATATAGGTGGCAGAAAAAAATAAATACCACAATGTCAGTTTTTTTCAATATCATGCACCTCTTTGAAAATTTTTTTTCAGATTTTAAGAACAGTTCTACCGAATAGAGGAAACCTATTTGAAGGCCAACTTAAACCTGAGCCAGCGGAAAGAAACCTGCTAGTAAATCACTACAAATGTTGACATCTTTTGCTTATAATGATTAATTCTTGTATTTATTTTTATTTCAGCCACTTCTACCGAAGCTAACAAAGCTCACTGGTGTTGCCTTTTAAATTTAGAAAGACTGCAATATTGCACCTGGCCTGTTTACAAATCCAGTGCAACTTATTAATCTGTCCAATATTTACTGTCCTTCTCCTCTCTACCAACTTCAAGGAAACATCTGACTTTACAGGTGCTAAATACTAGCTAATATACCAGCTAGTGCTAACTTTGTGTGATAGTAGTTAGTAGTAGTAAATCTGAAACGTCGAGTGAGTTTGGTGATAATTATCTGAGGGTTTTTGACATTACAGAATGACTATTTTGATGTAAATCTTTCACTAACCCTAACCCCTAACCCTAACCCTCTAATACTGCATGTAGGAGCCATGAGTGAACTGTTATTCTATTCTAAGGTTAAGGGGCATATTGATGGTTGTTTGTTTTGGTTCTGATATTATTTTGTGATCATGTTGAATAGAGGGATGGTGAGGATAGTTAAGCTAATATACTCACCTGCTCACCTTTCTTGACTGTTTTCATTGAGAGAAAGAGGGGAGTTGAGCTGGGTTGCCGTATTTTTTGTTGCTGGCTATTTTTCTTTATGATTTTGTGCACGTTATCATGAGTTTATCACCTTTTTTCTTTGATGAAAGGTTGCGTGAATTCTTTTGTTTAGCGCGTCAAACCGACAGGCCCAACCTCAGTCCCTCAGCGACTCTTGTTCGTTGAAGTCGCTGCATTGCATACGCAAACATTCTTCAAGCTGTGCGTTTGTTCCAGTGAAACAGTAGAAACTGGAGCTTATAAAGTTACCTGCACGCGCCGGCATGTATAATCTGTGACTCTTACAGTTTGTTGTGTTGTTCAGAACAGGAGGGCGGAGCAGGAGGAGGGTCAGGGGGAGCTGAAGATCATCAAACAGTCCCTGGCCTGACATCAAAGACGCCCTCGGCTCCCCTGAGCTCCGGCCAGGGCGTGTTGCACCTTCCGTCGGCAGCCGTGTGCGTCGGCGTTTTACCGGGACTCTGGGTTTACTCCGGCAGCAGCGACTCTGACAGCAGCTCGGACAGCGAAGGTAGCGTGGACGCAATTATGTCGCCGTACCCCCGGCACAACAGGGCCTACAGATAGACACACACACACAGGCATCCACACACACACAGGCATCCACACACACACAGGCATCCACACACACACAGGCATCCACACACACACAGGCATCCACACACACACAGGCATCCACACACACACAAGCATCCACACACACACAGGCATCCACACACACACAAGCATCCACACACACACAGGCATCCACACACACACAAGCATCCACACACACACAAGCATCCACACACACACAAGCATCCACACACACACAGGCATCCACACACACACAAGCATCCACACACACACAGGCATCCACACACACACAGGCATCCACACACACACAAGCATCCACACACACACAGGCATCCACACACACACAGGCATCCACACACACACAGGCATCCACACACACACGAGCATCCACACACACACGAGCATCCACACACACACCGCAGTATGTTTGCAAGCCTCCAGAACGGCTTGCAACAGTCAGAAAAGGTAACCTCACACAAGATACGCACACAGACAGACTAAAGGTCGTACATACACACACGGAGAAGTTAATGTCATGTTAGTCGTACATTTGCAACACACAGACACACACACCCAGCAAACCTCTTCAGTATTCCTGTTGTTTTCACAGCTGTGAGTTAAACTGTTGCTCTTTGTCACCAGACAAAGTTCAGCCCCGTAATATAATCCTTATAAAGCACTTCAAACTGATTTAAACTCTATTCTGATCTAAATCTGTGCATCTATTTGTGGTTTCTTTGCTATTGTGGCACTCAAACATGACACCTCCACCCTTCCTTCCCTCAATCGCATCTCACGCAGTTTAAGCCGAGCATCCAATCCCGCACTGCCTGCCCCGACGACATCCTGCCCCCCCCACACTCCCCTCCCAACCCAAGCCACAGCGACTGCAAGCTGTGCTATTGGCTGAGGGAACAGTGATTGACAGCTGTGGAGCACGGAAGAGACTGCTTTAGACTGGCACATGACTCACATCTTGTTAGCTATCAGTAGCAGAGGAGTGAGATCGGGACACGCTCGTCTCTCTGCGTTTGGGTTCGATGCCGAGTCTGACCGGTTTGAAAAGTGATGTTTTTAATTTGTGTGATGTAAAGTGTTTTCTCATCTATAGTCAAATCATTCTGGAAAGATGCTGGACTGTTTGCTGCTGTCTCGGGCGCTGGAACGATGTGTTGGTTCAAAGTCTGAGCAGAATGAAATAAAGAGCGTGCCCTTGTTCTCTGTGTGTTACTTTGTGTGAATGTGGGGGATACAATAATATTCCTGTGGATAGTAATTAATTGTCCAAGTGTACAGTCATGTATGGATCACAAGTTAACACCAGAGCGGTTCTTTCTTTTCATGTTTTTTTCATTTAAAGGATCTGAGCACCTAAAAGGTAAAAGTCTCCACTTTTTCACAGGAAACATTAACAATTGTTTGAAATATTCATTCCTGTCATGCTGGGGTGGTCCCACTGGAAAATAGTTTAATAGCTGGTTCATTAGCCCATGAGTACAAACTGTTAATGGTGCAGCGTCTATGTAGTAAAGCTACCTATATAGTTAAAACCTATGATATAGTGACCTCTAGTGGCATTCAAGTTACTTACAGGACACAACCTGAGTTTATGTTGAACCACAGGCATAGTTTAGTGCTGTTTCATGACACGGCGCCACACTTTTAAATTTGTTTCAGACACCACGTTTGAACTGCTTTTAAACCCTAACCTCTGGACAAGATAATGACCAGTTTCCAAATAGAAAGTGACCAAATCTTTTTAAGATTATAACAAATGATTTATATTAGCCCAATTGCAATGAGTTTGAGCACATTTGATTGGTTAGGTTGCACTTCGTAGGTTGAATCAACAAATTCAGAAAATTATCCCAGGGAATGAGTGTCGCTAATCTCACCTAAAAAGTGAGTTCGTACTTATTTCTCTTTCTACTGTCAGGTAACACTGAAGTTTTAAGCTGCAAATTTAGACTTAACCATGAAAGTGCACTGTTAAAACATGTAGTAAGAACAGTAAGTTATTTTCTCCCCACAGAGTGCTTTCTCAAATGAAATCAAAATGAAACTTTGGATTTGTTTAGTTTCTGTGGAGAAACTTTGTAAAGGCTTCCAGAAGGTGAAGTATCTTGAGATGACAGAACAAACTTCCATGTGCAATATAACCGGACTCTGTCCTAGTAGACTCAAGTGCAATAGATCTGTTTACTTCAGTTCTTTTCTGTTAATCTTTCTAGTTTTTAGTATTAGTATACAGTCACTTTAAACAGTTGACACACTGTGACACAGTTATTTCTATTTTACTACTAACCTCTGTGTAATTGTGTATATTCCACTAACTTTTGTTTATTGTACTGTGGGAAAATAATTTCCTCTGGGATGAATAAAGTAGATCTTATGACATATGTTGTAAATTGGAAGTAAACAAATACAGTTAAACTGAACAAAATCACATCAGTCATGAATAAGAAAATCAATCCGTACTTTAATTTAAAGAACATATCAGCAAACACAGAAAAATAGGTAATGTCCTATTAACAACTGGGAATTGAAAGTAAGAAAAACTATGAACTGAACAGTTATTGAGCCTCTCAGCTCTCTGATGGTGGAGGAGCTGCTCTGCGAACAGCCTTGGCCAGAGCTTGCTGTATGACCGGGTACAGTTTATAGCAGCCCTCAATGCAGGTCCGAACTCCGGCTGTCAGAATCTCTTCAGTCATTTCTCCGTCTGACTGCAGCCCAGAAATCTGGTTGAGGCTGGGGAGGAAGGCGACGGTCAGACCTCCTTGGTTCTCGCTGCTGGCTGAGCTGCAGTAGTTTTCCTCCATGTAAGAAGGGTCGACCACGCAAGAGGCTCCATCCTGGCGAATAGAACATCCCAGCACCAGGTCGTACATTTCAATCCCTGCGTCTGCAAGCGCTAGAGAGGCGCATGTGATGGCGTGGGCCAGGACCGAGCCGCTGTTCTCCAGAACCATCACGTTGACCTCGATCTGACTGCGGGGGTATTTATGGAGGCAAACGGCCGGCTGGAGACTCTCATGAAGCATCAGGGAGAAGTCCTTGTCCTGACTCCCCTGAATCCAGGAGCCCCTCTCTGGGCAGGAGAACGGAGCAAAGCGCATGTCAGTAGTCAGTCTGGAAACAGAAAGACAGTTAAGTTTTCTTCAACTCTTTATGCAGTAAATATCACAAACATGAGACTCTGTTCAAAAGTAAAAATGTAGAGGCTTGAGGGTAACCTCCGGCTGAGCTCAGTTTACTGACTTTAAGGATTCAAAACAATAAATATCAGGTAATGAAAAAAACAGCAATGTCAGCTAATCTGTGGTTATGAACACTTTCAAAACAAAATGCATTTTAGTGGTGACTCAGAATATTAACGCTACAGCTCATTTTAAACTACCACAGGAAGAAGCCTCATGGTCACTATTTAACATTAATAAATACTTGTTTTCCCCCATAGCAGTGCTACATAGGGTGAAACAATTAATCAAATTAAAATCAGAGTTGTAATTTGAATCAATATCTCTGACCCAGGTTTTATTTTTCATTATTACAACACTAACTTGATTATAGAACGTACAATACTTGATGATGGACCTGTTTCAATTTTGACATTATTTGCAAAAATATCCTAGAATTTCTTACTTTATTTATTTGACTGAATGCTGCCGCAGCTTTTCTGATAATTATTCTATCTTCTATGTTATTAAAGTAACAAATACATGTTTGACATGTACAGAAATTCTCATCTTCGCATTAAAATGTAGGTTATTTTGATGGTCAAGCACATGTTTTGAATCCATTACAGAATATATATTGAACGGACGTTTTTAAAAATAAACTTATGTTGCAAATCACAATATTTGTTTTAAAAAAAAATCCCATTTTTTTCCAAATCGTTCAGCCCTAATGATAAGTATTAGCTTGTTAAATGTGAATGTTTTCTGGGTTCTTAATTCCACTATAACAGTAACCAGACTATCTTTGGGTTGTGGTCACTTGTCACCCTTTTTGACATTTATTAAATCAAACTACTAATCGATTAATTGAATAAAATAATAGACAAATTGATCAAGAATGGAAATAATAGTTTGCTGCTGCCTTGCCATGAACACTGTTAGCAGTTTATGAATTCACGTTCACTTCACAAAGAAAGATAGAATAATATCTCTGACGTGTGTATTTACTGTGTTGTAGATCAATTAATATGATCTAATTAATTTTCTCCATACCTTCCACATTTCATATCTGTCTCATCTTTCCGTTCTGTTTCTCTGGGGCCGTAAACGCAGCACATCAACTTGGTGTTTCCAGCCTCGATATACGCGGAGCCTTTAGCTTGGCTCACCAGGCCGCAGCGCACAAACACCGGCCGGACGTCCACCTGGTCCCGCTGCCGACCGTCCGCTCTGGGGCCCTGCGACGGGAGGACCGCCGGGGGTCGGCAAAGGAACAGAGACGGGCTCTGAGACACTTCTGGGCCGCGAACACGTTTGGTGTCAGTCGGCATGATGCAGAGAAACGAAATGAACTGAACAGCATGTAAACCGGTCCTACACCAAATCTGTTCCTCCTGGAAACACAGCCAGGAGGGAAGTGTTTCCGCCAATGCGTAACGGAAATTACATCAGTAACGCAAAATCTTAAAACTGCGGTAATATTTCATCATCATTGTTACTGCTAGGTAAAATCACTAATTATTACTAAATTATTACCGAACTGATTATACAGCTCACCGTGGCTCGATCAGACCATCAACAACCAAACTAAATCAATTAGATTATTGTTATTTATTTTTAAATACTACAAAAAAACAACAAAACAAAGAAATAAAACCATGTTTAGCTAAGAAAATTATGCAACAGAAGGGTTGAATGAACTACCACAAAAACAACTAAAACTTTTTAGAAAAATTAGGAAATTGTTTTCCTAAATATTTTCTAATGTATCGTAAATATTCTTGTATTAAAGAACAGTAGCGATTATTAAAGAACATTGGCGATATTATGTTATTTTAAAATAACAAAAAATTAAGAAATTAAAATTTTAAAATCTTTATGTACGAAGACAAAAAGGCAACACCATAGAAAAAAAAGAAACAAGCAGCCTTTCTTTTTCTAATTTCTATTGAATTTAGTTAATTCATATTGACAACAAATGATCAGGGGCAAAGATATTAATGTCAAAAAAAGCAAAATACTGATAGTAAATCGGAAGAAGGTTCAGCATAACCACATCGTGAGAAAATGGATAAATAAATACGCGTAGCACGTTTTTTTTTTATTGTAAATAAATTCACTGTCCTAATTGGTTATAATGTTTTGTAAACTAAATGAGTCAAAATATCGCCTACGCTCAATTTTAAACACAAGCAGGAGGAGACTGAACATTTTGAAATTGTTTTTATATTTATAAACCAGCTTTATTTACGAAACTGAGCAAAATTGTGAATTGACTCCTTGCTCTTTTCAATTGCATCAGCCAGGGCAGGGAAAACTGTAGCACTGATGTGGCGGGCTCGGCTGAGATTGACAGCAGGCTCGTCCAATGAGAATTAAAATATTTTAACATATGCGACCCCCAGACCAATGGGAAGCTGCCGTGGGCGTGTTCACTGACGCCGTGCTCTCCTTCTGGTCGAGCAGCGTGGGCTAAAGCAGTGTGTCTGGGAGCAGTAACTGATTCATTCTGCGAGAACAGCGACTTCTGTGAGTATTGTAATTTGTTCAGGTGCTTTTTGAATAAATAGCGGTTACTGTAGCAGTCACCGAGCGGGGTATCTGTCAGAGTTGTGTGCTAAAGTCTCTTTTTTAAGCCGAACACAGAGAGGTAACGTATTAGCTGACTTGCTAACATATTAGCTTGCTAACGTCAGTTTAAGCTAGTGGCTCTACCCGGTGGAACAGTTTACAGTCAGCTGGCAGACAAAAAAGGCAGATGTCGGTATTTAGACGCAGTTTGAGAGGAATGATGTTGTCTGACACGACTGTCACTGGTTTCCGGCACCAGCTTCAGTGCACTTGTTTACAGCAGAGGTGCAAAGGTGGCTTGGGAGAACCCATTTTCATGAGAAAAGGAAATTAACCATTTGGGATTTCACCTCGGAGCAGTGAGTATTAGTTATTTTAGCCTGTATTTGTGGGCACAAACAAACACCTCCAGTGGTGGAAACACCTAGTCAAGGTGTTTTGTTGTGAATGACTTGGGATTTCATTATATGGTTTCAGTGTTTACCATCCACCAGATTGCAAATGGGGAAAACGAACACTTGTGCTGTTCCTTATTTGCATCCGAAAACACATTTCTCCCTCGTGACTAGGGCTGATTCTTTTTTATTGTTGATTAATTTGTCAAATATTTTCTCGATTATTTGTTGGGCTGTAAACTACAGTGAAAGATGTTTCCCATGGCTTAGGATGACACCTTCAGCCCAAATATATTGAGTTTATTGTCATAGAAAGAAAGAAACCAGAAAATGTTAAAATTTCAGAAGCTGAAATCAGAGAATTTATGCTGTTTTTCCTAAAAATAACTCTGACCAGTAAATCAGTTCTCAAAATAGATGATCTATTTTATTCTCAACTAGTTATTTCAGCTATAAAATTACAGAAAATGGGGAAAATGTTAATTTAATGTTCCCTACAGCTCAAGATGATGCCCTCAACCCAAAGATATGTATACACACACACACACACACACACACACACACACACACACACACACACACACACACACACACACACATACATATATGTATATTTATGTATATATATGTGTGTGTTTTCATAAAGGAGTAGAGAAACCAGGAAAAGAAGCTGGAGTCAGAGAATTGTGACTGTTTCTCTTTAAAATTAATCAAAGCGATTATCAAAATAGATGATGATTAGTTAAATAGATGACAAACAATTCTAGCTTCACTTGTTACTGTAATATTCCATTCCCAATTACTAGATCCACTTTTCTGTGTCTCTGATTGCCTTTGTGAACTTTTATCTGCCCTTCTTTAACAACACACTGGGCTGAAATTTCCATCCCATCACCCCAATGTCTCTACTTTCTCTGGTTGCCAGCCGAGTGGTTTGGTAGTCAGGATGGGGACGGTGGCTGTTTACCGTCCGCTTGTTAGCCCCAGAGAGGCGAAGGCACCAGCTGTGTGGTTTCCTTTGCCAGCTAGTTTACAACTGAGTCCACTGATGGGAATTCAACTCTGCTGCCTTTTAATTACAGACAGTATACTGTGTTTTTTTTCTTCTTCGTGAAACTGTCTGAATGGTGCCTGGTTAGAGCGATTGAATCAACTGAATTTAGATCCTTTGGGGATATTTTAAAGGCTTCTTACATTGTTACAGGCCCTCATTGCCAGAAGTTTCTCATCCAAGATTCAAGACCTTTGTTTATCACCAACACAATTATACATGGTATAATGTGCAGTGAAATGCACTGAGCACCTGTTCCAAACTGAAACATTAAGAATAAAGAATTAAAACACACAAGAAATAAATAAATACAGTCAAGCCCGAAATTATTATCCAGCTTCAATCTTTTCAGCAGACAAGGAAAAAAATAAGTGCAATTCAAAAACACCTTCATTTAGTTTTGGATTCTTGGAAAGCGTTATTTGCAAAGAGCAAAAAAGTGGAGTTTATTGCCAGTACCAAGAGTCACAGTGACAAAACAACAAACCATAATGTCCCTCAGAATTGTTGTGGATAGTTTTGTTGGGTGTGGTTTCTGTTTGTTAAAACCAAACAGTATGTGACTCAAGAAAGAGAGTCCTGCAGCTAATTGTGGTCTCTATCATCTTTTACTTAAAATTAATTCATTCATTATTTGGCCTGTAAAATGTTAGAGATGTAAAAATGCACATCGTTGAACAACTTCACGTCTTCACATAGATAAACTGATAAAAATATAAACAGAAAGGCCCCACATCCTCATATCTGGGAAGGTGAAACCAACTCTGCTCAGCATTTTACCTGATAAATTAGTTGATAGGTTAGTTACATTAATCAATCAATTGATTGATTATTACTGCATTAATGCAGAGTGTCTTAAACACGTGACCAAGCTGCATCCTTTGTGAGCAGCTATGGATGTCCTGAATACATTCAAGCCTGACGACGGATATTTGGATGCATTTTGGATTCAGAGTAATGACCACAAAGAACCAAGGAATGAAAATGAATATGACAACATTGTATTGGCAGACTTTTAGAACCAAAACTGCTAGTTCCACATCTGTTTTCAGATCGATTGCGGTGCACTGCAGCATGAAAAGCCTCGCCTGTCTCACTAGATTCCAGAGCTGCTGTTGGTTCATGTGAAGAGCCAAAGGCCAGATTGTTGGAGGGAAATGACACAGTAAAAGTTAAAGCTGCTTGTGAAGATTCACAACTTACACACTGACCTGATTATAGGCTCGGGAATGGAAATTTGGCTTACTTTACTGACAGGAAAAAAAATTGCCTTCAAAATTGATATTTAATGTATGATTTAAGTCATTCATAAAGCAAAAATATGAAACATTGGTCCTCTCAGTTTTGTGTCATTGCTATGTAATGTTGAATTTGGACTGCTGCTGGCAAGACATTTGAAGAAGTCCCCCTGGGTTTTGGGATGCAATGGACATTTTTGACCTCATTTATAGTTTAAACAGATGAGTTAATCATGTCAACAATGTTTAGTTGCAGCCCTAAGTGTAATGTGATAAAATAAATTAGTGACTCTTTACTTTACCCACCCTAATTAGCATTTATAATACTATAATTTGTTTTGTGAACTCCGAAATGTGGTTGTTTGTGTAAATATACATTAATTATGGTGTCTTGAAACACAGCTTTATACTCTTCATTCATGAAATCTCCTTCCAGCAATTGTATTATAGTGTATTATAAACTTTAATTAAATTTCTGCTCCTTATAAATAATCAGTATGAGGTTCAAAATACAGTAAAGCAGACCTGCTCCTTTATTGGCAGCTTTACCCACATTGGCCGCATGGAACATATCAGCAATTCAGCTCAGGCTATGTGTGGTCATGTCATCTCAGAATAAACTTGGATCAGAATCCTTCATGCTACTATTTTGATAAAGTAGAGCTAAGCTGTGTTAACTGGTGTCATTGCTTTTAAGTGCTTCATAACAAGCAGCTTTTACAGAAAACAACCCCCCTGAGAAACCTCACAAACTGTTTTCCAGTTGTGTAGCGTCTCTGTTGACTAATGTGAATCCAGGAGACGGATCACAGACTTTCAGGTGACATGAATCTCTGTTTTCAGGGTGCAGCTCGACTCCAGGTAGTTGTTGCCAATATCACACTGTTAGAGATCAGCCAGGTTTCTCCACATATGATCAGAACAACGGTAACAGCTGCTGTTTGGCTCGACAGGTTGGATGAGGCGACTGAGTCTTTAACCTCTACACTGTACTCGGCAGACACCCCAGAACTGTCAAGTTAGCACTGGCTCAATATGGAGGCTGGGATGGACCAAAAAATGGGCAGAAGAGCAGAAAAATCCTGCCTGTCAGATGTTTACTGCCTGCAGGCTTTTTACGTTTTCCAGTTGTAAATGAGAGGGAAGATAAATGCTTTTACAGCCGTAAACACACAAGAAGTTCAAATACTAAAACTGCCCCATTGCTGCTTTTAGTCAAAGGAACTTCAATGTTTCAAACACAGTGACATTTTTTTGACTTTTTTTCTGACTTAGCTGGAAGTTTGTAGCTAATCAGACCAAGTGAGATGCTGCCTCTGTTGCTCTGTAAACGTGAGATAAATAGTTGAGGTGTCACTGTGATCCAGAGCAGTTAAATTAGGGAAAGAATTAATTTAGAAATTGCTGCTGTTGTTGGAAGCTGTCTGTTTAAAGGTGCTCCATTTAATTTACTTTGTGTGTTTTTGTTCACAGAGCTGATTCAGAATGGACTCCTCCTTGAGTGCAGCTCAAATCCGTGAGAAGTTTATCGACTTCTTTAAACGCTATGAGCACCATTACGTCCACTCGTCATCCACCATCCCTCTGGACGACCCCACGCTGCTTTTTGCCAACGCTGGCATGAACCAGGTACGAGCTATGTAATTCCCAGGATCTCTCGTTTAACCTGGCTTTTATATTCCCCACATTGATTTACGATAATTATGACTCAAACTTTCAGTAAAACACAACTCTCAAATCTGATTTCCTCTTAGTTCAAGCCCATCTTCCTCAACACCATCGATCCCTCCCACCCTATGGCTCGGCTGCATCGTGCCGCCAACACACAGAAGTGTATCCGCGCAGGAGGCAAACACAACGACCTGGACGACGTGGGTAAAGATGTCTACCACCACACCTTCTTCGAGATGCTGGGGTCCTGGTCCTTTGGGGACTACTTTAAGGTACTATACTGTAATCCTTTTCCACTGTGTCACATTTTTTTGCCACCTTGTAATTGGAGCCATAAACTGTGGCCAAGGTACACACTGAACGCTGCGTTTTAACATTGAAAAATCTGTTTTCTATTGAGCAAACTGTTTAATACTATGCTGTATGGTGACCCTGCTTTTCTCTGAGCTTGTCTGGCATTTCTCTACTGTGATTTGTTGTTACTTATTGGCCAGCTTATCTTTCAGTGTAACTTCAATAAGCCAATATTGACTATATGAGCGACCCTGCCAGACATTTCTACATATATTATTAGCTGTACATTATTGGCTGTTGTGCCCTTCATTTTGATATGAATTCTCTTTGTGGGCATCTCATTGTCTTTTCTATTCTGTCCACATGGCTGAGTAATCAGAATCAATTTCATTGCTAAGTGCGTTTTCACATACGAGGAGTTTGACATCGGGATTTGGTGCTTTCTGAAAAAAATGCTGACAAGTTGAAGATTTTAAAGAAGGATAAAAAGATTTAAAAGAATGTAGGTATGGCAGGTGGCTAGACATTAAATGTCACAAGTTAAATAAACAGCAAGTGTAGCATATCCAAGAAATTTTCAGTCCTCAGAAGTTATAGAAATATTTATAATGTACAAATTATTCATTTGAGAACGTGTAAATTTACACAGCATGTGGTGTCGACAACATAAGATGTGTAAGATGTGTCCCCAAGGCAGGCAACTTTATTAACATGGAAGAAATAGGAATAGGCTTCAGGGTTTGCTCAGAATGGACTTAGGGGACTGACTACACATGACTATAGCCATGAAATATCACGGTACAGTGAAGACAGTATAGGACTCTGTAGCCTTATTATTGTTATTATATTATTTTTGTCCATGTTTGAGTAAATGAAACCCCGATTAACTCAACTAGTTAAAAGATTCAATTGTTTTTCATTCTTAAAGCTCGCAAAAATGCTAAAACCTCTCCCAGAATCCCAAACAATGATAACTACAGTATTGAATCTTATGTGGACTTCTTATGCCTTTGTCTGGTTCTCATTGCCAGTGTTTTCTCTTTGTTTTCTCTGCAGCAACTGGCCTGTCAGATGGCCCTGGAGCTGCTGACTAAGGAGTTTGGCATTTCTATTGACCGTCTGTATGTCACCTACTTCGGAGGTAACGAAGATGCCGGCCTGGAGCCTGACCTGGAGTGCAAGCAGATCTGGATTGACTTGGGGTGAGTCTGGCTTTGAATGAGATGCATTTGTGAAAGCGTTTGCCTTGGGATGTCTTAAATAATCACTGCCAACTTTGAATTATTTTTTGTCTTGAGTTATCTTTCTGGACAACCTGATACCTCCTCTTCAAATCATGTACTATTTGTTAAAGAATTGCATTGTATTTTTGCATGAATGCTGCTAAATGTCTGCAGTCTAAAGTAATTTCATGATGTTATGTGAATGTTTCCCCACTAGAGAGCCTATGTGTGCTGTTCTGTGCTCAGACATGGTTGTTGCTTACTTTACTTTTTACTTCAAGTCTCTGCTTGTAGGAAACACGTTACTATTCCAATTGAGTCTGAAATATATAAATATGCAAATATATTTTCACTTTGTGTCTAATTTTCTGATTCTCTCCATTTCTTTTATGAAAACACAATATGCTTCCTTTATTTTGTAATTGCATTTTGATAACTGGGTTTTTGGATGAGAGTGTGAAATGTCACTGGGTAAACATTCAGATGAAATTAAATAAATTATTGAAGCGCAGAAAAGGCAGCCACAGAAAAAGTCAGATTTATTTGTTTGTAGTAGATGAACACTTTTTCAGTCATATGTCCTAATTTTCACACATTTTTATTTTTACTTGTTAATTAAGTTGAGTAGAATGAGTCTTCTGTTTGTGTTTTTTGCTCAGGGTGGAGGAGGCTCGCATCCTGCCCGGCAGCATGAAGGATAACTTCTGGGAGATGGGCGACACCGGTCCTTGCGGTCCCTGCAGTGAGATCCACTATGATCGCATCGGAGGCCGAGACGCCTCTCACCTGGTGAACATGGACGATCCCAACGTGCTGGAGATCTGGAACCTGGTGTTCATCCAGTTCAACAGGTAACAGACTCAAACAGAGATGACAATATGCAAAAAGTAGCGGTGTGGCGCGATTAAAAACATGAATAAATTATAGACTTTGTAAGTAATTAATCGTGATTAATCGCACTTTTGTTAAATAGCAGTATTTCCCACAATAAGTAAAGTTTTTCAATTCTAATACATTTTGGTTGACAGTTGATTCAATAAATAGACATATACTAGGGCTGGCCCGAATAGCAGTTTCTGGGCTCCGGATATTCGGCCCCAATTAAAGACGAATATTCGTTCGCTTCGTAACGTCACCGTTGTCGGGGGTTTATATCCTAACGTCCGACGGGTTGACACGTTGGACAAATTGACGAGATGAATAGTGATTGTGCGACATCGTCCAACGTGGCGGTAGGGGGATCCGAATATTCAGATCTCAAAATAAATATTCGGATTCCACCGTCACGACCGAATATTTGGATATTCGGGTCCAGCCCTAACATATACGTGGGTATAATTTGAAATTTATAAAATTAATACAATTTTAGAATGAGACATAGAACAAAATGATTTTGATTTCAAGCCTAGATTTAGATAGGTTTTTCCTTTTGTATGGCACATAGCCTAACATAAGCATAAGTAGTTCAAGGACCATCAAAAAGTTGAAAATTCATAGATTCATCCAGTTTTTATAGTTTTTGGGTTTGATAAATGCTGTAATTTTGATGGTTCTTTTTGTAGGAATAGAAATTTATAAACCAAAATATTTTTTTTCCAAAAACTACAAGTTTATAATTAAGTTATTAAAAGACAGATATTTTTGTGGTTTTAAGTTTTTACTCCGTCGAAGCTCCACCTCCTTGGTGTTAATCGAAATTAACGCGTTATAGTCCCAGCCCTAGAAAAAGATCACAAACAGTGCAGACATCTTTATCCAAATGATGCTTTTGCAGAAAAAATATTCGTGCATAAATTCATTTTTCCATCCACACTGTCTACTGGAAAATCTGATGCAATTGTTCACTCATTATCATTATTATTATTACAGTTATTACATAAAGAGAACGCAATTTGTTGTGATCCCTTGTGGAATAAATATTAAGTCTTTGTGGTTCATTGCATTTGTTTACATCTTCTCTCGTGATGTTTGGGTTGCCTCGGCATTATGGGTAAGGATTAGTATCGTCCATCCTATTTCACACCAGTAATCCTGAGTGTTGATTTGTCCTCGTTTCCTTAGGATCATAGATCGCTTTCACATTTGTAGTTTGGTTCATTTTGTCTGGAATACAGGCAAAATTGATAAATTCTGGCTTTTTTCTTCAAGCTGTAGGCACGAAGCCTCATGAGGTTAAAGTGAACATATTCATTGCAGAGCTTTGGTATCAGCCTCACATCATCAGTGCTACATGGGGTCATATGGTTAATTCTAATCCCTGTGACAGACAGCAAATCATTCTGTAATTTACTGCCTGCTATGTGTTTATTTCTGTTCATGGGTGTCACAAAGCGCCCACAACAAACTGGAGAGCCTTCTAAAGAGCATTATTAGACTGTAAAAGCGTCTCATTCAATGAAAAATGAGAACGAGGTAAAAACAGAATGAGAAAGTCTTGAAACATGAAACATATGGAGAAAACACAAACTCACCTTTACTTCTCCTTCATTGCACTATCTGAATGATCTGGAAAAGTCTAAATATTCTAGGGCTGTAATCAACTGAAGAATATCACAGTTGAAAAATCACATGTACTCTTACCCAATTGACTGGTTGTGAGGAAAAAAAGTGCATAGAATGAATTTTGAATAAACATAAAAAGCTAATATTTGCAATATTCTGGTTATTTTATACTGAAACAACAGTCTTGGAGCAGACCAGCATGCACCTGTCCTTATCCATATCATTCCTTAAAATAAACCTATATCAACTAGTAATTCCAGCACAAGAACATTTGAGGAGTATAATGCAGACAAATAAACTGCTGTTTTGATGGTTGTTGACATGCAGACTTCTATTTGCAAAGTGTACATGACTTTTTGGCCATCTTTTTTAGCAAAATGCAGCTGCACCAATGATTTCTTTGAGTTTGGAGTCGAGTGCAAGTAAATGTTAAATAAGTTGGACCTAGCAGTGTTCATTAGGCTGTGAAAATCCGTGTGCGTTTATGGGCAGTGTGTTCCTCCTGCTGCCAAAATGATGGATTATTCCTGAAAAAATATTGATGTAGCACTTTTCACAGGCCATTGAGAGCATATTGATCCAACCAGTAGACCTGAAGACTATAGCCCTGCTGTTTTCACATTTGGATATGGCGTGCATGCATGTTACCCTGTTTAGCATATATATAGGCTCCCTTTTTCAGATGATCTTGGTCGAGCTGTTTGTTCAGCACCAGATTGAGATATTACAGCTTCCACACCGAAGCAGCTTGAGTGTTAAAATGCCTCAACAGTGACTTTTAAACTGGATTTTCTGATTTTACTGCAAATGTGGTTGTCTGGTGCTACAATCATCATGTTCATTAGTTTTCATGCAGGTGATTGTTGCAACTTTTCCAAGTTCATTCACAACTACAGCTATCAACAAAACAATAAAACTCTTTAGTTGCTTCCGGTTTCAGTTGGGGCTTGTAACCAGTTCAATGGGTTGCACAATGAACACTGAAATGATGATAGTGTTTGTGACAGCAACACACCTAAAAATGGAGCTAATAATTAGTACCAGGTTTAGTGAATATGGACACACCTTTATCTGTTTCTTGTACAACCAACTGTGCACCACACCTCCTCGTACGTCTTTCTTTTATTATTATTATTATTCTTTATTTTACCAGGTAAGATCAGTTGAGAACAATTTCTCATTTACAATGATGACCTGGCAAGAGGCCACAGCAGGAAGAAAGATAACAAATAAACAAGTACATATACACAAAATTATATGCAAGTGTTTAAACAGAGAGTGTTTTCTAAGTAATCTAATCTTTTAAAATGTCATTCTCAACAGTGACCTATTTCATGTCATTCATCCTCTTTTTACAAACTGAAAAGTAGAACTACTAAATGACTACATTTACAGAGCGAAAAAGTAGGTTATTTAGTAAAATGTAATCAATTGTTTTCTTACTTCGCCCTGTTTAGAGAGTCAGAAACGGAGCTGAAGCCGCTGCCTAAGAAGAGCATCGACACCGGGATGGGTCTGGAGCGCCTGGTGTCTGTACTGCAGAACAAGATGTCCAACTATGACACTGACCTCTTCGTCCCATACTTTGAAGCCATTCAGAAGGTACTGAGATGTCCAAGATTAGTGTAACTGTACCCGAAGAGAAATGTAAACAAGATAGGAAAATGTCACGTGTTGGTTAAGACAAACCTGAGCAGATATGCTGTTCATGCAGAAAGTCACAGGTCTGATAAGGTCACACATCTTGCTCTATATAAGGGAAAGAAAAATACATATACATACAAGTCATACAGTGATTGCTTACCAGAGTATGTGTAGAGAAATGAAATTGATTAAAAGAAATGAATCCAAATGTTTGAGATTTTGAGCAAAAAAGCCCACACAAACTCAAAACGAGGACTAAAAATCTGAGGTTTATTTTTAGTGTATTTACTGTTACAGTGTCCAGTAAACTATCATGTCTGATAAGCTGATAGCACAGTACACCATAACCTCATTTGCTGCAGTTGAGATTTCAATAAAGCTAATCAGCAAGTAGGCAGAGAAGTCCGATATACAGCAAATGGTTAAAAAATATTGCTACATGTTGGAAATGTCCTGTTTCTTCCAAATCAATAAATGCACACAGCACCAAACTACTAAGTAAAGGTAACAAATATTAGGTATTTATAATAAAGGTTGATCTGATATGCTTTCTCAACATTGTTTGTGCTTGTTTCAGGGCACCGGTGCTCGACCTTACACTGGCAAAGTAGGTGCTGAGGACACCGACGGTATCGACATGGCCTACCGTGTGCTCGCTGACCACGCCCGCACCATCACCATCGCCTTGTCAGACGGCGGTCGCCCTGACAACACAGGAAGAGGGTGAGCTGTGGACATTTCGGCTGAAAGAAGCACAGCCTGCTGGAATTTGTGTGCAATGTAGTCTTGTCTACTTTGTTCTGACAGTAGTAATTTGAAATATTGTACATGATTGACAAACTAATAGACCTTGAGGCACATTGTATTACCAAAAATGTCCCCGGGTAATTAAGTGTTACAAGGTGATTCCGTACAGACAAACACATCTTAGTACTGCAAAACTGCTCAAGGCTATGGCTATGAATGCAGGGTTTTCTAGTTTCTTATGTGCTAATTTCGTGTTTTGTTTCCATCACGTTTAGCTACGTGTTGAGGAGGATCCTGCGTCGTGCAGTCCGTTACTCCCACGAGAAGCTGGGAGCTCAGAAGGGCTTCTTCGCCTCTTTGGTGGATGTGGTGGTCGACTCCCTGGTGAGATTGTCCTTCTTCTTCTTCCTTATTTTTATTCAAGTGTATCCACAGGCCACATAATCTGTTACAATGATTTAATGTTAGCTAATTAGTTACCTAATGGTCTTCAGTCTTGCCAGTCAGATTTTTTATTGTTGATCTATTATGTCTTATTGTACTGTGTGTTCAGCCAGTTCTGCACAGGCTGCCACTTGAACTCACCATTTTTTAAGGCACTTACAGTATTTAGGGAATAGACAAATCATTTACCAGTGACGCTAGGATTTAGAAAATAAGCAAACTTTTGTAATTTGTGTTTTGCAGTAGGTAGAATCACTTTTTAATGCAGAGTCACAATACCCAGTGTGTGATGCTTATTGACCGACAGGAGCAGAGTTTTTAATGTGGCTTTTACAGTAGGTGTGCCACAAGTTTAGATTTAAATGTGGGAAGTGTTTGCACAAGTCTGTCTGGAACTGCTAAGGAAAATGTTGGTAAAACAGTGTATTTGTGTATTCGAGACACAAAACTAGCTCATGTTCATGATAATCAACTCAAAAAATGAAGTTGTTTTTTTGTTGTTTATTTTCTAAACCTTATTAACATGTTTGTACGGTGTTTTATGTGCTAGAAGATGACAGAGTGCATTGATGACAGTCTCAAAAATACTGATTCAGACAGCTGGTGTTTCATATGTAATGAATCTAAACAGCCAGTCTACGCATTCTAAGCTCCCCCCAACATGTGTACCATCACTGACTAGGTCTTTTTAAATCAAAACTCTAAACCTTCCTGTTTAAAATGGCTTTTCATACCTAGCGGCATGGTGACATTTTATTACTTTTTATTTCTTTTAGATGCATATTTTAGTGCTGCTTTACTGCTGTTTATTTTATTGTTCTATTGTATATTTTATGGGCTGCACAGTGGTGTAGTGGTTAGCACTTTCACCTTGCAGCTAGAAGATCCCCGGTCTGTGTCCTGGCCTACCCGGGATGTTTGTGCGTGGAGTTTGCATGTTCTCCCTGTGCATGCTGGGTGTTGTGGTTTTCTCCGGGTACTCCGTTTTCCTCCCACAGTCCAAAAATGTGCTGAGATTAACTGATTATTCTAAATTTGCCCATAGGTTTTAAGTTACTGTATTATTTTTAAGTTATTCTCTTGTTTTTCACTGTGAAGCACTTTGGTCACCCATTGGGCTGTTGTAAAGGGCTATAGATATAAACTTTGATTGATTGATTGATTGATTCTCGAAACGGTGTAATGACACTTCAAGACAGGAATTGACTAATTCAATGGATTAAGTTCTAATTTGAAACTTCGTTTTCGCAGAGATTAGTTTTCTGGACTTTGATATTGTGTGTTTTTATTCTATGACATTGTTTGTAATTTTGTGTGTAATCTAAGCCTGGACTAGTTTGACAAATGAATGTGTGACATAAGCAGTTTGGGTGTTTCTAGTCTGTTACCTCAATGTAGGAAAGGTGATTAAACCTGTACATTAACCTAAATCATTTTTAGGTTGATATCATGTTTAACTCTGAACTAACAAAATTGTAAAGCACAGTGTGCAGTGCTTTGTCATCATCTTCACACAGTGTCTCTCTCGCCTTCATTTCTCTCTGTTCCGTCTTGCACCAATATGGCCTTGACAATCCTGTCTGTACTGATGCAATAATGCTGGGTAATAATATTGTATTGCATATGGCTTTATTATTTTGCAATGCACAGTTGGCCAAATTAAGATTTTTCACATTATGTTTTGGGTTTTTGCGGTTTTATGTGGTGTAGTGGATAACAAAGGAGCACAGTTTTTTGCATGATGTTGATAGGGCTTGGGTTACATTTGTTCTTTGGAGATGTCAATATTGCAGAAATATTCAGATTTACAATTTTTTAAAGGCAATGCTGAGCTCTGAAGGACATTTGTTTTGCAGCAGAAGAAGAGTTTAAATTTTCTTTGTCGATGTCTTAAAAGACCTTAATAGGGGTTATCTGCAAACCCAAAAAGAAAGTAAAAAATTCTCTTCTCTCAGCTGCATATTCGCCTTCTGTCAGTTTTCAGCCCAATAAAATCAGCTTCAGTTTAGTAGTGTTTTGCTTTAATTGGTGACCTCTGTCTCGCTTTCTTCTACCATCTCTTCTCTCCTTTTCCTCTGTTGTTTCTTTCATCTTCCGTTTCTCCCTTTTCGTTTCTCGCTCGTCTCATCTTCGATCGTCTTGTTTCGCTTTCCTTCTCCAGGGTGAAGCTTTCCCAGAGTTGAAGAAAGACCCAGAAATGGTGAAGGACATTATTAATGAGGAGGAGGCGCAGTTCCTCAAAACCCTCAGCAGGGGTCGCCGCATCCTCGACAGGAAGATAATGAGTCTGGGAGACAGCAAGACCATCCCAGGTGAGACGCTCGAAACGTTGCCACTTGTATGTGCTCACATTACGTCTCCTACGCTGTTGATTTTAGTGGAAAGAGCTTATTTTAAGATCATTTAATGTTTTGTGGCACTGATATCATTTTCCCTTTGTTTTGACAAGTTCATCACACCATTTTTGTTTCTGTTCTCCCTGAATCGTCCTGTCATCCTTTCTCTACCTTTCATCTCTCTTCACCACCCACGTCACTTTCTTTTTTGGCTCTTTTCTCTGTCACTCCTGTCGCCCTTCAATTCCTTTGTTTTTTTTCCCTTCTAATCCCAACAGAATTTGTGCATTATGCATCGGTCTTTTCCTCCATTCATCCATCTGTCTGACTGTCACGCATGATGCTCCAAATCTTTCTTCTTCGGAATTTAAAAATACTCTGATTGGCTAAAGGAAATGAGATATAATTAGAAATCTCAATTACCAATCTTTCACGTCGTAAATTTAAATGACATGAAAACTGATGAACATCCAGCTTCTCTTCTAAACTTCCCTCCAGGGATGTTAACGTGCACTGTATTTGGATTGCCGTCTACCTCAGGCTTTTCAATTTATTTCTTCTTCGTCCTAAAGGGTGACAGCATCGTTTGTGCACTTAGCCAAAATGAGGCGCTACAAATGTCAAAATGGAAAAAGTAGCAGTGTCCTTGCGAGATGCATTTGCATTGATGAGAATACAACATGAGCACAAACTTTTTCACGTCTAACTCGTCAATATGATGGCTGCACCGGTTCGGTTCACTGACATGTTTACTGTCTGACTCAAGGACACAAGTGTTCCAGCAACGTAGCTCCAGACAGACGCCTCTCCTGCATATCAAGCAGCTGATTTCTTTCTGTCTGTGCGTCCAGGCGACACCGCATGGCTGTTATATGACACATACGGTTTCCCTCTGGACCTGACCTCCCTCATCGCGGAGGAGAAAGGCATGGACGTGGACATGGCCGCCTTCGAGGAGGAGAAGAAGGCAGCACAGGTGAGGAGGCGAAAGGTTCTTGCGTTCATGTTGGGGGGACTTTACTGAACAGTGTTTCGTGTCCTCTCCCCCTTGGGTGTACTATTTCACCTTGTGTCAGCGTTCTCGGGTATTGCACTGTAAGTCAGAATCAGGAGCCATGCACCTGCTGTTTAAATACACCCACATTTACTTTACAGCCCTGTGCTTAATCCCTGGCTGTTTGATTCAGTGAAAAGATTGATTTCTTTTCTGTAACACTGCAGCCTCAGATTACTGTCCAACACATCAGTGAGCTAATGTCAGTGCTGCAGTTGTGCTTCCTGCCAGATGAGGGAGTTTGACACACTGGATTAATACTTCCTCCTTATCCTGTCATATAGGCTGAGTTACTAGTTTATTAGGTACAACTCTACAATATAAGGCAAATTAGTATAAGAGATGTGGAGCAAATCCTACCTTTGTGAAGCTCTCTGGTTGCACATAGAGTCCTTGATTCAACTCCAAGGTCAGCTCTAAGAATGACCATTAAAGATGACTCATTGACAAAAATGTCAAGATTGTAAACTTTGTGACAAGATGCTGAATGTACTTTAGATTTCACAGATGCACCCAATAAGAAACTGGCAACTCTGTGGTTAAAAATGAGAGACTGTGTTTGTGGGAAAGTGTTGGTACTTTTTATGAAGGCTGGAGTGTGTTGCCTTTTTCGACTTTCAGAAACAAAGCAGATTAATGAATAAAAAGCATTTCAAGGAAACCAGTGGATAAAGATTTTTGTTGCCTGCATACATTTGGAGTTGGTCATTATTTACCCTATGAAGAAGAAGGTTAGAACAGTGGTTTTAAAGTTTTTTGGGTCAGGCCCCTCTCCAGAGGACAAAAAAGCTTACAAAACATTATGAGCAACCTGAAATTTCTTAAGAAAGATTAGTTCAATTTCAACAATATTATGCCTCAGCTGATCATTTGCACGTGCATTGCCACTGCCAGATCACCGTTTATCTACAAAGGCACACAACATTCAGTCACAGCTATCTGGAACTGAACAATCTCGTATTTTATTTTATAATCAAAACAACTTGTCATGGTCTAGAAATAATTTAAAATTTACAGTTTCACAAATTTACAGTTACAGTTAATGTCTTCTCTGTAATTTTTACCCTTTGTAAAGTTGTCCCTCGGGCCGAAATGGACTATCTGGCGGGCTGGTTTTGCCCCGCGGGCCGCATGTTTGACACCCCTGGTAAAAATAATCGAAGCAGATGGGCTGAGGTGGTGATGTCTTCACGTACGCCAGTGTTTCAGTTGCACATTAACGATGCGTTCTCCGTTCTTGGGAGTGTGTACTTTCGAGTATGTGCTTGCCAAGTACGCAAGTATGGACTTGCACAACAGCCAGCACAGTTTGTCCGCTGCGAAAAAGAGGCCGATGTTAAAACAATAGCTCAGCTAATTAGTTCCATGTAGGCAGACCTTTTCCTCCCAGTTACTCGCTTCCCCCCCATGCCATTCCTCTACGCCCCCCACTATTTGAGAAACACTGGGTTAGAAGAACCTGTATAGCACAGGTCCTCCTGTTGATAGCACAATGTCATAACAGTTACTACAACGCTGTCAGAACTTTTTGATCACACCTCGTATGTTTTTTTTCCCCTTTCAATGTCATTAAATTCTCTTTAAAAGCTTGTAAATTATACGATGAGGTTTGGAGTTTGTATTGTCACTGAGTACATCGTTTTGTGTGTGTTTAGTTAAAGTCGCAGGGTAAGGGCGCAGGAGATGAGGACCACATCATGCTGGACATCTACGCCATCGAAGAGCTGAGAAACAAGCAGACCCCGGCCACAGACGACTCTCCCAAATACAAATACACCTCAGACGACAACGGCAACTATGGTTTGTGATATCCGTTTTCACACCTTAGAACAGCTGGACGGCTGACTTTCACCGACTGACCTTCATCCTGTTTTTGTGTCTAGACTTTCAGCAGGCCTCAGCCACGGTGCTGGCTCTGCGTCGCGATCGCGCCTTCTGCGACGAAGTGACCACGGGTCAAGAGTGCGGCGTTCTGCTGGACCAGACGTCCTTCTATGCAGAACAGGGCGGACAGACGTTTGACGAGGGCTACCTCCTTCGAGAGGACGACAGCACGGAGGACGTAAGTGTACCTATAAAGAAAGCACTATAAAGAAAACGTAAAGTGAGTGCAGAGTGGTTTGCAGAGAGAGGTCTGAGTTTTTCAAAAGCCCTCATTAGAGTGATTTTCAGAGCTGGTGTGTTGCTTTTTTTTCCCAACAAACTTACACAGTGGTCGTATTGCGGGCTCAAAGAAAAATCCAGGTTCACCTTTTGTTGACTTTTAATTGGGGAGACGAAACAATTACAGTACCTTATCTTCAAAGCTGCCTCAATTGTTTAAATAAAACTGGTGAGTGTGATAGCCAGTTGAAATCATGGCTGCAGGCAAATAGACCGTCTGCTCAGCGACAAAGGCTGCCAAATGAAATATCACAATTCTGACGGAACAATAGATGAAAGATAATAAATTGTTCCCGGTCTGTTCCATGACTGAGAACCGGAATGACAGGAAAACAGTCATATCTACAGTTTGCAGAGGAGCATCTGTGTTTAACAAAAAAAAACATTCAGATGTCAGTACTTGGTTTCTTATCTATGTGTTTATAGGTTTTCCACTAAATTTTATATTTGCCGAGGATGTGTTGGCGCATTAAAGGAACCTTGGCTTGTTAAGTCTTTGTGTTCTCCGCTATATTTAATCTCCGAATGCTATAATAAAAATACCCACACAAACCATCAGCCAGGAGATTTTTATTTAGATTCTTTTTCCTGCCAGGCAAAGATATTTCTGTAACCTCGCTGTGTCTGGTATTAATTCTCTGTTTGCAGCGGATGGAGTTCACTGTAAAGAACACGCAGGTTCGAGGAGGTTACGTTCTCCATGTGGGTACCGTCTACGGAACATTGAAAGTTGGAGACCGTGTCACTCTGCATGTAGATGAGGTGAGAATACTCTAAGATTGACACTCATAGGTGATATTGGTTATCATCAGTGAGATAAATATGTTTTTTGACAAATTCTCAGGATCTGATTCTACGTTTTGTATTTTTTGATGCCTCTTGGTGAAGCTCTGATGTATCCAGCTAAAATATCCATCCTCACTCTTCCTCCAGGCTCGTCGTAGGCCCATCATGAGCAACCACACCGCCACACACATCTTAAACTTCGCCCTGCGGGGAGTTCTGGGGGAGGCAGACCAGAGAGGTTCCCTGGTTGCATCCGATCGATTGCGCTTTGACTTTACTGCTAAAGGTGCCCTGAGCACCGGTGAGGTCCGCCGGACTGAGGAGATCGCTTGTGCCATGATAAGAGATGCTAAGGTCAGTGGTGGAATACAAAAGGCATTGTAGAATTTCATGAAGAGAAGAAAATCTTGCCCTTAGGCAGCTTTTTACTCTGAATAACACTGATGTTTGTGACAATTCCTGCTCAGCTTGTGACTTGAAAGTGTCTGAAAAAGTAAATGTGTTTCCAGCTGAGGAAACGTAATGAAGGATTCTATGCTGATTTACATTTGAATTTGTCTTGATTTTGGAGTAACAGCTGATTTTTCCTTAGATTTGATTATAGTAACGATAAATATGATCTCCATCTGAACTCTCCAGCCAGTGTACGCCATGGAAGCACCGCTAGCAGAAGCCAAGGCGATTCAGGGTCTGCGTGCCGTGTTCGATGAGACCTACCCTGACCCGGTCAGGGTCGTGTCCATTGGTATTCCTGTCCAGAAACTGCTGGATGACCCCACCAGCACTGCCGGTTCTCTCACCTCCATCGAGTTTTGTGGTGGAACGTGAGTATGATGCCCAATTTCTTGGATTTCTCTCATTTGAGACAAAGGAAAGTTAGTCAGTGTTGCAAACTGAAAACAGAACAACATTACATTGTATTGTTGATTGGTTTCCTGTTTTGTGTGGTTGCTGCTGCAAAAAATAAAATATACACAACATTCAGCACTGCCTAACAAAGCAAAAATGCAGAAACTGAGAAAGCTCGATCAAATGAGTTAAAAATGTTTCATCCAATGCTTTGATATCTTTTCAGCTTATAAGATAGAACAAGAAAATACACAAATAGAGCACTGAAAACTTTAATAACATTAACAAAAGTCCACGTAAAGCAGTTATAAATGTGTTTGGAAGTTGTCACACAATAGGAAAACTGGTAATAACTACCTTCACAGTTTTCACACCAGCACAGATAAACTGTTATAACTTTGCAAACAGACCTGAATTTGTTGTAACTGAGCCAAACAGGTGAGATGGGAAATCTCAGACGCGCACTGTAGACAGCTGTAGAGTGAGTTACCTGAAATAATTCTGCAAATTCTGACATTCTGGGAAGATATATTTGCTGAACGAATATGTAGCTAGCTAGCAAACTGTTGGCAGTTGTGTGTGTCCTAACTTGTAATCGAGTCGGAGAACCAGTGATGCAAATGCACTGGTTTAAGTAACGTCAAAGTGTTAAGGGAAGGAGTCATGCAAAGTATGATACCAGTATGTCACTGAGCCCTTGATTCAACGTCATTTCACGTTTTCAGCGATTATTTTCTGACATCAATAATTTGTTTAGAAGCAAATCTCTCCATTTTCCTGTACTTTACTTACTCAAAAAAGGTGAGCTTTTCAATATAAAAGATGCAACCATTCCCTATAAATTACGGACTTCACATAGTCCAAGAAATGTTTGGTTTCTGAATAAAATCAATATGGAGAAAACACACATTTTTGTTGCCATATTTTCCTCAGCTTCACTGCTTTTGTTTGTGGAGCAGTGCTTTTCATTCCAATGTTTTTTGCTGCTGCGTGGCTTCATTCTGATTCACCCTCATTGCTTCTGGATTCACCTGCTCCATTGCTGTCTGCCACGTAATGATAGTGTTTGTTTATGGTTTCCCAGTCCGTCAGGAATGTGTTTCACAGATAGGAATGTTTGGAAACACGAATACAGGAGTAGAAATCAGAGACTTTTTTTGTATTTGAACCTGATCTGCCGCTTTGATTTAAATGTGTGCTGGACATTACGTCGAAAGTCTTGCTGGAAGTTGCCGTGTGTGTCCTTGGTGGACTCAAATGCGCAACACACAGACGTGTAGAAATGTCTGAATAAATGTCTGCATTTGTATGGAGTTTCCAGACGTGTCAGACCTGCCCAGCGGTGGTGAGCAAAGTGGAAACTGTTAATTGGATTTGCGCATCTTTCTGGTGGGACGACCGTGTCCTTGCGCAGACGAGGCCTGGAACATTTTGTCAAGCTCAATCCAGCGATTAGACCTGCTCCACTGACTTTAACAGTGTCTGCTCCTGGCTGTAAAATTCACCTGAATGCCAGGACGTATCTGCTCTTTCATAGATTATATTATAGCAAGACTTGTTCATGTCATTTGATTACTGTAGGAGACATTTGCATTAAGCTTTTTTGTTCTCTGCGTTTCATGCTGCTTCAGGTTTTAGTAAACTGTTGGGTGTGCCTCCTGATGTTGTCTTTGATGTTGTTTTAATCTGCAGCCGCTTCAAACAGCCCCTTGTTCCTGCTGCTGTTTTCCTAATGTTTTCTCCCCTGCTTGTGTTCCTCCCCTCAGCTCCTCGCCGCTCTCCTTCTCATCTGCCTCCTACAGTTGTATAACGCTGCTGGTAATGTGCCGTTGTTTTCTGTTATCTGCAGCCATCTGCAGAACTCGGGTCACGCCGCGCCGTTTGTCATCGTCTCCGAGGAGGCCATCGCTAAGGGCATCCGCCGCATCGTTGCTGTGACAGGAACAGAGGCCCAGAAGGTCAGGACACACACACAGACTTACTGATGCACTTGCTTGCAGCGTTGTGCCCATGTAGACCCATCCTCCCATGCTCGCATAGAAAAGAGTTTGGCCAACATTTTGAATAAAGTAGAGAGATTTCATTTTGTCATTGCTGCGGCATGTTGAGCACAATGATGCTTTGCCGATTAAAACCTCACCAATTACACGACAAAGTGTCCCAGACAGAGGCACCACATGTCTTATTTGGGTCTCGGTGATGAAACTTTAATGAAGCTTGAGGTGAACTTGGAGCTAGAAAGGAGAATTTTGCATTTCCCCCTCTCTCCAGGCCCAGAGGACAAATTAATCTTTCCTATTTTTAGACAACAATCGCTGTTTGATCCTGCTCCTTCATCTTTTTGCCTTTTTCCCCCTTCCCTCGCTCCAACCGTTTGGCTTATTTTTCTTTCTCCGTCATCCCTCTCTGCACCTTCTGCTCTTTGCCCTTGCCTCCCTCCTGCCCCGCCGCTCATGCTGCTGTGTCTCACATCCATCAGGCCCAGAGGAAAGCCGATGCCTTGCGGCAGTCTCTGTCTGCTCTGGGAGACAAGGTGAAGCAGCAGACGACCCCGAACAAGGACATCCAGAAAGAGATCGCCGACATGACTGAGGTAAATGAGACGTCTGTGCTGGAAAAACTTGGAATAACTCCGTGCCGCGGCATCAACATTACATCTGTCTTCTCTGCAGTCGATAGGCACTGCAGTGATCTCTCAGTGGCAAAAGGACGAGATGAGGGAAACCCTGAAGGGAATGAAGAAGACCATGGACGACCTTGACCGCAACTACAAGGCTGACATCCAGAAGAGAGTCCTGGATAAGACAAAGGAGATGATCGAAAGCAGCCCCAACCAACCGCTGCTCATCATGGAGATGGAGACCGGAGCCTCAGCAAAGGTACCAGTCAGGACAGGACGTTGTTCCCTCCAGTATTTAACCCTGTGAACCTCCAGCAGTTTTTGGATGCTTTTTAGCTCCTGTCTAGGGCTGGGTGATATGGCCTAAAAAAAAAAAAATCTCCGATTTTTTCACAAAAAATTCCGATTCACGATTTATACGAATTTTTTTTCCCCCCTACCTAATCTCTGCACGCCAGAGTCCAGTCTACTTTATGCAATTGAGCTGCAGCCCTCTTCAGGTAAACACACCGGATCGCAGCTGGAAATGCGCTGCATGTGGCATGCTGGTCCGGTTGCAGTGCGTTTCCAGCTGTGATCCGGTGTGTTTACCTGGAGAGGGCTGCAGCTCATTTGCATAGAGTAGACTGACTTCTACTTTATGCAAATTGGATGCGGCGTGCGGAGATTCCACGCATCGTGAAACTGTCCTCAAACTTCTAAACTAGGCGTTGGTGGCCTAAAACGAGGACAGATTTAGCTGCTGCAGATTATTTCTCGCTTCAAATGCTTTCAGAAATACTTTTCTCTGACGTGTTTTTTGAAATAAAAGAGAAAGTTTGCGGCCGAGCCGCTGTGTTTATCCGACTTGCCTGCAGGACTGTCCAGCTGAAAGCTCGGTGACGTCACCACGTAGCGGCCTGCTGTTGCTCAGCGCTGTCATGTGACCATGTTGTGGTCCGCTAGTGACCTCCGTTCGTGTGATTTTCAGATGTGGTGCGTTGCCATGCGGGAAAATCGCATCTAGTGGACACTCGCCTTTAGATCTGCGCCCCTCGCCGCCATATTGTTTGTGTATCAAGCGCAGGGGGGAGGGGCACTCTGAACTACGGGAGCCCAGCGGGAAGGCATTGGTGGCGGTTGTTGATGAGAAAATCGATTTTCATGAAAACAAATCGACATTAAGTACAAACTCGAATTAATCGATGAAATCGATTTATCGCCCAGCCCTACTCCTGTCCCATGTTTATTTATTGAAAAATAAAATCCTACATCTCTATGGAAACAACACAAACATGGTGAGAGGCAGAAAGAATTCAGAAATATCTTTCATGCAGTATGAAACAATTTAATGCCACAAATCATTAAAAAAAGTCAAATAAAAGTTGAATTTCATTTTCCTTTTAGCAATAAAAAGGATTTTTTTCCCACAAGTGCCCACAGGTGTTAACAATACTGGAAAAACAATTGATGACTGTACATATAATACATATTTTACTGCTTACATATTTTATTTGGCTCCATACTTGTCTCATTTGTGCTCTGTGTAAACACAGCCTGCAGTTCATCCTAGTTCAGCTGAAAAGTCCTTGAATTTTAATGTCATGACTATTAGTCGTAGCTGAGTCATAAATAACTTAATGGTTACTCTGCAGAGTGCAGAATTTTTTACTTTTTACAGAATCTGGTGCAAATCGTTCAGGGTGTTTTTTTTTGCATTTTTTTTTGAATGGGACATGTAGAATAAAGTGATTTTGATTGACTGAACTGACTGAACAGCACTCCATAGATGAGTATTTCAAGAACTATCGAAAAGTTAAAGTTGTTTTTTTTTCTGCCTTTCTTCTCTACGGTTTCTGACTGATTAAATGGTGTATCTGGATGTTTATTTTAAGTTAAATATTTAATTTTTAAAGATATTGTTCCTTTTGAATCTGACTTTTGAGGCTCAGAGTGTTCCGATTTTGAAAAACAAACCTGCAGAGTTTGAAGAGTATGAAGCAATGTTTTTTTTTCTTTAGTCTAATCTGAATTGGCATATTATCCCTAAAGAAAATCACATCCTTGTTCTACAAAAAACTAAAAAAAAGACCCTAAGAACACAGACCAAGTTCATAATCCAAACCTCAAGACTTCATCTGCATCCTGCACAAAAATAAATTGGAAGTGCACACAGTATTAAAATTCACTTCATCTCTGCAGTATTGCACATTTTCTCAGGCTGTGTCTTTGCTTATCTCGTTGTGTTATTGCCACGGGACCAAATCAGCTCTGTGGCCCATTAATTCTGACCTTGAGACATCAATAGTGCTGATTTGGAGATGGTTTTTTTTCGTTCTTCGCGACTCTTTTCCTTCTTCTCACTTCCTTTTTTCCCCCATCTTTCCCTGCGTCTCTTCCAGGCTCTGAATGAGTCGCTGAAGCTGCTGAAGTCTCAGTCCCCTCAGACCGCCGCCATGCTCTTCACTGTGGACACCGACGCCGGCAAGATCACCTGCCTGTGTCAAGTCCCACAGGTACCACATGAATTCATTTGTTCAGTCGTATGCGCCTGAAGCTTCTCTCTGAATATCCTCCTCGGATCTAAATGCTGTCGTCCCTCTTTCCTCCGCAGGATGTGGCCAACCGTGGACTGAAAGCCAGCGAGTGGGTTCAGGAGTTGTGCCCCCTGCTGGACGGCAAAGGAGGCGGCAAAGACATGTCGGCTCAAGCCACCGGCAGGAACACGCAGTGCCTGCAGGAGGCGCTACAGATGGCCAACAACTTTGCACGACTGAAACTGGGAGAGAATTAAGAGGAGAGAGGAGGAGGTGAGGCTGCAAACATATCAGGGAGGAAAGTGGAAATTGGTTAGAAACGCTTAAATAAAATCTTTTCCTCTCCTCTTTTCTTCCTCCTTTATGTCAGACAGATTAGAAACCTAATAAAAACGCTCTCCATGTTGACAGATGACCACTGACACTCAGCCAGCACTAAATGAGCCACTCGTATTTATTGGGACTGTTCTCGCTGACTCGCCCCAGTAAAATCCATCTGTGTGGAAATGGCTTGAATATATATATATAAGAGCATCTCCTGCAGTTTTAGCTGAAGGGAGATGGCAGACAAATTTATTTTATTGTCTCGTTCATTGCATGTTTGGATGCGGAGGAAAAGAAAAGGGATTGCACTTTTGAATCATTTAGCCTCCTGCAGGAGCTGTGCAGCTCAGATGAAGCGACAGAAACTTCCACCTCAGATTTCTTTTCTTAGCACAAAGTTGGCTCTTGATGAAGCACCATCCTGCCTCCTGTGTGTTTGTGTTCCATCTCACTGTAGCCCCGTTCGTTTAGAAACAACCCCGAGGCACTTTTGTCTTTCCTTTGGCTTCCTGTGCCACTTGAGCTCAGCCTCAGAAAGAAAAAGGAAAAAGCGGGCCTAGCTGTTAAATGACTTAGCCATAGAATACACAGTGTGTTCTCGGTTATCTGAAAGCTGTTAATCTGATCTCTGAACAGTGGCTTCGTCCGTCTGCGTGAGTCAAAACCTGTTTTCTCTCGTTGGACTGTACATGCAGTAGCTGTATCATAGTCTTGCTTTTCAAATAACAAGCCAATGTCTGACACATGTAATGAGTTTAATTTAGTAAATGAACACATTAACTGTATAAAATGATTGTGTCCAGTAACAAATCTGTGTAACTTCATGTCGCTGACATTTGATATTGATCGAATGCAGAATGTCTTCTCATTGTAGCTGCTCTACGTCAGAGAAATGTCACGCTATGGGGATGGAATAAATACGGCCGGTAAATACCACACGTCTGTCTCGGTCCTTTTTAAATGTGAGATAAACAGATTGTTTTCTCTAGGTGATTCATCTCAGATTGGCAGGTACAGTTTAATCTGAACTTCAAGTATTGGCTCGGTTCACATTGAATCAATTACACCACAAAGGTTAGACTGACTTCATTAGATGTGCATCAGTGAACGAAAATGATCAACGCTGACAGTTTGAGCTTTAATGAGAGGGAATATTGTGTGTCTTGTGCGAGCTCTTGTTGCGTGACGGTGATGGTATTGGTAGATTATTCTCATTAGACGTGCAATGACCAGTTTTCTTAAAGTCCACTTGGGGGCAGCAGGAAAAACGCTCTGAGCACATTTGTAAAACCCTTTGGCATTATTACTCACTATTCTGGCTGTGAAATAAATACAAAGGATGATGTTCCTGTTCAGCTGCTGGGTGTAAAATCAGAACAACTCCACACTTTGACCTCATGTATCATGAAGCTTTTATTTGTACAATAGCATAAGATACAAAGAGTCTGATCACATATCATACAGAGGTTTCAGTGCAGTAAATACACATGTACTGCCTCACCCAAAAGGTACAGAAGAATGAGACATTAAAGCAGGGACTAGACGACGATGACTGATCCAGACGGCAGGAAACCACCCACACTGAAAGGTTTCACTCAGTTTCTTTACTGTTTCTACATTATCTGTTTCATACGAGCCCCCTGTAAGTTCACCGTTGTGTCAGACAGATTTACTAGTGTAGTATTTTTATCTTGGTCGCTGTAGACTTCTGCTAGCAGACGTATGAATGTTACAATCCACAGAGACGGTCTGACACGATCTGTCTGCAGCTCGCCGACTGCCGCTAAAGAGGCTGTTTCTGTTGAGTGCAGACCAGTGAACCGATGAGAGGAGAGACGCTGTTCTCACCTCGGCCTCAAACAGCAGCAGGCGATGCCAACAGCAGCGTTTTCATCATGATGTATTTGCTCTTTTTAAGCTCTTCCTCAAACAGCGGGTCACATTTTTGCAGAAAACCCCTAAAACACAGCGCTTTGACATCTCGTTGAGGAGATGCGAGTGGTATTAAACCAATTTTCAAGCCTTTTCTCGGATGCAGACTATCTTTAGTTACAGCTGGAGACGCTGGATGGATTGTTTCTTCTCTGCCATGACAACCACGATTTGATCCAGTTTTCTCATTTCGTGTCATCTCACACTCAGTAATGAGTTCTGAGTACTATCAAGCCTGAAGTACTGCAGCAAGAAAAATCATTTCAAATATTGCAATGAAGAGATTGGTTTGGCATTTTCAAGAATTTAATTAAGATTTCTTGCCACACTTTGATCTGGCTGCTAAATTTGAAGCTACAATCAGGAGATGGTTAGCATAGCACACAACTCAACAGCTAGTCCACCTACTAGCTGATTTACACTGTAGGGCAGGATCATTTCAGGAAAATAAAAACGTAATTTCAATTTTTGTTTTCCGTCATATTTTCCAAAATAAAGCTTCACTTCAGTATTCACACTAATAAATTTAGGCTGTGCTGCATAACGTAGGCTGCATTCTAAATTGCAGCTTCAGCAGTTTGCTAATTGCATTGCAGTAACTGAAATGATTAATTGTTGGGCCCTTTTTTTTCAATAAGCTCAAAAAACTAACTTTAAACATAGAAATCGGTTGTTTAATGGGGCTAAACTATTTTTCAGTCTTTCCTGGCTGCAGCCTTATATGTTATTTAACACAGATATAAAAATTAGATGAAATTTTCCAAAATGTTGAACCGTGTAAAGGATTTAGATGTCATACGCACCAGTTTCCACCTTTTTCCTTTGCTGAACAGTTGCTTTCAAATTGTCTTCCACGCTCGTTCTGTTAAATTACCACCATAGAAATTGCATTTAATGAGTTTAATGTGACTCTTTTTGCCGTACAGGAAAATAAAAACAATTTTAAACTCTTGTTTCTCGATAACATGCTTTCAGGCGTTGTGTAATTGGGTGGTGTTTGGAGCTTTACATAATGTGTGAGACAAAACAGTAAAAATAGTGGTGGATGTAGAAGGAAACTGGCTTCTACTGACAGCAAGAAGAAAAAGGTGCGGGGATGCTTGGGGTAAAATTTTCAGATAAAATGCATATTGTGAAGGAATTGAGTCCAGTTTAAGCCGTGACATAAACTCGCTGCCAGTCGGCTACATTTCTGTCACTGCTGTCAGAAGCACACATTCAAATTTCACCTGAGAAAACCTGCTGCCACCTTCACTGTCACCACAACATCTTCTCACAAAACTCTCTTCAACCTGTGCAGCTTTTTTTTTTTTTTTTTTTTTTTTTAAATTTCTTGACCAAACTTAACCTGAAAACTGGTGCTCCACATTTGCTTCAAATTTATTTTAAGCATCAGGGAAAAAAGTGAGTGTATTGGGTCAGCGACAGGAGAAAAGACCTACTTTAGGTTATAAATGCTTCAGGGAACACTCTCAGATCTGTGTCATGTATTCTAGGCGATGGGGGGAAGGGGAAAAAAAAACTCTAATTTAGAATGGCACAGCAGAAAGGGATCACCCTGCAACCCTCCACCTCTATCTGATCACAATGTTCTGGTCTACAGCTGGGAGAAACTGAGGAAGCTGATAACAGTTTCTGTGCTGGAACAGGGTCTCTCACCTGTTTGGGGGGGGCAAAGTTAAAGACTCTTCTCCTCCCTGCAGGCGAAAAGGAAATGTGGTGTGGATGTGTTATCTCCAAAAACAATCTGCACATTCATTTCGAAGCATCGATAACACAAGACCAATAAGAAAGTACCGAACCAGGCTCGAGTTCATCACAACACTGATATGTTGAAACCTTTTGCAGACCAAAAAAACAGATACAGACAGATAAGATGGCTACCTGAAATGTCGTGGGCTTGAATCCAGAAGATTCCTCGCAGAAATGCCTCTAAAGTTTCTAATGTATGTTCAAAAAAAGAAGAAGGAAAACGTGGCCTACTGTGAGTTCGCACTGCATCACATCCTCTCCTTCGGCCTACAGCAGTGTTTTAGAAAACAATGTACAAAGCAGTAAGAAGCGGGAGGCGTCTGCACCCCGAGCACAAGGCAGAAAGTGTGTGTTTTCATGTGTTTGTGTAAATATATATCTATATACAGCTCAGAAGGCACAGCTCTCAGCCAGAATGTGTGTGTTTGTGTGACTAAAAAAAAGCAAGAAAAAAAAAAAGCAAAGGTAGCAGGTGTGTGTGTTGCCAACGGAGCAGCTGTAGGCGTCCAGCAGCAGGAAAAGGCACAAAAGCATGAGTGTGTGTGACAAAAAAGACGAAAAAACACACAAAAAAATGGATGTCCAGATTCACTAACCCTTAAAATGAACTCAACACTGAAGCAGCTTGTGAAATCTGCAATGTGCAAAGCAGAAAAACCACAATGACAGCAGAAAATGATAATACAGGAAGATACAAAGATAATACAACAAAATGCCGCCAGCAGTTCTTGTCATCACCTGCTGGGGGCGATATGACACCCCGACTTTCCTCGCTAAGCCTTCCTAAATGAGCAAGTGATGGTTAAATTGCATGTAAAACGATAAAAACAAGCCTCATAGCATCAGGTGGTTGTATCCCTTATTTTTTTTACCAACAGAATGATCAACAGTGTGCTCTGTTCTAAAAACAGATGTTATTTCACATGAATGCAACACATGTTGCAGCGGCTGGCACTCACAGTTTCTACGCAGCTTCTATTCACAAATCTTCACAAACACTTTGGGGGTGGTAGGATTTCTTGATTCGGCTCACTGTGTTATGAATCACTAAAAATACACTGACGTCTTCTGAGGGAAAAATAAGCTGCAACTAGTTCTCTTAGCAGTTTTTTAAAGCAGCATTCACTGCCCCGAAAACATTTTTGAACTATTTTAACAACAGTTTGTGGTATTTCAATGAACAGATTTCCAGTTTTCTTATTTTTATCTGGTTTTTTTTGGTAATAGAATACGTCTATGCGATCAGTTTTAGAGCCCAACTGATACATCGCTTGATAAATGTTATCAGCCAGCATTATCACAGATATATCCGAGTTTGTATGTTTTTTTTTTTTTTTTGTTTTTTTTACAGGATATAATGAAAAAATAAGATGCCTGGAGTCATTTTGACACTGTTTCATCATATAGTTTGCCAAGATTTTGGGCAGTCCGACTTTTACAACTGTCTGCAGCACATGTTACAGAGCACACAATGGTGCAGAGTTAAGCAGTGACTTCACAGTAAGTTGTTTATAATATACAGTGCTGGAAAGTTAAACAGTTATCCTGTCATTTATTGTTTTTGTTACAACTTTAGCATATATAAAGAAAACTGGCCAATATATTAATATAAGTTCAAAATAAAAATCTAAATAGGCTACAACTAGTACTTTTTGCAGTTTCTTAAAGCAGAATTTAATGCCCCAAAAACATTTTTGAACTATTTTAACAATAGTTTAGGGTATTTCAATTAAAGGAGTTCCTATTGTTTTTCAATTCTGTATTTTCTATGCACTAGTTTGAAATGTTGAGGTCAAAAATGCCTGTGTGATCGCTTTTAGAGCCCGACTGATACAGACTACAGCTTATCTCAGATATATCGGAAATATTGAGCAGAAATAAGATGCTTGGATTCATTTTGAAACTGTGTCGTCACATAGTTTGCTGAGAATTGGGGCGGTCCGACTTTTAGAACTGTCTGCAGCACATGTAACAGAGCACACAGTGATGTGGAGTCAGGCGGTGACGTCAGCAAGTTGCAAGCTAATTTGTGTTTTACATTGTAGATTGTTACTGAATTAACATTTTTTTTTGTTTACAACATAATTCCATATGTATTCTTTTATCATTTTGATGTCCTCAGTATTAATCTACAATATACAAAATAATTAAATAAAAACCATTGACAGTAGCCAATATGATGATAGAGGTTTTTAGAACCTGAAGTCGGTAGAAAAGTTTTCGCTGCACATCTTTCAGGTAAATGCAGTTTTTTTTCTCCCCCTCTGATCAGGGCAGTAGCATTGAAACATCTTTCTGTTTTCTACAATAATGGGCTGTGAATGAAGCAGTGTTCTACATCCAACTTTTTGTATTCTTAAAATGACCAATCAAGTATCAGTCAGGCTTTAATCAGTTTTGCCAGATTTCTAAGTGCTAAAAGATCAAAATAACACCAACCGGTTAGCTGAGTTTATGAGCCTCATAAAGATTACCAGCCGAGGCAATTAAATAAATCTAAATTAAAGGTGCCCTGTGGAGTTTCTGTCTTCATTCACTGATACTCGTCAAAATTCACTGTGTGCATCCTTGACTTCTAACAAACTGTTAAAAGACATGTAATTGCTAATTAAACATGTAAAAAGCAGGTTTTTTGTTGTTGTTTACAACCATATTTACCTGTGAGATGTTTTCTTCTAACCCTCCTAAGTTGGTGTTTTGATTTGTAAATCTGTAAAATACTGTGAAACCATTAACTTAACTGGGAAAAGTATTTCTTTGTAGATTGTATGTGTATGAGAAGAGACTTAGCAAGGCTTAGTAGCAGTAGTGTATCTAAACGCCACAGGGGACCTTTAACTTTAAGTGCTTTTACATTTAAGCATGAATAATTGACACTGTTTTTAAATACTTAATTTTGAAACCAAGTTTTCAGGGGCCTTACATTCTTGCATTCTGATGACTTTTTACTTAAAGAAGCCTGTGAATGAAGTAAAAAATAGTAAATAAAGTTACGTTTTAAAAGCTCTCGGCACAACACTAAGTAATATGGATGATTCAAACCCATACATACATAGATTTATTCATTTAGTGTAAAGGGGCAGTAAAAGTACTACTTCTTGTATCTTGAAATATGTATTCAGTTACTTCTCAGACCTGCTTAGGAACCCTGAGTACTTTTCCTTATTGGCCACCAGCTGCTTCTCGATAATCACATCTACATCCTGCCATCTTTGGATGGATTTACAGCCTCAGCTCAAACCAAACACTCTTATTTTCTTACCTCTGTGACACACATTATTTTCTCTCCTGAGGTTTTCTGTGTTTGGATACTGTCTAGCAGCACTTCCTCCACTGATGTTTGTTTGTGTTTTTCCTGTTAAAGATGTAAATAACCAACAACAGAGGATATAAGTGTGTAAATAGGTAATATGCCAAACGACAGAAACCATTAATGTGCCATCTGGGCGGGAAAGAAAAATGGAATCTGAGCCAAGAAATGTAAATCCAGCAGACGTAGAAACAAAAAGAACAGTGGGATGTGCAGTCTGTGGGGGGATATGTCACAAAAAGAACAGGACAGGAAGTGCAGTTTGGTGGTGCAGAGGTGAAGTCTAAGGCGTCTGGTGGCTCCACCCCGTCCAGACTTAGCTGAAGTTTTAATTGGCTGAGCAGGGACTGGGGCTAGTGGTTAATGAAGCTGAGCTGTTCAGAAATTCAGAGATCCGCTGGGGTTTTCTTTAACCTCACCACACGGGGCAGAAATGTCCCTTCAGAATAAGAGTGGTGAACCCACTGCTGCACATAGCCAGCAACTTTTCTTTTTGTCCTCAAAAACGCTGCAGCAAATGATGTGTTTTGTCTGGTTTTTCGTAGCCCCACCGCTTCATTTCCAGCCCTCTTTTCTTAATTTAGACCCTGACAGTCCATGTGGGGATTTCACCTCCGGTCCAGAAACCAGCATCCCTCCATCCAAACATGAAATCCCAGGAGATGGACTTTTGGCCTCATTAGAGTCTCCCACAGTCAAATCAGCGCTCTGAATAGAGACTTGTGGCTGCTGTGGCATTTAAAAGCAGGCTACAGAAGCTGGAGCAGATGCGAATGCTGAGAGTCGCAACGACTGCAAGTTGCTGAGACCAGTTAGAACCTGGAGGGTTTTAGAGGACAGTCATTCGCTGTAAACCCACAGCAGTCGCCTCCACTGTCTGATATGCAACCCTTTTACAGCCCGCCGCAGTCACACCAAGTCCTCGTAACACTGTCTTCTGAGGCAGAACTCGCATAAAGTGGAGTTATGACACAGAAAAGTGTTTTCCTCGTATGGGATTTGAGAAGAACCTGTCTCTGGGTTCTGTAAAAGCTGTGAAAGTTGTCCTGCAGGCCTTAAAATGTTCTGTTTGCCAACATCCACAGCTCAGATGGTAGATTTATCGGTAGAACACTATACAGTCCTCTAGATGCTGATGGTTCGGCATCTGTGGTCATATTTTTGTCAATAGATGAGGATCAGATCAAAGATTTCCATTTAATTGAGTCCATTTGCTCATTAGATCTTCCCTCCTCGGCGCTACACACAGTCAAAGTCGGTGTTTGTGGTCCTCGGTTGAGTTTTTCTGTCCAGCACTCGCTTGGTTTTCACTCCTGAGTTCACGCTGCTCTTAAAAACTGAGCAGCAGCCTTATATTTGAGTCCTAGAGTGAGCTTTATCTTCTAAATGAAGGCTCAACTCCCACTTTTACATCAGTCCTACGTGAGATGAGCTACATTTGGATGTAAACCATGTACTCAGATTCCCAAATATGAGGGAAAGTGGATGAAATAACACTGTTTTGGTACCAGTTTACCTCAGCGTTTGGTTTACTTCGACTGGGAAACTGGTGCAGGTTAAGTGAAAGCGAGAATATCTAACACATTGGAAGCAGCCTGTATAGCGTTTGTTGGAGAACCAGCTTTCTAACAGGAAACCTTAGATTTGCTGGTTATTTCCCGGGGAACACTGTGATTTTTCCAGCCTTGGCCAGTCGCTGAATGATCTGGGCTTCGTAGTCGGCATCGTGGACGCCGGTTTTTCTGAACTCTCCGGAGTAGCGGTTCTGCTCCCAGTAGTGGTGCCAGTTTCCCCGACTGTCAGCCCCAAAACCAAACACATTCACCTGGAATGAGAGTGAGTATTAGAACACATGTATGTGATTCAGAGTTGTGTATTTGTGCAGGCTGTATTATATGTATTGATAGTCTTGAAGGTTTTTGAACAGCTTCGACTACAATTTGTCGTAGCAAATGTTTTTCTTCTGCATCACTATGTAATTCCTGCACCATAACATCAGTCATTTTTGGCTCCAGTCACTGACTGACTGCAGTTTTCTCTACACTTTCAGATAATGGCATCTAAACTCGAATCAGTGTAAAAGTCTCCACAGACTCCATGCTTTAAAATTACAGCAGGATTTCAAATTATCACATCACAAAAAGGTGGCTTGTACACTTGAAAAGAAAACACACAGGTGTTATTTTGGAAAGAGCAAAAACCTATTAGACCTCTGAACCCTTAGCAGTCATTGGCCATTATTATTATTATTATTATTATTATTATTATTATTATTATTATTATTATTATTATTATTATTATTATTATTATTATTATTATTATTATTATTATTATGCTTCTGTCACATTTTTACTCACTATGGGCTCATTTTTCACTGCAATATAAAGCCTGCACCTCTATGGAAACAACCTGAACCATGAAGTAGAGAGAACTCAGAAAATCTTCTTTGCAATGTGACACAGAATCATTCAAAAATAGTAAGGAAAAACAAAAGTTAGATTTTTTCAAAATATGACTCCTCAGGTGATAGATATTTTACTATTTTGATTGTTGATTTGTCTCCATACTTGTCTCCTATATGGTCCTGAATTTTTTGTCACATGACTGTTGGTCACAGCTAAGTCAGTCATGATTTGTCAGTTGTGGAGAGGAATGTTGTTCATGCAAAAGGTTTATTTTTTGGCAAATTTATAAATAAGACATGCAGAATGAAAGCATTTTGATATAATACTATAAGCTTAGATTAGGTTAATTAAGAATCTTTCCTGCGTAACCCAGTAAAACATTAAATATTTTAGTTTAAATAGAAAAAGAGTTCACAATAATTAAACCAGCAATTAAAAATCATTTTATGTAAAAAAAAATTGAGTGAAATATAGGTGTTTTATGTTTGAAAAAAAAAACTATTTTGTGGACTATATACAATTTATTGTAGAATATATAATGTTAAAGAGATAAATATTCACGAAAAATTAATTTTGTTTTTGCTTTGTTGTCAATGTTAAAATGACAAAATTGAGCGAACGTCTGATACTGTGCTCCTATTGGCTGACGTCTGATACTGTGCTCCTATTGGCTGACGTCTGATACTGTCCTCCTATTGGCTGATATCTGTCGCATGAGATGAGCGCATGTGCAGAGAACAGATGCGAGCCAGATCTTCCCGGTGTGGCAGAGGATAGTTGGAGAAATACCTTAGCTTTATTAACAAAGTAAAGTTAAAAGTTGTAAGTTGTGTTTATGCCGACTTGTGGACTTTTTTCTTGGACTTTCAGCTCGACATTCTTTGTATGGAATTACGTTTTACAAGTTTTGGAGCAGCAGAAGAATCCAGCAAGGACCGCTGTTAGCCTGTTTAGCTACGTGTGAACTTCTGCTAATTAAGTAGCATATTAAGCTATATTGTATATTCATTAGACCACCATTTAGCTAACAAAGCTAACCGAGTGGAGAGAAAACCGGATAGCGTCCTAAGCCTGCTTTGAGTTCCTCTGGCCGCACTGGAGGTGAAAGACAGGATTGGACTCTGTGGTGCCAGGAGGTCTCCATCGACGCCGCCAACATCACCTTTTCGCTCCAGGGAAACAAACTGACGACATTGAACTATCCAGAACAGCTTCAGCTACCAGGTACTCTTTTGTTGTTGTTTCATTGTTCCTTAAAGGTGTGAAATGACCATTTGCCATCATGCCTGCAACGTTTATTTTATTTGTCTGGTTATGATTGTGTTGTGCTAAAAAGTAATCATTAACTGATTTAGTTATCAAAATCAACTGTCCTCATGTCTCTGCTTAAATTTACCTCCTCTGTGTTCTCCATGAACAATTAAGCTTTTTTTTTTTTTTTTTTACCTCTTGAAGTAGCTTTAAAAGACCAGTTCAACTTATTTATTGCTATTTTCCACTTGATGTTCCATTTTCCACATGACTTCAATGTTGGTAAAGCATGAAAATGCCTTGATTTCATTCATTAAATTCGTTGCTGGTTGATCTGTTGATTAGTTTCTGGATAAAGCCATTACTCCTTTAGTTTCTTAGAAAATGGTGAAATAGGTTGATCAGAGTTTCTCAAAGCTCAAGATGATGTCCTCATATGTCATCTTTTGTCCACAACCCAAAGAGATTCAGTTTACTGTTATAAAGAATGAAAGAAACTGTAAAATATTCAGATTAAGAAAGCTGGACTCAAAGAATTGTTCAAAAAATTACTCAAACCAATTAATCAATGATGAAAAAGTTGATGACAAATGTTATAGTTAACCAGTATATTGATTATTCATTGCATTTTTACTATAGTCCTAAACTCAGACCTTATTACAAATACAAACATTTCTTTGGTCACAATTATTCAGTTCCAAGAAACAATAAGGTTTCACAAGAAAAAACCTTGCAGTTGTGTGTATTTGCATGTTAAAGCTGTTTGATCCACATACAAGTAGCTGTAGATGTATGTAAAATGTGCTGTAATCAGTTTTTATATGTTATACATGCTGTGAATAACTTTGGAATTGGCTTCAATTCTGTACAAAATGGGAAATTCTTAAGAAAGTGAAAAATAAGTGTGGATACAATATGTTTAAAATTCATTGCATTAATTGGATAATTTAACATTTTATTTAATATTTTTTTAAACGAGAACAATTTATTTTGGTCATCATACTTCCTGTGTGGCGATTGATTATTTCATTGGTAAGTTTCGTTACCTATTTGGAGTCTACATTTGTGCTTTAAAGGGAAAATACTGTCAGAATATTTTAATTTGCAAGCTACTACATTGAAAGAAAGCTAAGATAGTTAACACTAGTTTTCAGGGTTAATATTTGAGGAATTATTTTAAAAGAACACCTGTTTTATTGAGGGCAGGAGTGCTACACCTGTTTTTGCCTCTGATAAATGTTGTAGTATCTGTGATTTCTTCAAGATAATTTGCATTTCAAACTCACTAACAGGTTTGTAGGTTCAGAGGGTTAGTATTTTTTTGCGGGTAGCTGTTAAATACACCCATAAAGCTCCAAACACAAAAATAAAATTATCATCACATGATCAGTTTGTCTACTCATGTAGATTATTGTGAAGGAAAATTAACTGTTAAGATGAATCAACTACTCAGTAAAGTAACTGATAGATAAATCGATAGGAAAACAGCAATTTGAGCAAGAGACAAGCATTTACAGGATGTGGTGATGTGAAAGCAGACAAAGAAATATCAAAACTGACCTCATCACAGACATGCAGAGCAAAGAACAGCACCAGCATCCCAGTGGACGGGTAGCGGCCGTGATGTCTAGTCCAGCGGTCATGGATGTATTTAAAGAAAGCTGGGTTGAAGATCTGGACCTGTGTGTTGTACAGATGTAGAGAAAAGAAAATACTGTAACGTATTGTAGATTTAAGCATGAATCAAACCCTAAATCCTGCATGAAAAGACATGTTTGTTATACAGAACTGACCTCCGAATTTTCCTGAGTTAACTAAAAGCTAAATCCAAGTTCCTCACATTTATAGATTTTACGCAAAATGCTTATGCAGTAATACAGTTTAATGTATATTCAAAAGGTCCTTCTGAACAAGAAAAGATTTTGCCAAGTTAAATTTTAATCCCCCCTTCCGGCTTTGATCACCGTGAAAGATTAAAAGCACTTTTAACGGAATGAATAGTAATTACAAATTCATCATCTCCCTCCAGGTGATAGTCAGTCCCAGAAAACACTTTAGGCTTCAGGCTGCTCAGAGCTCCACAGCGGTGGAGGCAATCGTATATATTTTCAGGAGATTTGGCCCAAAAAACTCTATCTTCTGACCAGGCAAAGACAGTCACAAAGTCTTCACATGGCGGGGATTAGTTTGAGTTTATTTATTTTTATGGATTAAAGAGCAAGCCTAAGATTACTGAAAACAAAGAGAAGGTTTTATAATCTATCTGTAATCCTTCTTCAACTATAGGGAGGGGGTGAAATACTTGCAGGGTCACTGTGTGTGTGTGTGTGTGTGTGTGTGTGTGTGTGTGTGTGTGTGTGTGTGTGTGTGTACGGGCGCGCGTGTGTGTGTGTGTGAGGCTTTTTTTTTACTGCGAGTGTGTGGGAAAAAAAATGACCAAAAATTAATTGAATTGAAGGTTGAAAATACCCACCTTGTCTTTATCTACGCGGAGGAACTGCTTCACTGGAGCGTAAGTACTGAGAGAGAGAGAGAAATTGATTAAATTCATTCAATCAGCACTTTATGTGATTGCTGCAGCTATGAATTCTGGGATGATTGACGTCTGACAGATTGTTCCAGCCCAGCAACTCCCACAATTCCGCTCTGTGGCGTATTATGCAAAGTGAATCGTATTTAAGCCCTCCAGCTACACTCATGAGCGTCTGCGTGGCCTCAAGTCAGAGCGGCAGAACTCAATTTATGTTTCTGTGCAGATGCATGTGCGTCTAAATACGTGTTAATCCGTGCTTATGCGTGTCTGAGTCTTACAATCGAATCTGGCCGGTGGACAGAGCGCTGGTGATCCAGACTAGGTCCAGAGTCTTGAAGGGAACCAGGACGAAGCTGACGTTGGCCGCCAGGTTCTTGGCACTCTCCGGGTACATGAAATGGTGGGTGGTGTGGCTGCCGGCGTCCTCCTCGTAGCCCACCGTCGGGGCCAGGTTTATCCTGAGAGAGAGTCAGAGCAGCGTGAGAGGTGTTCAGGCTGAGAGCTGTTAACCAGCTGGAGTCAGATAGGTGCCAAAATAGTTTGACAGGGATCTCATTTCATGCCGACTCGCTGGCACCGTGCAGTTCCTGTAATTTCTATGGAAGCAACTTTTTGTGGTGCATGACTTGAATTCATGTTCCAAGAAATTCAGGCGTTTTGAGAAGTGTTATTGGGAAATGAAAAGATCTACATCAGTTTCATTCATTGCCACATGGAGACAGTGCAGCAAACTGTGAAATGGGAGATTTGAACATTAATATAACATCAAACTCCAGAACACTACTTGGATGAGGTTTTCTAGCAATGTTTTTGCTTTTGTGGTAATGTTATTCATGTGTGTGATGAAGTATTTCACATGATAAAGTATTCTATATGTTTTATTTTGTATTATTGTGACATGTAACTACACGTGGTTTGGAAAATGTCACTAGTTCACTTCTGAATTGCTATTTTTGTTTTGCTATTATGTGCTCAAAGATGGGACTTTTTCATAACAACTTCAGTTTTTTGTCATATTTCAACCCACCTATAATCAGAGACTATTTGATCTTTGTGTCCAATTTGGCAGATTCTCAATCAATGACATGATGAGAACTACCGGTGAAAATTTAAGGCTTTTATCTTTCATAGTTTCTGAGATATTGTTGTTGAAACATAGACTCAAATTCAAATGGTACGATCCATAGTTTATCATTAAAAACTGGCAAAAAGATATGTATAAACAACAACCAAGTTTTCAGAAAAGAGATGTAAAAAGAAGAATACAAGTGAGAGCTGTTGTTGCTCAGGTGAGTTTCCTTTCAAAACTGGAGTTTAAAACAATTTAGAAAACATTAAAATGAACAAATCATGAAAAAGCCACCTAAACATTAGTAAAGGCAGTGAAATATTATACAAAAGCTTGTCTGTGCAGCTTTAAGGGGGGAGTTTGTTCTACAGTGTTGTAGCTAAAACAGTAAAAGCATTATCCTCCTTTGCTTTAAGCCTGGACTTGGGAATTTTGAAAGAAATTGATTCATTGATCCGAGGGATTTTGGTGCAGAAAAAGAGGTTAAAAGTTCAGAGATGTAGAGTGAAGCTGGAAAATGTGGAGATTTAAAAATAATGAATTCAGTTCCATCCAGAGTGTCACGTAGCAGATTGTCTTCTGTCCTACCAAAAAGTTTTTTTTAGATGACAAATGCTTGCGCAGGAAAGACTCCTATACACAACTGGACTAACTGAACTTCAGCTACTGTTCATGTTTTATCAGAAACAACAACAAAAAATGGATTACATTCATTTTTGGTGAGTCTCAATATAAATATAAAGTTTTATATTTGTAGATGTTTCAGTTTGAAGTTATAGAGAACGGTATTTAGAGACTTTGGAACACTTTTGTGATCTTTTTTTGCATCAGTCTTGGTGCTGAAATGTGGAAAAAGCCATCCCTAAATGGCATCACACAACTCAAAATATGTGATATGATACTGTGCACGCAGTTCAAAGTTGTAGTGAGTTGTAGTAGTTGTGAGTTTTATGGAAAAGCGATCAGCATACTCATTTAGACAGGAAGCGACATGTTCAGCTGCTGTCAGATTAATGGAAAAGACACGACTGAAAGCTAAGAAAGCAAATATCGACTAAAAACTTTGCATTCCTGTGTTCCAAACCCATTTTTTCCCCTCGTAACTAAAGAAAAACAAGCATAATGCTATTTAGTTTCAGTGATCAAATTAGTTTCTCTTCTGTGCTTTTGTCTGCTGCCTCAAGGCTGAACAAGTTTTACGTTTGTTTACTTGCAGTTTGTCTCACAGCTTGAACAAATCTCCTGACAAGGGTTTTCCACGTCCTATAAAGCAGGTGTATTGTGTCCAGTGTAACCTTCAGGCAGACGGTAACTGAACCACTCGGCTCCACTCGAGACATTCGCTGTATTTAATGTACAGTCGATGTGACTCACTGTCTGGAGGAGTGATCTGTTTATGTAAACAGGAAGGTGCACTTGGAAAAAAAAAAAAAAAAGGAAGGATGGCCACTGAGTGCACCTTCCCATATGCCAGTGAACAAAAAACAGATGTTTATTCAGATAGCTGGAGTGAAAACGGTGTGCAGACAGGCGGTGGGTGGTGTGCCGAGCTGATTTTGAAAACAAATGAAAATCAAACTGCAGCTATGAGGAATCATAACAGGAGACACAAGTTGGAAGCTGCCCACACAGGCCTGTTGAGAATGCAACACTAATGGATGCTATTGCCTTTAAAAAAAACCACAAAATGCTGCTGAGCCTTTCATGGCGGCGGTTCGCGTCCTCACACACTGTGCAGGAAACAACATAAAGCCTGATTGTTCAGGAACAATCAGCCTCTGTGATCCATCACTGCTGCACCAAAACAACTGAGGGGAGGATTTATGTGCCTCTGAGCGGCAGAGACACAATTTATAGGCCTCAGTTTCTCGGGATGTATACAGCCCTCTGTCACATGACCTCTATCAACCAATCAAACAGCTAAATAGAAGGACAGCATTAACCCCCTGAACCTTAAAAAAACACCAGTGGGTTTGAAATGCATCATGTTTCACAAAATTGCACCATTTATCAGAAACAGAAACTGTAAAAATCAGCTTAACTTTCCCACAGTCCTTGTTCAGTCAAAAAACTGAACAAATATCCTGACATTTCATTTTATTTTACTAGTTTCATTTTGAAAAATTGTCAAAAATAAACAGTTCGCTCCAATTAGATTCTGTAAAAAACAAAAAATTCTGCACTACTGAGCAAAACTGTGAGGCCATTACTGACTTAGATTCAACCAGCAGTTACATGACAAAAATCAGGGACTTTTCAGCTTAATGCAGGCTGTTTACACATAAGAGATGGAAGACAAATATGGAAACAAAGTTGTTTTATTAATTTTTTCACAGTGTTGGCAACACCTATGGACACTTGCGTACTTATTTTATTTTATTGTATTGGTTCCATTTTTTTCTTTTGTTTTTAGTCTGGAAAATGCAAAATGTGAGTAAATAAACAACCTAAGCAACATATTAATTGTATTTTTTGTAAAATAAGCAAAAATATATATTATTTTAAATTTATGATGACATAAGTTTGTGAAACAGCACTAAAAACATTCTTGAGTTCTCTCTACTTTTAGCGGTGGTTGTGTGCGGTTTCCATAAAGGGGCAGAACTTTAAATTGCAGTGAAAGATGAGCTTACAGTGAGTACAAACGTGACAGGAGCAAAATAATGGCATAAAACTTTGGGGTTCAGAGGGTTCATGAATATTAATGAAGTTAGGGATGTAAAATCAGGCAACTATAGCCTGCAAGTTTATTGTGGAAATCTCAAAATTTTGCAAACAAAAAAAAAAAACGGCCAGAAACTTTGAGGTTCAAAGGAAGATCAGTAAAATTAGGGATTTAAACACAGATAACTATAGTCTGCAGGTCCATGGTGGAAAATGCATAATGGTGGTTTTATACCAAAATTTGTATTTAAACCACCTAAACAACATGATGATTCCATTTTTTTCATGTTTATTTTTCTTTCCTTTTTTATGATTAACCACATTATAACTGTGTCAGACTGCATGGAAGACATTTTTAAGTTCTCTTTACTTCTAGTTCATGGTTGTTGCGTTTCCATAGAGCTGCAGGACTTCATATTGCAGTGAACAATGAGCCCACAGTGAGTAAAAATGTACAAAAAAAGAAATCACCCAGAAACTGCTTGGTTCAACTGTGAGATTAAATTTAGTATCTGACGCACACATCTGCTGTCTTCTTCATAAGTGCACACAAAATCCAGACGACAGTGAAACTTTAATGGTTGTGGTATAGACTTTCCCTCACATGAACTCTTTCCTGCCTCCTCCTCTTCTACTTCCAGCCTTCATCTTGGGATCTAATTTAATTCCTTGCTCTTATCTAATGCATCCGCTCTGCTCGTCTCTGCTTGGCCTCCGTCCGTCTCACCTCATGATGTAGTTGTGTCCGTCGATGGTCGCTCCATATCCGGCCCCGCGGAGGTTTCCCGAGTTTCCCACAACGGCGCAGCGCAGGCAGCGTCCCGGATCCCACGAGCCGTACGGCGACCTTCCGGGAATCACCTGCGATAAAACAACCACCATCAAATCAAGCAGACTGGATTCACGCTGGAGAGGAAATGAAATGAGACGCCAGAACAGCAAGACGCATAAAACAACCTAACCTGCAGCTCAGACCTGACTGTGAAAATACATCCTGCTCGCAATACTGGAGTGAATTCTTTATGAGAACCCGCATGAAAAATACATGAAGCACTTCTGCCCTCGGGGAGCCACACTGAGATATTTAAACATACAGACTGATGTGAAGCGCTGCGCTGCGTTTGCAGACAGAATGGGGGGGAAAAATAAGATACACAGGTCACAGATAATGTGTAATAAAGACAATCTGTTCCACTCAGCCTTTGGACCGAGATTGTGAAGTAATGACTTGGCTGGTTTCAAAGCAGCGCGGTAATGGAAAGATGAATTAATAGTAAAATAAAATACCTGGAAGAGCCTCAGAAGCACCTGCTGGATGCTGTGGGGTTTAAACTGGGGCTGCAGCATCTACAGAGAAAGAGAAAGTCTGGTTAGGAAGCTTCCCCTCTGCAGGCAAATCTGATCTGACAACACACTTTAAATTTAGTTACTTTCCGTGTCTGCATGTACTCGGCGGCATTCATGTGCAAAAAAAGCAGGTGCTTGTTCTTTTGTGGGTTTCTGTGTGCGTATGTGTGTTTATGGAACAAAACTGTGTCAGAGTGAATGAACTGTGGTCAGAGGAGTGGAGCTATTGTTGTCCACATGCCAGAGACGAGGAATTTTTAGTAAACAGGCTGCATGTTTCACAAAACCACCAAAATTACACCATTTATCAGAAACCGTCAAATCAGTTTAACTGTCACGGTATTTCATCAGAATCATTTCATTCGACTTGTCTCATTAAAAAAAATCGCCTAAAATAAACAGCTTACTCTAATTAGATTCTGTGAAAAAATAAAAATTCTGCACTACTGAGCAGAACTGTGAAGCCATAACTGACTTGGCTTCAACCAACAGTTGCATTAAAAAAAATTCAGACTTTTCAGCTGAACAGCAGCTGTGTATTGGTAACACCTTGGGAAAATGTCATTTCATTTGAAATCTATTTTTACTTGAATAAAATGGTTATGAGACAAACAATTTCTAATAATAGTATTTTTTACAATTCTTTATAAAATAAATAACCAAAGAAATTTACATTTTCTCTGAAAAAAAAATTATGCCACTCAACCAAATCAAAGCTTTATATTGTTATAGTTCATGAAAAAAAGCTTTATCCTACATGACTATTTCAAAAAATCCCCCAAAATAAACTGCTTAGTCCAATTAGATCTCTAAAAAATAAAAAATGCTGCGCTTATTGGTACGACTGTGAAGCTATTATTGACTTGGAAAAAGGTTATTTCATTTGTATTTGAACAATTCAAATAATTTGCAATTTTTTATAAAATAAATAAGCAGAGAAATGTACATTTTCTCTTTTTTAAAATGTATTCTCATAACAATAATAATAATTATTGACGTTGATTACAGGTTTTTTTTAAATTTTGGGGTCAAATAAAAATGTAAAGGAAACTAGCTTTTATTTTATGATTTGATATTTCTGACAATCTAACTTTGTTAATCTGCATAAAAGACTTTTTTTTTTTTTTTAGTTCTCACAGCCTCTAGTCATGGTTGTTCTGTTTCCATAGAGGTGCAGGACCAGTAAAAAAAAAAGCCTTACAGTGAATAAAAAATGTAACACAGAGCAGAATGATTCCCTAAAACTTGAGAGTTCAGAGGGTTAATGAATATCAGTGAAGTTAAAATCAGATAACTACAGTGTGCAGGTTTACTGTGGATGCAAAATGTGAGTTTTACCCCAAAACAAGTAAATAAACCCTCTATACAACATGCTAATTGCTGTTTTTTTCTGTATTTTTCCTTGTTTTTTTTTTACTACTTACAGCATTATAGTTGTATGCATGAGAGATTCTTGAGTTGTAACCATGGTTGTGTTGCTAAAAAAAAAAAAAAAAAAACAGATGGCAGTGGAAGAATACATGAAAAATCTCCCAAAGAAAGCAGTGTGGGAGCGTCTAAGCACCTTGTAAACTTCTCACTCCCACCAAGATCGCTTTTTTCTGACTATTTGTGTCCGGCCGGCTGCACATAAACCGTTCGGAAACTCGAAAACCTCAAGAATAAATAGAGGGCGGATTAAAAAAGTGGAAACTTCCGTCAAAAGGAAGTAGCAGAGGAGAGAGAATAGAGGGTTTAAATGGAAGACGAAGAGCAGAGGAGGATGATACTGTGGGTGATTCTGTTCTTTAGGTGTCTTTCTGTCTGTCAGAGGATTAATGGCTAAATAGCAGCATGAATGCAAAGCTATTACTGGTCTGCACACAAAAAAAACCCCTCATACTGAGATCTTCTCTTTGACTGCTGTGAAAGTGGCTTTAATGCACTGTTGAACAACTAGTTTGAAAACATTAAATGCCATTTAAGAGTTTTAGCTCAAACAGAATCCATTATAATGTTAATAAGCAAGGTCGCCTAATTAAAACGGATATGAAAGCAGAGCTGTAAAAAGCACTAAATAAACCACAGTCAGAATAGTAAATAGGATTCAGACCGAACAGTTCAAATATGAAATTATTGATGAGCTACTTAACAACAGCAGAATATCTGGTAATTCTTTTAAGATGCAAAGCAGCTGAGGAAATTGTGCACATTAACATGGCTGCAGTCGTTCTACTATACTGGCTGTATATAACCGATGACCCGTTGGTTTGTGCTTAGTTTGAAATTTGCCCGACGCTGTCTTGGTTTTTTGAAACTGGATGTTAAACAGCGAGTGGTGGAATTTACTGAGAACTCGAGAACAATAAGTTGGTACGTACAACGTAAACCCTAAAGCATAGCCTTCTTTTCCCAAACTCTTTTTATTGAAATCATACGGATTGGTTTCAGTTTTTTGGTTTCACAACATTTTCAGCCATGTACTTGGATTTGTATAAAAAAATATATGTATATATGTAAAAATTGATAAATAAATGATAATAATAAAAAAGGAAATAATACTAATGATAATAATAGAAGGAATAATAATAATAAAGAATGTAAATAAATACATTTTGAGAAGCTACACATATAGAAAATATATGTTCTGTAGAAAATACATCCTAACACTATAAAATAAGTGTCAGAAATCTATGAAAAATGCTACCAATGCTCACCTATCTCTCTCATTCTCCGTCAATGCAATACATGATGGTACATTTTAGTTAATTACTGTCGATTGCATTCTACTTTTCACGGTGCATTGTGGGATACTTTGAGTGACTAAATAAGGTCTAACGATAGTAACTTAACATTCAAACAGCATTACAAACTAGCCATACACACTAGATGGTGACTAATTTTGGACGTAGCAAAAAATAATGCCATTTGGAAAGCAGCCATTTTGTTTTCAGCTTCTTCTACTCTTATTTAATACAGCTCTCCGTAATGTAGCCTATAGCGCCACCTTCTAGCAGCCTAGTTTATTCACTCCCAACCAGTCAATGGAAAATTACTTAGTTTTTTTTTTAATTTTGCAACTTTTCAAAAACTTTCTTGACAATTGCATGGAAGCATGACTAATAGAATTCGACTGATGTAGTTTTTTTTTTGTTTGTAGAGGGCCAATACTGATTCTGATCATCGGTAGTCAAGAAAGTCTGGTAATCAGTACATTAAATGTAATGTTTTAACAGTGTGTGATAGCAGAGAACCTGTCATTCATAACTAGACTTCTTCATTAATAAGGGTGACCATAACTGAAAATGTAAAATAGAAGTGAGGAAATTAGGACGATCTCCGCTGGTTATGTGGCTCCACTGAGATTGATCAGTTTGTTTCCTGCAGTTCCGTCTGCTCTTCTTCTCTATTTTCTTCATTTTTCACTGTTGTATCACTTTTATTTGTGGGTGCACAGCTTCCCAGCCTGGACTCTGTCTATGCTAGCCGGCTGAGGAAAAAGGCCAGCAGCATTGCCAAAGATCTCACACATCCTGGACACAGACTGTTTGTCCCCCTTCCATCAGGGAAAAGATTCGGGACATTAAAAACAAAAACGTGCAGACTGCGAAACAGCTTCTTCCCCAGAGCTGTGGCCGACATCACACCCATTGCCCCACCATCCAGACATTCCCCCCTCCCGGCTCATCTGTGCAATAAGAACTCTACTTTATTCCTGCAACACTTGACCACTTTATCAACACGGACAACTTTACTTTGTATATAGTACTTTGATTCTTTTTATTTAGTATTTTTGTCTATTTTTATTCTTATTTGCACTGCTGCTAATTGTCGTGTTCTTCCAGACAAATTTCGTTGTACTTCTGCACAATGACAATAAAGCCTCTTTAGCTTATCTTTATCTTGTCCAAGGTGCAGATCTTAAAGCATTAATAATTATTGTTTTCCAGACTCTGTTTCAGGTTAATCTGTGGCTGCCTTCTAACTTAGCCGCTAGTCGTTAGCTTAGCCTTAGCCACAATGAGAGAAGCTAATTCATTGGTTAGTGTTTCTTATTCAGTTTTTGCTGCTTGAGAGACATTTGTGAGACCACAGAGTAACGATAGACAGAGAGAGGAGGCTGCATCAGACCTGAAGTAGAACATTTATCAATAATTTGTCAATAAAAATACAGATCAATGGAAAAATGCCACATACTCGCCACTATAGTCAGCCAGGCTGATCATCGGTCTATCCCTTATGAGGACTGATGCTTGGGGACTGTAGTTGATTCCCGGAGTGAGTGCATGGTGGAAATAGTGGTTTTATCCCCATAGTCTGTATCTAGTCAATCAGATTAACGGCTACTTGAAAAACCAAGAACTCGACCTTTAACGTCAAAGCTGTAAATCAGGCACCTGTCACTTCAGATTGGAAGAGTCCTTGTGTTCTCAGAGGCATGAAATATTGTGACGCCAACAGTCCAATGTCAACGGTAAAAAATCCATTTCTGCTGCGGTCTATTCATTGCACTGAGTCTTTCACCGTGCTGGATCTCGGTGTTGAACCGCCTCATTGTGGGACGATGACACAGACGAGCAGCAGCCGACAAAGACAAGTTGTCCAATTAAAAATAAATATTGTCACTGTTTGAGCATCTGCCAAACCAAACGGACGGATGTGCATTCATGCATGTGAAGATAAAGCAAACACCTGCACATATTATTAAAAAAAATAAAAAATCTCCCCTGAAACAAAAATGCAGACACACAAAAGTTCCATCAGGATATTGGCAGCCTCATCGCCACAAACCATTTTTTCCTTTCTGCCTCCCTCCCACACAGCAATCTTCATTTTCACACTCTTTTTGTCGCCGCTGCCTTTGCACCCACCACCGGCCTTAATTCTCCCAACACAGATCTCATTCGCTCACATTTTCATTCATGCATCCTCTCCGACACTCTCCCTGCTCTCATGTCTGATTCCTTTTCTTTAATTTCCCTCGTTCCCTCTTTGTTTCTCCTCCTCCTCTCGTCTTCCTTCGTCTCTCTGGGACGCCTTTGCAGCTCATCAGCGCTGATCAGAGGCCAGTAATCTTTCTTTTTTTACACCTTCTGACTGTGTTTCTGTCGGCTCTCCTGTCCTCCTCTGTTCCTTCCCTCCATCCTTGTATCTCCGGCTGCCTGCATGATGCCCAGAGCCAGCTTGGCGTTCTGCACCGCTGTTGTTCAGGGGCTACTAATTTTTGGCAGATGTTTCTCAGCAGCCGAGCCAAACGCCGTCTTGCTTCCTTCATCTCGGCTGTCTTCTGACTCCTCAAGTGTGAGCTTCCTGGCACCTACGACCAAGTAAATACCCGTTTTCTTTTTCATTTAAAACAATGTTTCACTGCTGCTGCTTCCAGGGGCCACACAAGGTGCTCAAACTGAGCTCAGTTATACAGTAACTGTCAACTAATTGGAGATTTATGCATTGCAGCACAAAATTTCTTGTGCATGTATTAACTTTAAAATAATATTTACACCCAGTAACTAACAGGTGAACTACTTACCAAACAAAACTGACAAAAAAAGTTGATTTAACCCCTAAAAACTACTTTCTGTATATAAAAGTTACATATTTAGCCATTTTTCTCCATTAAAATAATTCCTTCGTACCTTAAAACGGTTTAGATGTGACGATGCATCTTTGCTTCTTCTAGAATGTGCAGATCTATGAAGCCCTTGTCTTTCTCTTATAACCAAGGTGCAGCTCCAGCATACCAGCTCACCTACAACTTTGCTGAAACCTTTTAAAACTGCTCTACATTACCTCAAATTATTACATTTTCACAACAATTTCTGCTCAACTATCTCTGATTTGGCAGATTTTTATGGCATAAAATATGGATATTAAGATATTTATGAAATTGTAGTTAGATATATCAAATATTTGAATAATAATTTTTAAAAAAATGCCAATCTATTCATTTTTGTCATGTTTTTTTTCCCGCAATTTGGGCCTGTCTGAATAAACAATACAGTTGTTTCTCATCATGACAATGATTCAGAATCTGCAATACTGAACTAAGAGAGCAAATAGTGTCTAAATATGGGTGAGTTGAAAATAAGAAAAAATTGAAGCTGGAAATGGAAAGTCCCATCTTTGTGCACATATTAGCAATAAAATTCATAATGCAGATTTCAACTAGTGATATTTTCTGAACCATGTGTATGCACCCCAAGGACAAAAATATGACTCAATCTAAGTAGAACAGAGAATTGGTGATTATTCCCAAAGAAATTACACAAAACTACATGACAAGTCTCCTCCAAACTAATATTTATGCCTAAAAAGTGGGATCTAAAATTGAAAAAATATGCCCATATAAAAAAATGTTTACTTTCTTAATTATATTTGGATAGTCATTCTGTTGTCCAGATGCTGAATCAATGAAATGATGAGAAATAACTATGAAAAAAATCAAGCTTTATTTTTAATAGTTTCTGAGATGATGTCAACAGCTGCAAATTGCAAAAAAAAAAAAACATGCTGAAAGTGGGTTGATAAGTAGTTTTTTTTAATTATCTCAAAAAATGTACAGAAAAAATGTACAGATACCATTGTAAATATCCATAGTTTATGATTTTACAAAGTTTCTACATTTGAAATAAACACAATATGGGCATTCTAACAAGGATAAAAGCCTTGATTTTCACCACAAGGGGTGTTGAAAACAACAGTTTGAAAAGTGCTGTTATTTTCCACACAAGGACAAACTAAATCAAGGTTTCACAAACAGCAAACAAATCCCAAAATCCAATCAATGCAAGCAAGTTTTCTGCCTCAAAAAGATTAAATGAGTTATTGAAAATCACCCGGAGTGATTTTTCAAAGAATCAAAGCAACCAGTGGAACATCGGCTTCTTTAATCAGTAAAAAACTGGTGGTTCGGTGTTTCTAATCCTCAGTGAGAAAATGTTTGAACAAAGCTACAACAGCATTCAAGTTGTGAACAGCAAAACAATTCCTCAAACTGTTGTCTTTCATTTAACGCTTCCTTTCCTGAGGCAGGAAAGCACAATAACACATTAAGCTTTGATTGAACAGCAAATACTGCAATCACGCGTGCACATAATCGTTTGTTTTCATTTCCTCCTCAGAGTTGCCTGATTGGACTCGGAGAGAAAGAAATAAAAAAATAAGAAAATCAAGACATGGAAGAAGACAAACAATTTAAAAAAAAGCGGATTATTTTGCCATTTGGTTTGGTTACATCAGCTTTCCATATTAGAGCACTTTGAAGTAAAGAGTATCCTCTCAGAAGAAGCAGTAATGGACTGTGGAGCCTCTTTGAATCACTGATGTCTGTTTTCTAGAAGGTCTGTACCAGGAAACAACCTTTTATTCTGTCTTCTGATTCCCAAAAGTAAACACCGGACCTCCTGCTCACCTTTTACATTTAAAAAAAAAAAAAAAAAAGCAATAACGGTTAGAAACACAATCCAGAGGCTAGTCCATTATTCCTCTCGCTCTCTGCCATCCATTAACTCATGTTTAGTTAAAATGGCTTTATTGATTTGAGTGCTGGAGATCTGCTGACTGCAATGTCAAAGATATCCGGCAGTTGCTGTGAGGAAAGGTCAGTAAATCCTCATTTAAAAGCCAGCAGGAGCCGATCGAGGCCTAATTCATAGATAGACACAAAGGAGAGTGAAATTATTTGAAGCCTGTTACAGCAGCTCCAACAGTAAACGAAGCGAAATGAAGGCGTGTAATTAAACACACGTCATGTAGGTGCGGCGTCACGAAAAAATGCATTGTGGCTTTTGGAGAGTGGGCGTCCATTTCCATCAACAGCAGCTCACCTTGGAGCTCCGCTGCTGTGAAAATGGACGAAATCCATCAGGACAATTGAGTTTGGATTAATGAGGGAGCAGGGAGAACTTGAAAATAAACGCCCATGAAGGGAGTTTACATTCATTCCTTTGAAAGTCCACAGACGCTGCCTTGTTTATCCGGCCTGCAGAGATGGGCAGCTTTATAGCCCCGGGCCCTGTTTCATTCAATCCTAAATTATGAGAGCTTCTACCAACACTTCTGCATGGAAAAAAAATTCTACATGTTTCCCAAACAGCTCATAGGAGCTTTTTAAGGTCAGTCGGTGCATGAAGAGACGAACAGCCAAAACATCAAGTCGTCTTCATGTCTCTTCCAGCCTTTAAACGGTTTTGATGTGACTCCATAGCGTTGCTTCATCCAGATGTGCAGATCTATGAAGCCTTCACCTCCCTCTTTTAACCAAGCTCACCTACTACTCTGCTAACACACCTTAAAACTGCTCTCAAATTATGATATTTTCACAACAATTTCTCCTCAGCCATCTCTGATTTGCCTACATGTTTTGTAGCATAAAATCTGGATATTTCTAAAGATATTTGGGAAATTTTAGCTTGATATACCAACTAGTTTGAGATCTTTTTTTTTAAGGTTGCGTTGCCCGTTTTTAAGCATTTTTTTTCAGCTTTTTGAAAAACAGTATCTCAGGAACTATTTCACAGTTGTTTTTCATCATGTTGCATTTTTTCCCCAAATATTTTTCATTTTCTGACTTCGCTTTGTAGGCATAAACTTTAGTGAGAAGGAGACTTAGCACATAGTTTTGTGTAATTTCTTTGGGAATTATCTATATTTTGAAACTACAGAACATTTTGTTTTTTTGTGGTACAACTTGTCAAACCTGCTCGATCTGTTAGTTAAGTCCAACAAAATAACTTTTTAAGATTTAAGTGACCTTACTTAATTTCCCTCCAGGGATTAAATAAAGTCAGTATAAGTTTAAGTCTAGTGTTTCATGTTTATAAAGTATTTTATGTGTTTTGTTTTGTGTTATTGTGACATGCAGCTATATGTAGTTCAGAAAATATCACTGGTTGGCTTTGAATTTCTAAGTCCTGCAAAATTGGACAAGCAGAACAGTTTCTAATTATGGATAAGCTGAAAAAAGACAAAAATTTGAAGCTATCATGAAAAGTCCCTCGTTTGTGCACAAACAAAAAACTGATAATGCAGAAGTCAACTAGTGATATTTTCTGAACCACATGTAGCTGCAATAATACAAAACAAAAACATACAGAATGCTTTTTAATATGAAATACTTTGTCACAAACATGAAAAAAGTTATTTCTGCAGGTTGTACCACAAAAGCAAAAATATTGATGAATATATAATAATATAGTCAATAATTAAAAATGAAAGAAAAAAACCCCTGAATGCTTGATCCCTACAGGCCATTTTTGGTCAATGCCAAGTTGTTGGGAGGCGTGATGAAACCTTTCGTTCCTGATGGTAGTGGGCTCTTCCAGGATGATAATGCCTCCATCAGAAGGACTTGAGGGGTCACTGAATGGTTTGAAGAGCATGAAAATGATGTGAATCAGATGCTTTAGCCTTCACAATCAGCAGATCTCAATCCAACTGAACAGCTGAGCATGATTTTAGAAAGATGTGTCTATTACCATCATCAAAGCACCAAATGAGGGAGTATGTTTTGGAATAACTGGTGTTCATCCTTCCAGTATTGTTAAAAAAAACCCCTGCAAAATCAATGCCGGGCTGCACTGAAGACACTTTAAATCGTTTTTTCCTTTAGTTTTTCATTTCTCTGATTATGCCACAGCTCACACATCAGCAGCAGTAAGCAGGAAAGTAAGTCGAGTGTCTGATCCAGTTAGATGATTGCCGATCACATCAACAGGCCCATGTAATGAACGATTATAAATAATCATGGAGGAAACAGCTGCTCTGCTGCGAACGTAACGCACACAGTGGAGATGCACATGTGGATCCTGCTGCTGCTGCTGTGCGTCGGCTGCAGGGATTTATTTATCTCACAAACTACATACAAACAGCTGTAAACAGAACTCCAGCAGACGTGTTTGACAGTTCAGAGGAGCTTGGCAGGAGGAGATGTAATTGCCGGATGGATAGACGTGATGTATACTACATATCTGTGTCTGCAGGCTGGTCCACTGATATCCAAGCTGTGTTTGCATGTGGAGGCGTTTGTGTGTACGAGAAGACTGGCAGATCGAATTCGCAAAGCAGTTGTTCAGTTAATTTGTGTGTGTTTTTCCGTGTAATTTCTTTTCTCAAATATAAGCATCTCCGAACCTGCTGGCAGGTTTGACAGGCATGTTGATCTAAAAAAAAATTTTTTTAAATGGCAAAATTACACCATTTATCACAGCCAGGAACTGAACCAGAAGACAGAAATAATGGCCAATTTTCAATTATGGTTCTTGAGCTGCTCAGGAAAAGTGCTGTTCTGTTGAAAAAAGGAACCAAATCTAAGATTAAAATTGTGGTATTTCATCAAAGTCACTTTATTCGACATGATAATTTAAAAATGTTAAAAATAAAGTGCGTGTACTAACCAGATCCTGGGAAAAAAATAAAAAATTCTGCGTCCCTTTGTGTAACAATGAGGCCATGAGATTTAGCTGCGAGAAACGGCCACATGACAAAAATTCAGATTTTCAGATGAAATGCAAACTGCGTTCAAACATCTATATCAAAGCTTAAAATTATGATATTTAATCAAAATCATGTTATTCACTTTATGGCTTACTTAAAACGATTCAGAAATATACCATTTCTATGACCAGATTCTGTAAAAAGCAGAAAATTTTGCACTACTTTTCACAACCATGAAGCCATGACTGACTCAGTTTTGACCAACAGTCACATCATGAAACTTCAAGGACTTTTCTGCTAAACTGCAGGATGTGTTTACACACAGGAAACAGTATGGAGACAAATCAAAAATGTATTAATGTGTTTATTTTAAATCATCAAAATTACTCAATTTATCAGAGCCAGACGCTGTAAAGAATTGTCAGATTTTCAGTCCTTAAACTGCTTTTCTGCGATGTGTCATCAGAAAATTAACCAAATCTAGGCTTAAAATTATTGGATTTATTAAAAATCCTGCTTTTCTACACCTCTCCTTACAAATTCAGCAAGAAACTGTTTACATTAACCAAATGTTGTAAAAAAATAATAAATAAAAAATTCTGCACTCCTTGGTGCCACTGTTAAGCCATGACTGACTCCACTGCAACCAACAAAAATTCAGTAATTTTTCGTCTGAACTGCAGGCAGTGTTTACACAGAGCAGGTAGGAAACAGTACGGAAACGAAATTGTAAGTAGTAAATTATGACGTATGTAGCGCCATCTTTTTGCCAGTATTTTTAACACGTGAACATTTGGGAAATATTGTACATGTTGACTACATGTTTGTTATTTTTTGTGAAACATAAGAAATTAATCTGTCCATCTATTATCTATACACCGCTTAATCCTCATTAGGGTCACGGGGGGGCTGGAGTTTATCCCAGCTGACTTAGGGTGAAGGCAGAGGACACTGAACCGGTCACCAGTCTATCACAGGACTACACAGAGACACACAATCACACTCACATTCACAACTGTGGACAATTCAGAGTCATCAGTTAACTTCAGCATGTTTCTGGGCTGTGGGAGGAAGCCTTAGAAAACCCACGCCTGCACAGAGAGAACATGCAAACTCCATGCAGAAAGATCCCAGCAAGGCCGGGACATGAACCGGATTTCTTCTCGCCGCGAGGCGACGGTGCTAACCACCGAGCCACTGTGCAGCCCAAAAGAAATTCTTTACACTTTATGACATTAGAACTCTGTCAAACATCGCAGAAGCCATTTTTGAGTTCTCTCAGCGGGTTAAAGCCAAATGCCACACAGAACATCAGTGTTCACAAGCTCAAAAATGAACAAGAGCAATAAAAACTGGAATGAAATTTGCAGTTTACGATTATGCCTTTAGATTCCGTGCGTCTTTAGATGCTCAAAGATGTTTTTTATGATCATTTTAGCCTGAAGATGCTTTTGGGAAACCGAATCCTATAGTTTTATTCTTTAGTTCATTTTATTATCCTCTTGTTCCATATTGTTCTTGTTTTCAGTCCAACCTTCCTATTTCTCTGCTTTAATTGTAAGTCTATAAATCCTTCCTCTCTTTTTCCTGTGGCTTGTGTTGCCTCTGTCTCTGCTTTATTTTATTTTCAACCTCCCTCGTCCACTGCTGCTCTAAATTTTTTCTACCTCTCATTTATTTCCCCTCTCCCAGTTCATCACCTCTCTGTTGCAGTGTGACCTAATGACTTGGCAGCTGTTGGCCTGTGTTTGCAGTTTTCTGCCATTTCAGAGCTGAACCAATGATCCAGCTTTGAAGCAGCCGGTGAAGGACACCAAACTGGAAGCGCCACACACACACAGGCACATTTATTCTTAGATTTAAGTGGGAAAACACGCCACAAAAGACGAATCCCGACACGCTAAGACAGGGCAACGACTCTTTAATTAGGTGCCTCCCGTCTCTCTCTCTTGGAAGACAGATTCATTTGAGTTTTTGTACTCACTACTCTGTGGCAGTTTAAGGAAAACCCGGTGGCCATCCCTGTTTGTTTCACTTCCTGACATGAACACCGTGACACATGACTGGCAGGAAGACATGAGGAGCATGTAGTTCTTGTTTGAGGGGGATTGGTTGGCTCAGCGACGAGGAGGGATGAGGAGGATGTGATTATGATGTATTACACCCGCTTATGTCGGTGTCCTAATAAACTTATATCTCCCGTGTAACTGGCTGCCCCCCTCTGAGCCGCGCTCACAAATAGAAAGTGTTTGATGGAGCTCCAAACACTGTCGAGACTGATTAGATAATGTAGAATATGTAATCTTATTATTGCGTTATGTTTAATGAATATCAATGAAGTTAGAGATGTTTAAACCTCTGAACCCTAAAACCCACTAAAGGCTCAGTGTATTTTTGCAAAAACTGCCAAAATTAAACCATTTAGTGGAGTCAGGAACTGCAGAAACATAGAGACTTGTCAAATTTTTAACTTTCTGATGGCCCTCGAGCTGCTTACCTGTGTAGTTCTGTTGGAAAATTAACCAAATCTAGGTTTAAAATTGTTGTATTTGTCTTAATCCGACTTTTGTAAATGTCACATGTAAAAATCTAAAAATAAAATAAACTGTTTACATTAATCAAATAGTGGCATAGGCTAAAAATTCTGCAATCCTTCATGCAAGCATTAAGTCATAATTGACTCAGCTGCAACCAACAGTCACGTGTAAAAAATTCAGGAGCTATTTGGCTGAACTGCAGGCAGTGTTTTGAAATGTAAGTAGTAAAATATCTATAGTATGTAGATTCACCTTTTTCCCAGCATTGGCAACACTTGCTGTCACTTTTAAATTAAATTGTATTTGATTGATTTCTTATTTTTTATACAAATAAATAATGAATGAAATGTAATTTCTTCATTAAAAAAATACAATATAATTTAAAGTGCACAAAAGACAATTCTCTGTCCTCCATGGTTGTACTGTTTCCACAGAGGTGCAGGACTTTCTTGCTGTGAGAAATGAGCTTTAAGCGAGTATAAATGTGACAGGAGAGAAAAAAACACCCCCAAAATTCTGGAGTTTAGAGAGTTAATGAAGATCAGTGAAGTTAGGGATAATGAATCAGTTAATCATAGTCTGAAGATTTACTGTAAGCAATGCAAAATGTTAATTTTACTTCAGAATAGGTAATTAAACCAGCTGAACAAAATTTGATTGTTGAGTTGTGACAGTTTTTTCATCGCGGTAGTTTCAAAAAAGCACTGCACATTAATTCCCACTCTGATCAACAACCTCCGACCTGGAACACTGAGATAAAGGGACTTAAAACTCAGACAGACTGCAGCAATTTGCATCATGATTATAATGATTAAGATAATTTTGCAAATAAAAACTGCCTTTAGCCAATTTAATACCTAAGAAGTTCCAAATTTATCAAATAAAATCACTTTTAGACATTGAAAAATCTACATTAGGTAAAGTTACAGCTGCTGTATGACACTTTCAACATAACACTTTAACCAAACATTGCGTGGACAAACCATATGTTAAGTATTGAGCTAAAGCTAATTAGCCTAGCTGAGCATCAGGGCTGGAGGCAGTGCAATCAACTCAAAGGGCTTATTCCAAAGTTCAAACAACAACAGTTCAAAAGCTCATTAATTGATCTGTAGTTTAGTCTGTAATGGGTTTTACAGGAGATTATGAGCCATTACTTAACTGGGAGCAAATAAACAAGATAAAACCTGCTCATCAGTGAGCTCTAGAGGCGCTGGCAGGAATATTTTGGTCAAAGAGTGACGTTCAGCCAATCTAACTCTCAGCTACAAGGAGAATGAGTGTATTTCCTAGAACTAATAACCTCGTCTCAGATGAGGCGTAGATTCTTAAATTCTCTTGAACAATGGAGGTAAAAATCCTGTTAATTTTAATAGACTCACAATCGGAGAACTTGTTTGAATTGGATTAACTGTTAAATCGGAGGTACAAAAGATTAAGAACTGCATTGGACCATTAGACCATCTGTTTTTTAACAAGAAGACTTAAGCTATGAGCCTATGTGCATGAAAACCTTTAGGTAGAAGTTTACTGCAACACCCAAAGACAGATCCAGTCACCAAGTTTAAAATTCTGTTATGTGTGATGCTTACAGCCAGAGCTAAGGATTAAGGTGTTGAAAAAACATGACATGCAGCTTAAATTAAAAAATTGGTTATTTTTTGATCAATTCTGCAACTCTGACACAGTTTTTCCCTTCACAGTCTCAACGTTTTGCTCCAAATCATGCAGGTTTCATGTTTGTTGAAATTCTTTTTTTTTTGGTAAGAATCGCAAAACAGAAATAAATAGATAAATCTACCTTTCATAATTAACTTTACATGTGTTGGCTTTATGCATTTCAGCAACCAAAAAGGGCTCCATCAAGCTTAAAAACTCAGTAAGCGATTTTGCATTGAAGTTTGCTGAAAAATGTATATTTTAAGATCAGCCAGCATTGAACCATACGGATCTGTGTTTTAACGGCGGACTGTGTTTTGATAGAGTATGAAAATATTGACATCATCAAGCAAGTTAAATAGTTAAAAAAAGCTGGTACTTACCACCCACCAGTAGTAGACATCAGAGGGCAGCTGGACGTTGTCTCTGGTCCAGACGGGCGAAATGTCCGGGTCGTAGTTCTCGTCGAACCAGTCGGAGACGCCGGGGTCTCCGACACACCGGGGGCAGGCGCAGGTCTTCTGCTGGGGGGCATCTGGAGGCGACAGCCGGTGAGCGCCCACGTAGCTCGGCACCAGCTTCACCCGCCTCGACTCCTCCCACCCGGGTGGCTCCAGGTAGTTGAACCCGACGCCCCCTCGCAGCGACACCGACAGGAAGAGCGAGGTGAGGAAGACGAGGACCAGGGAGCCGAGGAGAACCCAGATCCTACGGGAGCATCTCACCCTGCCTCCCTTCTCCGCCCCTGAACCTCCACCGCCATTTCCCACCCCCGTGCTACCTCCTCCACCCACCACCACCCCTCCGCTCATCCAGGGCCGGAGCTCGGAGAGTCTGGGCGCTCCCCTGGACGGAGCCCCGCTCCAGGACCCCCAGCCCCAGCGCCTGTCCCGGTGCAGGGTGGAGGATGGGATGCGGCCCCCCCACGGCCATGCTCCCACCCCTGGGCCTGCCACTGTCCCCAGCCCACCACCACCTTCTCCTCCTCCGCTGCCTCCACGCAACCACCACCACCGAGGCCTGGTCAGCGTGACTGGGACGACCCCACACGACACACGATCTAAATCGAACTCGCACTGATGCTCGACAGCGTTTCAGAGTCAATTTGTCTCTCAGTCGAGCTCAGCGACGTTCCGACTCACTCAGGAATTGCAGCTGAATCACTCACAGCTGTAGCTTCTGAACTCCTTTCGGTGTGAGCTGATCTCTCCTCCCCTTTTCTTTTTTTTTTTATTTTGCTCTAACTTTACAACTTTCCCTCTCTCACTCTTTCCCTCCCTGCTTTCGTCTGATTAACTGCATCCTCGGTGAAATCCGGCGGCTGGATGCAGCAGGTCTTTTCTTGTTTTCTGAGTCATCTGGCGTTCAGCTCCGACGCTCGCCTTCCTTTCTCTCTTTGCACTGAAGCGACGTAGCCAAAAAATTTAAAAAAACAAAAAATCTGGCAGACTAGTGGAGAGGGAGGGAAGAAGGGAGGAGTAGGAGAGGAAGGGAGGAGGGCTGGCCTGAAGGGTGTTCCATCACCGCTCTAGCCATCCTTAACAAAAAAAAACTCCTCTTCCTTTTCTTTTCTCCTTCTCTGCACGGCTCCTCCGTCCTCTGTGGTTTCTCTTTATTTTTTCTCCTCGTCTTTATGTCGTGCTGCTGAGGCTCACCTCACCCAGAATCAAGGTCTTTCCTTTTTCTGTCTCGCTCCTTTCAGTAGATTGTCTGGCTATTGCACCGAGGCACTGCTTTCTCTTCCCAAAGTTCTCAAACTTCAGGAGAGAAAGTTTCAGTTCTTTTCGGTGAATGATGAAATATTAAAGGAAAAAAGCGACAAAGATAGAAGGTTTCATGACTGTGTAAATATCGGTGCTGCAGCCGACTTGTCCATCCCTGTTCCAACAGAGAGTAAAAAGATAAAACAGCACGTGGGAGGAGGAGGAGTTTAAAGCATCAGATTGCTTGACATCCGTCCAAAAGATGAAAGATTTTTAAGATTTATCCGGCTGCACCGAGGAAGAAGGCCGAGAGTGGCAGATGAAGCGAAAGGCTCACGGGGCAAAAAAAAAAAGACAAAACCAATCAGCCCCAAATCTCATCTTCTCTCCAGCTGGCTTTGAGAGGACGTCGGGAGGAAGGGTGGGGGAAGCATCTGTCCTGCAGCCCACAGCATGAGTGTGTGTGTGTGCATGTGATTTAATGTGTGTTAAGCTTGGTTCACACACCGTCTGCCAGATGCACTAATTTAATTGTGTGGCTACAGCTGTGTCAGCCTGTGAGTGCGCCTGGATGTGTTTGGGCACGCCCTATTGGCCGCCGGCACCGGTTTCATGAGGCTGCCGAGCTTAAGGTGACTGCTGCTTAGCTCTAATCTGCTAAACTGTAATCCAAGGGTAGGACCCCTGCAGTGCCCACTTTCTGCCAACTCTCTGCCCCGCCCATGTTCATCCGACGCCCTGCAGACGTCCGCTTAGCTCACCTGTATGCACACACGCCGTTAAACCTCAGGGGTTTCACCGTTACTAGCTGCTACTTTTTGATATGCAAGTGTCCAAAAAGGAAAAGCATCACCTCCAATTAGGAATTATTTCAGCTGTCCGTCCATGTGTTTGTGCTTCAATCCAGGATTTCCGGCTGTTTATTCAGTGGAAAACCTGCAGAGACACAGAGCAAGAGATAAAAGACAAAATGTAATTTAGTACCATTAGCTTCGTGGAGCACATTGACATCTTTAATCTTCCTCTTTGACCCTCTTCGATTTCATTCCCTCTCAGTCTAAAGCAGCTCTCCTCCAGCCAGTCAGGTAAAAGACATACACTTTCACATTGCTGTTTCTTTGTCTTTTGTATTTTCATTGTTGATTAATCTGTTGATAAATTTTCTCCCTTTCTGACTAGTTCTGGGTCTATAAAATGTCAGAAAATGGTGAAAATAGTCCATTAGTGCTTCCAAATGGCCAAAACAACATTCTCAAATGCTCAGAATGTTCAGTTCACTGTCATAAACGAGTAAAGAAAATAGAACATATTCAAACCTAAGGTGCTTTATAAAAAAAACACTCAGCTTAATTATCAAAGTAGTTGGCCTTTTCTGTGAAAAAACAGTAGAAACAAAGAGAACGAGATGGAAGACAAAATGCCATTTAGTACCATTAGCTTCACTGACATCTTAATCTTCCTCTTTGACCCTCTTAGTTTTCATTTCCTCTCAGTCTACAGTAGGTCTCCCCAAGCCAACATCGGGTAAAGAATATACCACCCGTTGCTATTGATTTTCTCGATTCCTGACTAGTTTTTTGGTCTCTAAAATGTCAGAAAAAGGTTGATTTGTGTTTCCCAACAGCTAAGAAGACTCCTTGTTTTGTCCACAACCCGAAAACGTGCAGTTCAATGTCATAAATGAGAAAAGAAACCAGTAAATATTCAAAAATATTCAAATTTAATCCTCTGAAACCACAGAATTAAGACGTTTTTCTTTAAACACATCACTCAAACTGACTAATTATCAAAACAATAGGTCTGATTTGTAGAAAACCTACAGAAACGCAGAGAAAGAGATGAGACAAAATCCCACTTAGTACCATTAACTTGAATGACCACATTGACATCTTTAATCTTCCTCTTAGTTTGTCTTAGTTTTTATTTCCTCTCAGTCTAAAGTAGCTCTCCTTAAGCCAACATCAGGTAAAGAATACACTGTCTGAGGCTGATTTTCTCGATTCCTGACTAATTTTTTGGTCTCTAAAATGTCAGAAAAAGGTTCATTTGTTTTTCCCAACAGCTAAGAGAGAAAGAACTTGGAACATTAGTTGAAGAAAAAAATCTAATTTAGAACTGCATTGTTGATTTATCCTTAGAATGAGGAGGCTGTGTGAGGAAATATGACTTAAACTCCCTTATGTCATCAGCTCAACAAAAAAGATTAGTGACTGTATAATCACTAACCAAAGACTTTTTCTTGATTGCTGACTAGTTTTTTGGTCTATAACATGTCAGAAAAAGGTTTAAAAAAAAAAAGAAAAAAGAAAAAAAAAGGGAATCATTGTTTTCCTGTGGCCAAGATGACATCCTGATATCCCAAAGATGTTCACTTTACTGTCAAAAATGAGTAAAGAAACCAGAAACTATTCACATTTAGGAAGCTTAAACCAGAGAATTAAGACTTTTTCTTGATTGCTGACAAGTTTATTGGACTAGAAAATGTCACAAAATGGTGAAAAACATCCATTAGTGTTTTCCAACCGCAAAGATGATGATCTCAAACATTCAAAACGCTCAGTTCACTCTCATCGATTAAAGAAATTTGAAACTATTCAAATTTAGGAAGCTGAAACCAAAGAATTAAGGCTGAATAATTATCAAAATAGTAGGTGTGATTTGTAGAAAACCTGCAAGAACCCAGTAAAGTTCAGTTCACTGCCATTAAAAAAAGTAAAGAAACCAGATAATATTCAAATTTAAGACTCCGAAATCAGAAATTTAAGACTTTTTCTCGATTGCTGACGAGTTTCTACGACCATAAAATGTCAGAAAATGATGCAAAATGTTGATTAGTTTGCAAAGATGACGATCTCAAATTCAAAACGTTCAATTCACTGTCGGCAACAAGTAAAGAAATTAGAAAACATTCATATTTAAGACTCTGGAACCAAAGAAGACTTTTCCTTTCTTTAAAAAAAAAAACAAAAAAAAAACAAACACTCAAACTGAACAATTCTCACAATTATTGCTGTTCTGATTTGTAGAAAGCCTTCAGTAATAGAGAAAGAGATAAAATACAAAATGCCATTTAGTCCTGTTAACTTCATTAACATCTTAAGTCTTCATTGTTTTCATTTCCTCGCAGTCTAAATCTGCTTCTCTCCACTTTTTGTTTGTATTTGCAGGCTTTCTCTGTTTCTACTCTTCCACTTTCACCTGTTACTTCCTTTTTTTATAACTATTTTACACGTTTCTCTTTCCTCTTTTCATCCGTCTTGCTCAGTTTGTCTTTCAGACCGTCCATCATGGGGGATAAAGGGGAAAACATGGGTGTAAAAAAAAACAAACAACAAAAACACAAAAAATGAAACTTGTGGTCTCTCCTGTTTGTGCTGATTGGTGCTGAATAAATTTCAAAATGTCACTTGTCTGAATTGGAAATGCTGAAGCAGACTGACAGCATACAGACTGGAGGAGCCGGGGCAGAATACTAAGCAGAGAAACAGACTCTCCATACAAACTGCGGTCATATCTGCTGTCTGCTGTGTTTACTGCTGCTGCACCGGACCATCATACATCCTGTCAGGTTGCAGAATTTTGCGCCGATTTTTTATTTTTTTTTTCATTTTAGACAAGCGAGAGACTAATTAAGATTTAATGTCAGGTTGTTTTGACGCATTGCACTCATGTCTGTGAGAAAAAAAGCACAATAGAGTGTTTTTTTTTTTTTTGCTGCTGAACTTGGAACATTAGTTAAGAGAAAAAAAATCTAACTTAGAACTGCAATGTTGATTTAGCCTTAGAAGAAGGAGGCTGTATGAGGAAATATGACTTAAACTCCCTTATGTCATCAGCTCAACAAAAAGATTAGTGACTGAATAATCACTGTAGGGGATTTTGGTGAAGCTTTTAGACTCTTGAGTAGATCCGTGCTGTAAACAGATAAAAATTATAATAAACACACAGGACTGGTGCCTCAAATGAGCTATTTAAATTCAGGAACAACACAAATCGGATGAGGAAATCATCAGGGAATAGAGAAAGGTAGCAAACGCCATGTCAAAAAAACACACCATCTGTTGCTTTGTCGTCCATGAATGTTGATTAGTTTCTCCATGAACTGTTGAGTTTTTTTTTTTTATAAAATGGCAGAAAATGGTGAAATTTATGTTTCCCAAATTCCAAGATGACGTCCTGATATCTCAAAGATTTACACATTACAGCCAAAAAAGAAACAGACTCACATTTAAGAAGCTGAAATCAAATAATTGGGACTTTTTATTTCTTTAAAAAGTATCAAACCAATGAACTGACTATCACAGTAGTTGGTAATACTTTAATAGCTGACAACTGATCGATGAAGTCTGCTATTAAATAATTCACACATCCACATTCTGTACTGTACTTTGTCTTATTCAACAGTCGGCCTGTCACTATAACTATTTTTGTTGAATGATATATTATCCCTGAAATGATTTTTGGTCATTGACGCCTTAAGACTATTTAATATATTGATAATATAGTTGTATAATAATGTGAGTGACCGTTTCAAAGGACAATGCATGAATATTTAATTATTAAGAATATTCAGACGCTGGAGTAGAAATGTGAAGAAGCATTAAAATATTGTAAATAAATAAAACTACATGATTAAAACTAGACTGATATGGTGTTTTTATCAATACCAATTATTACTAATCAGTGTAATTGACTTTTATTGTTCTTTCTGTTTACTACTTTTATTACGTCATGCATATTGAATATTTGTATTTTTTTTAAGTGCGCTATGGGGAGATGCTCCCACCAGTTTTGTTGTACAATTTTCGTGTGCAATGACAATAAAGGCTATTCTGTTCTATTCAATTCTAATTTTAAATTAACGTATTTGATCAGAAATCAGTTTAAAAACGAGATAACAGTACCGCTAATTGCAAAAATGCTGAATATCGAATGTGGTAATTGGCCAAAATCAGTCAACTGTTAATTTAAACAGTAAAAATAACATGGACTCTTGGGTTTTGCTAACAAAATTTGTACCTAAACAAATGATACATATTCAGGATAGGGGTATAGAAAGTCATTCATCCCGTCCTGTCCTGTGGTTGAGCAGCACTGAGCTCACGAGGGGGAAAAAAAACGCTCTAACTTGTTTGTATTTCTTTAAACCAATCACAGTTGTCATGGGCGGAGCTAAACGAAGCAAAATAGTGACGAGTGGAATAGTTTTGTTAGAACGTTTGCATGCAGGATTATAAACAATGAGATTTAAATTAATAATCCACCAAATAAAACTAGCACGGTTGCATCACTGCACGATCAAATTCTCTGCAAAATTTTACATTTTCAGTGTAGTAGGTTGTTGTTGTGGACTTTCCTAGTGAAGAAAACTGAAACACTCAAAGCTGCTTTTAAATGAACATTGGCTTCTACTTGCATGCTTCATCCAGTGAATCAGACAACACATTATTTACAGACTCAGAAGTGTTCATGAACTCTGGATTTTGTTTTTCACACGCAGAACAAACAGCTGTTGGTTGACTCACTTAGAATATAAACTATCAGAATCACTACCTTCACGTTTAACAGGTGATATAGTGCAAATCCAGTTACTCAGTGGTGAGAACTTGTGTTGACAAAAAGCGTAAAACTTTACTTCACCTTGTTTACTGTTGACAGGTGTGTGTGTGTGTGTGTGTGTGTGTGTGTGTGTGTGAGGACAGTAACAGCCTGAGGCGTCTTAAAGCTAGTGGTGAAAATCCTGCAGTTTATTCTGGCACCATGTCAGCTAAACTGTTGGTGACAGTCTCGTGTAAACAAATGCACAGGTTAAAACAACGGGGAAACACGGAGGGCAGCAAAAAGCAAGAAAAACTAATATCTTAGTTTTTTCAAGATCAGTCAGACAAAACATTTGCATACACTCAGCCTTTTGTGGATTAAAAGCAAGAGTTAGATGCAGCTCTATAATTAAAACCTCTCCGTGGTCTTTTCGTAAATGAGAATAAACATAATTCTGCCATAAATTCTTTATAAATATCTCAGTATTTAGTCATATCCTGCTATAGTCACAAAGATGTGCTACCTAATTACGCCGTGAAGACATTCTGCCTCTCTTTCATGCTCCCAACCTACCAACACACCCACCCAGCAGCAAACTATTATTTCTATTTTTGATGCATCGCCATGGCAGCCAGCAAGCGATGCAGGGTTGTTACAGCAACACGGACCGCCGAGGCCCCAACCTTGACCTGTCTAATCAATGCTGGCGAACTGGGACAGACTTTGCCTGGCTGCAGCTGATACATTCATTTCTTCTTTATGTTTAAATTCTGCTTTTACTGTATAAGCCAGACAGGTCTGCAATGACAGAACATTCTGGTGCTTTGCAGGTTGATGAATGTTACTGCAGGTCCTCTTGATATGAAAGTACACTGATCTTCTGAGGCAGTTTTATGGGTGTTTTTTGATTTTTTTTACTCACTCTAGACTCATTTTTCACTGACATTTAGTCAGTCCTGCACCAGTATGGAAACATTACAACCATGGCTAGAAGTAGAGGGAACTCAGAAATGTATTTTGTGCAATATGACACAATTGTAATGCCATAAATCATATAAAAATGAAAAAAAATAAGTAGGATTTCTTTTTTACTTTGCAAAAAATGAAAAAATTACCAAAGAATCAACTTGTACACCATTTCTTCAAGTGCCTACAGGTGTTACCAATACTACTATTACATTTTCAATTTCTTTCTATACTCGTCTCCCCTCCGTTCAGTGAATACACAGCCTGCAGTTCAGCCAAAGGGTCGCAGAATTTTTGAATTGACATGGACAACGTTTTTCCTAAGTGCCTACAGGTGTTAGCAATACTGAAAAAAAATGGCGTCTCTACATCTGTAGAAAAATGAAATTTTTCATTTTTCATTTGTTTCCGTACACTGCCTGCAGTTCAGCTGAAAAGTCTTAAGATTTTTTGTCATGTGACTGTTGGTCGCAACTGAACCACTGATGGCTTCAAAAATGGGCCAAAGAGTGAAGAATTTTTAGCTTTTTACAGAATCTAGCTAGAGCAAACTGGATATTCTTAGTAAATTTATCAATGATATATGTAAATTAAAGTCATTTTGATGAAAAATCATGATTTTAAGTAAACAAACCTGAAAATATTTACATTTAAGAAGTTGAAACTAGAGAATTTAGATTTCAAACTAATTGATCATTAAAATAGTTGCTAACTGATGTAATGATCGATTACAGTCGTGTGCTACTATGAAGTAATTCATGCTCCTAAATTCTCCCAATGAAATCAATTGTCATAAGGTAAGGTTGGAAAGCCTACATATTTTTCAGTTTTTGTTGTGTCTGGTTCTGATAAATGGCATAATTTTTGGTGATTTTTCAAAAAAATTGTTTGACTTTCGAACCTACCGATGGGGTTTGGAGTGCAGAGAGCCAACAAAGAACACACAGATTCACACAATCTGAGTTTTAACAAGCGGTAGATTGACAGTACAAACTTTCCTGGCTGGTTTTTCCACGTGTTTCAATCCATTTTTTATTCATTTTCCAAATTCTGTGTGACGGCTCGTTAGCATTCCTCCCGTTTACCGCTGAGGCCAGGGGATACAATTAAGTTGAGCACGAAGTTCGTCTCCACTCCTTTGGTTTTAATAAAAAATGCTCCCAATGCTACTGAGAGCATTATTTATTGTATTCATTACCCGTATTTGAGAAACGAGAAGACAAACGAGGATAACTGTTGACTGTGGCAGCTGTTGGGGAAACAGCTGTCAGTATTTGTATTTTTATCCAATAACCTCCTTCACAGTCCACACAGCTGTCGGTGAAATTGTCTGTTAAATGATTCATTGCGTCAAGTTTTCGCTGCATAAATGCACATTTCTGCTGCATGCGGCTCGTTGCTATGCAGGTCAACAGGGCGGATCTATAATGCACGCGCTGCAGCTCAGATCTAGCATGTTCCTCTATCAGGCACATCACCTGCCTACGTGTTCATGCATTTGCACATCTCTGGGAGCAGCTCTCAGAGTCTGAACTGCGGTTTATATTCTGTTTTTGCTGCTCTTCCTCCTGAATTCAACACTTCTGCTGCATTGATTTTCGTCCAACTTTTAACAAGAGCCCGCCGCTTTAAACTGCCAATCAGCTCCCCCACGTCCCCAAGGTTCGCTCTCTCTCCGTTTTCTGCTTTAGGCGTACCTATTGTCCTGTCAAATCCCTACAAGTTTGATGCCATCACATTTTTACAGCTAGCAATTATCACCCGACGCCTCCTGCCAGCCCGCTTTCTGTAACAATGGCTGCGAACAAGCGGTGGAAATGTTCAATCTTTTCTCTCGCTGTTGAGTGAACTCAGTCTCGTCAGTCTCACCTCGGTCGTCCTCGAGGTGAAGACGACTAATGACTGAGCAACACTCAGGTACAAATTTATCCCCATGCAGACGGATTTCATGCAAAGCCTCGGCCAGATGCAGCAGCTTCACTCCACATTTCAGTGCAGAAGAACCGTAAATACGGACTTTATCATCACTGACAGTTCTGCATTCCATGAAAACACAACAAACAAGTGTACGTAAATCAAGTTCTGCCGTCCTAATTGCTCACATACTCATTGCTGACAAAAAATCCTTTCAGAGAAGCATCCAGGAATGGCAGATTACACCACTTAAAGGATAAAAAAGTCTATATTTTTCCTCAAGCAAGTCAACAAATCCAATGAAAAGCTCAAATCCAACACGAACCCATTACACTAAAATGCATCGCCTGTGTTGAAACTCACTATAGATTATTTCTGTGCCATCCTTTGTCGTCCACAAAGACAAAGGCTACATTCACATCAACTTAAGCCCTGTGTGAAAAAATGCAGCCGCTCTCATTCATCTGAATGAGGCCAGTCTGGCAGTGCAGCGGAGGTGCCAACACCAGCAAAAGCAGGCCGAGCTTTTGTTGCTAGCGCTTGATAATTAGCACTAAAAAGTACATGTATCTGTGCTGGAATGTTGTTTATTTTGCAGGTATTGTTCAGTAGAAATTTCAATTAACAAATTAGAAAATTGCTGCACGAGACGAAAAGTTGACAATCTGAGAGCTGGTCCGAGAAAACTCACTGGTGCATGAAATCTACATTAATCTGCTGCAGAAAATAGTCTCATTATTTCCTCCCATTTAACCCTCTGGATCTCAAAACCTGCTGTTGAGTCTGAAATGGATTCCACCTTTTTAAAAAATTGCAAAAATTACACCATTTATCTGAGACAAAATCTGCAAAAACAGAAAGGATTGTAAGAGTTTCAGCTTTCTGACAGTCCTTGAACTAATCATGTGAAACGTGCAGCTCCAATGGGGAAATGAACCAAATCAAAGCTTAAAGTTGTGATATTTGCTTGAATGTTTTATTTAAAAATTCTCTAAAAAACAATCAGTTTGTGTTAAATACATTTTGTAAAAACTAAAAATTCTCTGCTCCACGACACAACAAAGAAGCCATTAATGATGCAGCTGTGACCAACACTCATGTGACAAAAATTCAAATATTTCATTAAATTCACTTTATTCTACGTGTCCCATTTACAAATTTGCCAAAAATGTACAATTTTCTCTTAAAAGATTCTATAGAAAGCAAAAAAATCTGCCCTCCTCAGCACAACCATGAAGCGCATGGTGACTCAACTGCAACTAACCGTGATGTGGCTAAAATTTTTGGACTTTTCGGTTGAACTGCAGACAGTGTAATGATACTGATTAAAAATCTAAGCAGTAAAAAATCTGTAGTATGTAGAGCCACCAGTTTTTCCCAGTATTGATAACACCTGTAGGCATTAGGAAACATACTCATATTAAAATAACTGTGCCATACTGCATAAAAGCTATTCTTGATTTCTCTCCACTTCTAGTCATGGTTGTTCTGTCTCTATTAGAGGTGCAGGACTTCATACTGCAGTGAGTAAAAATGGAACCAATGCAACAACAAAAAGCCTAGAAACTGCTTGGAGTTCAGATTTTTGAGAAACTCTTGCTAAACACTACACTGTAATGATGTTGTAAGAAGTTCTAGAGCCATTATAAAACAATTTTTTTTTTTTACAAAGTATCGGTTTTAAGTTTTGTTTTTTTCATGGTCAAATACAGAATATCAGCAGCCTTATTCTTTAAATTTGATTTCTTGAACACTCCGAACCCTCGGAGATGAACTACGTGAGGATGTACAACAACAAATATCTGAAAAAAGTCTGAAAAAACAGCAGCAACCTGAAGCTTTAGGCAGGAAGATGTGAACTGTTGACTCTGGAGGAGAGAAACTGTGTGTTTATCTGCAGTACTGGAAGGTGTAATTCAGGCGAAACTGCAGTAAAGTGTTTTTGCTGTGACGAACAGAAGTTTCAATGCTTAGGCTTCCCTTTTTTTATGAGTATAGTGTAGTTTTATTTGAAAAAACTAATGAAATCCCCAAAATATCGAGAGAAATGACCAATCTGCACCAGCGTCACCTTTACGATCTAGTTTCTCATCTGTAGTTTTGCATCTGTGTGACTCCTCTTCCAGGTTTAACCACCATCTTTAATTACTGGCCTTAACTGTTGCTGTCGCGGCCATTAATCTACGTGGAAATCTCATCCTCCCTCCGTGTTTTTTCCTCTTCCACCGTCTCTATTTTTTTCCTCCCCTCTCATCATTCCAATTTAAAATCAGGCGTCAGCAAAATCCCGCAGCAGAAACATCTGTTATTAGCAGCTGTTATCACGCCGCCGACCATTTTCAATTACTTTTCCCAATCAGTGTCTCATAATCTGCACATTTCTTCCCTCCGTCTTCATTTGTTTCTTGTTTCCTCCCCGGTCCTCCTCGTTCATCCCCGTCTTTTTTTTAGGCTATAACTGTTCATGATGGAGACAGACTGCTGTCATCCTCTCACCTCCACACGTCCTACCTTCATCTGGTTTCTGTCATAGCAGCTGATCTTATTGAGGTTCAAACAGCTTCTAATCATTTCCCATCATTATTTCCCACCTCAGCCTCACTCAAGGTGTCATTTGTCATTGTTTTCCCATCGTTCCACTCCGTCGCTTTGTTTCAAATGGCATGAAGCAATAAAAAGCGGCCATTTTGGCTCTAACAGGTGCTGAATGTACCTCCTCTTGCTTCTCCTCCTGCTTTTTTCTTTCTCCAAAGCATCACTGCAGTTTCAGACCATCAACGTAGCATCGTGTGGTCATTTACTTTTGCAATAAAATCCTCTTTTCTTCACGTATTCATATACTTGTGGAAAAGTTTGCAACAAAATTCTCCCCTTTGTTTTGCACAATTTCTCATTTTAGTCCGTTTTACTTTTCACCTGCTGCTAATTAGAATCAGCAGCTGTGTTCGACTGATAACTGCTCAGAGCTTTATCAGTCACTGTCTGTTCGCAGACCTGTTTTTCAGTCACTATTATACATTATGTTCATGCAGGTTTTTTAAAACATGCATTGACTCCTTTAGACTAAACTGAATAAACTTCATCATTTGCAGCATTTACTTACTTTCACTGTAAATACCAACAATTTCTGCACATTTTCTGTAAATACCAGCATTTTTGGAGCCTTATTCCTAAATGCACATTCTTTTGTACATTGTTTCCTTTTCTTTCTTGAATGTAACGTGTGAGCTGCTGGATAATTAGAATTTCCCCCAAGGGGATGAAAAAAGTATCTAAAATAGATGCTATTTTTCAAATTTTAATTTCTTGGGTAATATTTGAGTTTTGTGTGAAATATTTTTATTTTCACTTGCAAAATTTGAATTAAATGTGCAACATTTCACTTTCATGTGCAACATCGTCAAAATAATGGCCAATTCTCAGGTGCAATATCTCAAATTCATGTGTAATATTTCATTTTCAACATCTTGATCACATGTGCATATATTTTACTTTCATGTACAATATCGTCATGGTAATGTGCAATATTTCATTTTCATCTCATTTCTCAGGTATAATATTTCATTATTGTGTGTGACATTAATTATAACATTAGTATAATTACCAGTATCACATTTTACTGTTCCATTCTAGCCTTATTTTAGTTTATTTATTGTATTTCAGTATTGTATTCTACTTCTATCTTTTAGCTTTTCTAATTTTCAGACGCTGCATTTCGTATGTTATGTCATTTTGCTTTTTCTCTGAACAATATCTGGCACAAGAATTTCCTTCAGGATTACTGAAGTTTTATCTCAAATTTTGTCTTTTTGGATTCGTCTTAAACAAATGTCTTCAGCAACAACATCCTGAATCTTTTGTCTCCGTCTCAGAGTTTCTGACACCTGACTTTAAAGAGAGTTTCCATGTGGAAACATCATGTCTGACAGTGAGCAACACCCAGAGAGAAACATGAAAACATGGAAGAATTGAAATGTAGCAGGATGAGAAAAAGAGTCCCAGGTGGAGTCAAAGAGCAGCAAGTGTGAAACCAGAGATAATGTGTTATTTATCACAGGATTCAAGAGGCTCAGATTTTATGATCTGCAGAGCAGAAAGCATTTCTCCACTGTCGCCATGGAAACCCACTATCTATGTCCTTCGGAGAGAGATTATTCTTTCACTGCCGCCTTCATTTAATTGTATCACGCCGCCGCTCTGATTGCACTAAATTGCTGCAAAAATCTACTCCTTTAAATTTAATTGACACATTGTGCAATTTCACGATCCTTCATCCGACTTGATAAGTTCGTCCAAACGTCCCGATCCGGCAGATGCAGCGTTTGCATTTCAGATTTATTCGGACTTTGTCAAACTGTGGATTCATTCTTCAGCACTCAGACTGATGTGACGCGTCTGAAATCCATCCTGGGACGGATTACACCTGCAGCCTCATCACCATCCCACAAATTCATCCTGAAAAAGCAATCGAGGCCTCCAAGTGTTCATTTTTTAACCCGACACCTTCGATGCAATTTGTGATGTTTGAGAAGAAGAGAAAAGTTTACTGATGGTTAGAAACAACAGATAGAACGTTTATAAAGCACTTTATACCGACGAATAAGCAAAAGAAAACACCAATGCCTGCTTTGAGCTCCACATCAGGTTAGGTTTAGTCTTCCATTAAGAGAAAATAATCTATATTCAACTTGAAAAATTAATCGAAAGCTTAAGGTGTTCATTATTTAGTTCAAAATTTGTGATGTTACAAAATAAAAGGAATATTTACAAACTGTTTTTGGCCATAATTTGAAAAGTGTTAACCACATCCAACTTGAAAAAATGTGTAATTTTCATTTACACATTCACTTGTCACATTTTATGGTCAGAAACGACCGATACGACATTTATAAAGCACCATTTGGAGCAGATTTGATTTACTATTACACCTAATAATATGAGTAAGAAAACAGATGAAATGTGGTCGTTTATGGCCGAGGGTTAGATTTGTTCTTCTTGAATTGTTCTTCTTACTTTTCAGTGAATGACAACAAGAAAGTTTATTATTATTTCCTGGTATATGAATAAAGTTGAGTACTACACCACCGCTAGAGCTGCAAACACTAATCAAGTAGCTTTTTTTATTTTTCTTCAGAGGAAAAAGCCTCAATTCTTTGATTCCAGTTGCTTACATGTGTTTTTTTCTGATTGCTGTCCTTCTCTATGACAGTAAATTGAATATGTTTTATCACTTATCATTATCTTGTGCTTCTGGAAACACTGACTAACAACATTTTGCCATTTTCTGCCATTTTTTAGAACAAGACACTAATCAGTTAATCAAGAAAATGGAAGTAATAGCTAACTCCACACTTTGATGGCGATGCCAGGAACAGCATGCCGATATCTTTATTAAAGTGAATTAGTGACGAGTCGACTTCATGCATGAATCTAAGCTTATGGCCCCCCAAAACTTTGCAAATCATGTTTTTCAGGAAGGTTCATGACTTATTAAGAGCAGTCGAGTTCCTTCTGGCTCCCCTGTAGTTCAAACCCTGGTTGGGGGCATCATTTTGAAGCAGAATTATGAATTTAATTAGGATAGAAAATGTAGTTTTGTAGCCTGGTACTTATAACTAACTTGCTCCAGAAAGTAAACCCAAAAACACGGGTGATACTTGAGAGAAGACGTGAAGAAGAAGTGTTTCTACCTGAGCTTAAAAGCTGCACAGGGAAGGGAGGCAGATAATCAGTTAAAAATGGGATAACTGTGCAGGCTGTGTATCATAATAAATTAAAAATATAGGTTGTAAAATATCTACAGATTTAGAGTTAGCATTTTTTCAAACACTGCTAGCACCTACAGGCTCTTGGAAAAGGCTCTTTTATATGTCTAATCCAGTGTTTTTGCTTTTTTTTTAATGATTTATGGCACTATAACTGTGTCATACCGTATAAAAGACATTCTTGAATCTTCTCTACTTGTAGCCATGCTTGTGCTGTTTCCATAGAGATGCAGGATTTTAAGTTGTCTGAACATCTTTCAGAAATCAAAAGTGTTGTTCAATTGATTTTATAAGCTGCGAGTCACACAGAGAAGGGAGACAAATTATGTGTTAAAAACTGGGATAGCTGTGCACCCTTTCAGACAGTTTCTATAAGACATTTAAAGTGTTTCACTTCTTTGTTCGTGTAAAAAGTGCAGAGAACCTTAGTGGAACATATGCAAAATCCTGCAATTGTTGGTTTCCAAAACAGAAACATTTTGCTGCAGAACCACTAAATCTGATGCCAGAAAGGCAGCGGAGACGTTAATATTTTACACTTTCCTGCCACCTTTCATAACAGAATTTCTCAAATCTAAAAATAAACACAACACGATCCTTTGGTAGCATCTTCCTCAGTTTCTTCACTCTGAGCTTTAATACCCTAAAGAGAGACGGCTGCAAGTTTTGCATTCAGCCGCTGGTAAAATCAGAGGCAGAGCTGAGGTGTACAGTAAAATCACAAGCAGTCAGGAGCCTTTTAAGGGAAATAATCCTTTCAAATCTCTACAGATAATTCAAAGAGCTTTCAAGTCATTTCTAGCTGACACCAAGCAGGACGTGTGGTAACTCTCAGTTTTTTTGTCTTTGCCGAGACCATCGCGGCAGCAGCGTTCTGAATAACTCGAAGGTCTGCGATTGCTGAGTGCAATTTCCTGCTTTAGTAATGTCAGCATGACTATAATTAGATGAGCTCAGCTCCAGTGGCAAAAGGATCATTTCAGAATAAAGTCTCCTGACCTAAAAAAAAAAGATGCTCTGCAAGACTGGACTCAACACTTCTGAGACAATAATGGCGATTTTCTGCCCGTTTTGTTTCCATTTTGTGAGGTACACCTGCAGAATCCAATGAAATCCAATAACATCTCTATGATTACTGTGATTTTTTGTGTTTTTTTAGTGTTGCAATGGACTTAATTATACTGACATGTCATCATCCAACATGCATGTAAATAAGGTGGACAAAAAATAGAAATACCATCAATTTATAGCAGTCAAGCACAAAAACACCTTTAACTAACAGTAGCCTCAACATAAATCCATAAATCTGAAGGAATTTATTTGGTACATTTCCAACAATGAAAGCAAAAACAGAACTTTACGGCTTTTGTAGGAATAAATATATGCAGCTACGCAGTTTTTTAACTTTAAGCAGAGACACTGCAGGTAAAGAAGGAAAACCCATATTAATACAGTTACATTTTGCATTGCAAGTTTTCTGAAATGTCATGTTTAAATATGCAAATTCAGTATTATCTACCTACATATGCTCTCATTTGCATTAATTTCCAGCACAGAAATCTGAACATCGACTAAAACCAGCTTTAAAATTGTTTTTTCTTTTCATCGACGCATTAGAAGTCAAAGTGTTTGCAGAGGGCATTCCAGACATCTCATTTATTACTCTATAAATCTGAAAATACTGTCAACAGCCAGGGAAAAAAATAAATCAATTTTCACCATGTTTTTAGGAATAAAATGTTTCTAAATAAGGCCATGAATGAAATATGAGCAAAAAACCTTCAGGATAAACCTTCAGAATGTACATAAGAAAATGGACAAAGTTTAGTGATGGAACTGCTGTTCGAAAGTAACATTTACGGGTAAATATATTAGAACTAATAGATATCACCCTAAAACCTCTACTGCTGATGATTTTTTGCTTAACAAGTTTCTCAAAATGCTATGTTTCCATAAGCAATCGAGGCTTTATCTATGTAAAAATCTGTCAGTTTTGCATAAATATCAAAGATAAACATAGTAAAATAAGCCCTGCTGCAGTGATTAGTAAATTAATTGATTTTTTAATAAATAATTAATCTATTTAAGCAGTTTTTTAAAGAAACAAATTCAATATCTCCTGAATCCAGCTTCCTAAATGTGAAGTTTTTCAGTTTTTTTCCTCCTCTATGACAGTAAACTGAATATCTTTGGGTTAATCACCAAGTATGTGTCATCTTGGGCCATTTTTCACCATTTTCCAACCTTTTATAGACCAAACAACCAACTGATAAATTAAGAAAATTAGCTGCAACTGTAATTCAACATAAAAATGTGTATTTTAGATGATTTCTTTTCATTCGTCTGAGAGAAGATTATAGAAGCAAAATCTCCAAACTGATCGATGCTTGAAGAAAAAAAAAAAAAACCCCAATGTTCTTGCCTGCAGCGTCTCACATTAGATGCTAATTTGTCCTAAAACCTCTTGAACTCTGCTCCCTAAGTGCCCACGTTGCATGATAATTTCACATATTTTCGTGTGCACTGCGTCTAATTCTTGTATCATTGAAACATTAGATGCTTTTACTTGAGCTACACTAAATTTAACAGTTCATATTTATGCACTTTTCCGGAAGTGATACTTTATAATTACAATTTATAATTAGGTCGAGCAACACAATACACATCTGCAGTTATGGACACTCGGTTTTCTCTTCTTCTTTTCTTTTTTTTTGCACTGGGAGAAGTTTTACTAAAAGGTCTCAGAAACTGTCAAAGAGTCGCCAAGGTAATCACACCAGATGGGAATTTGCATCTTGAGGAGCAACGAAAAAAAGGTTCACAGATGCAGCTAGTTAAAAAAAAAAAAAGAAACGTCGAGGACAAACAGAAACGACTTTCTCAATGACATTTTAGAAGAAGGGTTTAAAGAACAATCAGCTCGGTTCACCGGCTGAAACTTTGTTCTCGAGATTAGCGTCAGCAGCTGAAACAGTGCTGCCCACTGAACTGTTGACATTAATTAATTACTGCTATTACCGGGCTGATAATAATAATAATAATTGGAAGAAAATAACACCTAAGATTTATGGAAATATCCTCGGCATCGTGTCACCTTCACAGGCAGGGAAGTGGTTGGCTTTATGTACAGAAAAAAAGCAATTAACCCTCTTAAAGAGTCTCAAGAACGTCTGTGACCTTTATTAAAAGACGCATCTGCTTATATAATGAAGAAACACATAATAAGACAAATTATATTTATAAACAGGAAAAAAAAGCAGCCTAATCGGTTTGTATAGAGGATGGATTTCTAGTACAGAACACAGGTGGGGAATAATTTTGCTGATAAAATATTCCAGCAGTTTTTGTTTTTATTGTGTCTTTTGTAATGACTTTAAATTTTCATATTTTTCTATTCTATTCTATTCTATTCTATTCTATTCTATTCTATTCTATTCTATTCTATTCTATTCTATTCTATTCAAATAACACAAGTGACATATTGTTACATGAGGCGTCAACTTATTCCTACATTAAATTATTAATAAATTAGGTATTATCTCTGTAAATATCTGTTAATTTGCATAAATGTCCAACAGATTAAATCTGGTAAAATATGCACTGCTGCCACAATCAACTGATCTATCATAGACTGTTAAATTAATTGTCAACTATTTTCATACTCAATTTCAATAATTTAAAAAAAGTTAATGTCCCCTGATTCTAGCTTTAAAGGACTAATTTTTGCAGAAAAAATATCCCACTAGTTCTGATAACAACACAAGTGATGTGTTTTAATGTGAGGTGCCAAAATATTCTTAAATAAATTGTCAAAAATTGGGTATTGACTATGTAAACCCCTTGTAATTTGCAGAAACGTCCAATAAACAAGTGTAAGAATGTAGTAAAATATATACTCAAAGTACAGCATAAAGCGAATTAAACGTTGATTGTTAAATTGATAGTCAATTACTTTATTATCAGTTTGAATAACTTAAGAAAAAAGGTAATATCCCCTGATTTTAGATTTAAAGAACTGTAGCTGAAACTACAAAAAATATAATTTTGTAGATGTAAATATTCCAGTAGTTCCAATAACAGCACAAGTGACAAGTTATTATGTGAGACATCGACTTATTCTCAAATTAAATCATTCATAAATATTTTCCATGTAAATATCTGTTAATTTGTCTAAATGTCCAATAGATTAAGTGTAGTGAAATACGCAGTAGAGTACCCACTATTAAATTAATTGTCAACTATATTGATAATCAATTTATTTCAGTAATTTAAGAAAAAACTTTCAATATCCCTTTAATACAGCTTTAAAGAATTGCAGCTGAAACTACAAAAAAATTTAAACAAAAAATAACATGTAATGTTTAATGTGAGGTGCCAACTTATTCTTAAATTAAATATTCATAATTAGGTATCAATTATGTGAATATCTGTTCATTTGCATAAATGTCCAATAAACAAATTTAAATGTGTAGTAAAATGTGCACTCAAAGTACAAGATTAAGTGGATTAATCGTCCACTGTTAAATTAATTGCACACTATTTTAATAATCAATTGATTGATTTGAATAATTTAAGCTATCAAGTCATGATCCCCCGAATTCAGCATCTTAAATGTGAATATTTTCTGTTTCATTTCCTCCTCAGTGACAGTAGTCTGAATATCTTTGGGTGGTTGGCTTCTGGAAACACTGATCTGAATTTTCACCATTTTCTGACCTTTTATAGACCAAACAACTGACTAATAAACTCAGAAAATAGGCTGACTCCAGCATCTGAAATGTGAATATTATCTGGTGCAGCTGCGAGTACAAAAAATAATTTTGCAGATAAAATACTCCACTAGTTCCAGAAATAACACAAGTGACATGTTTTATTGCGAGACGTCAACTTATGCTCAATCAAACTATTGAAACTCCGGCTCTACGTGGCAATGTTGTGACTGCCGAGCCCGAATTAATCTTTGTTTTGAGCCGGTTCGAGCCTTAATCAGCAGTTGGGCTGCAGGAAAAAAAAGGGGGGGAAGCTGAAGGAATGTGTGAGGATCTGAAAGAAAGAGTATGAAACAAAGATAGAGGCAGAAATAACAAAAAGAGAGGATAAGAAGAAAGAAAAGCTCCCCAGTGGCCAATTAAAGACATCAAACATCTTCCTGCAGGAGGAATTCAAACGAGTCATGTGTGACTGTTTATGTGCATGAATCTCTTATGTCGTGTGATTGTGTTTGTGTGAGGAAAAGCAGAGCGAGGGGGAATAAATGTGTGATCTCACTATTGAAGAAACTGAACAAACGCTAAATCTGCCTACTGAGCAGCTAGGGGGAGCCAGAGAGGTCGTTGGTCTGATGTTTCAGAATTCCTGAGCCAAAATTGTGAGCTGTTCAGAGCGTCGTCACTGTGAAAAGTTTCCCCATCAGCTCAAAAAGGGTCCTAATTACCTTATTAGACAAAAGAATCTGTAATTAAAAAGTGTTCCCCTAAATACAAGGGGATTTGAGTTACAGCTTGATGGAGCAAAAATAATGAAATAAACCATTAACAAGCTGTGTAACTGTAAAGTGACTGCAAAAGTTGGTGCTGAGCAATGCACTAATAGGTGGATTTTTGTCGAGCTGCACGAAAACTAGTAAATCAACTCGCCGGGGCCCTGAACTCAGCAGTCTGCATGTTAGAGACACTGTAGAACAAAACCAACTTCTAACTTGGAAAGTGCAGACGGTGTCAATCTAAATGTCACTGTATCTGTATCCTTTAACTAGTGATAGGGGCTGTTGTGTAACTCATGTTGAAGGACAGGTTTAGGATTTCTATGTATTAAAGAGCCCATATTGTGCACATCTAAAGGTTTCTAATTACATTTTTAGGGTCTACTAGAATATGTTTACATGTTTTAATGTTCAAAAAAGGAATTATCTTTCATTTTTGCAGCACTTCTTCTCAGCTTTCATCTGAAACGTTTTAGCTCCTGTCTCTTTAAGAAAAGGCCCATCTGCTCTGATTGGTCAGCTGGCCCAACAAAGTGATGTAATGCTGGTTGATTGTCATACCCTAAGATATCTTACTATAGAGATGTAGCAAAGAAATATTGGCAAACTAGGGAAGCAATCATGCTTTCTTTATGGCATTATGCAAATGTGTTACTTTATGATGTCATTGAGTAACAGAGGAAAAGCCCAGACTTCAGACGAGGTTTTCAGGCAGGTACGCAGCACTGATTTCCATTTGGTGTTGATTTTGAAACTTTTAAAGCCTTTTACATGCACAAAAAAGCTAAAACACAAAATAGAAAAACAGCATAATATGGGCTCTTTAATGTGTAGCATAAACCAAATGAAAATGCATTTTGAAAGATATTGAAACATCTAAAACCCAGAGCGCCACATTAATTACAGCTTACTTTAAAGCTGCACTAATCAACATGTTTATATAAGAGTCCAAATGATTTGCATATGGAAAAGGGGTCATTCAGTGGCAAACCTGCAGAGAAATAATATCAAACACTGTAGTCCTCCTGAGTGTTTTAGCATCTTTAACCTCATTGTTTTGGATTTACAGCCTGAAACCTTCATGTTTAGTTTCACCACTCTCACTGAACTTGTTTGCTGCAACAGCAGGTGGTTGTTTTCAGTAAATAAAGAAAAGCCTCCACAGTCCGTAAACTGGAGCCCTGCGTTCCAGGCTACTAACTGTAAATGATTTAACACTTTTCAGTCCTTCACAGAATAACTGTAAAATTAATATCTGTAAAATAATGCCATTTTTGCTGATTTGATTGCAGTAAAAAATTGTGCTATTTCACAGTCAACCACTGTAAAAGAATAAATGACTATTTGTAAAAAATAAAGAAGCTTTATGTGGACATTATTTACAGCTTTGACCAGTATTTTTTATAAATTAATATTCATATACTGTAATTTAACAAAACAAGATAAATCTGTAAAAAAAAGAAAAGAAAGAAATTACATTAAATTGCTAAAAAAAAAAGTTTTAAAAAAGTTTTAAAATATAAATTTTCTACACTGTTGCCATTTTTATGATGTAATGATATGTAAATATTTATCACAGAGCTTTTCTACTGCCCCCAGGCGACCATAATATAGGACATATTCTGCGTTAAGGCTTTTTCTCATCAATTAAATAAATAAACAAACTCTTTGTTTTGGATTTACATCCTGAAACCTTCATGTTTAGTGTCACCACACTCGCTGAACGTGTTTGCAGCCTCAGCAGGTAGTTGTTTTTAGTAAATATAGAAAAACCTTGACAGTCCAGAAACTGGAGCCCTGCTGTACAGACTACTAACTTTTTAAAATGGTTTAACATTTTTCAGTCCTTCACAGACATAATTTTCTTTCAACTAACAGCAAATATCTGTAAAATAATGACATTTTTGATGATTTAATTGGTAACCCTAACCCAGAACAAATAACCATTTGTAAAAATATAGAAGCTTTCTGTGGACTTTATTTACAGCTTTGGCCAGTTTTATTAGGGTTAAGATGTATAGGTATACTTTTTCTGTGATTTTATTCGTTATGTGTAATTTACCGAAATAGGGAAAATCTGTAAAATTAAAGTAAATTCTTTTTTTTTTTAAAGTCTGTTTAAAAATGTGTAAAAACATACACTTTTTACAGTGTTGCCAATTTTATCATTTCCTGTAGCATAGATAGAGCCTATTCTGCTTTACGTTTTTTTCTCATCGATTGCATAAATAAACAAAGTAATGCACAGAAATATAGATTATATAGATTAACTAGTGGCTGTTTGCCTGAAACCATTTAATAAACATGCATAGTCGTATTTCCATCTCAAACTTAAACCAGGACTTCAACATGAATCTTAATAATTTATGTTTTGGGGATTTGCTAGAAAAAAGGGATTTTGGATGTTTGGATTTTCATTTGCATTTTGAAGTTTTACATCAGAAAAAGTGAACGGAAATGGCAAAAGTTGATAAAAACTTTAACAAAAAAACTGTTTATGCTCACTTTAGTTGGTTTTTGACCAGTTTGATAAAAGTTATTGCACATTATGGGCGATGAAAACCCATATTTTTATATCTAGACAGCATAAAACATGGCCAATACCAGCTGGCATTAAAGAACAAATAAAACTTGTCTGATTGAAAACAATTCTTGAAGAATTCTGTCCATTTCCCTGCCCATCTTCTGACAAACCTACGCAGCCGACTTTATTGGCTCCAGAGCAGTTAATGGGAACAAACCTAATTCATTTTTTCATTTTTAATATATTTTTTTATGGCATTTGAAAAAGTTCACTTCAAATCCTCTTGACAATTATATGGAAACACAGCTGATGGGAGTGTGCAAACAGATTTATGTCCCCCCCCCACACACACACAAAAGCTCAAGAACACTGAAAAACCGGAGCCATTAACTCACTAAGCTTTAATTTAGGTCACAATAATGCCTGATGCAGACGAGCAGATAATTCATGGGAGGCCGTGTCCCATTTACCGAACACACAAATTACACCTTGAGGTTATGACGGTGGTCACGCTGTAAAAAGCAGTTATCATCGCGGGGTCATCGCTTCGTTTGCACGTACAGATGTTTGTTTTTGAAGTACAAATGTGAAGCTTCAGGCCTTTTTTCTTTTTAGCGCACGTGGCCAAAATTGCTGCAAAAACTGGAGTTTCTGCGGCTGAAGCTCCCACACAGCTGGGATCAGACGCTGCCAAACCCACATTCTTTCTGCCGAACCTCATCTTCTGCAACATGACTGACTAAACCAGCAATAGGGTTTTTTTTTTTTTTCTGTGTGTGTGTGTGTGTGTGTGTCCTGTAAAACTCCTCTAATATTATTAAGTGAAAGTAATTAAAGGAGCATTTCTTTGTGCGCAGCATGTAGCACTGCACCCAACTGCACCAACATGCATTAATTAGCCGAGACGCTAATTAGAGTAAGCAATATAATAAAGTATTTATGATTTACAAAGTGAAGCAATAATCTGAAATGATTTGTTATTGGAGAGTTATGAATGAAGGCATCATTTGCTTTGCCTCATCAGAGGCAACAACAGATTAACTTAATAAGAACCAAACTAATGATGGTCTCCGTCCTTGTTCTGCAGCTCATCGGTTTCTATTATATGCATCCAGCTGAGCTACACGTCTTAATAAAATGATAATGAGCAAGGAGCAAAAAAAAAAAAATCAACACAGCTAATAGAGCATTTCTAAACAGGATCGAAAACACTGACACACTTTGCTTGCATCCGTTCTCTTATATAAGTATATTACCAACTCTATTTTTTATTTATATTAATAGCCTATGCGGCATGTTGTATGCTAATAGCTAATGAAAATTCAAATATAACAATGAATTTTGAAGCTGGGTTGAGGCTGCAGTGAATGAAAGCTTTGCGAGTTGAATTCAACTTCATTTCAAGTGCTGACAACAGGTAGTGATGGATAACTTTATATTTGTGTGTTTGGTATCTGTGCATTTACTAATCAGTTAATTTAGCCCCAAAACTGAGAGCCGCATAATTACAGCAACACAACAAAATAACACTTCATGCAGCGGAAACTAATTCCAGCAAATGACAGCAAAAGAAAGCAACAAATTAACCCTCTGAGTTCCAAGCGGTTACTGGGCATTTTTACACATTGTGGGCTTATTTTTTTTACTGCAATATAAAGTCATGCACCTCTATGGAAACAGCACAACCATGACTAGAAGTATAAATAACTGATTCATGTCTTTAATGCAGTTGGGCACAGTTATACAGGCGTGAATCATAAGATGTTAACTATACTGGAAAAAGTACTGGCTCCACATTCTATAGATGGGCTATTGTATTCAGCTTCTTTTTTTTTTTTTGTTACATTTTTACAACTTCTACAAATTTCACACTACTCTGCACATCAACTCTAGAAAGATGTTTCACCATGCTGAATGTATCTTCCATCAACTGCCTCCTCTGTACACTGTTATTGAACCATGCTGCATTTATTTTATTGATCCTGTATGTTTTGCTCTCCTCCTAATCTGAAACTCCATGAATTTTTGTGATTGACGATTGCAGTAGACTTCTAAGTTGAGTGCAGATTTTTTTTTGTTTTTTACAGGATATTTTTGTGATGAACTCTTGAATGAGACATGTAGAATAATGTAATATTATTTTACATAAATATCCCAATTTACAGCTTAAATTTTGGTTATTTTTCCAGACAGAACTGTATGTAACATATGATATGTTCAAGGACCATCAGAAAGTTGAAAACCTGACCATTTTTTCTTCTTTTGCAGTTTCTGGTTCTGGTATATGATATGATCTTGGTGATTCTGTTAGAATAATATGTTTTTCAAGACCTAGGTTTTGGGGGTTCAGAGGGTATATTTACATAAATGGCATATAAACACAATTATACCAAGTGTCAGTCCTATGCAGCAGACGCTGTGTATAAACCATTAGGAAATGACATGCAAGCACTTTATTCTTGCAATTCCTTGTTTTGTTATTTCACGCATAATGCATTGCTTTTACAGTATAATTTCAGGGGAGAGGCACTGCAGGGATTAGTAGGCGTAAACAGGTTTAAACATGCATATATATTCCAACAAGTGCCTGGTTTATACAGTAATTTTGCCTGAAGCCAGACCAGTGTAGTCAGATTTAGACTTTGAATCAATGCTTACTACTAACAGCAGTAAAGCCAAAATAAATTAATGACAGAAAAGAGGAAGCCTAAAATCTACGCTACAGTAAGCACCAGACGTCCAACAGGATTACAGTGAGAAATCAGGCAAATTTAATTAAAAAATGTAAACTGGAGAATGGTGTGTGCCACTTAAGCCACACGCTTCTGCTGCTACACATGCACATTACAAATTAAATGGGAACCATCACACAAAAAGGACTGCTCCTTAGTGCTACCAATGGTTAAAGAACACCATAAAGCACCTTTAAATCAAGTGGAAACCTCTGGAGCGGAACATTCAGGATAATATGGAAGTACCAAAAACTGTAGTTCCTCAAACGGCCACTTGGAGCTCCAAAGTGGGTCAATCCCCATAATCTCCCATTTCAAAATTGCCAACTTTACAGCAGAAATAAACATATTTACAGCTTAGTACAAGAAACAGTTTTGGTCTCTAAAGCTAATTTACTCATTCATGAAAAACATACAGGATGTGAATTTCTATGTAAGTCACCCATTTAAATTGTATCAAAGGTTAAAGTTCCACAAAATTACAGCTGTATATCAAAGATAGATTGTAGCCTTTGGTTCTGAAGAGTGAAGCCAATGCCAAGCTGCCTTACCCCTGCATTCTCTCCAACAGCCAGCAGGGGGCGACTGCTCTGGTCGCAAAAAGAAGCTTGATTGCATTGAAGTCTAAGAGAAAACAAGCCTACTTCTCACTTGATTTGTTGCCTCACGTAACTTTTTCCTAACAAATCTATCGTCTCAATCACTAGTTTCAAGACCTGACGATGTTTGTTTTCTGGTTTTGGTCCCATTTAAAGTAAAAAAAGACAATTAAGTAGGGTAGATTGTAGGGCGGAGCTAGCTTGTGATTGTCAGGTTGCTACTGTGTCACTGCATGTAGTGTCCTTGGTTTGGTTTATATCTGATTTCAAATGGTTAACATGGCGATGGCCAAATGCCAAACTTAAGGCTTCAATGTCCACATTTATATACTATTTGCTTTGAAGGTCTTACATGGTAACAGTAGATTTTTATTGTGTTTTGCGGTTGTTATAATCTTGCAGGTGTAAAATAAAAGCTGTTGAAGACAACTTTTTCTGCCATTCCTCAAGAACGCCCACAAAAGTTGATAGTTCTCGAGCTTTACAAACCAGTCAAAATTCGACCCAAGTGCTACCTCACACCCAAATAACCAATAGTAATCTAGCTTAAACTGTGACTGACACAACTGTCGTGACACAGAGAGGGTTTTCTTCCTGCAGGGAGGCTCGAGCAGCTGCATCTCATTGGTTTTCAAAGCAAAACGTCCCATTTGGAACATCCCTAAAACCAGAGGTGTGGCGAAGTGAAGCATCTTTTCAGTATTAATGAGCTGAAAACTGAAAGAAACCCCATGGGGACATGTGAGACTTGCATTAATTTGCTGAAAAAAGGCACAATATGGAACCTTTAAACCAAAAAGAATGACTTAATGAGGTATCATGGGAATGCATATGAATGGCAAACCACTTGAGGCATACTTCTTGTGTCATGTCTACACGTTCTAAGCTCTTTACATGTCATTTTACGGCATTAAATGAGCATGCAACATGGTAAGGATTAGGGTTTAGATTATTGCTCCTACATGGCGTGCAATGACACACCAAGTGCAAAACATGTGTTATTCACTTGACTTTTCATGATATTCGGCTGATTGATCCTGTTTTTCTGGTAAAAGAAAAACAGTAAATATGCAGCTTGTAGACTTGATAAACATCTGTCTGGTAATGGCAGTGTATAAACATTAAGTTTTAATGCAAAGAGATTAAAAATCAGTGAAATGTCAGGGGTGGCATCAAAAAACAACAAAACTAAAAATGTTCTTGCAGCAGCATCTCTACTTATCTCTCACATCCACCTCCGCCCTACTTATTCCATTGTTCGCCTCCTCTTGTAACAATCAATAATTATCCTTCAGTGTGTGCTAAAAGTTCCCATGTTACTGTCATTCGTCTGCCTGCCTCTCCTCCTCGTTCTCACTCCCCTCAGTATTTGTCCCTGAGTTCCTGCCTCCGCCCAGCTCTTTTTTTACCGTCTCCCATCTGATAGCGCAGATATATAACACTTGACTGCCGAGTCATTACTCTCAAGTCAAAGGACTCTCCTCAGTTGTTCACTCGACTTACTTTTTTTGGATTTATGAGTCGTTACAGCCTGTATCTGAACGGGATAGCATCGCATTTGTGCAGTCACTGGAAAAAATGGGCGCACTTAAACAGCACTTATAATAATTCCTGGCTGACAGCTGAATAAAGGTAGCGCTGAAGCAGGCCATCACCAAAAACAATCACCTTTTTCCTCCTGCTTTCATCTCCTGACTTGAGTTTCCCTCCTCCAACGCTTGTTCTTCTTCTTCTTCATCCATCTTTTATCATCGTTCCCTACTACTCCCCATAATCTCTCTATTTCTATTGTACTTCTCTCTGGAGAATGGGCTTTACATAAAATCCTGTACTTAAAAAAAAAAAAGAGCACTTTTCGTATGCATTGTATGGAAATTCTCCTTCACCACTGGAGTTTAAAATGGGCTATTTCCGTAAAGTGGGTTCCTGTAGGGGACACACATTAAAAGCTAGACTTTCCTCGCCTCTTTTTTAAAACTTTTCTCCTCTTTCAGTTCCAGGATGAATTAATGCACCTCTTCCTGCTCACTTTCACATCCATCACCAGTTTCTTGGGATCACTATTCATTGTTACACCACTCACATAGTCCAATACTCTCCTGCTATATCTGGTATTTTATTTAAGTGTCACCCTGTGTCACTTCTTTTTTTTTTTTTTTTAGCCTCCTATCATCCAAGCTCCTTTCTCTGCTTTTTAATCTTCACTCTGTGCTGTATTTCTCTCTATAATTTGCATTAAGGTGGCCGACGTGCATCTTAGGACAAGCCTGAGCGATGCTTTTCCTTTCAAACTGACCTGCTCTCAGCTTTCATCCTGCTAGACTCATTGTTCACTTAACAGAAACGATAATTCAAGGTGTAAAATCCCAGTTGATTATATTACACGACTCAATAACCTCACTAAATATTGTGCAATAACCACGTCTCTGTGCAACAACACAAATATAACTCTATTACTTACATTTTTATTTATCTTACAACAATGCACATTTTAAAGCTTTTTCTACTTATGTTTGTATTTTTAGTATGTCTTTTTCTATTTACATTGGTGTTCTGGGGTCACCCAAACAATTTCATGTTTTCCATGAAAACTCACACTTTTATTCATGTGCTAACATTATTCCACAAGGGTTTTCTAATCATCAATGAGCCTTTCAACACTATTAGCTAACACAATGTAGCATTAGAACACAGGAGTGATGGTTGCTGGAAATGTTCCTCTGTACCCCTATGGAGATATTCCATTAAAAATCAGCCGTTTCCAGCTAGAATAGTCATTTACTACATTAACAATGTCTAGACTGTATTTCTCATTCATTTGATGTTATCTTCATTGAAAAAAATGCTTTTCTTTCAGAAATTTCGAAGTGACCTCAAACTTTTTAATGGTAGTATATGTTTATCTATACATTTTTTCCTACTGCTTAAATTTCTAAGATTTTTAATGGGAGCAGCTATAATTATGAGCAGTTTACCTTCAGGAATCAATAAAGTATTTCTGATTCTGATTTGGGACATTAACATTTGAATGAAAAAGTTGAGGAACTCTTTTTAGAAAATGGGAGGAGCACTTATACCGTTTATATTTGCAAAAAATAACAACAAATGTAGCTTTGACACAAAATATCTGTCTTTCTTAGTCTCATTTAGCCTCGAAAAATCAAGATCTGGATTCTCTGCATTACTGCTTTGCTGCCATTACTACTGTTATTACTGTCATTACTGAATGGCTTCTACAATTTCCTATAGCTGAAAACAGGTCAGACTAAAGTCCTGGTTATTGATCCTCATCATATTTCTAAAAGTATCACCTCCCACCCTAAAAATCAACATTAAGCACACTTGTTTTCGATCAGCCCCAACTTCAATCTGCACAGTAAGACTCCAGTTAATTCCTGCCATCTTTAATTTTGAAACGACAGCTCATCCACGGCTTTATTTCCTTTCACCTGGACTACTGCAGCTCATTATTCACCTGCCTGAACGATGCAGCGACTGCACATTAACAGTTGATTCAAAACTGCTATAGTTGGAGCTGAATTACAGCGGCTCCCTGTTCGCTATACAGAATTCAATTTAAGACTCTGATTACTTTTAAGCCTCTAAATGGTCTGGCTGAACTATACACCTCAGAACTTTTAGCACCGCATTCTGCACCGAGACCTTTCAGATCAGAAGATCAAATGCTGTTAAAACTTCCAGGGAGTTCATGATTTTACTGTTTTAGCTCCAACACTCTGGAACAAACCCACATTTACACCTTCAAAAGAAAGAAAGAAATCTCACTTACTTTTCTGTTTTCATGAATGCAGCTTATTTTTGTGGATTCTATCAACTTTAAACTACACTTGGTCCCTTTAAACTGCTTTTCTGATTTCAGTGAAAGTGCGAAAAGTAAGTTTACTACTTCTTCAAATGTTTCTGCTGCAACTCAACCACTGTTTTCTCTCAGTAGGATTACAGAGTGAAAAAAAGGAAAGAACTGCAAATCTAATAAGTGTTGTGTTGTATATTTTACATTTTGTTACACTGAATGTTTAAATTGATAAAACTGGACACTTCAAGTTCACTTTCCTTATAATTAAGTTGCAGCAATGCTCATTAGAGAGTAATCAAATGATTCCTGCACATTTATCCTAAACCAGTAACTTTAATATTACTTTATTTGGATCAATGTAATTCAACTGTACGTTAGCAATGAAAAAAATTCATTTTAGTTGATGCTACAGTTCTCTTTCTTCAGTGCAGTTTAAGGCAGAAACTGATTATTTTCATGTGAAAACCGTCTAAATATGTAACTCTGAAGCAAAGCAATGAGTTTTTAGGGCTTTAATCATTAACCTGAGAGGCGCTTTTTAAATTTGTCACCCATCTGTGTCTCTATGTCGTACAAGTACACTAGAAAAGATTTGGCTTTGCATTAAATTGAGCATCAGTAATTCTTGTTTTTGCAGTTCATTTAACTCGGTGCAGCGATTCTCTTCTATCAGTCAGAACAACTCAGTTAGTGTCAGAAAGCTTTTAGTAACCCAGACATGCATCTGTAGAACATCTTCTTAAGTGTTTTCTAATGTTCCATCGCCTCTTATGCTGATTTATTGTCTTTTAAATAGCTTTATTGTTGCTTTATCGTGTTTTATTTGCCAGTTTTCCATTTTTATTCTAGTTTTTGAGTTCACTTTAGAAATAAAATGTATTATTATAGTCAGTATAGTGAATAATGTGAACCTTGAAAAGAAGCAGAAATGTTTGCTATTACCTAAACAGGCTTTTAAGACTAATTGACCAGACACTTAACATTTTTTAAAATAATCTTCAGTCTCAACTGATAAAATAACGCAGAAGCTTGCATTAATCTTTTCGAATTAAAGAAATACTGTTCAGCAGACAAACTACATTGAATTAGGGGAATTATCTTATCGTCTACAATCAAAAGTATGTTTAATCACTAGTCTGAATTGTGGGAAATTATCAAGCTAATTTCATGAAGTTACATCAACTTGAATTTAGTTTTAATTTAACACAGAAATTGAGTTGAGATTATGCATAATATTAAGTTGATGCAACATTATTATGTCAAACCAACCCAGCAAAATGATGTTTGTAACCTAAAATGTTTCTTTAAATCAATAAATAAGATTTTTTATTTCGCAATCATGCATTCAATTGATCAGAATAGGTTCCTTCAATTATTTTTTGCAGTGTAGTATATAACGCATTGATCAAGTAAATGTAAATTCTCAGACTTGGATCACTTTTAACAGGTGAGCAGGAAAATATTTTGAAAAGCGCATTATTGTCCTAATTACTGACATTGAGACTATGCAATTAAATCCTATCGTATATAATATGTAATCCTATATAATGGACTGAAAAATGAATTTAGATGTGTCTCATTATTGTTAGTGTGGCTGTATACTGCCGTCACCATTGTGAATGTTTAATTAACGATTAATTGTGAAACAAATGATTCTGATTGACATAATTAATTGTCTTTTTCTATTCAGTTTTATTTCTCCATTAGTGGAATTAGTGCCTTTAAATGCCACCTTTTATCTGGAAAACCAACAAATCTGCTCCTTCAAGTCATTGGTATCTTTTTTCATTTGAATTAAAACCAAAATGTGCCAGAAATGATGCTGATTTTCAACTAAACCAAGCTGAGCAATTACACCAAATCAGTCGTAGCAAGAAAACTGTTTGATAGGATGTTCTGTAGTTTCACCTGAATGCATTAGATGCTTATTAGATCAGAGGAAAACACATAAGGTTAGGTGGGTGTATAATTTTCTCAACATCTTTCCCGAGAGCTGCATATTCTAAATTGCACATGGGAGTTTTAGTTTTTTTAAGACGGCACTCTTCCAGTAACACGGCGCTGAACCTGACTGGAGCAGCTTTTATCTAATTTTCTTTGTACCGTCTTCCCTTGGATCTATATTCTACTTTGTCTGCTTGTTTTTCAGAATCGATTTGTTTAGTGCAAATTCCCCTAATTCGTCTGAACTGGCTAATGGGGAGGTTGTTTTTCCTCAGGTGGAGACGTTTCTGGTGCTCGTCTTCAAAGACTTTTCTCTTGTGATATTAAAAGTGAAGATGTAGTGTTTGAAAATACACACCGTGACCAATTTATTAAGTACACCTGTATAACCTGAAGCAATTAAATACTTTTATTAGGCCTATTTTGTTCAGGGTTTTTTTTTTTTGTCAATGTCATGTTAATTAAGTTTGGAGGTTATAATTATTGTTATACTAAACTTCATCACATTAAATAAGCTTTTTTTAATCCCACAAGGATGAAATTTGCATTGTTGTAGCAGCAAAGGGGAAACATTTAAGAAATATCAGTAGAAAAATAAAAAAATAAACAAAAAATACAAGCATAAGTACTAGTCCAGATTGTCCAAATTCCTCTGGATTTGGAAATAATACTGCACATAGAAACAGTGATACAGAAGTACTAATATTGCACAAATTGTATGTATATTGCACAGATTCTTGTACGTGTACACAAACTGGTATTGCACAAATTATTTCATGAGTAGAAATACTCAACTTTAAATATATATATAAAAAAATGTATTTAAAGTTAAGACATACTGTTTAAAAATATGCGCTGTGGCCAATTTATTAGGTGCACCTGTATAATCTAAAGCAGTCAAATGCTTTTATTATGTCTGTTTTGTTTATGTTTTTTTTTTTGTCAAGCCTTTATTAATCCCACAAGGATGACATTTGCATTGTTATAGCAGCAAAGAGGAAACGTTTAAGAAATATTACTTGAAAAATAGTAAAAAGTACTAATCCAGATTGTCCAATTTCCTCTGGATGTGGAAATAACAACATTGTACATAGAAATACAGATAGAGAAGTACTGATATTGCACAAATTCTATCTATATTGCACAGAAAAATACAGATATTGCACAGGTTCTTGTGTATGTACGAGGCCGTAATTACCATTGTACTGAACTGCATTATATTTAATAGGATGTGATGAGACTTTACTAATCTTAGAGTGGAGGCACTTGCATTGTTACAGCAGCAAAGGGGGACAATGCAAATATTTAAGGAATATTAGTAGAAAAATACAAATAAGCCTCAACTATTCAAGTACTAGTTTGGATTTTCCAAATTCCTCTGGAAGTGGAAACAGTAATATTGCACATGTCAGTAGTATTGCATGAATAGAAATACTGATAGAGAAGTATTAATGTTGCACAGATTTGATCTATATTGCACAGATTCTTGTAACTGCAGACAAATTGATATTTCACATTTTCTTTCATAAGCAGAAATGCTCATAGAAGTATTAATTTTGCACAGATTATTGTAAATGTTGATAAATTGATGTGCATTTTGTTTCATGAGTAGAAATACTGACAGAGAAGTATTAATGTTGCCCAGATTTTAACTATATTGCACAGATTCTTCTACATGTTGACAAATTGACGTAGCAGAGTTTTTAAATGTAGAAAATATGCATGAATCACAGCTTTGAATGTGTTGATTTTGCACCAAACGAACTCAGAGGTGTTTCTAATGTTCTGCCGCCTCAATTATGCAAATAGGTAGGAAATTAGAAGCACATTTCAATACAATGCATCTCTTTTCCCTCTCGTCTCCCTGCCAGTGTCTCGGGGCTTCTCCTCCGTGCACTCCCCTCCCTTCCCTTTTCTTTCCATTAGTCTTCAGTCCTGAGAGAGGCGAGAGGAATAATAAAGGGACGGCGAGGAGGATAGTCCCCCGTCCTGAGGCCCAGTGCCAGCTGCTGCTGCTGCAGAGACGATCCATCCAAACCCAGGCAGGCAGGCAGGGATGACACTGCTTTGGAATTCAGCCTCTTGATGCAAACTATGTGAGTAAAGCTGCCTCCGACCCCCCGGGGCTGTCGGGGCGCTATATGCCCTCCGACTGATAACATAAGTCACCCAAGTCTATAAACAATGTCAGTGTTACAAGCCTCCCCGTCTCTTATCTGCCATGTACACAGATGGCAAGAAGTCCTCTCATCCGTCCTCCGTTTAATGACGCATTACTTCGTGGACTGCAGACTATATTTACGATATGAAGCCAAAGGAAAGCAAAGATCACACATCCGGGGACAAGATTTCAGACCGAATGGTTTAGAGCTGCATTCATCAAAACTTCAGCACAGTAAACTCATTTCATCATAACAGTGACACACTTGACAATGGTGTCAGTATCCTCTGTTAGTGTTTCATCCAAGTCAAGAACGCAGCAGATCACATGGTGGCGATCGGAGATTAAAACCTCATAAAATGTTGCACTTTAATGCAAATATACTGCACTTTAAAAGGGACATTCTGCTAATTTATTGCTGCACTTTAGCCAGAATTGATAAATCTAAACGCAGCACATCCGCATTTGGATCGCGCTCCAAAACAAGCGGCAGTTCCCACAATGCAACTCAACATTGACGTTATTGCCTGGTCTACTCCCAGGTCTTTCAAACTCCATGGCCCCAGTTTGAAGCTCAGATATTCTGTTGCAGGTCTGTCTCCATACGAGGCCTGAAAAATGAGTTTGGATCAAGATTGCTGTTTGAAACAATGTAAATCACGAATGCTGCAATTTAGGATGTATGGTTCATTCCATCTAAATTCATCAAATTTACAAAAAAATACACCTTATATTTGCCTGATTTTTTTCCTGTGCATACGTATGTTATTAAGTAAAATGTGTGTAAAATCTGGGGTTACAGTTAAGATTACTTTCTGAGTTACACATTCTTAAAGGAGGCAGGTCATGTTGATCTTTGCATAATTTTCTTGGCGCTAATCCATGTATCAATGTCTAAAGTGCCATATCTTGAGAAATAGCTACAGTCCTGAAGTTTTGCAGGCTCATTGATATGTACATCTGGTCTTCAATGCTACAGCCCTGCTTTAATAGAATAATACAAACCGGATGTAAGATGGTGTAAATTTGGTCAAAAAATGTCCATGCTTCTGTCTATTCTGATATTCTACCAACCATAAAGCCTGTATTTTTCACCCTAAAAGGCAGATTTATTCCCCCTGTGGTTGGCACCAATGGGAGCTTTAAAAATGTAGAGTATCTCAGGTGGTAATGCTCTTTCAAATGTGTCACACAGTTTGCTTTAAAACCAAAATAAATAAACAAAAATCCAATCTCAGTAGCAATATCCGCCGGAAAAATTGCAATTAGATATTCGTCCCCAAATCGTTCAGCCTTACTGCAAACCCAATTTTAAACCTTATGACTGAATAAATACATAACGCTGCCTAATACCAACCCAGAAATCTCACAATTTTCCCCTATGTCTTCTTACGTCCAAACAAAAACAATTGATTTGCGATTTGTATGCAGTGAAATTTGCGATGAAAAAGGTTAAAAAAATTTTTTTTTAAAAAGTGGAAATAGAGGTGCGACTAATGCAGACGGTATAGGAAACAGAGTGAGCGAACTTTGTAAAGCAAAACTAGGTTTGGGTAAAGCTGCTTCTTTTCAGGTACGTCTCCCTGAGGGAACATGTAAATGATGTCACATCTATTCAAGTGTTTCTGGTGTACAGTTACTACAGTAGGTTGGAAATGCACTGTTCAGTTCTCTATGTAACATGTAAATGACAAGTTATAGAAAAAAAATGGAATTTGACCCCTACAATAACAGGATCTAGTGGCTCTGGTATGCTGTGTGGGGAATTTGTCCTTTTAGAGACAATGGCCACCACAAAGCAATGCAAAGCTGTTCTGACTCATGAAACATTTCTTTGGGAGTGATATCTGTTTGGATGTCCCCATCTATAGTTTGCTAAAAAAAAAATGGTGTGAATCATGTGCTAAAGCCTTCACAGTCACCAGTTCTCAACACAATTGGACACCTATGGGAGCTTTTGGACCTACATGTGAAACATCATTGTCCAACACCATCATCAAAACACCAAATGAGGTAATATCTTTTGCAAAAATGGTGTTCCAGATCTCCGATGGTGTTCAGAGATCTGGAGAATCAATGCCAAGGTGCACTGGTGACTCATGGTGGCCCCAACACCTTACTGAGACACTTTATGTTGGTTTTTCCTTTAATTTGTCATCCGTCTGTACCTCCATGGAGTATAAGTACACTATGAAATGGTTTGTCTGGCACTTAAGTGGAAGGCCTCAGTAATTCTTGTCACTCTGCTACAACAACAAGATAAACTTGAGTAAGCGGCACATCTGTTGTTTGTGCCACGTTTATCACAATGCACATACACCACCCACATACCAAAGACTGTGTGCATAGTAATGTCTGCTAGGGAGACAACATGGCCAATCCTGTGCAAACAACCATGAAATAGTGACATCCTTTCATTTTAAAGGCTCCCTCTGGCAAAAATGAAGTTCGGTATTAACAGTCCATATGGTGTTTTTTATATGCTGGGTGACATATCATGAGCGAAATAAGAAATCAATGTCATGGCTGAGCATTTTGTCATTGAAACTGCAGCGTACCGATGACTTTCAAAAACATGGATCGAGATGTTTGGGGTTTAATAAGTAACAAACTTTAAAGAACCTGTCAGCTTGCAGAGTGGGGTTTTCTGTATGATTATCGTTCTTCAGAATTGGTTTCTAGTTTGAACATGTCTGGCATGGTAGTGAATACTTGCTTCTAGTGCTGGGCGATATGACGATACATATCGTGGGAACGATAGAAAAGTGTCTATCGTCCCATTTCTCTTCTATCGTTTCTATCGTGTCTAACCTAATTTTATCAATTATTACAGCAACTATATCATTAAACAGCCTGCGACGATTGTATTAGTGTTTTCTTGTCACTATGCATACTCTAAGTTTATATAAGTGAAAATAAAGAAGAATAAAAAAGATTTTTTCCAAAAAAAAATGACGCTGCTTTACGTTCTTTGATTCTCCGGTTTGCGACATGCTTTACGTTACTTAACTCATGAGTGCTGAACAATGGATGCGCAACGGGTTCAGGTTTCATGCCCGGAGTCGCAACAGACAGAGACAGCTACGCAGGCAGCCCAAGAAGAAGCACTATTACCGAAAAGAGGGGGTACGTCTGTGATTTGGGTACATTTTGGGTTCAAGACGTCTGACACGGAGCAGAAGACGGCAATATGCAAACTGTGCTACAAGACTGTTCCCGCGCCCGATGCCAACACAACAAACCTCTTCTATCACCTAAAGAAGGTCCACGAAAAAGAATACATAAAAATCCAAAAAATCCGAGCTAAACCAACTTGTGGAACAGCGGGGGCAAGTTGCGAAAACAAAAACTATAGCCAGCCGAAGATAAAGCAGTCTTTCGCACAAGGCACGCCGTATGAGAAAACGTCCCAGCGCCATAAACAAATCACATGTGCCATCTCGCGTTACATTTGTAAAGGCATGGCTCCCATGTATGTTGTTGAGAAGGACAGCTTTCGAGACCTCGTCAAAGTCCTTGATCCGAGGTACGTTATGCCCGGTCGTAAGCACTTCAGTAAAGTCGAGTTGCCTCGCTTATATGACGCATGCCGGGCCAAAGTAGAGAAGGATGTTTGCAGTGTGGTGCATTATGCCTTGACTACTGACCTGTGGACGAGCAGAGCTACGCAGCCCTACATGAGTGTAACCATCCATTTCATCAGCAAAGACTGGACCCTCTGCGCTCGCTGTTTACAGACTGCGTACTTTCCAGATGACCACACAGGAGTCATGTTAGCCCAAGGTATGAATCTGCCGTTGCTACATATTTATTCTATTTAGAATTGTTTTATTATACTATTCTGTCTGCTGTAGTAATTCCGAGTGACCCCTAATTAAATATTCATCTATCTAGGTCTGAGAGATACACTGGAGTCATGGGGATTGCAAGAATGCCACCTTGTCTGTGTCACCACGGATAACGCCGCTAACAACATCTCTGCAATGGAACTGAATGAGTGGGAACGGTTACAATGCTTTGGTCACCGTCTACAGCTAGCCATTGGTAAGTGTAAAACAATCTAAAAATGGCTTAGTGTAATATTGCAATGGGAATAGTATAGTAGCAACAAAATTATTAGTGAATTGAAATTAGTTTGGTTATCCTGTGTTATGTTTGATCAGCCTATGTACAAAACATTATTGAACAAGTTATTCTCTCCATTTTATTATTATTTTGCCTGTCATGGTAAAGAATGAACTGTGATACTAGCTGCCCACAGTATCTAATTATTAAATCAATCCATAAATCATTTAAGTGATACATGATGATAAAAATTTTAATTGCTGTCAAAATATGTTATTACATTGCATACTTGTTCGTTTTATTTCAACAGAGAACGCTCTAAAAGATCTCACACCAGCATCTACAAAGCAGGCTGTGGAACGAGCAGTTGGAGTGTGTAAAAAGGTGGTGAGTGCATTCTCCACCTCATGGAAGAGAAAACGTGACTTGGCCAAGGCGCAAGCAGTGCTGGGCTTGCCTCCCCATCAGCTCATCACTGAAACCCCCACAAGATGGGGCTCGCGGCAGATGATGATAGCAAGGTTCCTAGAGCAGGAGAAAGCTCTTTCACAGGTCCTCCTTGCAGACAAGAAGGTGAGGCATGGCCACTGGACATTGCATGTTGATTCTTTTCATTGTGGATTCTGATTATGTTTGCAGCCTAGATTCACCTCCTCATGAAAGTAACCTATTTTTTTTTGCTATTTGACTTAGGCAAGACATCTGGTGCCAAGCTGGCAAGACATGGTATTGCTAGAGTCCTTGAACAAGGCACTGGGTCCACTGTTCGAGTTTACTGATGCTTTGTCGGGGGAGAGGTATGTCAGCGTATCTTTTCTGAAGCCAGTACTGCACCTCTTCAACAACGAAATCCTCAGCCGGAAGGATGGGGACACAGAGCTCACAAAAGCAGTCAAAGAGGGTATCCTCAAGTACCTCAATGAAAAGTATGATGACCATTCCACCAACAACCTCCTAGACATGGCGACACTTGTTGACCCACGTTTTAAGACAGCCTACATGAAGGAAGACAGGGTGGAGTTCATAAAGATGAGAGCTGCAGCAGAGCTGGTGGACATGGTGGGAGCCGCGGCACCAGAAAGTGCACAAACAGCAGCAGCCTCCAGTTCACCCCCAGCTGCTGAAGATGATCCAGAGCTTCCTCATCCCACAAAGAAAACAAAGAAAAGTTTAGGTAGCTACTTCAAAAAGGCAGGTCAAGCCACCACCCACTCCCAGCCAAGCAGAGCATCCATTGAACTGGAGCTCTCCATGTATCTTCAGGCACCTGGGCCTGACTCAGAGACCGACCCACTGGAATGGTGGAAGCAGCATGAGATGAACTTTCCATTGGTGGCCAGGCTCGCCAAAAAGTACTTGTGCATTCCTGCTACTAGTTCTTCATCTGAAAGGGCCTTCAGTGCGAGTGGGAATATCATCACATGTAAGAGGTCATGTCTTAAGCCAAACACAGTTGACCAACTTGTCTTCCTTGCACTCAACCTATAAATTTGACAGAAATATATCTACTTCTACAAAGTAGCCTTTTATGTTTGCACTTTTATTCATGGTTAATGCCTTAAACAGGGTTCTGTTCAACCTTGATGTTTACTTTTGACACTTTATATTGGTTTGCAAACTTTGCACTACAAGGTTACAGATTTCAGAAAGTTGAAAAATAATTTGTTTATTTTTTATAGCTGAACTTTTGTGCAAAAATGTGTTTTTCTTCTCAGAAACTTGAAACTGTTGTGCACTTTAAAAAATGTTAAAAATAGATTTTATTTTGACAATTCAGGTTAAATAACTGTATGATTTTGAAAAAAATATGAAGGCTACTGTACCTCCGCCACAGCTGTTTTCATTTGATACATTTATATTGCTGCACTAAAATGTATGTTTCTCATTTGTGACAGTTCAGTTAAATGTCACTTCAAAATAAAGTTGGAGAAAAGTAAGCAATGAAATCTTTGTCAGACTTTTCAGAGAATAACTGAATACATACTTTATTGTGGTATATCGTGATATATATCGTTATCGTGATATAAAATAATCCATATCGTGATATATGATTTTTTCCATATCGCCCAGCACTACTTGCTTCTACCTCTTTCAAGGGAGTCATAGGTGTCTTGGTGGCCTCAACTACATAGCCTATTTCTGGCTAAATGAATCCAATATTACAACTTGGTAGTTTTACGGTGTTTTTTAGATGCTGGGTGACATATCATGAGCGAAATAAGAAATCAATGTCATGGCTGAGCATTTTGTCATTGAAACTGCAGCGTACCGATGACTTTCAAAAACATGGATCGAGATGTTTGGGGTTTAATAAGTAACAAACTTTAAAGAACCTGTCAGCTTGCAGAGTGGGGTTTTCTGTATGATTATCGTTCTTCAGAATTGGTTTCTAGTTTGAACATGTCTGGCATGGTAGTGAATACTTGCTTCTACCTCTTTCAAGGGAGTCATAGCTGTCTTGGTGGCCTCAACTACATAGCCTATTTCTGGCTAAATGAATCCAATATTACAACTTGGTAGTTTTACGGTGTTTTTTAGATGCTGGGTTGAGCATTTCTTCATTAAAACTGTAGTGGACCTATTCATAACTAACAAGCCTAAAAAAAAAACCAATCCATTCAGCTTGCAACAACGGGTTTCTCTATGATTATTGTTGTTCACAGCTGGTTTCTAGTTCAAACATGTCTGGCATGGTGGTGAATACTTGCTTGTATCTCTTTCAGGGGATTCATAGGTGTCTTGGTGGCCTCAACTACATAGCCTATTTCTTGCATGGTCAGTAAGTGTTTAAAGACGTTTTTAAAAACCATTTCTTAATGATTTATCCTTTTCAGTAACCTTTTGGTTCAAATGTATGGTGAAGTCCAATATTGCAACTTGGTAGTTTTACAGTGTGTTTGGACAGAGTCGTAGGTGAGCTGGTGTACTTGAGCTGCAGCAAATGGATGAAGGAGGTGTGCAGTTACTTTTGTGGATTCTATCAACTTGAAGCTACACTTTGTCCCTTTAAATTGTTTTTCCAGTGTTGGCAAAAGTGCAAAAATTAGGTTTACTGCTCCTTTCGCATTGCATTTATGTCATTATGTCCACATTTCTTTAATTTTTCTGCTGCAACTCAACCACCATTTAATTTCAATTTCATTGCAGAATGAAGAAAAGTGGAAAATAAACAATAAATCTGAAGAGAAAATCAGGCTTACAGTTTAAATTTGCGTAAAGCAAATATTTAGGCTGGAAAACCTCAAGCTGATTTTCCTTACAACTAAATTACAGCAATGCAAACTGTTCTTTTGAGAAAAATCCAAAGCAAAGGCAATAATATTACTTGTTAACTCAATTTGGACAAACTAAATTCAACTGTATGTTACCAATTCATACAAGTTGAATCAACAAATTTTGTTTTTTTTCAGTGCATTTTAAAGCAGAAAGGGATTATTTAAATACAAGAAACTTCGAACTATGTAACTTTGGAACACAGAGATGAGTTTCTAGTGGTTTAATCAAGAACCAGAGGCACTTTAATCTGTGGCCCATCTGTTCCTCCATGTAGAATAAGTACACTATAAAACATTTTTCTTAGCATTAAATTGGGCCTCAGTAATTCCTGTCACTCCGCTATAAAGCCAAGATAAACTTGAGTAAGCAGCACATCTGTTGTTTGTGTCAGATTTATCACAATGCATATACACCACCCACATACCAAAAACTATGTGTATAATTGCGTCTATTAAGTAGACAACGCGGCGAATCCCGCGCAAACAACCGTGAAATTGTGCGCATTTGTTATGGCATCTTTTCAATTTAAAGAGATTTTACATTCCAGCGACATGGATGAGCCTTAGCGAGTCATTAATCAGCTTTATACTAAACACAGTAAAAGTCGCGGCCTTTAAACAAGAAAACTGCTGCATCAGTTCAATCAAAAGTAAACAGATGCGAGAGGAGAAAAGAAGCTTTAGATTAACAGTGGTAATTACAGAGAATGAGCTCTGTGAGGCAGCAGCGGTGTCCGCCAGCCAGAGAAAGTATTTCAACATCAATCTGGGAAGCAGTCATTTGCGGTGTGGGTGCACAGACTGAATAATGGGATACTTTTCAAAGGCCTGCCTGCTCTATGGAACAGAGTTTATAGCAATTTAAGCCATGACAACAAGCAAAGTACAGTAATATACACAGAGACATGTCTGGCATAATTCTGTAACAGCTTAAAGGAAAAACCAACAGGCGCAACATTTCTATTAACAGTTGTTTTTACAATTAGGAACAAAGAAAGTAGCTTGTACTTAGCACACAATAAGGGTTTAAAACATGAAAGCTCTAAGTCCTGTTATATAACTGTGTCTTTACAATGATTTGTTTGCATTAAGCTCCTTTCAAACATGCACTCCTTTCTGTTAATCTCACCGCATCTGAGTGTGTTTGTTTCATGTCTGAATAAGCGTCCTGCTTTTTATTTTTTGCAAAAGTCACAACAGCAATCTTGCTCAGTCAGATCTAGCAGCATTTCCATATCACTTCTAAACAGCCCTGCATGCAGTCACATTAAGCCATAGGCACGCACAAGCGACGTACTCGCAGTTGTGTAAAGCGATTTGGGAAATCCTTTTTTCTACATTTCAGCACTAATGTTGATCCAGAGACATCACAGAGAGCAAAAGACACAGCTTGTAGGGTGAAGTCACAAAACAACTTTCTTGTTCAGTTGCAATTTCACATCTATTACAAACTGAAATGTCTGTAAAAAATTAAACTTTATTGCAATGTTGGCAGAGACTGTGACAGGTCAAATTAATGAGAATCGCAAGTATAAATACAATCCAGGTCCTTTCAAAATGTTAAAAGGAGAGGAAGTATAGTTTGTTGCTTCCAGCTGCTTGTAGGAGTGTTTCCTCTGAGTTTATTAAATATCTGCAGCTGCACAGCCCAGTCTAAACAATATCCTATACAAATTAACTGCATCCTCAATTCAATTTTGAGGGAAATCTTTTGCAGGATTATGTTTGTGACATATCACAAGTAGGTTCAACACATCTTTGCTATTTTATTATTATATTATATCCATCCAACAGTTCATTCATTCCATAGGGATGGACAAGTCACCCTGGTTGTCCAGAAAATGTGAAAGAAGCTTCAAACGTGTAATAGAAGGGTCGTATTTTAATCCAAACTGTAATATTTTGGTGTCTAACCTTACCTGAGCATCGAATATGTAAAAGTGTGGTACTTTCTGATATCAAACTACGTAGTTTGGTGCATGAACTTAATCAGAAGGTGAGTCATAACCAAAAGTAAGCAATGGAAGAAGTCTGGTGGTCTCTTGTCCATCAGTGGATGTGAACCTTGATCTTCTGGGTAAAAATCTGGCATCCATCCTCTCCTTCAACGTCATAAAATACACTTTGTCGCTCTTTCAAACTGGGCCAAGTCACCAGTGACGTTATTTCAAAATAAAAGTATAGTTGTGTAGCAAACATCCTTTTGTTGAGCTTTAAGTATGTTTTATGTAAACAGAAACAGGTGAGATTGGTGTTGCTGTTGCAGCTTTTCAGATTTATAACACCTGGAAAAGTACTTTAACCAGGCTGCCTTCCCTTAAAAGACAATCAATCAATCAATCAATCGATTAAGTGCCATGCCATTCAGCGTAGGCGATGATTTCTCTCTATCTAATCCGATCTTTTGCTTTCTGAATTGTGACTGTTGCCCGTTCCACGTGCAGCCATGATGTCAGCCCATCTGTCATTTTCATTCTCTGTCTGCCTCGTCCTCTCTTCCCATTAATTTATTCCAGTTGTGACAATATATTTCAGGGTCTCTTTCCTTATGATGTGTCCAAAAAATGTTGCTTGCTGTTTCCTAATCCCCAATAGTGTACAATTTGTGTTTAGTAATTTTGAAACCTCTCCAGTGCTTATTCTATCCCTGTCAGTTATACGTAGCATGAGTCTGTAAAACCACATCGCTGCTGCAGTGATTTTGTTTGACATGAACTGGTAGGATGTACCAGCTGAGAGTCCTCATACGGATGCTAATTGCTATTTTCTTATTTGTCATATATTTTTCATTTTCATAAATGCAGTTCTTGTCATTGCTACTCTACATCTTATGTCTGTTTCACACCTTTCATGTCATCGATGAACCGAGATATTTGCAATGACGAACCCGGTTCAGTATTTCTTGGTCTAATTCTATATTACAGTTTGGGATGACGTTTTTCTTTGAAATTGGCATTACTTATATTTTGACAGACCAAGTTTTTGGCTCTCTGTATTAATTATGGTTTGCAAGTTTTCTTCACTGTTCGCTATCAGCACTGTGTTATCTGCATAACGTATGATATTTATATTCTAACCTATGAATCTCCAAATCTCACTGCTGCACCTTAAAAGACACTGTTTTGCAAATCAAGTATGAATAGAACCAAAACTGTGAAAGATAACTCAGGATCCATATGAGAGTTTAAGCATGTAGCACACAAGCAGTAACTATAATTGATTACTTCTAATTGTGAATTATCCCCAACATGGAGACAGGATTGATCAGGACATAATTTCAAGTTGCACTGAGGATTTTACTTCACCTCAGACAGTTGGTTTGCCACAGAGAGACACAGTTTAGAAGCTGCAATTAAACTAGTAGAGTTGGAGGTCTATTAAAGCTGTCAGAATATTTTCATTTTACTTTTGGGAAATTATCATCACAAAATGAGAGAATATTCACTGTTTGGGAAATCATAATACACTATGCTATGAGCTACTTCATCAAACTATCCTGCCTAGTAGGATAATTGAATGAATTGCTATTAGTTTAGAATTAGTCTTTTGTTTCATAGTGTATTGTTATACATTATATATACCAATTGATGCACTGTCTGATCTCATTTGTAATTTTGTGGGTATGTCTGAATAAAGCTGAGTGACAGGATGCATCACTTTAACAGATTTATAAATCCAGCAATGTTATGTATCCCACGTTTAAAAAGGGGCTTTATATTCAGATGTATTTAAATGTTCAAGTTGGAGATTTTGTCAGCGTTTCCATGACAATAAATCATCCTCACATCAGTTATCTGAGTCAGCTGTCACAGTTTTGGTTTCTACTCATACTTGATTTGCAAAACAGTGTCTTTTACAGGAAAGGCAGCCTGGCTGAAGCACTTAGGCGGCAAGAAATTCTGCAGCAAACACACCGATCTCACCTGTCTCATAAAACATGCTTGAAATCACAACTGCTCTCATGTCACGCTTACTCAACCACAGCAAAATAATTGAACGCATCTTAAATCCGTGTCAGGTGGGGGTTTCATACCGAGCAGAGCCTCTGTGGTTTCAGGGGTGGGAGTCGACCGACCGCGGCCTCAGACCTACATTTCTTGAAAAGAGAGCAGGAAGGATCCCTTTTTCTGGCTCCCTTGGGTGCTGTTTCACGCTCCACGGAGAGATGAGAGGGTGAGAAGGAGGCGAAGAGATGAGAGGGTTTCTGGGAGACGGATGAGATGAAGCGAACACTTGACAGACAGCAGCCCTGGGAACTCCTCCTGTTTCCGTACAGCACAGCGACAGGCAGCAAGAAAAGGAACTTCACTTTTTCTAAACTTGAGGAACAGAGCTGGAAGCTTGTTCTTTACGAGTCATTAACTGGCAAACACTGTAGAGGGAGGCATGGAAAGAATCGGTGACGGGAGCATTTTTTTTGTTGTTCATTTCACGGTAACGGTAATGATTGTGACTGTCGAGCTGCCACCTGAACAATGTCAAGTGCTTGTGAAATGGAAATCTGGGGTTTTAAAAGCTTTAAATCTGATAATCAGTGAGGTGGAAGAGATATGAGGCTGTTTGAGCTCTCAGGTGAGGATGTTTAAATAATAATCCGGACAGAACAAAGCCCTCAGATGGACAGTAAGCTGATGTGATTGGAGGTTCCCATTTGGAACAAAATGGAGGATATAATAGGTGTTGCACACACAGAGAAAGACCTGACAGGTTCATGTATACACCCTGGAAAAACTGCAAATTAATAAGTATTTGATTAACTTATTCCCACACAAACTGCTTAGTAGGGATCAACCAATATGGGGTTTGTTGGGGATGGTGATTGTTTATCAGTTTGTTTCAGGGCCTGCTAAAATGCTGTACAACTACCAAGTTGTAAAACTGGACTATTTCAGCCTGACATGTTTGAACCAACAGGTTTTTGAAAAGCACAAATCAGTGGATGTATACAAGAAAGTTCCCAAATCTCTGGAGTACAAACTCTGGTCAATAACCTCTGATCTGCACTGAAATAGCACATTCAACCGTCAAGCATATTTGCACTTCTTAGACTGTTACTTATTTGCACCGTTCTGAATATTCTGCACTAAATCCATCACTTTATCTCATGGTCCGGTTTACATTTCACTCAGTTCTGCTTTTCTTAGTTCTTAGTTGTTGCTCGGCTCTAACTTTGCTTCCTTTGTTCTTTTTTGTCCTTTAATATCTTATTTTCTAAGTCTTTATTTAATGTCTACTGTTGCACGAAGAGAGAGTAACGAGATTTCGATTCTTGGTATGTCATGTACATATTGAAGAATTGACAATAAAGCTGACTTTGACTTTGACTTTGACTACAGTTAAACCTATTATTGAGAAATGGAAGGAATATGAAAGACTAGAGCAGGCCGTCTTGAAAAACTAAGAATTACACTACTTAGCTGAGGCCACCAAGACACTTATGACTTCCTCGAAAGAGGTACAAGCAAGTATTAACCACCATGCCAGACATGTTTGAACCAGTGTAATTATTAATTACACAGAAAATGTGTCCCTTCAATCTGACAGGATTGGTTCTTTAGGTTTTTTACTTACTAAATACCAAACATCTCAATATTGGGACCTAGTGTACATTAAATATAATGTTTTAACTGATGTGATAGCTGAGAGAGAACCTGTCATTCATAACTAGACTTCTTCATGAATAAAGGTGACTATAACTGAATATGTAAAAAAGGAATAGGAGTGATTAAATTAGGACGCTCTCCTCTGTTTATGTGGGATCCACTGAGATTAATCAGTTCCATCTGCCGTTCTTCTCTGTTTTCTTAATCTTTCACTATTTTGTCACTTTAATCACCCTCTAAGGTCCAGTTCTTAAAGCATTATTAATTATTGTTTTCCAGACTCTGTTTCAGATTAATCTGTGGCTGCCTTCTAACTTAGCCGCTAGCTGTTAGCATAGCCTTAGCCACTGTGAGAGAAGCTGATTTTCTGGTTTGTGTTTCTTGTTCGGCTTTTGCTGCTTGAGAGTCATTTCTGAGACCACAGAGTGACGACAGACAGAGAGAAGACACTGCATCAGACCTGAAGTAGAGCTTTTATCAATAATCGACCATTAAAAATATAGATAATCGGAAAAATGACAAATATCGGGCACGATAATTCCCCAGGCTCTGATTGATCGCTCTATCCCTACTGTTAAGAAAAGAACTACGCCAGAATCTATTAAGCTACAACTCCACAAAGATGGAGCATAACCAAGAAAGTCATATTTGACTTGTGGAACATCGTGTCATATTGGACAGACGGAGTGCTGCCTGTCATACTTCATCTCCCAAACCAACACTACAATTGCTTTCTTCTGCAGCCACAGAGACATGCTGCAAGCACCTGTCTGATGTTGCACTATATTGCATTAAAAAAAAAAAAAAAAAGCTGGAGTTGTTACTACACAATCAGTAGTTTCTCTTGCTCAGGGGCTACTTCAGGGAATCTGGGACTGTCAACAGCAGTGATTTACACTGCGAGCTGCAGACAGTCCTAATCATGCTGACAAGTGGAATTTTCTTTTTTTCTATCACGCCACACCAGCAGATATGACTCCACACAAATATGATCAGAGAGAGAGAAAATGCTTGACACATTAGTGAGCAGAATCCAATATGGATTTGTGGCGGCACTGAAAAGCCAAACAAGTTCTTTATCAGCTAAAGCACCAGATATCCCTGAGGAAAAACACCGGCTGTGTGTCCGTGTAACAAGATGAATTTAAGTCCCTTTAACTGTCAAAAATGCATTAAAGTTAAATCTTTTAGATTTTTATTACTTAAGCCCCCATTTTCCAGTGTCACTGCTTTTCATTTTATGTAATGTATAGGTGTGTCCTGTGCGGATAGCTCTTGCAGCCATATCAGGGTGACGTGACATTTCTGAACATTTCCTTCTGCTGCTGTATATGAAAAGCATTAAACCCACTAAGTCTCGAAACACTCCAGCGGGTCTGACAGGCATGTTATTTTGTGAAAAAATCCGCAAAATTACAGCATTTATCAGTGTTAGAAACTGTCAAAACAGAAAGAATCATCAGATTTTTAACTTTACAACAGTCCTTGAACTGTGCGATATGTGGTACCATCAGGAAAATGAACCAAATCTAGCTGATTTTTCTTTGTGATCACTATATTCTACATACCTCACTTAACAAAACTGCCAAAAATAAACAGTTTGCACCAGATTCACCAAGAAGTAAAAACTTCTGTGCTGCTCGGTGCAGCCAAGAAGCCATGAATGACTGAACTGTGACCAAGAGTCACAAATTCAAGGAGTATTCAGCTGCAGGCTGTGTAGATAAGAGATAAGTATGGAGAAAAAAATAACGAGATTGAGAAGAAAATAAAACATTCAGCATGGCTCAAAAACAGCCTACAGAAGGGCAAGTTGTCAGCAAGTTGTTAGAGATACATTCAGCATGAACGAACATATTTCTAGAGTTGAACAAATATTGTGAGTGGCATTGCTCACTTTTTGTTTAACAGTTATTTTCTGTTTTCTATAATTCATGCCATCATAACTGTATTATACTGCACAAAATACAATTTAAAATTCTCTCTACTTCCAGCCATGGTTGTGCTGTTTCCATAGAGGTTGGGGGACTTTATACTATCAACCTTAATTTCAATTTGTTCATTTCAATTAGTATTCTGGTCTTTGCAAAAGTGCAAAAATTACAGTTACTGCTCCTTTATGTCCACATTTCTTCAGATCTTTCTGCTGCAATGCAACCATCGTTTTATTTCAGTATCATTACAGAGTAAAGAGAAGGGGGGAAAAATGTAAATTTGATAACAAAATCAGGTTTTACATTTTACAGCTGGGTAATGCAACAATTTAGGCTGGAAAAACTTTAAGTTGATTGTCTTTAAGACTAAGTTACAGCAATGCAAACTGTTCTATTGAGAGAAATCAGGAGCAAAAGCAATAATATTACATAACTTAATTTGAACAAACTTAATCCAATAAATTTGCATTTGAATGCAGAAAGGGATTGTTTACATGCAAGAAACTTCTAAATATGTAACTTTGAAACACAGAGATGAGTTTCTAGTGGTTTAGTCAAGAACCAGAGAGATTGTGCTGTTTCCATAGAGATCCAGGACTTTATATTGCTTTGACAAATAAGCTGACAGTGAGTAAAAATGTAACAAAAGCAAAAAACCAAATAATTGCTTGGAGTTTAGAGGTTTAAGTAGCATTTAACTGCTGTTGATTAAATTAAATGTTAAACTAAATGTTCATATATGAGACAACTGACATTTTCGGTGGTTTTCAGAACACATTAAGGATTTTCGTGCGTTTAAGCTAGACAACTTGTAACGTGTCCTGTTGTTATTTGGAATACAACTTGTACTATGTGGCTAGCATGACACCAGATTGCCAGAACACACATCATGGTGAAGTGTACTGAATTTTTAAAACATGACATGAACTGTCTTGACTTTGTTTGGCTGCAATGTGAAGTTCTTCAGTTCCTCTACTCTGTGCTCAGAAGTTGTCACTTGCTATTACCATCAGTAACCATAGCATACATATCTGGGGGTTCACGAATCATAAGAAAATGGAGCATAAGATGGACAGACGGACAGGTGCAGCCTTGTAATGCAGTATTGTATCGGACTGTGGTGGTAAATCGGAAGCAGAGCGGAAGGCAATGATCCCAATTTACCAGTCGATCTACGGTCCAACTGTCACCAAAGGTCATGAGCTCTGGATCGTGAATGAAAAACTGCATATAAAAGCATCCAAAAAGGGTTTCCTTTATAGGGTGGATGGGGTCAGCCTTAGAAACAGGGTGAGGACCTCTGACATTTGGGAGCTGAGATGGTTGGAGCATCTAATTTGGATGCCTCCTGGGTGCTTCTGTTTAGAGGCACCAACTGGGAGGACACCCCCATTGTAAGACCAGAACTCATTGTAGGGACTACATATCTTATCTGGCCTTGGGACACCTTTAAGATCTCCCAGGACAAACCAGAAAACATTGCTGGAGAGAGTGACGTCTGGAATGTCCAACTTAACCTGCTGCTACCGCAACCCGACCCCAGATAAGTAGAAGGAAATGGATTGATGGATGGACTTTAACTGGGTGGTTGCTACTGTTGTATTACAGCACAACACAGAGCACCAACTTCACATAACATTTACATTTACACCATGATTGGATGAAGCACAATACATACACTTTTTTTTTGCTAGATCAAGAGTAAAATACCAAAAAGGCAGATGCCGAGGCATTATTGCAGTGTGCACTTTCCGAATTCATCCGTCCAGATGTTTCTGCTCACACCGGCCAACATACGACCGGTTTATTATTCATGAACAAAGCCAACATTTTGGCCGTCTATTCCCATCCATGTACACGGCGTCCTTGATTGAAAGCAAGCACATGTGCTGCCGAGCCCATCTGTTTTATACCCCGCGAATCTGTCACCAAAGCTCTCCCTTCAGTTGAGGGAACAGCAGTTTGACACCTCAATGCTGTGTGTTTACTTATTTATTCTGCGAACACGGCTTCTGAGTGTCTTGCGCAATTGAGCGATCACCCTTTGTGAGTAATGCATGTGGAGAGAGGCAAACTGAGAGAAAGAGGGAAAGTAACCTTTTTTCGAAGCTGTATCAACAGCATGACCTGCGTTTTAACCCAGTTTGAAGTCCCAGTGGAGCGAAAGTGACGGGGACTGTGCCATTACAAACCACAGAAGAAGAAGAGAAGAGGAAAAACAATAACCCAGTTAGGTTTGTGTGGCTCTATTAAAACTCCGTCTGCTCCCTTGGTATCAGATTAACCTATTTGAAGCTTTTCCTGATGAGTTGATTAGACAAGATTGGAACAGACTCCTGCGTTCCGCCACTGCAAATTTCTAATGACGTGATGAAGATCGGCAGCTACAGTCTGAGCAGAAGAGGATCTATAATTATATTATTTGGCCGAGTTTGAATTCCAAAGTACCCTCTGCAGAGAAAAGCATGTGACTGCCTGGAAATCTAATCTGGTATGTGGGCAGTGAGTTCATAAAGCAGGAAATGCCAGGATGCTCTTTCGCTCGTCCTGCTCCTGTGCTGTCTGGTCTTGGTGGGCAGCTGTAAAAGGGCTGAATTTTAATCGTGCATAATGGTGCTTTTAGTCCACTTGCTTTCCTTGACACCATCATAAAATACATCAGAGGGTAAAAACTTCAGTTGGCTGCAGTCTGCTTTGAAAAGGAAAGGGAAGCAGAGGACGAGAGCAGACAGTCACGAGTTTGTGTAACTCTGGCCAAGAAGAAAAACCTTGCGGAGTTGCTTTTTCCAAACATAAGAACGGCACAGATGGATGGCACAAGACGATGATGATGTGCCCCTGCTCTTATATAAGTTTTACACCATAGGGATATGATTCAGTGCCCACATTTTGCACAATCGGACACGCCTTAATGCTGCCCTCGTTTTTAAATTTTTTAAAAGACAGCGTTGACTTGAAGCGCTAAGTGGCATGCCAACTCTGGTCCCTTGTGTTAAGGTCATATGCAGTATCTTACTTCTGTCTTCATACTCAGAATCTATGTAGTTTCATGCACAAAGACAGCAGTATATGTGTTGTAAGATGCAGCTCAAAAAGGGTGTGTACTTTGTGGTATATTAAAGAAATAGCTTGACATTCAAGGAAACATGCTTATGCTTTCTTGTTGAGAGCAAGATGAGTAGATCAATACTACTCTCATGTCCATTATACAGAAGGCCACAGTTAGCTATGTGTTTAATGGTCATGGTCTTTTTATGTTCTTTCATGAAGTCTTTGTTTTCAGTCTGTAGCTTCTCATAAAGACTGAAAGCAGGAGTAAAAACCTGCTCTGGCTCTGTCCAAAGGTATCCCAGTCTGGATGACATACTTGGATCAGCCACAACATTAAAACCACTGAAACTGAGTTAGGATCGGATTGACTTTGACAAGGACTAGATCGTAATCGCTAGACGACAGAGTCAGAGCATCTCCACAACAGCAGGTTTTGTAGGGTGTTCCCAGTGTGCAGTGGTTAGTAGCTACCAAAATTGGTTCAAGGAAGGAGAACCAGTGAACCCAAGGCCTGTGGTTCAAGATGAGGAGTAAAGGCTGCCCAGTGTGATCCAGTAATAAAGAGCTACTTTCAAATTGTTGGAAACCTTCATACTAGATATGACAGAACAGTGCAAGAACCCATAGTGGGGCTACAGAGCTGCAGACCAGTCAGAGTCCCTGTACACCACCGAAAGCATCTAAAATGGGAAAGCGAGCACCAGAACTGGACCATGGAGCAATGGAAGAAAGTGTCTTCGTCTAATGAATTATGTTTTCTTTTACATAACGTGGATGGCTGAGTGAGTGAACATCGCTCAACTAAGAAAAGACTGCAGAGGCAATGTGGCATTTTGGGCACATTCTACTGGGAAACCTTTGGTCCTGGTAGTCATGTGGATGTCACTTTGACACTCACTAAACACTGTTGCATATCATATACACTCCCTCTTTCAGTGGTATAATGCTTCCTGGTTTGATAAACATCACAAAGAGTTCAAGGTGTTGGTTTGGCCTCTAAATTTCCCAGATTTCAATCCGATCAAACATCTCCTCGAAGAAGTCTTATCAATGGATTCCCCACCTCACAAGTTCCTGAACTTGAGGGATCTGCTGCTAACATCTTGGTGCTTGACACCACAGGGCACCCTCAGAATCCAGACCTCGATTTGTCGGAACTTTTTTGGCAACATAAGGAGGGTCTACACAGTATTATGAAGGTAGCTCTAATGTCGGGGTTGATTTCAGTTTATAAATGCAAATTATTGAGTTTTAGAGTCAACTGTGTCCTGCTGTACCTCCTAATTGAACATACAAGACATCACTAACATAAATTGTGATAAACACTGCCCTGTCACCACCTCAGCATCATTATAATATGTGACATCACAGAACTAACTGTTTTCTTGTGTGCAAACATCTCACAATGTGCAATAACTGGGCCATTAGTGCAGTATTTATATTTAAAATGTCCCCTATTACCACGATGCCACTGGCTTTTGATGCTATTTTTTATTGTCGTTATTATTTATGTGGACAGATGTCTGAGTGTGAAACTTTAATTCTTCATTTTTAGGCACTGTACAGTTTATTTATTGTACAAATATGTGTCGTGACAATACATCTAACTCATCTAACTCTTACCCGAAAAGAAATATGTGTAACAAAAAAGGGATTAACCCTTTACAGCAAGATCACAGGCAAATACTGTACACAATACTGCAAAAATGTAGATTCTATCATCTGGAAAGGCATTTATATCAGATTTATTTGGTTGACAATTCAGTTTAAAAGGTCTGGTGAGAATTACACTTGCAGCAGCATTTATGTGACAGGACGAGTTTGTTAATTCAATTGAAATTTGACACTGATTTACTTTAAATGGTGATTTCCCTTTTGCCCATTGATGATCGTCTGTCTGTGCTTTTATCAGCATTAACACAAGTAATTGATTAGTAACCACACAAACAGAGTGGAAATAAATGGGCCTGTGTTCTCTGTGTTATCTCATGAGGTGGTCTTAGTAGCTATGTGACATCTATTGGAGAAATAGAGATAACTAACAACACTAGATAACCCTCAATGACATGTCAAATAAATGAAAAAAAAAACCCAAACAAAAATCAGACTCCATTGATTTGTAGTAATTTCTATAAAGAAGAGAACAGTACAATGCAATGTACAAGGTTGTATTTGGTTTTATACTAAGCTTTTGTGTGTGCGTGTTTTTTTTCAGTCGAATCAAATACCTGTGTAAATAAAAGAGTCTGAGAAAGTTAAGTCGCTTACAGTGATTGGATAGAGTGTGTGTGCATATGAGTGTGTGAGAGAGAATAAAATACAGCTACTGTAAGTAGTTTAAAATGATAGGATTACTGTGTGTGTGTGTGTGTGTGTGTGTGTGTGTGTGTGTGTGTGTGTGTGTGTGTGTGTGCGTGTGCATGTCTGTGCGTGTCTGTGTGTTTCTCCTCATGCATGTACATGTGTGTCTGTTTGGGTAGAAAAAAAAGAAAGACTGTTTATTCTCCCAGCATGTTTTCAGCATCGTGCCTTCGATGTGCTTTCACCAGCTGGAGGGGTTTCACTTTAAACCCACCACAACGTGAAATTAGTCCAGTGCCGTACGGGAAGCCTTTCATGAACGCCCCTGAACTTAACTGCACTGGAGGCCTTTTACCTCAAGGTGGTGTTTAAACTAAATGCACATCATACAATTTCTTCAGCTCATTAAGTGCCAAATTTGCTGTCACAGCCAGATTTAAATGCATGCAGCGCTATGAGGAAACCCTCATGACCGAATTAACCTTGATTGTAGATTGTTGCATCTCGCTTAAACTTCGCTCCTTTCTTTTAGAGGCAGAATTTAAGTGCTGGAGCAAGATTGGGTCAGCTCTGCTGTTTGACCCAAGCTTTGCCAATCCTCCAATCAACTAACCCTAATCACCAATCACAGCTGAGCCTCCCTCCCACTGAGTCTCACCAGTTGATAGACCAAACACTGGCCCAACAGCAGCCACCTGCTGAATGCTGCTACAGCTTTTGGGTAGCAGGTGGTTAGTTTGGATTCTCTCACAGCCTGATTATACTGCCAGTATTAAACCTGCAATAGCTGTTAAAGTTACTGCAATAGAGAAAAAGAAAAAAACTTTTCATGAATTGTAGACTAAACAACATCATGGTGTGATGAAATCAGAGATGGAACAACTTCAAATTAACCCCAATGAGAAGAAAAACGTGCAGTAAATTAGAACTGCTGCAGCAAATTTGCATGATCCTTGATGCTCAAACTGCTCAATATCTTCGACTGGCTTTTGGTTTTTTAACTTTATTTCAGTTACTTTTCATCAGTCTATTATGTAGTTGTAACACCAGTCATTTTTGGCTCCAGTCATTGGTTGGCTGCAGTTGGAGGTAAAGTTTTAGACGAGGACAGCAGCAAAGTCCAACTAGGTTGAGTGTAAAAGTTTCCAAAAGATCCAAAGGCTTAGAAGAAGTTGATGCATTTCAAATTATCCAAGAACAAAAAGTTGGTTTGTGTACTGTGCAGACAAGAGGCACTTTAGATACGTTTACTTCTCTCCTGTCCCCTGTGCTCACTCATACTATGTGTTTTAACACAGTCAAATTCCCAATAAAGCTGATTTTATTGATAGATTTTTGTGTTTCTGTTTTCAGACAATGGAACAAGTATGAAATAATGTCTAAAATGATGCTGATTAAGTTGACATGTTTACCAGGAGTCACTCCTAAGCTGCTGCTTTGCACCACTGAAATCCTAATTTTATCACTGTAATGTCTAAAAAAAGCCTGTGCTGTTCTGTGAATTCAGCTGTATTTACAAAGAACCAAAGCTGTAATTACAGTCAGATAAAAAATACACAATAAGGAGAACAGTTGTTGTAGCTGCTCCATAGTACAAAACACCCACCATGTCCATGTTGCACTCTATTTAATATACAGTTGGAAGTTTTTCACTTTAAGGGGTTTGATAGAAACTTGGATTTCTTTTAGAGTTGCAGTACTATTTATTATTATTGTCTTGGAGTTGCTAGTTTAAGTCTACAGTTTATTCTTTAATAAGTAAACCTTTGTTTGCACTTGTCAAAAGAAAATGACCTCAAATGAAATGGTGACTTTGCTTTTTTGGAGGAAAATTAATCATTTAGATCAACTAATCTGTAAAACGGCTGACAGATTAGTCATGAGTGAGCCCTACAGTAATTGTGTAAATGTTTGTTCAGAGGTGAAACCCGTTTTCTTTTTGCAGTCAACACATTAGCAGACAGTTTGCTGGCTGCACCTCGGCACTTCAGGTGCTGATGTGGTTGACTGGCCCCAGACACTGAGGCGACTCGTGGCATTCAACAGAAGGGATTTTCAAATCTGTTCTCAGTATTCTCAGTTGAGTGTGTGCGTGTACGCAGGGTTTAAAGGTACGAATCCTATTAGCAACCTCTTGGCTCTGTGCTTTGTTTGTCAGCTCATGTCTAACGTCCCTCTGGTAGACTTACAGCTCTGCAGGCCAGATTTAATTTGTAAACTGCGAAAACGTATACATTATTGTAGTTTACATACTGTATGAGCAGTGGCTGGATATCTAGATAACTCAAACATAAGCTGATCACTGCTTATTTTAGTTAATTTCCTTATTCTATTTAATACACAGTAGATGAAGCCATACTCTGGTTCTACAGTCTGTGCAAGAGTTTGCTCTGATTCAATACGTTTATGACTCTATTTTGCAGGTTTTCTCCAGAAATATTCTGGGCTGAAGTCTCTTAGGCTGAGTCAGAGATAACAAACAGTAACATATCTAAAACAGATGGAGTGGGTTTTGATTTGTACATTTTCCATTACATAGAAGTGTCTCAGATCTCCAAGGTCACGGGCACTTTTTTGTGTTTTATGGTGTGTGCAGGGCCTTTTACATTTTATTGCCATTAATACATTAAAAGCCGTGTTGTCTTGTGAAGAGGCTGTTCTACATCCTTGTCACAGATTGTTCCAAATGCATAAACTGCCATCTGAATATATGGTGTCAGAGTATTTACAGTACATTTTATTGTGGAAACTGAATGACACACCTTCCTTCTTTGTTTTCTTCTCTTAATTACCTCTGGTTTCATTTAAATGCATAATACATAGCAGCATATAACAGATGAAAATGTGTCTTAAATGCAAAAATGTAATTACATGCTATCCGTTTTTCTGTTTTCTCACACAGAAACACAAACTTTCACTGCTTACAGTGTTTGCTTATGTATATGAAAACTCTTAAAATGTTAAATATTAAACATAACTAATTATTTACAAGTCCACTTGGCATATCAGCTGTTTATATCTTTTTTTCCCTCCTAAATCAGGCATGTAGCTTTTTTGCTCTTGTGTAAGCTCACACATACTTCAAAGGCAGAGCCCATGACAGCATCATGAATTTCTGTAAGCTTTGCAAGACTTGAGAGAGAAAGTAAAACCCTTCGTTTTTTTCTGGTCACTCAATGCTTAAAATAATCCAGCATATCTACATTTCATTCTTTGGTGTACCATGACTTTTTCTCGCATGCTGGGACTTCTCACAAGCTGCTGGTGCTGTTTTCTCTGCCCTCTCCATATCGGGTTCACTGGGCGATTCATAATGGCCCAAAATAAACTGCATTACCCAGGAGGCACTACATGACGCTCTGCTCCTGTTCTTTGCTGCTTGCTTCTCTCTGACAGCAGCTAGTCTAAGTAACGGGAAGAGAAAGTATCCAGGGATTCCACTAGCAGAGCTGGGCAGCTCAGCATACAAGGTACACAAGACCTTATCTAGTCCCACAAGGTTTAGTTACAACTCTTGTAAAGTACTGCGACAACTGGACTGTTGTATCCTATTATTTTCTACACTTTACATATTCTTGGTGTGTCTACCTGCATGTCCTCATCATGGCACCAGAATTTCCTTGGCAGGTAAAAAAGGGATTGTGAAACTTCACAAAGATGGACGAAGGCATAGACAGACTGGTTGAAATGCAGTTGCAGCAGTAATCAGGAGATACAGAACAACCCTTAGTGCCACTAATCAGAGCTGCAGTGGTCATCGTTTCACACTAAAATTACCCAATGGAAAGTGCACTATTTGCACAAACTACCTCTAAAAAAAAACAGTCGTCTTTGGAAACTGGAATTCAGGCTCAGACAGTGCTGAAGGACATTGTAGAATGTCAACTGTAACTTACTTTGTAGCACAAAACTGCAAGATGGAACTTTAGTTAAGAACATGAAAAAGAGCCTTAACATCATTGATCAGATAAGCCCAAGATGAATCTGTTTGGCTGAGATGGGGTCCAGCTAGTTTGGTGGGAACCCAACCAGGACTACCACAGTGAATGCATAGTCCTGACAGTGAAGCACAGGGACAAAAGCTGTCGGGTACGTAACATTCATGTTTAGCACTATGAATGCCTATGGATAAAAGCAAAATACTGACTGACAAGATGACTCAAAGTCTACAGAAGCTTGACATTCCAGCATTCCCAAGAGTTTCTACAGAAGGAAGAAGTGAAAACTGCGACCCGACCTGACTTGAATCCATGAGAACACCATTGGGGAAGTTTATGGAAAAAGGCAGAGCAGCACAAGCCCTCCAGCAAAAAGCAGCTGAAAAATAGTCTCTCAAGACAGTCAGAACATCCCTCCAGAAATGTTATCCTCCATGCTGAGAAGGATTGAGTTTGTAACTAAAAATAAAGGTGGACACATGAAGCACTGAAAAATAAAAGACTGGAATCTCGCTAATAAGAAGCGAACTGACCTTTGTTGCATTTAGCTCCTACTGTGAGGCCTGCATTTTTAATAGAGTAAATATAAACTGCAGGTTCTTAATTTTACATAAAAGCAGGTACCTCACTGTTCAACCTAGAATTAATGCAACTATTGTAAGGTGATACAATTTTGTGTCAACATAACAGCAGAGTGATTTTGAGTCATTTGATATTTAAGTGAAATTGCATGAGGCTGTACTTGCTAATGTTGCACTGTAGCTAATGGATGGATGACGTAAACATCACAGATACCTCATGTTTTATTCAATGTAGAAATTGGTAATGTAATAGGCGATTAATGGCTTGCTGATGCCAACCAATACATATGCACTCACTTTTTAACTGACTGTAAACACTGTAGGCACTTAGATGCAAGAGCAAATAAATAGCTGTAAACGGTGTGTAACTGAACAAGGTTAGTTTGGCGAACCACCTTTACCGCTAAGAATATTAGATCAAATATATTTAAGATTGAGCAAGTTCGACTGCAGGCAGATTTGGGCTGTTTAACCCTCAAATTAGAATTAGAGTCTGTCTAAAACAGGGGTGTCAAACATGCGGCCCGTGGGCCAAAACCGGCCCTCCAGAGGGTCCAATCCGGTCCTCAAAGTGTAAAAATTCCAGAGAAGACATTAACTGCTTTATGGATTTAAAATAATTTCTAGACCATGACAAGTTGTTTTGATCATAAAGTAAAATCCTGGGTTGTTCATGGGTCTTTTGTCGTTTTGTGTCTCATTTTTGTAATGTTTTGTCCTGTTTTTGTTGTTTTGTCCAATCTTTGTTGTTGGTCTCATGTTTTTGTCGTTTTGTGTTTTCTTTTTGTCTTGCTTGTGTTTTTTGTTTTATTTATGTCATTTTGTGTTCTGCTTTATTCGTTGTTTTGTGTATCGTTTGTCGTTTGTCTACTTTTTTGTCGTTTGTGTCATTTGTGTAATTTTTTATCTCGTTTTTGTCATTTGTCTAATTTTTTTGTCTGTTTTTTGTTTTGTTTTGTGTCGTTTTGTGTCTCGTTTTTGTCATATCGTGTCTCATTTTTGCAATATTTTGTCTTGTTTTTATTGGTTTTTTTTCTTTTTTTGATGACTCTTGTCATTTTGATCATAAAGTAGAACACTGTATCATTCCGTTCCAGAGACTCGCGACTAAGTGTTTTGTGTCTTTGTAGACACTCTGTGATCTGGAAGTTGTAATGTGTAAATCTTAAACTGAGGCATAATATTATTGAAATTGAACTTATATTTATTCAGAAATTTAAGGTTGTTCATGATGGTTTGTAGAAAGATAATTTGTAGAACGTACTTTTTTGCACTAAAACAAAGGAAAAATTTGGAGTTGTGGTTATTTATAGGTTATAATGCTCTACTTTAACTGGTCCGGCCCACTTGAGATCAAATTGGGCTGAATGTGGCCCCTGAACTACAATGAATTTGACATCCCTGATCTAAAATGATGGAGTCTGACAAATCTCTAAAAATAAGAAATGACATACCAGATCTACAAGCTCCAAACTGCCTCAACTAGGACAGTGTTATGTTCACCAAAACACAGTCTCTATACAAGCACAAAATTAGAATAGCCGAGGCTTTAGGTGTCATATTGGCCCTGATTACAAACACAGGCCTGCTTTGTTGAGGCAGCATCTGAGCCTCTTTCAAAACCAGGAAAAACCCAGAGTGGGAATTTCACTATTGTTCTCAATACATTGATTCCCCGTGGTGTGTGGCAACTCATGCATTCATTAGCACGGTGGAAAAAAAAAATCTGTGTCCTAAAAGTTAAATGACATACAGTGACATCCGGAGTGCAAGCAGTTGTTGTGTACAGCCTGTGGGGTTTACGACATGAGGAGGGTCCTTCAGGAGCTCCTCTGTAGCACAATAACGAACGGCGGTGTTCACACACTGAGGGCTGTTGTTGCTGTGATTTTAATTCCCTGGGTGACAGCCTGCGGGCGTTTCTGTTTAACAGCTAGATGATTAAAGCAAGAGGCCAGGTGGAAGGGTTTGATAGTCTACCTCTCAGCGCAGATTGCTAAGCTCGAGTGAGAATACTCCTGCTTACACTTAAGCCCCCCAAGCTTTCTTAGAAGATTGCCATGTTGTCGTGGTTAAAGTTAGAACGGCTTTGGATATTTTGCACGAGATGTTCGCTGGGTGAAACTGGACACTATTGATTTGAAGGATATACTTGCGGTGACACATTCCTCCGTGCATCAGACAGAATTTAAGCAAAACTTGATTCACAATCTGATGCCGGTTGGAGGTTGTGTTTAGTTGTTGTCAGTTAAATCTAATCTACTTAGCAGAGCTTGTATGCGTTAGTAAATAACAATTAAGGCTTGCTTAACTGTGATTCAGTCATTTGCTCATTCAGTTTTTGCACATTTCTGCATACTCTTTAATGAAAGAAAAAAATACATAAATACTGTCACTTTTGTATATTCTGCAGATTTTTTTTCTATATTATATTTTCTGTATTTTTTATCTTATTTGATTTTAACTTCACTTTTTACCCTAATATTCTGTTTTGTCTTATTGTTTACCCCTTTATTGAACATTCATGCTGCTGTAACAACCTAATTTCTCTCCAAAGTCATCTAAGTCCAAGTCAGGGGCTGATCTGACTTTACTCTTGTGCTGTATTCTCACTGTATTATATTTTAATGCCCGTCACCTAGTTTTTTAGGAACTATCAACAGTATTCTAGCTCTCTGTTGCTGATTAGAATTAGATTATTTATGTGCACAGAGTAGAACTGCGGAGATTAATCAAATAATGAATTAGTTGTCAACTATTTTGATAATCAGTCATCCGGTTTTTATCATTTGTATTGGGGGAAATAGTCTAAATGTTCTTATTTCTGCCTTTAAATGTGAATATTTTCTGGTTTCTTTCCTCCTTTATGATCTCTCCTCAACTTTTACCTTACTTTAATACTTACTTCTTTGTTTTTTTTCTAAATACTGTACAATGAGAGATAAGATTAACCGGATCCAATTCCTTGTTTGTGTACAAAGGTGGCCAATAAAGTTGATTCTGATTCTGAATATCTTTGGGTTGTGGAGAGAATAAAACACTGGAGGACGTTCTCTGGGCTTTGGGTAACACTAAATGAAATATTTCACCATTTTCTGACATTTTATAGACAGTACAAGTAATCGATTGATCAAAAAAATAATTATAAGTTGCAGCTCTGGTACAGAGAAACATATAATCGTTTAAAAAAAGTCACTAACTCTATTTAAAAACAGTTTTGGTATATTTTAACCTGTTACAAAGTATAACTGGCATTTAGTTGGCTCTTATCCGATGATTTATTGTGGTAAAAATGGTTAACTAGCCTTAGTCAGCAAATCAGAACCCAAGGAACAAAATAAAATTATTTTAAGTTCCAAACACGACTTTTAATTAGCTCAAAATTGGACCTAAATGAACAATATTAAGTACATTTTAATTTCATTCCAGTTTAAAGAGTTAGAACGAAATACATGTACAGTAAAAGGAAACATATTTTACAAATTGTGCAACAACTTCAACACAATTCCTTACTTTAAGTATCATGTTTGAACAATCTAAAGATGTAATAAGACATTTTGGGATTTTCCCTCATTATGCATTAATGTAGTGAAAGAAACTCTGTTTTGGATTACTGTAAGCTAAGTATATTAGAGTTTCTTACACATTTTCCAGTTTGATCAGTGAACAGTTAATCATAAAAACAATCAACAGATGATTCAGAAATCAGTCGTTGCCGCCAAATTTGACAAATCAACTCTTCCCTGTTGTATCAGTAACATTCACTCACAACCAGCCGGCATCACTCTACATGCAGCCGCTACATGTGATCTAAGACACAATCTCCCCGCACAATCTTCACCTCTTTCTTTCTCCTAGCAGGTAAAAAAAAAAAAAACCTGCCCTCCATCTACTCCATCCTTCACAGCACTCCAACCGCTGTTGTCTCTTAGCAACGCCGGCAGGCAAATCAATGGAGGGGAAAAGGAGAGAGGCAGGGAGATGAATGAGGGAGTGGAGAGGACAAAAGGGAAGGAAGAAGTGGAGAGAAGTGTCCGAGGAGGGCAGATGGGTGTCAAGTGTATAAAAGAAAAGGAGGCGAGGAGGACGGAGGTGGAGATGTGGGGAGGTAGACCAGAGGAAGAGGTAGAAAAAAGAGAATAAAACAGGCCCACAGGAGGGGAGGAAGATAGTGGGAGGGAGGATGAGTAAATGTCAAGCTCTGCTCAAGTCGCTGCATTTAATGTCATTTGGGATGAAAATGTCAAAACAATAAAGCAGCGATAGAGGAACATGCTGTCTGCAGCCTGGCTAAATTTCTACTAGTTCTAAACAAAAGGTGCAAAAAGTGGCACTGAAGAACTTTGAAGCAACGCAACTTTTATTCCACTATAAAAAAAAAAAAAAAAAAACTGCAAGTGTGAGGAAAAACCTGCAAGACTAAAGCAAACAAAAGCCTGTGCGAGCAAAGTGCATGAACTCTGTGCTGTTTAAAGTGATGCATATGAGAGGAAAGTGGAGAGGGAGGCAGGTCCGGGACTACAATGGATGTGTGGATGGACACGGGGAGATGCAAAGAGCCGATGGCCTCCGACATGAGCAGCTGACTGGAGGAGGAGGAGGACGATGCTGCTTCCTCACCACCACCACCACAATAGAGCTGTGTTGGTGTGCTCGCTGCAGACTGTTTGGGTGCATTAAAAAAATGATGCTTTCAAATGCTCACCTTGCTTTGTGGAAGCTCCAGCAGCCGGTCCTCTCCAGGATCAGCGCTGCTGCTGCTGCTGCTGCTGCTGCTGCTGCTGGGTCCAGGCGTGTAGCGGTTCTCGTAGCATGCAGTCACGTTGTCTGAATCTAAATGTGTGTTTCTCACCCCCCACACTCTGGACACGAAACCAAACAAGCAAAGGAATGTGCAATTAGGTCTCAGCTCTGGAGGGGAGAGGAATAAAAATGGGGAAAAAATATAGATAGATAAAAAAATGCGTTAGCGGTGCAGGAAGGTACCAGCTGCCGTGGAGGCTGCTGCTGCTAACCCGCTGGCTCAATGAGAGATGAGCGCTGATGAGGCGACGTCCACAGCGAGCAGGAGACCGAGGATCTGCTGCCCAGGACGGCCCTCAAAGACGAGGCAGGAGGAGCAGGAGGCGGCGTCGGCTGGTGTCTTCCTGGGAGGGACGGTCCTCCAGACCCCGGAGGACACCGCTGTCAAGCTGAGGCCGCACGGATCAACACGATCCTGTTCCGCCGTTTCACAATGAAGCGCACCGTGCGAGCGTTTGTGCTTTTATTTCTCAAGCTCGACTCGACTTTGAATCATGGGAAATTTTATTTACCTTTTTAAAAAGTAGAATTTACCCCAGTAAGACTCTTCCATTTCAAAGTGGAAATAATTTCTTTACAAATTGTGGTATAAATATAAAAAATATATAAAATGTTAAATAAGTGCACAGCCTTCCACATCCCCACATCATGATGCTGCCACCACCATGCTTCACATCATGATGCTGCCACCACCATGCTTCACATCATGATGCTGCCACCACCATGCTTCAAAGTCTTATGATGTGGCCACCTTTCCATCATTACCACCACCAAAAGTACTAAGCTAAAGATAAGAAAACACTCTGAGCAGCCTCTTTTGTGTCAAAGTGAAAACAGATTTCCACAAAGTGTCAATTCATTAAAAATACACAAATGAAAAAGTACAGTTTGTTTATTACATATTAGCATTGAATCAAGTGTTTTCGAAACTTGAATTTACAACAAAGACACTTAAATGTCAAAGTGAAAACTTTTTTTTTATGCTGCCACCACCGTGCTTCACAGTGTTTGCAATGATGTTCCTGCCTCTTCATAATTACAAAAAACAGTGAGCTATGTCTATGTACTCCCCAGTCATGTCCAAAACAATGTCAAAGTGAAAATAGATTTTTACAAAGTAATGTCAGTTAATTTAAAATATAAAATGTAAAAGTATACCCCATTTATTGCTTTTTATCATTCGATCATGACAAATTTAATTTAGCTTTTTAAAACTAGAATTTACTCAAATAAAAAGACTCTTACATGCCAAAGTGATTTTTTTCACAAATTGTTGTAAATTAATTGACAATATAAAATGTAAAGTAAGTGCGAGCCTTCCACATCCCCACATCATGATGCTGCCACCACCATGCTTCGCAGTGTTTGTGATGATGCGCCTGCTTCTTCATAATTACCACCATAAAAAACACTAAGCTCTGTTTATGCACTCCCTCAGCACCCACCAGAAAACATACTCTGATAGACTCATTCGTGTCAAAGTGAAAACAGATCTTTGCTAATTATTGTCAATTATCTATATAATGTTTTTTTTCTGCAATTTTTGCACTGTTTCTTTTTCTTATCTATTCCTGCACTGCCTTTATACTTTTTCTTTGGAGCTGCTGCAACGGTGAACTTTCCCCACTGTGGGATCAATAAAGTTTATTCTTATCCTTATCTAACAATTTAAAATATAAAATAAATGCCATCCACATCTAGACATTGTAAGCATCCCAACATCATGATGCTGCCACCACCGTGCTTCATAGTGGGGATAGTGTGTTTTTTGATAATGGGTCTGCTATTTAAATGTTACCACTGTAAAAAGCACTGAGCTATGTTTATGTACTCATCCTGCACCCACCAAAAAATAGTTTGTGTCGATTCTTTCACGTCAAAGTGAAAACAGATTTCCATAAAGTGATGTCAATTAATTAAAAATATAAAATGTAAAATAAGTGATAAGCATAAATATTTATTTTCATTAATTCAACGCCAACTGGTGCAAGAAGTCACAGTTAATGAAAAGAAGCTCATCTGAGTGCAGTGGATGTCTCTGAAGTGCCTGCAGTATAAAGACACATGTATCTGGAAGGCCCAGTCAGTGGTAAAGTCGTTCATAAGTACAAGAGATACCCACATGAATTATTCAGGATTGAAAAACATCATTATGGAAGTTTCTTTCTTTTCCAGATGAGGCAGCCTTGCTTGCTGAATCATCAGTTCATGATGGTGCATAATTATGCTGACTGTCTCCCCACATCATTATGCGGTTCTGTAATATCTGAGGAACTCTGCTGTCTGTTGTACACAATGAGGCACCTGATATGTGATGTTTAGCATTTAAAACAAAATGACATGATGAACATGTACCATTACAAACATGTGTTAACTAAAAAAAATCTCACATGTTGCTTTTTTACATCTTGCTATTACTGACATTTCCCACACTCTTTACACAGACAAAATTAATATACGGATATTGTTTGATCCATTTACATTCCGTAAACATAAAGTCTTTTTTGTTTTTGTGTGTAACAAATACCATTTTTAGAAAATTGCGCTAATGCTTTTACTTTGAAAGGAAACTCACAGACAGCCTCCTAATGCGGTTTGCTCTCCAGCTTGACATTAACATTTGAATGAATCCCTTAAAGAAGATTTTCAGAGGAGCAGAGCCAGTAAAATTACAGAGTTCTTGGGCGTTTGTAATTTTACACCACAGGACAAAAAGGCTGCAAGCTGAGCTTTGAATATTTCTGCACTGATTAAAACCATTCATGTTTACTGTGCTACTGCCTCCTTGAAAGGTTCAATCCTGAACTGCATGAACGAGGCCGAAAAATTAAGCACAGCAGTCATGTAGAACTCACTTTATCCTCCTCGTATTTGTACAACGGAGCTCACCGACCCCTGACCTCAAAATATGGGGCATGAATGCAACATTTTTGAGGGTAAAAGCTTCCAAGCTACGAAGCCCAGCATGGCTCTGCTGCAGGGCTGATTTTTCAGCTTGTTTTGAAATGTGTGAGACACAATCACTCACCAGGTTGCCCGAAAACAATTCTGTTCAATTTTCATTTTCTGGTCCACTCAACACATTAAATGGACCGTGGAACTGAGAATCCATCAGAGCAGGTGCTGGAAATTGTCAGAAAGACGGGAAGCCTTCCACAGTTTTTCCACTCCAAACAAAAGAAAAAGTACGGAAATAGATAAGTGCAGAAACTTTATTATAGTCCTCCAGACAGCTATGATGGTGAGTGTATAAATGTGAGAGAAAATTCAGTGTCAAAGTTTATTTCTAGATGTCAGCTTAGGACAACAAACCACTTTAACGATGATGGTGATCCAGTTGAAAAAAAAAAAAGAATTACATCCGAACTTTTGCATGTAAACTTACTTCATGCACTTACATGTTAGCACACATATTTCTCTCTCTCTCTCGCTATATATATATATATCTATATTTTTATTTTATTTTATATTTATGTATATATATATATATATATATATATATATGTTTGTATTTAAATATGTTTTTCTTATCCCAACAATTCCAAAAAGCTATAATGATGGTTTGAAATACATCGTATACATGCATTACATTTTAAACTTCAGTGAAATGCAACTTTAAAACAAGAATGCTAAGAGGCTACATTAAATGATTTCATATAGTTAGAAACTCTATATAAATTATTCACATGCTTCCTATAATAATAATAATAATAATAATAATAATAGTAATAATAATAATAATAATAATAATAATAATAATAATAATAATAATAATAATAATAATAATAATAATGGTAAGAAGAAGAAAATGTTATGTGATCATGTTTGAAACATCAAGTCACATAACTAGTAATAAGGACAATTTTAAATAAATCCACATCTAAAGAATCTTTTAAAAACATAGTTTATTTATTAAATTTTCGTTTAGTTAACTTTTAGATTGTACCAAAAGTGGGGGGTAAAAACTAATAGACATGGTAGAATAAATAATTTTTTTCTTTTTTAATATTTTTTTTTTACTTTTTTTTAACTTTTTGATGAATTTTTGGTTGTACAACAATGAATCTGTCCTCATGGAGTTAATGTATGTATTTGTAACAGATAATAAGTACATTAATTTAAATATTGTTAAAGAATAATAAATGCTAAACACCAAAAGAGTTCAGAAAGAATCACTATTTTGCCAAAGATAACATAAAATACTTCTATTAATACTACAAACTACTATTACTACTGTTACCACTACACTGCTACTACTAGTAACAACAACAACAACAATACATATAGTTAGAAATATCTTAAACCATGACCTGTCCTCTAATCTGTTTTCCTGTAATTACATGTGTTAATATGCAGGTCTTTTGTCGACATCTGCTGGTCATAATGCGAAACTACACGCTCGGATTTCCGTCAGGCACCGTGCGGGCCACCTACAATGACGTTGTTGTAGTGACGAAGGACCCCACCAACGGCGGCTCATCGTTGGGTTGCCGGAGTTTCAGGGAAAATAGGTAGTGTAAATGAAACTTTATCCATCTGAAATCTGAAACATCTCATTTAACACGCCGGTAAATATTCAACTCTACAAATCTAAACGATGTCTGGAATTAAATAAACGCTTTATGAATGTAATATGTGTTCTATGTTAAGCGATAAAGCACAAAAGTAGAGGAGACGTCCGGCAAAAGTGGCGCTTTGTATGAATGGGGCCAGCTCAACCGGTAGAAGAGAAGCTAACAGGAGCCGAAAGGGCTAAATTAAAGTTAAACAAATATAGACGCTGTCCTGCATGTGTTATAGCCAAGAGTTAAGTTAGTAGTTGTGAATAGTGAAGTTATATTTCCGTATTGCTAAGCTAACGTTTAGTGCAGTTAACTAGCTAACGTTAGCAGCGCTGGCATGTAAACATTTACCTTAAGTTTGTTGCTAGCAGACACTTAAACCCTCCGCTTACTTCTAATAGCATCATTTTAAATGGTTTAACTGTTTGAGAAGTAGCTAAATGCTCTTTAACTGTACTCCCCATTTAGCGCAACTTAGCCCAGTTTGAAAATCCCTCTGAAACAGGCGCCTCATTTGTCAACACTGCAACCACGTAGATAAAGCTGTATTTATAGTATTTAGCGAATTGTTGGCTCCTTATTCGTAACCACAGATGCACTCATGTTTTTGATTTATTTACAGCTTTGAGCCGGGCTAAGCGCTCTGATTGCTGCTCCTGAAGAACACCGTGTGGAACCAACAGAAAAGGAGCCATGTTTCTCTACAACATCACCCTGCAGCGCGCCACTGGCATCTCTCATGCCATCCATGGAAACTTCTCAGGTGAGTTTGCTCCAGAAAATAGTTACTATATTGATATAGCATCATTCTAAAATACTTTGCCAAGATGCTGCACAACGCAGGCATGATGAATGCAGGGTGTACAACCAAACAGGCAATATAACAAAAACATTTAAAATAGAACATAAGTACAATAATTAGAATGCAGATTTGATATGTTGATATTCTATACCAGTCTGTGAAAAAATGCTTTATTTTAAACTTGTAGTTTTTGCAGGTATTGCAGTTTTATGTTTTATTTCAGTGTATACAGTTGTTGGCGGCAAGCACAGAAATACGTGCTGTTACTTATAAATGAAAAGCGGAATGCTAAAATGGGATGTTTCCGCTCTGATAGGAACAAAGATGCAGGAGATTGTTGTTTCCAGAGGGAAGATCCTGGAAATATTGCGACCAGATGCCAACACAGGAAAGGTGCACACTCTCCTCACAGTGGAAGTGTTTGGCATCATAAGATCCCTGATGGCCTTCAGGCTCACTGGAGGAACCAAAGGTATGTCACTATGCTAGTGATTACAACAGAGGATTATACATTTAAAGACCCACTTCCAAAATGAATTTTTGATTGAATATGATAAATGAATTGCTGAAGTGTAAGTATAGAATTTCTGTGTATGTGTTTGTAGATTACATTGTCGTGGGAAGTGACAGCGGCCGTATCGTCATCCTGGAGTATCATCCATCAAAAAACATGTTTGAGAAGATCCACCAGGAAACGTTCGGGAAGAGTGGCTGCCGACGCATCGTCCCCGGACAGTTCCTGGCTGTCGACCCAAAAGGCAGAGCTGTTATGATAGGTAAGGATTAAGATTAAGTTCTAATGCTAACACGACGAGAAAAACGCCTTGCTTTTCAAAAGTGTTAATTACTCATTAGTAATAAATGCAGGACCTTTGAGAATCGGACTTCATTACAATGTTGAATGAGTTCAGTTTTCAGTTCACTTAGTTTATAAGGAAGTAAAAGGAAGAGTGGTACAGAAACTAAAGCTCATCAGAGTGTATACTGTATGTTGTAATTACCACATATTGATCTCAGAAATAGTTAGAGTGATTGTTTTTGCAACACTGCTGATAATTATGAATTACAAAAATGTGAATAACCTTTTTCACAAATTATGGGCTTCACATACAGACCATGCAGGCTTGAGAAGATGATGACATTTGTGTTATTCGAACTTTAGTTTTGCTGCAATGTCAGAGTTTTCTCAAGATGGGAGTTAAACTATTACACTAACAGTTTGTTATATGGCAGATAAATTCAACTTTCTTGGCAGAATTGCACCATAAAATAATGAGATGTTGAATAATAGTGCATTACTAATATATTATGTACATTGTCAGATGAAAAAACATTGTTTTCATCTAAGAGAAAAGCCCTCTAAGTGTTATTGAAGTGAGTTGAGTGAAATTAAGCATTTTTGATGTATTTTGTCTCTCATCTGTCCAGGAGCGATAGAGAAACAGAAGCTGGTCTATATTCTGAACAGAGATGCCGCTGCCAGACTGACCATCTCCTCTCCATTGGAAGCCCATAAAGCAAACACGCTGGTCTACCATGTAGTGGGAGTCGACGTCGGCTTTGAAAATCCAATGTTTGCCTGCTTAGAAATGGACTACGAGGTAAAGTCATGAAAAAACAAGGCTAACCATTAAACAGACTACAGAGATGTTTGTTAAATGAGAATCTTTCATGCAAAACAAAGTGTTTTGGATGTGATGAGTTTGTCATGTCTCTTCTCTGACTGTCACTGGAGAAAGATTTCACACCTCTGATCTCAACATGTGATTGAATTTTTTTAACACTCAAGCGTAAAGCATCATAAAAAGCACCTTAACAGTTCAAAAGTGATAACCTCACGCTATTATTGAGCCTAATAATGGACATGCTTTACTAACCTCTGAGTCTGTGTTGATACTTTTGACTTTTCCAGGAAGCCGACAACGACCCAACAGGAGAAGCTGCTGCAAACACACAACAGACGCTCACCTTTTACGAGCTGGATCTCGGCTTAAATCACGTGGTCCGCAAGTACAGCGAGGCTTTGGAGGAGCATGGAAATTTCCTCATCACCGGTAAGAATTTATTTCACATGATTTCACATATTCACACTTGAAAAAATGGTTGCATTACGTATCAGCTGCTTTGAATTAAGTCCTGAGTGATTTAGGCTGTGAAGAAAACCAATTTACTCACAGCTGTTACAGGTAGTTTCCAAAATACACAAGGTAGATAGAGTGAAAATGACATTCACTGCAGTAGTAGTGGAAATATGGAACTTTCTAGAATTGGATTTGGTTTCAGGAGAATCTATATTCAGGCATGGCTGTTGGTGCACACTGTGTTGTTAGATGATACAAGTATTTTTAAAGTGTTGTAGATATGATGAGTTTGTCATGTCTCTTCTCTGACTACCACTGGAGAAAGATTCAACCTCTCTGATCTCAGCACAAGTTCAGCAGAACTATATCACACATTAAAGCACTAAATGGATTAGTAAGGGGAAACTTTCAGCTTTAAAATAGAGCCAAACTTACTTTTAGATCACTGTTTTAAGATACATATCCTGTTTTCTTCTCTGTCTAGTTCCTGGTGGTTCAGATGGTCCCAGTGGAGTTCTGATCTGCTCTGAAAACTACATCACTTACAAGAATTTTGGAGACCAGCCTGACATTCGCTGTCCCATCCCACGACGCAGGGTGAGTTCTTTTTACATAAATACACCATATAATGAAAATATTTTTACCACATGACTTCCTGAGGTAATTATTTGGCTGTATTTGAATACGTCATCTTCCCAAAATGCAACAGTTCTCCTGATTGTAATTCAATAAGTAGAAAAGGAACCGGTTTTCCTGTTTATATGGAGGTTTGGCTATTATTTAATTCACCCACTCAACTCTGTCAGCTTTTCCTCTCTGTATGCATGTTTATTTTAATTCTGCTTTCTTTTTCTCCACCTACTCTCTTCTGTCCCTTCCCACAGAATGACCTGGATGACCCAGAGCGTGGCATGATATTTGTCTGCTCAGCCACCCACAAGACCAAGTCCATGTTCTTCTTCCTGGCCCAGACTGAGCAGGGAGACATCTTTAAAGTTACACTGGAAACAGATGAAGAAATGGTGAGTGCAGATAAAAGATTTGTCACTCATGAATAATAATATAGTAACCGTTTACTCTATTAAATGTGTCAAACTTTTGTCACCACTGGTTTTCTGTCTATATTCTTAATGGTATGTACACCAAAAATGTCTTGTTTTATTGTCTGTGTCATCTCTTAGGTCACAGAAATCAGGCTGAAGTACTTCGACACGATTCCTGTGGCAGCAGCCATGTGTGTCCTGAAGACTGGCTTCCTGTTTGTTTCGTCAGAGTTTGGAAACCAGTAAGTTTCAGGCTGTACATTATGTGTTTTCATATTTCTTTAAGTTAAATTGTATTGCTTTTTTTCCCTAGGGATGTCCCAATCAAGCTGTTTTTTTTTCTGATCCTTAACATAGTCACCATTTTCGACCATTTTTTCCTTGAAAATGCACACCTAAGACTCATTTAAGTTATTGCAGTCAGTCCAATACACATGTTTGACAACTGAGTAGCAATATTAAAAAAAATTGCATTTCTGCATCCAATCTTTTCCTTAAAGTTATGTACGTGATCGCCAACCTTATTGTAAAACTCCCGTAAGCCGCTGTCTGAAATGTAGTGTGGAGAGGATAGACTCTACTGTGGGTCTACAAGCTCCAGGTGATGATGAAAACTTTTACTTTTTACTTCTACATGCATGTCAGAAAATGTATTGTAGATTAGCTGTAGTGCCTAATGTTACTAGCAACCTGAGGAGGCAGTTTCATGTTGGAAAGCAGAGCATTACAGGAGTTGGACCAGCAACAGGCACATTGACAGAGCCTTCAATAATGATTAATGTCCTCTGACCAGAGCTGATGCCTTTTATCCATAGTGTTCCATTAAAACTTGTGTTTTCCCTTCATGATATCTATGTGACAACAGATGCAAACAAAGGATTGGGCTTGTATTGGTACAGATCAGTTAAAATTAGCCATGTTCGGGCCTGACCCTGGTCTGGACATCCCTTCTTTTTGCATTTTGTATGTTTCTTGTCCACAGGTCCAAACTTTCTGTTGCTTTTTTCTGTCAAAACTGCTTTGAGCTCAGTTTTTGCTTGATGTTGTTGACTTTGAGGTGTGTGCCAAAGTGATGTCAATACTGTTGCCTTGTTGTTCTTTGGTGTTGTTTTGGCTGGTTGTACATCTGTTTATAAATCTGTGACCTCTGTCGAATACGTAAATTTAAACAATTTTTTTCTGCTGAGATGTGATTGAAAGCTCTGTAAAAAGGCAATACAGGAGCGTAACGATTCATAGATGGCGCAAAACTTTTGGAGGGAGATTGAAAAATTGAGACGCTCTGCAGAGAACTGTGGATAATGTTTGACATGCTTATTATGTAGTTCCCCTCCAATCGGTCTTCTAATGTTATACGTTGTATTTTTGAATGTTTTTTAGGGGACGACTGCAGCGAGTCTAAACAATTTTGATACTGTTTTGATGTCACAGTGTGCGTGGACAAGGACAGGTTTATTCATGTTGTTCTGCCTTTTGTTTCCTTCAGTTACCTTTACCAAATTGCTCATTTGGGTGATGATGACGACGAGCCGGAGTTTTCCTCTGCCATGCCGCTGGAAGAGGGAGACACCTTCTTCTTCCAGCCTCGTCCACTGAAAAACCTGGTGCTGGTGGACGAACAGGAGAACCTGTCACCTATCATGTCCTGTCAGGTGAGTGTCGGTGGAACGTGGATTTAAGAAGAGAGAGACGGAATGCTCGAGTTCAGTTCCAGTGCATTTTCTGACTGGCTCACTAACGCCCCCTTTCCTGACAGATTGCTGATTTGGCCAATGAAGACACACCTCAGCTGTACGTAGCCTGTGGACGAGGGCCGAGGTCAACTCTAAGAGTCCTTCGGCACGGACTGGAGGTACACAAACACTTTATTATACATACAGGTGAAAGGACAGGGCCACACACGAGCTTTGCTGGCTGTAAAAATGATGAGTTTTTTCATGTCTCTTCTCTGAATAAAAGCTGAAGAGTCTGTCAATTGCTCTGATCTCAGCACAAATGCAAAGTCTAGTGGTTTTACATTATTCTGTATCGTGCTCCATTGACTATAAGATTTTCTCTCTTGCTGTTTGGGAGCTTAGCTTTAAACTACTGCTTGCTGTACTCTGGGAAGATAAACTAATTAAAAACACTTGAGTCAGTTTGTCTTTTTACCCAAGACAAAAAAAAATCTCATGTTTCTGTGCAAATATAAACAGGATGATCTATAATTAATTGACTGGTGGTTTGAGAGCTTTGAGTCTTTGGAAGAGAAGACTGGATTCAAAAATGATAATTTAGTCAATCTGTAGTGTTTTGTGTATTTTTCCGAAGTTCTCAGAATTAAAGGCAGTTCTTTTTTTCAACTAAGCAACAGCCATATATCCAAAGATACTCAGTTAATTATGTATATATGCAGCAATCGTCACATTTGAGAAGCTAGAAACAGCATTTGTGAGGCATTTTTTATTTGATCTCAATTGTAGGATTTCCCCTGACTTTTGAAGCAGTCTTATAAACAGTCATAACGGATTAGCGTCCTTGGTACTAGGGATGTACAGTGATAGCCTCACTGCCAGTTAAGGCTTTAAAATAAAATATTATTGGCCCCAAATTAACACTGACATGTATGTAATACCCGTGAGGCTAAAAGGTTAGCACTGTGTAATAAAATGTTGCTTAAAAATGAATATGGCATGTTTTAGATCTAAGTTGAAGGAGTTTTCTTTTTAATTTGCCCAGTGAATATATACATTTGAAAAACATTACATTTTTTGTGTGCAACTGCTAGTGGGCCATCACAATAACAGAAGACATAATAATGATATATTGATTCTAATAGAGGAGATTTTCTCACATGTCAGCATCAGCAATCCATCAAGATGAGTTAAGAAATATCAGCTAATAGGCAATACAATAATATCCATGCCTACTGTATAGAAGTAATTTCATTATCATGATAAAATCAGTGCAATTTAATAAACATTGCCGTTTCATCGTCTGCTTCTTTCTCTATATTTGTCTGTCAGGTTTCAGAGATGGCTGTGTCTGAGCTGCCCGGTAATCCCAACGCTGTGTGGACAGTACGCAGGCATGTAGAAGGTAAAAACGTTTCTGCTTCAGACAGCTTTTTCTTAAACCTTTAATACACTCAATTTTACATCAGCTTTTCAGTTTGAGGCTTAGGAGTTTATCACAAGACTGTCAGGATACATACATTTCACTGTTATTTTATATTTTTATACTGCTGAATGTACAAACATGACTAATGTAGGAAATAAACAGAGGCTGTTGTTCTGATACTTAGCAGCTGACTAGTTTAGGTGTGGTTTAGAATGAGTCCAGCTAAACCAGAACTTGCTTTTGCCTAAAACAAAGCTGAAAGCTAAATTGAATCTGTAGAATAGATCGATTTTAGCACAAAACTTTCTTAAATTTAATTGCTCATCACTAAATATATCTGTAGAAATTACGGGAACTTATGAGACACTCCTATGAGAATAATTTTTCAACAAATGCTTGTGGCAGGTGGCAGTTAAACCTCAGTTACGGTGACCTCTAGTGGCTTTTAAGTCACACAGCAAGCAGGATTTGACTAAACCACAGGCGCAGTTTAAATTTCTTAAGGCTTCACACAGCAGTATGTGAGGAGCGTTGTTTCAGCTTTGTTTTTCTTTATTTTTTTAGTGGGTCACAGTGAGTCAAAGGTGATCCCTGCCCATGGCCTGCCAACTTTTCATTCATTTATTTATTTATTAGGAGAAAAAATGTATGCACATGCAGGGTATCAAGCAGATGTGAAGGTCTTCATCTGGCTGCATTTTTACAGCTTAAATGTCACTAGAAGTTGATCTGAATTCCAGATATTAAATATTTTATAGTGTGCATTTAATGGCTGGTGTTATTCATCTTTCACATCACTCTGCAGTGCTGCTATTGCTGTTCTTCTGGTCTCTGTCTGCTCATTTATGTGTCCTATTTAGGCTCAGGTAAACAACACACTAATAATTTTCTAATCATTCATCTTTTGTGTGTTTTATTCTTTTGTTTCTTAGATGAATTTGATGCCTACATCATCGTGTCTTTCGTCAACGCTACTCTGGTTCTGTCCATCGGAGAGACTGTAGAAGAAGTGACAGATTCTGGGTTTCTGGGAACGACGCCCACTCTGTCCTGCTCACTGCTGGGTGAGGACGCCCTTGTGCAGGTCGGTGAAATTTACCTTCAGCATCATCTAAACATGCACTTAGATACTACAGAGAAAATACAAGTAGTACAGTTACATTAGAGCAGTCATGACCATTTTAATTTATTATTGATTTCACAGATAAGAGAAAAACTGTTCTTGCTGGGTTTAGATGAAAGAGGGTTTTAAATGTCTCATTTTAAATTCATTGCCTACTTATATAAGTTTTTAAGAATCGAGTGAGTTTTTTTTAATTTAATTTATAAGGCTTTTAATGAAGACTATTTAACCTTCAAACTTGTGTAAATATAATGTATATCTATATTATGATTCAAAGTATTTACAGATGATTAGAAATAACAAATTTTTCACTTGAATTGACACAGATGACTATAATGTAACATCTTTAGAAGACAGTTTTATTGCTTTGCAGTATCTGTAGCTGGTAATTCTCAACATCACAAGAGGTTTCTGAATGTTTATTGCCTGATGCCACATTTTTACTGCCTGAGCACATTTTTTACTGCAGTATAAAGTCCTTACACGTGTATGAAAACCAGTAAAGGTAACCCATATATGTCTTAACACTGTATAGCAAAGTTATGATTCCTTGTGAGCAAAACCTGGAATCGGTATGTACAACATACCAATGTATCAGGTAAAAGCAGTGGCTCTATATGCTATAGATGTTTTGCTATTTACATTTTTACAACCTCTCCAAGCTTTTAAATAGATTTTTATTTATTTTAGTGATCAAGTATGTTTTATTTTCCTCTCAACCTCTCTTGTTTTGATACTTGTCACCCCTCTGCTCTGTTTGAACAAAGCCAGTTCAGCCAAAAAGTCAAAACATTTTGTCAAGTGATTGTTGGTCGCATTTGAACCACTCATGGCTTATTGGTTGCTCTGAGGAATACAGAATTTTATGTTTTCTTCAGGATCTAATTAATGCACATTGCTTATTTTTTGCCAAATTTCTAACCGAGAAACTTAGAATAAAGAGATTTAGATCAAATATTACAATGTTAGGTGTAAATCTGGTTAATTTCCTCAATGGAACTGCACATTACACGTGCACAAAGTTAAAATCCTTACAATTCTTTATCCTTGGTTCTCTTTCCATCTTATTTCCTGCTCTTTGCCTTCTGCCTGACCACAGGTTTACCCAGATGGTATCCGTCACATCCGAGCAGACAAGCGTGTGAACGAGTGGAAGACTCCTGGTAAAAAAACTATCGTCCGCTGTGCTGTGAACCAGCGGCAAGTAGTTATCGCCCTCACTGGAGGGGAGCTGGTCTACTTTGAGATGGACCCGGTAAGAATGAAGATATTTTAGTACATACTATATACATTCGGAAAAATGTACATGGTCAAAATGGCCGAGATTATTTTACCTGGTTTTATGTTTGAATCATACTGTCACAAGAAAAAGGTCTACTGCAGTTGTTTTACATTTGGGGTTTCATCATGTCTTGTATTAAACTATAGTATATTAAAACATTTGTGCTTTGAGAGTTGATAGAACACAAATAATGGAAAAATAATTTGCTTTAAAGTCACATATAGATGTTTATGTGGATTGCATGTAAAGGCAGAGTGATAGTCTATCTGAAACATGTTCAACAGTTCATTTTTTGTATCTTAGCTTTTAATATTAATTGTTATTTATTACAAAGTTGGGATTTTTTTTCATAGTGATCAGTCGAATAACGACAGATCTAACATTTGACATTAGTGAAACTGTAACTTGAAACTAATGCTGAATACTAAACTAATCTTTGGTGCAGCATTACATAGAGGGGAGAACGAAGATGGCAGAAAGTCTCTGTAATAATACTGTTGCTGTCTTTCTCGCCCTTGCTTTTCTCTAGTCCGGCCAGCTGAATGAGTACACAGAGAGGAAGGAGATGTCTGCAGATGTGGTTTGCATGAGTTTGGCCAATGTTCCACCTGGTGAGCAGCGTTCTCGTTTCCTGGCTGTTGGGCTGGTTGACAACACTGTCCGAATCATCTCCCTGGACCCGTCGGTAAGAACAGGGACGCATGTTTGCTAATTAAATATACCTGAGACCACCTGGCATGTTAAATTATAAATTCTGTATTGTCATTTGGAAAAAATTTAAATTACTGTCAGCTGCTCCTCAGACTTGACCGATCTCACAAACTACATGATACTACATTAGATATGGTTTACTTTGTTTCAGTGACTGACATGTATCTCTTTCAGCCAACACTCGGTTGTTTTAGTTTCCTCTCAGGTCGATAATAAATAATGTCTGTGCTTCTTCAAGTCACAGTTACTCTTTCTCAAGGGAAAACTTAATGCAACATGAAACTTGACTCAACACTTTCACTGCTCTCCAGGATGACCAGTAACCAACCTTTGGTGTTTAAATATTTATTTGTAAGGTTCACTAGAGGATTCTGCTTCACTCTAACCTGCAGCTGCATTTTCTGTTGGAAGTCTGCAGGAGTGTTGATGTTTGGGGTGTCAGATGCACACGTGTTTGTTGATCCATGATCATTTACGTTTGATCCTGGCCAGCCATTGTTTATTCAAGCGTAAGATTGCAGATTTAATTGAAAAATGAAAAAATGCTCAGATAGCACAGTTACATTTTTACTGCAAATCATGACAGGAAATGAATCTCAACCTTCTTGCAGTTGTCAGACTGCGAAAGCGCCTCTAAAAATGTGTTTGGTATTTTATTTGACACCTTCTGGTATTAGGTGATTCTTAAGGGAGTTCCTGGAGGGAGAGACACTATAGTATATGTTTAATAATGATATAAGTGGTCAAAAATGCTAAGATATTTGTCTAAAGGTAGATTTTGTTTGAGTTTTTAAGATCTATTTTGAGAATGTGGTGCTGCAACTTGACATGCTAACACATACATGAATCTGATTCAGTAAATTCCTCTTTAAACGATAAACAAACCCTTTTTGGTCTAAATGTTCGTGTTTACAACTTAGTGAGACTGTTTCCTATGTTTGTAACACTCTGGACCTTTATGATTTTCAGGACTGTCTGCAGCCGTTGAGTATGCAGGCTTTACCTGCCCAGCCAGAGAGTCTGTGTATCGTAGAGATGGGAGGAGTCGAGAAACAAGATGAATTTGGAGATAAGGGAACCATGGGCTTCCTCTACCTCAACATAGGACTTCAGGTATTCCTTCGTATTCACTGGCTTCCATAAGCATTAGCACAGATTGAGCGTGTGTTTAGAACTTGAACGGCACATGTCCTGCATGATGCTCGATGAATATCTAGTGAGGCCACAGTCACACTTGGTCACATCTGTGTTGTATTTCATCCAGGAAGAATATTGCTTGATATTAGAAGTCAAAATTACATTCTCAGACTATCATATTCTCAGACTATCATGTGCCATCAGTCAGAAGTTAAACCAACCAGTTGCCCACAGTCCATAGAGGCGTTCTAGAGTTTTTGAATCAATAAATGTTTATAGTTTGTCATCCTTGTTGTCAGTTTTTGCCAGTTTATTGTGATACAGATTTAAGTTCATGTTCTCCAGTAAGTGTGTTTCTAAACTGTTTCTCAGAACGGTGTGCTGCTGAGGACAGTTTTGGACCCAGTGACCGGTGACCTGTCGGATACCAGAACACGATACCTGGGATCACGACCGGTCAAACTGTTCAGAGTCAGGATGCAGGGACAAGAAGCTGTATGTGACTCATTTACTTATAATTAACCACACATTTTTAAAAACACAGCATTCTAGGCATGTTTCTAATCTACTTACGGAACTTGCCCTCTTATTCTTTTGACTTACTGTTGGATAACATAAGAAATTTTCACATAAAACAATGTGTTATAAGTGCTTGTGGTGACTTGTTTTTGTCTTTTAAAACATCGAGATCGTAACTCATTGGATACATTGTTGTAAAAAAATCTTTTCAGTTGCAACTTTATAATCCATTTTTTGGCTTTCTAACAGGTGCTGGCAATGTCCAGTCGCTCCTGGCTCAGCTACTCATACCAGTCTCGCTTCCATCTGACCCCCCTCTCATATGAGACTCTGGAATACGCCTCTGGCTTCGCCTCTGAGCAATGCCCCGAAGGCATCGTGGCCATCTCCACCAACACACTGAGGTATGGAAGCAACAGGGAGATCGTTTTGTACACGTTGTTTGTCATACTAATGTGAAAATGCTGAAAATTTTAGGAGGGAAAGAACATTCTGGCAGATAAATCCGGAATACTCTGCAGTTCAGCCATGAAATTAACTGTTATTATTCTAGTGTCTGTTGCCATATGTCTCAAACTGGAGTTGCAATAATTAGTTGAGTGAATCGGTAAGTTTGTCTAAAATAAAATGATCTTTATCAGTTGTAGTAGTTATTTGCTTAAATTGTTTTTCAAGCAAAATTGCTGAACATTCCCTGCTCCAGTTTGATATTTGTTAAGGATTTCTGTTTTTCTTATGTCTTATTTGCAAGCATATTGAGTATCTTTTTGGAGTATAGGTTGGACAAGATTAGCAATTTGATTAAATCTGAATTTAGAAACTTGTGAAATTGTGCAGAGATGAAAAGCAATGATTATTTTTATTGTAAATAAACAGGTACTGCTTCTCTTTGCTGAAACTGCATTTCAATCTACTACTTTACGGGCACTCTTATAGGTTATTTTTGGTATTTTTTAAGAGAAAAACCAAAGCAAATTAAGAACAGAGTTAACATTGCACTGCTTTCTGTCTCCGTTTAATTTGTTCTTCCTCACCCTTACACTTCCAACTTGCTTCAGAAAACAGTTTGGGCACTTCTTCAACCCCTGCCAATACCAATATTCAGTTAGAGAAAAGATACAAATAAAGCAGGACAGACTTTGCCTGCAGGCCTCAAAATCAGTAAACCTGCCCTGCTTTGAAACTGAATCTCTGAACAGAAATTCAGATGATGCACTGACTATTTCAGACTGAATTTATGAAAACAGCCACAACTAAACGATCAGGTGGCTAGTCGTTAGTTTTAATCATTAACCAAGGTTTGCATAATTTAGCTAACGTCACATGTCAGCTTAACATACATGACATACCTGGATTAATAAGAGCTGAACTACAAGCCAAGCAGTGGGGATCAGTGCAGTTCTCTCTGCCTGTGTATGATGCACTTACTCTTTGTGTTTTAATAGACTGATTATGTTTCTGGCTCTTATTTGCAAAACACTTGTTGCATACGTGGCAATGAGAATTTTCACAGTAAATGTTTATTCCTCTCCATCATTTTATTAGAAGCTGGATTCGTTAGTGCTGCAATATGTGACATGAAAATGTAAAAGTTCAGAGAGAGATCTCTTGGAAAATGCATAGACGAATTAGAAGTGGAGTTGATAAAGTGCAAGATAATGTTAATGTAGCCATAATAAATGGGACATTTTCTTAATTTCTTCAACACTGAGAGTCAGAACTGATATTTTGAGAGCTTATTGATCATAAAGTCTTAATTAATTTAGCCCCAGGGCTTCTTTAATACCAGGTTTTGTTACACAGCCCTATTTAGTGGGGGCACAGCAGAAGTCTTTTATTTATTTTTTAAGATAATGCACAGTTCATGTGCAAAACTTACAGCCTTTGCTGTCTACTTAAGAAGAATACTGCACCACATGGCCTGGTATTGTATGGCACATTATTCTGGTTTAACGGTACAATGCTGAACTGAAAGTTTCCTGTAGCCAGACGGATTGTGTCAGGGAACACAGAACATCTAGATGGAGTTCAAATGTATTTGTAACTGTCTCTCCTTTCTCTGTTGTCATTCTCTGTCTGACAGAATCTTGGCTTTAGAGAAACTCGGAGCCGTCTTCAACCAAGTGGCCTTCCCTCTGCAGTACACTCCCAGGAAGTTTGTAATCCACCAGGAGACCAACAACCTCATCTTGATCGAGACCGACCACAACGCCTACACCGAGGCGACCAAAGCTCAGAGAAAGCAACAGATGGCTGAGGTATGAAGCGCCATGTCAGTGAGATAATTGAAGTGATAAATCCTCCTGACCCAAGGGGGCAAAGTAAAAATGTGTTTGCACACAGTAATACGTTGTTTAGTGCAGTAAGATGGTACATTGGTTAATAATGTCATGGCCAAAGGAGAATTCTGGGACAGTCTTGTTATTTTTCTGGGTCACAACCTAAAAAACAAAGTCTTGATCTTTTGTAACAGACACTTTGCTGTGCCTGTGTTCTGTCTCCTGGGAAAGTGACCCAATAGAAGTATTCTATGAGCTGCTTCTTTGGTCCACATCATTACGAGTGTCGAGACCACACAGACTTTGCATTTATATCGCCTTTTTTGTCAAAAATTCAAAGCCAGAGCATGGTTGTAGCTTAGTGGCTCCATTATGGGGATTGATTGTGTTCATAGTCGGGGTCTATAGTTAGGTTTACAGTGTTTGCTCTAGGATTTTTTTCAGCAGCTGCGGCAGACTCTCTGGAGAGGCGTGGCGGCGTAAACAAATGACACTAGACTACAGATTTTACTTTTGCAACCTATTTATTGAATGGCCAGTTGAAAATAGCTTTTTAAAGGCTGAATGTAAAAATAATAAAAAAAACAAACAAAAAAAAACAATAAATATTTGAACAAGCTCATCTGAAAATGCAGTCAGCAGTTACATCATGGCATGTAGATATTAGCTTAATGCTATCAATTAGTTTTCTCACGTTAGCGACACTGAGTTGGCACCGGGCCCAATTGACTTAAGCTACCGATATGTTGCATACCGTTAGCTGCCCATCAATATTTTGCAAATGTCTATTTAACTTATAAAATCTATTATGAGTTATCTTAAGCTAATAACTTTTATCCAGTAAGTCGCTGCCCTATTTTCCAAGACGACACTCCTCTGACTCTCTGACCTGCTGCCTGGGTGCTGGACGTGACGTCACTTTCAAGGCCGCACTCTCATGAGTAATTAACGTCGTATTAACCCGACGTATCAAAGAGTAGATACTGAGCAGGATAGTTAGCTGTAGTTTACCTTAGTACTCACGAGTACCCAACAGTGCAGGATTCTGCTGTGAAGGTTGAGCATGTGGTGGTGGTGTATTTGCGACAATCAATAATAAAAAATAAATTAAAAAAATAAAGAAATAAATTTGAAGGAGCGGCGGCTAGGATTTAGGAATGGCGGTCTGCCGCTCCTAAATGAATGTAGAGGAAACACTGGTTTAGTTCGGGGCCAGTTTCTCTGTTTGTTCATTAGCACAAGTTGACAGAACCAGGAAGAGACAAAGGCCTGCGTGTTTGCATTTATATTGGGTGTTTTATTCTTACAAAAATAAACAGCTGCTCCATAAAATTCAGTGACTCGCCTTATCCGACAAGAAGAAGCTGAGTTGACTCTTGGGATGCTAATTTTAAACTATTTCCTTAGCTGATTGTTAGATACATCACCAATTAATAATCGCTGAAATTAGTGAAAGACAGTGTACGTTTTTCTACAGACTGGACCCATTTACGCTTAATGTTCACTGCAAAATCGGCTCTCTTTCATTGGGAGTTTTAGGAACATACGGTGACAGAGTATTTATCATATTGAAAGGATTCGGATGCCAGACAGCGCTATTAAATTTAAAATATGTTTTCTTCAACCAATTAAAATAATAGCCCAGATGGCTAAACTCCCTTGCTACAAATCCTCACAAAAAAAGAAAACAAACATAGCCATCAATTCAGTTTCACGTGTTTAGACCAGGTTATATAAGCCCAAATTATAACGAAACAAAAAAAATATCTGACCTATAAACACCAGGTTACTTGAATTTTGCAAAAAAATTACTTCATTCATAAATGCTGTTCAACAATTTGCCAACAAAATCCAAACTATAAAACGCAGGGAATGAGCTGCAGTCTTCTACAGTAATTAACCTGTAAGTTTTTAATTCTCTGCATAGTGGTCTCATATCAAAATAATCTTCACAGTTGATCTACATGATGGAACGACTTATTCTCTGTAGTTAACATTAGTCCAGCTGCTGGAAACAGCTGGTCAGCAGAAACAGATGTCCAAGAACACTGCCGCAGAAACTTTATCAATCCAGGAAATCTGACAACGTTTACTACCACCTCTAAAATGTATTTATAGTCAAGGCAGAGTTTCGCCACTGCACTTCATCATTTTATAATTTATGGAAGAATATTTAAAGAGTCGACCAACATCTCTGCTGACAGACGTTCGGCTTCTGGTCTGTGCTGTTATTTGAAAAATCTAGTTTAGCTGCCAGACTTTTTACAACTTTAGGATGCAGAGTTCATCAGCTGCCACAGTTAGCAGTTGGACAGCAGGGAGGTGCACTTGTTTTATGTACAGGCGGTCAGCAAACACCCCTGTAACTCTACTTTAATATTAAGAGGTTCCACCTGGTGCTGCAACCAGGTACTACAACAGTTCTACAGTACGTTTTCTGACATTACAGCCTTATTGGGTAATACATTTTTAGTCGATTTAGTTATTGATGGTAGTCTTTCAATTCACAGTTAATCAATAAAATCCCTAGTCGACTCACATTCTGCTAGTTAGATTACTGTATTCTTTCTTGGTCATTATCCACACTAACTGCAAAGATAAATGTGACAGAAGTAGAGGAAAGTGATGGCAGGAGGAACGACGTTGCTCCAATACTGCATGAATGTCCTGAATGTTGCATAGTCCTTTTCAAACCAGATGCTGGTGTAACCTCCCATACAGCTGACCCGTGTGACAGATTGTTCAGCTGACAGCGTGTCGCTTTAGATTAACGGAGCAGGGTAGCTTGTACTGATCTCCCATCAAAATCATTAAGCGCTCGTGTCTTCAATCATCCAGTGTCGTTCTGATCACTTTCCGGAACAAGATTAATTGATAAACGTGCTTCCTCTGCAGTCTCTTACATAGCAGCGGTAGTTGTGAGGAAAAAAAACCTCTCTGGAGTCTTTGAACATGCAAACTCTGACAGTCAAACACTCTTGAATAACGACCGCAGCAGCTGACAATGATGAATTACACGTGATAAATAGGGCTCATATGGAATCAGTTCAGCTTTGCAAAGTTCACTTCCTCTTTTCTTTTACGTCTACATTGTTGCAGCATCCGCTTCACCTGTACTGGAGTAAAAATGCAGAATATATTCCACACTAGACAAGAACAATAAAGTACAAGACAGGCCTGACCTAGTGGGAGGCTGTATCCTTTTATTTAAAGCACGCCACAACATTCACCCATGGCTATAAAGACTGACTGAAAATGAGAATTATTTTCATCATTGATGCCCATCAGTGTCTCAATTATTGCATTCATTTTATCTACGCAATGAGAACAATAAAAACTCACAGTTCCTATCTTAGGATGAGCTCGTTTTGTTCACCAGACAGGCAACGACCAAAGGATATTAAATTTTAAAGTATTTACAGCTCAGAAAAACTGCAAATTCTCTTGTGCCTCTGTAGGAGATGGTGGAGGCTGCTGGCGAGGATGAAAGAGAACTGGCTGCTGAGATGGCCGCTGCTTTCCTCAATGAGAATCTCCCGGAAGCCATTTTTGGATCGCCTAAAGCCGGAGCTGGACAGTGGGCCTCACTGGTGCGACTGGTCAACCCCATACAGGGTTCAACGCTGGACCAGGTGCAGCTGGAACAGAACGAAGCTGCCTTTAGGTGAGTTAATCAAATCAGTCAAAAACGCACCTCAGTGCCACAGGGTGTAGATTGTACGGTCATATTCAGATGAAGCAGAGCATTTGTGATTATGAAGGCAAGAAAGAGAGATGTGAGTAACTCTTAAATCATTCTAAAATCGTTAAAAGAAAGGAAGGACAGGAGTGGAAGGATGTACAGAGTGTAAAATGGAAACACTTGACGTTGAAGAAAAGCTCCCACGAGACATCCTGCTGTAACTTAGAACTGTCAGTAGCTTCTGTTTGAGATGGAGCAAAGTGAAGTAATGCAGTCGACAGTCAGACTCCGGACTGTTTCCCATTTATTACGCCTTTCATTCTGATTGACAATGAGTCTCCAAAGCTCCCAGCATCTCATAAATTCTCGCCAGTGGTGTTTCAGAACTGAACTTAAAATGTGACGACCCCTTAAGTGTCTTTCTGGGCTGCCAAAGTAGAATTAATCTGGTTTCTGTCATCGGGTGATTTAATGTTTCATTTATTGGAGTTTGTATTGGAATGTCAACCTCCTTTCCTGCAGTAAAATGGCAAACGGTACAGCAGAAATAGAAATAGATGAAGTTCCTTCCTGAGTGTAGAACACAGTCCACTGTCGAGAGGCTCATAAATACAGTTTACATATTATGCAGCTGAGATGTGCAGTTAAGTTGTATTTCACACAATGTTATTACATCAAGAAAATGTTCAAATTGGCTTTTTTTTTGATAGTAGGTAGTCTCGTTCTAGCAACAGTGATGTCCACTTTATAGCATAAAGCAAATGCATTCCATTGTTAATATTATTAAAGCAGCACTTGAATATTTCAAAATGGGTTTTTTGCTCATGTTTCCAAGGCACAGGTTAATATTTTATCTTTCATTTCATTTGGATTTTTTTATTTATAGTACTCAAAATGTCACAGATGCAGGGGGCAGTTTTGTATATTCCCTTTTTGCACAAGTATTTGAATCTCTTTGGGACTCTGTGTGTGAAACTTGTCATTTTTGCAACCTAATGCAACACTATTAATGTCTCATTGGAAAAATTGTCTGAAAATGTGCCTGTATTTAAACGATATTGTACATAGATGCCGTGGCAGTATGTAGTTCTGCCTCAAATGCAAAGTGTCATGTGGTGGAGGTAATGTCGTTTGTTATTAACTCTTCATTTTGCACTCTTCCTTTTTCCGTTTTCCCTGTCCTTGATATGTTTCAGTGTGGCAGTGTGCCGTTTTACCAACACAGGAGACGACTGGTATGTTCTGGTCGGTGTTGCCAGAGACATGATTCTCAACCCGAGGTCAGTCGGCGGCGGCTTCATCTACACCTACCGGCTCGTCAGTGGAGGGGAGAAGCTGGAGTTTGTGCACAAGGTGGGTTTTATTGACACTAAACTGCCGCTGATTAACTGATGTTGCAACTTTTTGCTGGTTGATACAGAAAGAAAACTTGCCTGGTTTTTATTTTCTGGGACAAATCTACAAGAGAAATCTATCTGATACAGCAGAATGTACTCCGATTTAATAGTTTTTGGTTCTTGATTTACAAGACGCAGAATTTGTTGACGTTCAGTATCCATGTGTGCTTAGCAAAATGAGACAGGAACAAAGACAGAGACACTAAACAAAGAGGAATTAGTTGCCTCAAAAAGCTGCAACTTTCAGTATAGAGCTACACAATTACCAGAATGTAAATCATAACAATTCAGGTTTCTCACAATTAAATGAACATGATTCACTGTGGGACTGACGTTTCACATGCTTTGTTCACAGAAAGCTCTGCTCATAAAGCCTTGAGTATATCTGACATTAGAGCAGTTTATTTTGTTTTTTCTTTAAAGTAACACACGTCTGAGTTGGGCTTTTCTGTGCACATGCCTGCATGTGAGGCATTCTAGGAACACCCATAAATTGTAGTGTCTGTCGATCGGCAGATGTTCAGCAAGTGAGGCGTTTTGGGTGCAGTTTAATTTATATTTTGCCTTTAGGAGATGCTCCAAATTCAAATGAAGAACCTTAGTTTTGTGCAAATATGTGAACGCCAGCAGGAATATAGCACAACATGGAAGTGAAAGCAGTGCTAGTACCATTTAAATGTTGAATGTGCAACAAAATATTATGTCTTTACACCGAATAATAGTGATCGTCTAATCGCGTCTTTTAATTATGATCTCAATATTGATCAAGAAGTTGTGCGACAATTTAATCAGCACCACAAGGCTCTGTAGGATGAGTGCCACGACAGATTTGAATAGCATTCAAACCAAAAAAAGTACTTCAGATACCTTTTCCAGTGGTCAACCACATGACAAAGAAAAAGTCTTTACCTTAGAAAGAGTCATTATTCATTTTTTGAAATAAGTTTTTTATGCAGTCCCCTATAAAATCACGCAAATGGCAAATCTACAACGATGAATTATTTCCAAATAGTTATTTAAGTAATCGGGTGAAAATGGCAATATCTACAGCAGTAAACTAAATATCATATTTTTTCCATATCTTGCAGCCCTGCACTAACCTTACTATAAATAAAATAAGATTTAGATCTCTGAAAGGGTAAATATTTTGCAGCATTGCTATTTAGTCAACCTAAGCGACATTCACAGATTGTGTTTTTTTTTTTTTTTCTGGCTTCTTAATTTAAGCGTTTTGCGGTTGCTTTTCCATCTGCCCGTCCCGACAAGTGTGATGTGCAATGTGGCAATGTGATACAACCCTGGAGCTCTGTTCTCCATATGTCTGCTCGCCACATGATCCAGCTGCATCATGTTCAGACTCTGATGCGGCTGTGACTCTGCCGTCACTGTAGCTGATATGGGTCTGTCGATTGAGTCTGTTAGCCACGTGCTTCCCATGCAGCCTTTGTGTTTGTAATTAGAGAAATAGGGAGGTGGGAGGGTGCTTGGAGATGGGTACTGAGATAAGGATCAAACTCGAGGGACAAGGATGATCAGAGTGCACCAGGCAACAACCCCAAATAAAATTTTAATGATGCTAAACACAGATGTTACTGCCCCTGGCGCCACACGCTGCTCTCCGGGCAATTCCCCTGGAAACTCGAGCAGGGTGGAGATGATCGGGGTGAATCAGCCCACATGTGTTTGTTACCTGATGTGGATTAACTGGGGAAATGAGTCATGAGTGTTGGATTGCACAGTGGTGTCAGCCACTTCTTTTCGCGGGGTTAGAGGAATTTCCCAACCACTTAACCAGATCAGATTTTTTAAAATCGTTTTATCTGGTCACACCACTCACTTTTCATTCATGCACATACATATGGAAATGCAGACGGAGCAGAGGATATTATATTTTTGTATAATATGCATAATTCCCTAATATGGCATCATGCAAATTGACATACCTGGCTGGACACAGATATGCACAATAAAGTGACACATTCCTGATTACTGTCATGGACGTGCAAGTTTATATATACTGTATATATAGCTTATATTGTGTGTATAGGCTACAAGCCTCATGTAAGTGCCAGTAGTGATGCAGATGCAGCCTGCAACTCTAAAAACAACCTACGCTCATCAGCAATAATTTCCAGATATGTTTATTTCAGAGCAACAAAGTTAGCTTAGTGCTTCATTTTCAACAAAACAATTTCCTACTTCTCCTACTGCAAGCTGATGTACAGTACTGTGCAAATGTTTTAGGAACTGCAAATTTTTCTGCTCCCTAATTCTTGTTTTTCACTCTTAAGTGCCTGTGTTTTTCTGTGTAGCTTTACCTATTTGAGATCAGTCTTAAGTCTCTGTCCCTAATTTCTGATTCTCAACCACACCTACTTCTTTGTGCTTTGAGTTTGGGCAGCACATCTGGAAACACCAGCCCGCTGCACACTTTCTGTCTCTGAGATACCTGCTGATGCATACCTTTCTGGTATGCTTCTTTTTGCTGTGATGCAAGGTTTTAAAATGAAACCATCACTTCTTCGTTAGGCAGTCGTTCTCCTAGTTTTATTCCCACTGCATACTATTTCAGTTAATTGATTTTAGACCAGCACATGCCATGTTTTTCTGGCATAGAGCAATTTTTTTGTGTCATCCAAAGATTTTAGCTAGCACCAAAGGAAATTCACTGGCACCAAAATCATAAGAATTGAGGATTACAAATTATTTTTTTGCAGTTTTGTTGATTTTGGGTTTGCTTTATTTAAACTTTGTTGACATTTTAGCTTATCAAATGGTCCAAAATAGCAAAAAAAATGCATAGATTTCTTCAAAAACAGTAACTGACTTATTGCCTTCGATGCACATGAACCGACCATGTTTGCTTTGGTGCATTGTCACTCCTCCAAGACCCACTCCGATCCAGGAAAAACCTTGCCACCTACTACCTAACTTGACTTGAATGTGAATATCAAGTAGTTTAGCGGCTAAATTAATTTCCTGAGACCTGAAAAATAATGCCAGTTGTGGAAGGTTGTGTTTGTAAGGGTTCAGTGTAAGATGCACTGTTTTATGGCACTTATCCAGGTTGTTTTCTCCTGACTAGATCCTTGCTTGTGTTCTGTCTTCTCTCAGATGTACATGTTTTGGATGAAAGCGTATCTCGCTGCATCTCAAATGTGGCAAATTCTAAAATTTTCAAGTCCTAAACAAGAATGTTTGAGTCAATAACACTGAACAAGAGGACTTAAAACGATTATTTGGTCACTTAAAAAGTTAAGGCTGCAGTTACTGAAAGCTTCCAATCAAGTTTGGAGTGAGGGAGTTGTAAAGGGTCAGCCACACAGTGAGCAAAGTGAAGTAGCATTCCTTTTTGGCAGACATACTATCCTCTCTGGGTTACAGCTGATTTGCAGGATTTATTGCAAAAAGGCAATTAACCCTTCACATGCATCAAAGCAGCGACAGTCTTGTTGAAGACTACTGAAAAAGCAACAGGGTGCTGAATTAAATGGCCTTTTCTGTACAGGACCTGTACCTTCACACTGCTAGTGATTCCGCCACACGGAAAATGGAATAAATGGGGATTTATAAGTTGTGTTTTAGTTCATGTGACCACTATAATCTTGTTTGAGAAATAGAATTAATCAACATAGCTTCAACAAATAGTGAGTTTTAGTTGCACAGATTTTTAAATGTTTAACCGCATCAGTCGTTAAATGTAAACCGCTGATGTCTGTGGGAATTATCAGGCCATGATAATTATCTTTTAATAGATGCAGCAACAAAAGACAGAATTCAAAGTAGTAGTTTTATGTTTGGCTTATTCATTCACATTTCTGAAACATAGGAGAGGAATCCTCCAAGTAATCTGATTTAAAGGTTACTAACCCAGTTTCCTGTTACAGGATTTGCTGAAGTTATTATATTATCCTGAACAGCTGCCTTATGAAGGACTGTTGTATTAAGAAGGAACATATAGTTAAGCTCAAACTTACTCATGCTTGTGCCAAATTTATATTTATGGTGAATTTCTATTTGATCAATTGGTTTCTTCTGGTAATGATCACAAAAGATGGCAAGACATTGTGTTTGAGATGGATTTTGACTATTTGTGTGTTTATTTATTCATAGTTTTATTAAAGGTTCTCCCTGAAGTTGTTGCAGTCAGTTTAGAAAATGCATCTTCTATACCATTCCCAATTTTCCTGGTTATTTCTACCATTTTTAAGCATTCTAAAACTCTACATATTGGGAGCAGCTGATGCAGTTCTGTGCTGCTTTAAAGTAGTCAAGTTGCCAGTCATGACTCAAACCAAAGAGCTTAGTGAGCTTGCTATTATGGTCCATCACTGAGTGAGAGTTGAGGCTGCTCATGAGACGGACAAAGACTAGAAAGCATACCAAGCGCCAGTGGCCACAGTGCAAAAAGTACAAGGGTGTTCCACCGAGGGTGTGGTATAGGATGCCGAAAGTGGCCCCTGTACTGGCAAGAATGTTGGCGTGAATGTTGGCCTTGAAGAATCAAATAATCATCAACATGGCCGTCTTGATGAATTTGGAGCAATATTGGTACCAACATCTCAATCAGATGCATCGTCAGACAATAGGCAAACCTGGTCTCCAAACAGGACTCATCTCTACTCCAAGCCATGCTCCGAAAATCTCACGCTACCCTTTGCAAAAGCTCACATGGACAAAGAACAAGGCTTTTGGCCATCAATGCTGTGATCAGATTAGATGAAATTGGAGTTGTTTCAACAGATGGATGTGGTTTTCCTTTGGCAAGAAAAAAGAGAAGCATTGAACTCTAAGAACGCTATCCTAACAGTCAAACATGGTGCTGGGAATGTGATGTTTTGGGGAATTTTTTCTACCAGTGTCTCCGACAACCTTGTCAAAGTAAATGACATTATGAAGGGACAAATTTAGGTTCCTGTATGAAAACATCAGGCAGTCTGAAGAAAAATGTGTCCTTGGACAGCTTTGAACCTTCCGACAAGATTGAAACATACAGCCAATGTGGCCGAGAAATGGTCAACAGAGCAGTATCAACATGTTGGAGAGGACAGACAAGAATCTGTAGAGGAAACTTAGGAACAGAGTGATGCAAAGAAACCTTCCAACCTCAAAGACCAGGAGATCTTCTCAAAAATGGAGAGCAACAAAATCTCAGTGGAGACATGCAGAAAGCTTGTTAACAATTATCAGAACTTTTTGATTGCTGTGGTGCCAAGTAAAGGGTTTGCACTGATTGCTGAGAAAACTGTGTGAATAATTTTAGAAATGGTGTATACGGCAAAACAAACAAAAATGGTTGAATTTTATCCTTAACTTCTCTGATACAGTGTCTTGCCATCTTTTGCCAAATATTTGCCTTTTCCAGCCACAAGAAACATATTTGTCAAATAAGAACTCACTTTTAAGTCAAATTGGCATGGGTATAAATAATTTGGGCATTTTAGAGATGTTTAATGGATTTTACCTGTTTACATAAAACAAAAGGCCTTGTGCACCATGTAGGGGAGTAAACAGAAGAACAAAAACATTTGCATCTAAAAACCATTAACTCCAAAGAGCATTGGAACATCTTGATCCTCTTCATATCTTATCAGATCCATGTCATGACCTAAGGGGATTTAGAGATTAGGTCTAAAGCTGTGCTTAGTAAGACACTGTACCCCTCTTCAAAAAGAAGCTCTTCCACTTCTGAAGAAATGCGAGCCGTCCCTGCTTTGAACAAACTGACTGTCTAAACCTGAATTCTCCTTAAAAGTGTTGTTGTTATCTAATTGCCAGACCCCAGTAGAGGATGTGCCTTTGGCCATTGCACCGTTCCAGGGACGAGTCCTGGTTGGAGTTGGGAAACTGCTGAGAATCTATGACTTGGGCAAAAAGAAGCTGCTACGCAAGTGTGAGAACAAGGTAAGGAAAGGACCTTAATACACAGACATCTATGCTATCTAATGTAGGTCTTTATGTTGTGTGAGCTGTTGATAGAAACATGTTGGACAGTCACTTTCAGCCAGTTTTCCAGACATAGACTGAACCTCTGAAAGGCAAAACTACACCATTTATCAGAGTTAGAAACTTAAAAAAAACAAAGAATCGTTGGATTTGAAACTTCACGACATCCTTGAACTTGTGGGTTTCGTCTAAAAAATTAACCAAATCCAAGCTCAAAATATTGATGTTTCATCCAAATCGCGTTATTCCACGTCTCACTTTACAACTCACCAAAATAAACCATTGCCAATTTCTGTAAAAAAAAAAAAAAAAAAAAACTTTTCTGCACTCTCTGGCACAGCTGTAATGCCATGACGGACCCTGATGTGACAAACACTCAGCTGATAAAAATTCAGCCTCTGTTTTACACAGAGCAGACAGACGACATGAATGGAGAGAAATTAAAAATGTAAGTTTAAATATGTAGAATATGCAGAGACACTTTGTTTTCCATTATTGGTAACACCTGTGGGCACTTGGAAAAATGTTGTACTTATTGATTCTGTTTTTTTCAATTGAATAAGCAAAGAAATTTGACTTTTTTTGTCTTCTTTTTTTAAGTGATTTATGGCATTATTGTTATACTGACTAAAAGACATTTTTGAGTTGAGGGGTTGGTGTGTGTGTGTGTGAATATTAGGATCGGTTCCTATAGCAACGTCCTATAGTAATGTCCGACGGGCGAATTCACGGGACGAACACCGATCGTGCGACATCGTCTGACGGGGGGAGGGGGCAATATTCGGATCTCAAAATTAATATCTGGATACCACCGTCGGGACCGAATATTCGGATATTCGGGTCTTTTAAAGAGGTGAAATACGACCATGGTGTTTGAAAGATGAAACCTTAGAGACACAATTTGAGTTCCATCAACCGCGAGACCCTAACTTTGACCTGACCCATGACCAGCTGATTGGTCAAGTACAGCTTTCACATCCTTTTGCATAGTTAACCTTTAAAGATGACACCACAGCTGCCACACAAACAATCATGAACTTACAAATGCATGAAATACAATCTGAAATATTCAAGTCTGCAGTTCAAATCTGTTCATTTTACATCTTTGCGATGTCAGACGGAAATAACCGGATAATTATGGACCAAAAAGGCCGTCTTTATCTCATGTCATGTGTGAAGCCTGATTCAATAAAAGCTACACACGTTTCTCAAATAACCACACTTTCGTGGTCTGTAGCAGCATGACTACTCCTGAACATGGCATTTTGAGCTGCAGTCGAGAGTTTACTGCTGTCACAGTGGTACTTTGGCTGCAGGGATATTTGTAATTAATTACACGGACTTAGAAGACTGTTACGGGTCATTATGGTCAGATAATAGGCTTTCTTGATTTCAAATGTACCTGTATTAACCACATTTCCCTTAATGACTTAATCTGGTAAAAGAAACTGGAGTACAGATAAGTGGTTATTTTTAGCATTTAAATTAGGTAAGTAAAGGATATTAACTTTACCCTTTAGAAACCAAGTAAACCTTTAACTGTTGGTAACTTCACTGTTTACACTGTGGCTTTTTTCTTCCTTTCAAGACAAAGAAGTTTTTATCTGAAAGTGCACAACAGCGACAGTCATAATTAGTCGAATTTTCACAATCAGTACTAATACAGTCTGCGGCTTTTCCAACTACTCCTTTGTAGATTAGGTAATTGAATTCTGAAGCACTTTAAGCTAGAATTTACTATAGAAGAGCTACACAGTTTTACCTTCAGAGAGTATTTGCCCCATTGTCAGTAGCTGTGTTTTCATGTCATTTTTTCCCCATATTGAATTGTCATATGAGAAATAATTATTAGTAACAGCAAATATTTGGCAAAGAAAAGTTCTCAAGTTTACAGAACTGAATTTCCCTCGGGATTAATAAAGTATCTATCTATGACAAAATATGCTCACTTGAAGGAATGTTTTTGGGAAGACTTTTTCCAAATAAGTTCTGACTCACATTCAACTCACATTACTGACCGACTGATTCTGCTTTTTCTGTTGTCTTTGTCTCCAGACAGTATTAATCATGAACAAAACCAGCTGATACATAAGAATAATTACAGCTTTTCTAATTAAGACCCATTCATGAAGACCTCCCTTGTAGATTTGTAGCCAAAATTTTGTTACTTTCTTCTTCAGCGTTTTTTAGCAGCTTGAAAGGAAGCAGTTTTGTTTCCAGCCTCCTCTAATCTGTTTTATTACAGCCCTCTGATGACACTGAGCAGCTCGGTTTATTTGCTCCAAAGCAGAAAATGGAAGGAAGACTACTTTGCTTTTTCTTTTCAAAAGTTCTCGTCTAATTTGCTCGACGAATACTTGGAAACACAACACAGTTCTCAGCATGTGACACCCCCAACCCCCAGACACCCCCAACTGGCAGTTTTGCATGCAGCACACTGTCCACTGTCCAGGATGTCCCTTGCCTTCGCCCTACGTCAGCTGGGATAGACTCCAGCCCCCCCATTCTTTATTTTCATCTGTGTGAGACCTCCTCTGTTTTCTCCTATTGTTTTCAATCAGATATGGACGCTAAATTATCAGAAAAGCTACCATTTTTTCACTACAGCGGCTAACAGAGTAACTACCCGCCCTATCATTGTTCATTTGGTGCACACTCTGCTGTCCTGGTAAAAATTTTGTTTGCAGAAATGATCTCAGTGGAATCCTGAATCACATCATGTTTCCCTTGTGAAAAAAGAGATTCCCCACATAAGTAGTTTGTTTTAAATCTCCTTCCTCTTCTTCTCCAGCATGTTCCCAACCTGGTGTCTGGCATCTACACCATTGGCCAGCGTGTGATCGTGTCTGACGTCCAGGAGAGTCTGTTCTGGGTTCGATACCGACGTAACGAGAACCAGCTCATCATCTTTGCCGATGACACGTATCCCCGCTGGGTGACGACGGCCTGTCTGCTCGACTACGACACCATGGCCTCTGCTGACAAGTTTGGAAACATCAGCATCGTAAGTGCAGAGACGAGGAGTGTTTGGACTGTTTATCAAACATGTACTTGTTTAATAAGCTGCTGTCTGAAGTTATCACCTCCAGTCAAAACAGAAAGTCTATGCTTAATAGAGCTGCAGCTGTGGACTATTTCAGTAATTTGCCTGTTTTTTCTCTTTACACATTGCTATTTTCTTTCTTTTTTCCGTTCTACAATCATATCAAACACAATGAAGCTGTTTGCAGTTATTAAAAAGCTTTGATGGCGAGAACTGCATTGATGTTCTTCCATAATCGAGTCTCTCTAGGTGTCGTTTAAGCCCTAATCTTTTGTGTGACGTATTCTCATGAGGACGCTCAAACATCTGGAGCCCTTTGGGATCCACAAGATAAGAAGAAATAAGTTCCCTTCATGGTCTGTTTGATTACCCCAGGTGCGTCTTCCTCCGAACACCAGTGATGATGTGGATGAGGACCCCACAGGGAACAAAGCTTTATGGGACCGAGGCCTGCTTAATGGAGCATCACAGAAGGTAAAAGCATCGTCATTATTCACCAATCCGTCCTTCTCATACAGGTTTCTGGAAGCAGGCCACTGTCACATTTAATACATTTGTTGAAGTTTTGGCTGGTTTTGTCAGCTCTGTTAGACACTGATGCATACGCTAATATAAATACATGGCTTTAGTCTGACAGAACAAGTCAGACTTCACATGCATTGTCTAGGTTCTGGCTTGTGTTGCCAATTTAATAGAAAAAAAAGTCTTTCTCAAATAGTTTAGGAATTAGAAATGTAGGTGTTCATTTAATACAAACATAAACACTGTAAAGATGTTCATCTGTGGCCTAATCATGATGAAGAAGCTGGTAAAGCATCAGACAAGGCTAATATTGTCTTTTTTTACGCAATTTAAATTTTGTCAGTATTTTTCACTGCAATATTACGTTCTGCACCTCTATGGAAACAGCATAACCATAGCTAGTAGTAGAGAGAACTGTCTTCTGTACAGTTTAACAAAGTTGTATCACTATAAATCATAAAAACTAATTTAAAAAGAACAAAATATCTTTTGATTATTTATCTTGCAAATAAAACACAAAACAGAATCAACCTCCAACATACTCCACATACTACAAATATTTTACTTACGGTTTTAATTTGTTTCCACACTCGTCTCCTGTCTGCTCAGTGTAAACACAGTCTGCAGCTCAGCCGATTAGTCTGAATTTTTCTCACGCACCTGTTGGTCGCAGCTGAGTCATCTGTGGATTATTAGTTACGTTGAGGAGCTAAGAATTTTAAAAAATTTGTTATTTTTTTTACTAAATCTGATGCAAACGGCAAATTTTCAAATCGGACATCTACAAGATAAGATTAACTTTATTCATCCCGGAGGAAATTGTTTTGCCAGAGTACAATACAATGAACAAAGGTTAGTGAAATGTACACAGATTAGTTAGATTAGTAGTAAACTAGAAATCAAAAAGAATACAAAGCACAAAATGTCTAAGCGTGTGATGTGTCTCGTGTGTAAAGTATCTAAGTGGAAGCCAAGCAATAGTGCCTAAAAAAAATTAAATAAATAAATAGAATAACACAAATACAAAATGTAAACCATAGACTAATAACAAGAAACAGATTAACAGAAAGTGACCTGAAAGTAAGAGTAAACAGATGTATTGCACTAGAAATATTGCACTTCAACAATGATAATACAGTTAGTGAGACTACTCGGAAAATTCTGATGATATTGCAATAAAATGATTCTGATAAAATGGAACAATTTTTAGCTCAAAACTGAGTAATTTCCCCAACAGAGCTGCACATAACAGGATTAGTTTAAGGGCCATCAGAAAGTTGAAAATGTGACTATTCTTGCTCCAATAAATGATGCCATTTTGGTGATTTTTTTTTTAAAGACAGCATTCTGTTTATAACTCCTGCCAAGTGTTTTTGGAATTCATTTTAAAGGAAAAAAAAACCATTGCATTTTCTGTTGAACGACTTGGGCCGACTCGTGCTGCAGCTGAAATGTCCGGTCGGTGCTGGAGTCTGGCTCGATGCCCTGATCTGCTTCCTCCACTGCTCTGACCTCCGCAGACACACCACCATCAACCACAAGTTTAACCTACTCACAAATGCAGCACAAGTCGCACACTCAGGAGAAACACACACACATCACTCATCCCATATTTTAAATCCTGGTCAAAAACTGTTTAGGTAGCACATAGACTGGGAAAGTCCCTCCAATTTTGACATTGTGAGCTGGTCCCAGTTGCCTTTGTGACACAGTGTTTGTCTGCTATTTCTGCCTCTGATTTGCTGGAGTTTGGAAATGTACTGTGTCTATTTATAGGTGCGGGTGTGGACGCCTGAACTTGTCCTCATCCAAAATGTTGTGTGTGTGATCGCAATTGACCTGTTGAACCTAATTATCTACATACATGTCTCGGCTAAATGCTGTCTGTCTTAGATTAAATTAGATACATTCCACTTTTATTTGGACACAGAGAGACAGCTGTCCTTCGAGCAAAATGAAAGGATCGACTGTTTTAACCTCAAATGTCAAACACAGTCACGCACTTGTGTTGCCGAGGCGTATCAACATAGAAAACCTAAAAAAAATAAAATAAAAAAAATGTAGGTTTAAATGTACAGTTAAGGTTAAAAGTTTATGTGAACCACTCCAGAATGCACATGAATGTAAAGAAACATTTTTTCAGTTTTAACTATATTAAGAGAACTTCGGGAGTTCAGCTTCTGTTTTAGGTTTATTGCTGGTTGTCTGCAGACAGGAGTGAATATTTAGGCTCACACTCACATTCAGCACACTTATTTTGAAATTTACGTCTTTCACTGACACAAAAACTAGTAAAATATGGCACTTCCTGTGTCATACGAGACAGCAGTTACAATCCCAGTAGTGCTGATTTCTTCAACTTTCCCTGAACTACATAGATAATCATCAAGTGCGTGCCGTGTGCAAAGGGTTGACTAGCGCTGAGGAAGTCCTACATTAACCTGTGTTGACCTCTTTCCCTTAACTGCTCAACACTTAGGAAACAAAAACATCTTCTGAGTTGAGCTACTTGGTCACTTAGTCACTTAGTCGAATGTGACACTTCCACTGAGTTTGAATCAAACACAGCAGCTTGTGAGCAAGTTGTGGGCAAAGCGAGATCAAAGATCTTCGGTGCTTGTTTTATTGTGAAAAACGCAGGGGTTTTTCTGATATTTGGCTTTCCTGAAATGGACAAATCTGAAATCCCCACACCGCTGTAAAATCTGTTTGAGTCCTGGTCACACAATGGAAGTGCAAAAAATTAAGAGTTTTGCCACAAACCTTTTAATCCGCTTTATGTTATTAATTGAAAATTGGAAGTAATGCATTTTGCATTTGCTTCATGTGTCTTGCTTGTCAGTTAGCAAGCAAACAAGTTTATTTTTATAGCGCCTTATCATGCACAGAGGTTATTTAAAGCGCTTTACAGGCAAAGGTTTAAAAAAAGTGATAAAAAACTGATTTCATCAAAAACAGCACAGACAAGTTGATGCCTGTAATTTTTACACTTTACAAAATCGTCCTGTGGGCCAGATTGGACCCTGTGAAGGGCCAGTTTTGGCCCGCGAGCCGCATGTTTGACTCCCCTGATGTACGGTCTTTTCTCAGTTCTTTAAAGGTTTCTATTAAATCTTACGAAGGATTCGTGTTTCCCCTCTCGGGAGACTTTGTGGTTGGCGTCGCACAGAGCTGCTGTTGTTTCTCATCAGAGGGAAACTGTCCTGTACATGTCTGGCTCTCTAGTGTCTGGAGCACAGAGTTTATTTTAACTCTGCCTGTACTTTGTAAATTTCCCTGCTGTGGGATCAATAAAGGTTTAATCTATCTATCTATCTATCTACTTTCTGGCTCCTATGGCGTCAGTGTCATGTATGTCCCACATGTGCTTTGATCAGCCTGGTAGTGAGGTTTTATTGCTGCCGAATGCCGCCTTTGTGTACAAGGTACATCCCAATTATTACCTCTAATTATCGGTGCAGTAGTTTTTTGATGATTATTGGATTAAGCCATCTGGACCAATTTCCTCTAAGCACAGGATGACGGTGTGTCTTCTCTCTGACCTTGGCACAGACGCCACTCTTAATGTGCTGCATACGTATGTGCAGCTGTCAGGACAGATGATGTTTTTTTGAGTTGGGACATAAAATGGCTTCAGGTGACACATTTGATACATTTCACTATGATTTGATTTCTCACGCCTTGCCGAGTTCCGTGTAATTTCCTGTTTGATTGACAGCAGACAGATGAAAGCTGTGTGTGACAACAAAAACACATAACCTTTGTTTTCCCTCTGCTCTGTCTGTCTGTCTGTTCAGGCTGAGGTAATCGTGAACTACCACGTAGGAGAGACCGTGTTATCGCTCCAGAAAACCACTCTGATCCCTGGAGGCTCTGAGTCCCTGGTCTACACCACGCTGTCTGGAGGCATCGGCATTCTGGTCCCGTTCACTTCACATGAGGTAAAACACAAACCCTCTAAGTTCGGATTGAAAAGCTCAGACACTGCCTTCACAAATCATCAACTGCACCTTATTCCCATCGCTTCTGCAACAGCTGTAACGCTCCCTGGAAGTATCACAATGTAAACATGTCTGGTACCATCTGTAGCGGCACTGAATGGCCTGAACCTGTTAGAAGCTTGAATGTTAATATACTGCAGTGCAAAGCAACCATGCAACGAAAATTTAAGGACAAGGAGTAAAATGTAAAAAGGCATTCTCTAACATTACACACAGTCTATAAGGGGACATTTTTAAAAACACCAATAGAGCATAAACTATGTCAAAATGACAATCCTTCACTTTGAGTTTCATTTCAGGGACTAGGAAGGAGTCGCAGCGAGCCAAATCTAGCAACTAGGTTGAGCAAGGAGTGCTGATTGTGTTGTGGTAGCGATACAGCTCTGCCTTAAAAGTGTAATTGCTGGTGCACAACCACGAGTGTTGAAGGAAACGACTAGCGTGCTCCTGGTGTTCTAGCCTAATGCGCCTTGACAATTTTGGAAGCTGCAGACTTGTCTGCTGTAAAAACCGCTGTTGCTTCTGTTGGTGGTAGCTGCAGACCCCAGTCTTGCCAACTCCTCAGTAGGGAAAGTCCCTATTGGCTGTCCTAAAAGTCGGTAGACGTTGCTAAATGACGTCATCGCCTAATTTGCATAATTGTCAATTTGCATGTAATTGTGTTGGACGTTGTAGGAGAAAGAAATAGTGTTGTGTGAGAGACAAAAGTGAGTAAAAAACACCCAAAATATGTTTAGAACTAGAGGGTTTTGAGTCAGATGCAGTGATTTATTTTAGTGTGACAATGAAAAAACATTTACATCCTGCTCTGTAAGCCAGGACGGGATCAGCAGCAGCTATACGCTCACACAAATCATTTGCCGTCTGGATGTGGAGTGGTATGGGTCTCCTCCATGGACTGTATAATATATAATATATGTGATTATATATTCTGCAGTCTGTGCTCTCCTCTAATCTGACTGCTGTGAGGTTACTGTGACCGCATGTGAGTGCTTTGGGACGGTAACTATAGAATGATACCGGCTTTCATGTCAGAGGCTCCAAAGACCCAGAACAGTCCTAGAACTTTTTGATTGCACCTCTTATGTATAGTACTCATCCGTCCACACCTATACCATGCTGGATGACAACAAAGCATTACTATATGTTCCTCAAAAGACATGTTCTCTGTCCACTGGATGATACATTTCATCTTTCCATCCATTATCTACACCGCTTAATCCTCATAGGGTTGCGGGGGGGCTGAAGTCTATCCCAGTTGACTTAAGGTGAAGGCAGGAGACACCCTAAAATAGTACCAGGTACTACGTCCTAATGGAAAACCTCACAAACCGTGTAGAGTTGAGCAGAGTAGGTTCTAGTGGAAAAGCTCCAATAGAGACAAGCAATCACACTCACGGCTACAATTTAAAATCACCAATTAATCTCAGCATGTTTTTGGACTGTGGGAGGAAGCTGGAGAACCCGGAGAAAACTGGGCATGCACAGGGAGAACATGCAAACTCCATGCAGACAGATCCCAGGCCCAGGCGGAGACACGAACCGAGGATCTTCTAACTCACTGAGCCACTGTGCAGCCCTGATGCATTTCATTGTAATGTGTCTGTAATAGCTTTTGTTTTCTTTTTTTAACGTTCCCCCTTTTCTCTCTTTTTTCCCTCAAGGATCATGACTTCTTCCAGCATTTAGAGATGCACATGCGCTCCGAGTTTCCTCCACTCTGTGGCCGAGACCACCTCAGCTTTAGATCCTACTACTTCCCAGTCAAGGTTGGTAACATTTTACCACGTCTGTGGTTCAATCTGATCTGTCTCACATCATTCACTATGTGCATTAATGTGCATAATGGAAACAGTCAGTCAGTTTTGTTCTTTTGTCCAGAATGTGATCGATGGAGATCTGTGCGAGCAGTTCAACAGCATGGATCCTCACAAGCAGAAAAGCGTTGCAGAGGAGCTGGACAGAACGCCACCTGAAGTCTCCAAGAAACTGGAGGACATTCGCACTCGCTACGCTTTCTAATCACACACACACACACACACACACCTTCACACAGCAACACATTCATTCTAGGAACACATGTCAAGCTGGGACACAGATTGTGCTGTGTAACCGTTTCTCCCCGTTCAGGATTCAGACCGATGTCTTCATGCGGTTGACGGTGAGCAGACACACACAGCAGTACATGGAAACACAACAGAAGCCACACTGTCTGGTAACTGTCCTACATCGGCTACATCTATGACGCAAATTACAGTCACCTCTTTCTCAACGCTGCAATTACCTGCAATGAGAAGTGCGAGCGTTCGCCCACGCAGCTCTATTAGCAGAAACGCCGCACATTCATGCTCACCGAATGAAGCAATTACTCAGAAGGTGGCGTCAGAGTTTAACACCTCTCCTGTGCTGTTTGTCAGCAGAAACCACACATGCACGAAGACACGGTTACACGGAAACATGACAAGTCTCAGCTCTTTGAAAATTACTAGACTGTTGCAGCGGGTTTTTTTTCACACGTATGGCCGTGTGAAAAGAATTCATGAGCAGGTTTTTGCTTTGTCATCTGTGCACATTCACATACTGAACCGAAATCTTCTGCCTTTTTGAATACATTTTATTTAAAGACTTTTCTAGGTTTCCTCGAGTAGTAGTTATTCCCTGATGTACACCAAGCGAGGAGATCGATTTCATGCTGTCTGGACAGATGAGGCATGTCAGCCTGACCATATTTTTGTGTCTGTATTTAGAAAGAGGAAGTATTTCATTTTGTGTGTCTTCTGACTTTGATCTCAGCAAAATTAAGTCTTTGTATGGTGTGACTGTTTTAATTTCTGTTAATTAGAACCATCTGTTATGAGACACAGTCCCAGGTGGTATTATCAAGTCTTTCTCAGCCCCGAACCCTACCTGTGTTTTAGAGCTCATATCGTTTCCTCTCAGCCAAACAGAAGCTGACCTCTAAACTGAGTCCAAGCTCCGGGCCTCGGTTCAAGAAGTGTTGCCATACTGCGGCATTAGACAAACGGGTACACGCAGACTAAATAAGTGGGTGGAAAAATACTGCAGGTTTGCACTGGGTGTTGTTCTTGTCAGTCCAGTAAATTCCCAACCTCAGCCACAGACATAGCATTCCACGGTAGTCACTGAATTTCGGGGTTTGCGGGACAGGGGCAGTGGTCTGTTTTTGTAAATAAAGTTGTTTTTGTACTTTATAAAACAATGTTTGTGTGTCATTTTTCTGCCAAAGTGTGTGTTCAGAGCCGCCGCTCAGCCGAAGCATCTCTGAATGCATTTGTCTCAATCATTCACACGTTAGAGGCCCAGAAGTGAACGTTGTTCGTTAAATATGTAAGTATTTTAATCTGATGAGTGTGATTTTGACCTCGCGGGCAGAATAATGTCATTACTGAGCAGCGATCAGCGGAGTTTCTGCGTTTTTCAGTCTTGAGTGCAGATTTCACAGTGTAAAAGTGCTTAACTGGACAGATGTGGGATGTTTTAGCTGCAGCAGTTGAGTGAATCTCACGTTAAGCTGCGATTCAAATCACAAAGAAAATCCATTAAGTCAGCGGTCTCCAGCCTTTTTTGCACCACCGACCGGATTCAAGCAAAATAATTTTTACGGACTGGTCGTTGCACATGTAACAAACAAGAAAAGCACTTAGAAAGTGCAGTACTCCGCCAAGACTGCTCAGTCTTTGTATCGTTTCCGACTGATGAAATCTTTAATAAAATATGACCTTGCGCTGAGCACAGGCGTGTTATGCATGTGTATGTTATGTAGGGATATCGAATCGCGTGACCTAAATATGTTGCGGGCGGCGGGAATTGATGGGACTCGGAAACAGCCCCACAATTTAATCAATTGTTCCTTGTATCATTCCTGTCCACAATGGTGGATTTGTAGTAAGATCGTAATCATGTGATCGTCAGCAGGCAGCAGATGTAGTGTTGTTGTCATAGTGACGCCATCCCACTGTCTCGCAATGATACAGAAATCTTTAACAAATCTGTAGATCCAGACAATAAGCTGCATCACTGCCAAAATCTAATCGGTTGGTCCTTGTGTCATTTTTGATCTTCCCTGAAAATTTCATCCAAATCTGTTTGTCCGTTTTTGAGTAATGTTGCGAACAGACAGACAAATGTACACCGATCATCACATAACTCTGCTGTGTTCCTTGGCGGAGTAATAATGATCTTTTTAGTTCTAAACAAATTGGTAAGTATTTACTTTTTCTTCTGTTTTAGCATCAACTCTTTCCCGCTTTTAAAAGAAGCTCTTCAGAGACGTTTGTTTTTTGTTAATGTTGGCAGGTTGACGGCTTCATTTAACATCAAGTGCGGGAAACAAGCATAGATGGAAGCGACGGGAAGACGAGCTATTCATTTTTCAAAATAAAACACCCTGCAGACTGCCAGAAATAAAAAAATGAAATAAACCATTTTTATCCTCTCTGTGCAGCCTGGTGTATGGGGACCACTGTGTTAAGTTATTTGATTAATTTAAAAGTGCTGGAGTTCAAAGTTTGTTATATTTAGACATATCAGGGGAGCTGTTTCTGCTTTAAAAAGATGTAGGTTTTGGTATTTTTTAGCATTTGTTTTCAAAAAAAAGAAAAATTCAAGTTTTCGGAACATTACAGTCACATTATATGATTAATAACAGTTAATGTACAACAAATGTGAAGCTTAAAATCAAGATTTGAAGCAAGAGAAAAGAGTCTAGTTCTAATTCTGCCTAGCAGCGCCTCTAAAGCTCACTAATTAACACATACCTTGGAGCTTCTACTGATTATGGTTGAGTTATTGTGGAAGTTGACTGCTGATGCTGTGAATTTCTCTCATTTTTTAAATCCTCAGCTTCAGACACTGAAAAACCAACTGTATAAAGTCAAATTGAAGATTTAAAAGAGCGGATTATCACTGTAACACATGACAGCTATGGTAATTCTGTATTATGTTGTAATATGTTGAAAACACAAGTACAGTACTATTTGAGGTATTTATGTAAACCTCTAAATCCTTATTGTTGTGCATTTTATAATATTTTAAGTCATATGTTGTTTAAATTGTTGAACTGAACGAGTTAAAGATTAAAATGTCATCTTTAAAATTTAACATTCTCCTTTCTACACATTGTAGCGGCTATCAAAGGCAAAAATGACCCCCTTACCCGAAACGTCTCCTTTACAGACCACCTGGTAGGGAATTCTGGCTGATTTATTACCTTGGCTGTCTGACTTGGTGCCAACAGAAGATTTGCTGCAGAAAGAAAATGGAGAGTTTTTTTTCTTTTTTTTCTAGCATTGAGCACAAACTTAAGCAAAACCCAAGAAATAGATTAAGGACAGTAAAGAATAAATAGAAAAGCTATTCAGTAAATTATAATTTCAAAGCTGCATTCAGTCCAGTACCCAATACTAGTGTGTATATTTAGGCAAAAATGACTTTATGATGCTTTTTTTTCATATTCCTATTGTTCACATTAAATCAGCAGGATAAAATGTGTTTTTTAATGAACTTTAGAGATGCTGGCTGGTGATTTTTAATGCATTCTAAGCAAATCTAACCATTTTATAGCACCATTTTCTTTGCATATACTGTATAAAAGTGGTGTCGGCCTTCTCATCTCTGACCAACAAAGCTAATATGCTGCGTATTTCCCAAAATGTGTGCAGCCAAGTGCAGCCAAATCAGCAGCAATTTGCAGTGAATCCTTACAACTGCTAGTCCCTTTATTTCCATATATGTTAATTCATGCTGGATTCTGCTTTAATATCAACGGCATGTAAAAGCCCTGCATACTTTCCACCACTGATTCATTGTGTTCTGTTGTCAGAAGGCGCTTCAGCTTACAGTAGTTAATAAAACAAGTTATATACTGCACGTTTCATGACATTTTTATCTTCTCCTCTGATGAAGACGTTTGCAGGCTCTGAATTCTCTCAGCTGGTGGAGTCAGTTGTCTAATTCTAGGAAAATATAGAAAAGAATGAAGGCAACTGTGTTAAGCATTGCTGTTATGATTTCGATGGTTTATAAATATACTGTCATATTTCAGGTCCAGTAAATGTTTCTTTTAAGGTAAAAATCCACGTTAGTATGTGAACATAATATATTCCAGCCATTCTGGATTTGGGCAAAATACCAGAAGTACAATAAATAAATAAATAAATGAATAAGTAATAACAATAATTTCAGGAATGATTTAGATTTTTAAATCTATTCTTGTATCGGGCCAAAACATTTAAAAATAAAAATTTAAACAAATAAAAAATATCTAAGAATTTGATACGTCCAGGGGGATCATGGGAGCGGAAAGGTTAAGTGAGGGCGGAAATAAACTGGTGTCAACTTCGCTAAAATGAAAAAAAGGAACCGGGCCACCAAATGAACAAAGAATGACAAAGAGAAGACGTGAGAAAATACAAAGAACCCCGCGAGGTACATGTGGGTGAAAAAAAATGCAGAAATGATAGATTTATTTTCGTAAAATCCCACCACCCGCCGGTAGTGCTGCTTAAGCTAGCAGAGCTAACGTTAGCATGGAGGAGTAACGGACAAGCGAGACGCCAAACAAGATGGAGACAAACAGGAGATGGGGCTGATACAACAGGCCTGGACACCGCTATTCTGAAAGAAACTTACAATAAAGAACAAGAAGCCCTGGGAAAGTGGATGACCAGAGCCGGATGGAGGAAGCAAGACAGCAAGTGCAGGTAAGGCAGCAAACTGTGAATGTAATTTATTCAATATTATACCCTTCTGTAGTATATACTGTGATACTGTAGTCAGCTTCTAGTTAAGGGAAACTTTCTGAGTTTGTCATCTTTTGCAGCATTTTATTAAAGTAAAATCATTTGATGTGGTGTAAAATCACAACACCTGTGAAGCCTTTCTATCTGTACAGTGTGTGCCTTTGTGTTCTAATTACAAAAAGGCAGATTTCACATGTTTTTTTTTTTTCACATCTGGACCACATTAGTCCAGGTCCATATATAAAGCCACCATAGATAGGCAGAAGTAGACTGTCCAAGAGAGGTTAAAGACTCTTTCAAGGACAGTATCTGATTTGTGAGACCTTGACCTGTGTGTTAAAGTATAGATAAATAGAATTTTCATTGCTTTTTTCACATCTGGACTACATTGGACCAGGTGTATATGAAGATGTACTGTATATAGACAGGTCAAATGTGGACTATATTGCCCTGCACAGACTAAAGATTCTTTAAAACACACACTGGTTTGGTTATTCTATTTGCAAAAGTGCATAAAGGGCACATTTCACAGCTTTTTTTCCATTTTTTTTTTTTTAACTTCTGGACTACATTAGTCCAGGTTCATATAAAAAAATCCACTATAGATAGACTGTTTGGATCTTGACTAGACTGCACTACAGAGGCTAAAGACTCTTTAAAGCACTGTCTCTGATATGTGAAACCTTTAGTCTATTTGTGAAAGTGCAAAAAAGGGAGATGTCATCGCTTTTTTTTTTTTTTTTGCATCTGGATCATAAAACTCAAAAATCACTGTATTACAGACTGGTCATATGTGGGCTAGAGTGTCACTGATTTTGGAAATCTATGTTGTATTTTTGAAAGTGTGAAAAAGGTAGATTTATGCTAGATTGTGCTCACAGACATTTAAAAACACAGTTTCTGATTTGTGAAGCTTTTATTCTGTTTCTGAAAGTGCAACAAATCAATATTTCGCCACTTGTTTTATATGTAGACTTCAATTTGACAGGGTCGAGATTAATAAAAATACTATATCAAAACAGGTCTAATTTGGACTAGGTTATTTGATAGACTAGTCTCTGATTTGTAAAACCTTTATTATATTTGTAAAAGTACAGGAAAAAAGGATGATTTCACAGCTTTTTTCACAACTGGCCAACATTAGTCCAGGTCCATATGAAAAACCACTGTATAGAGACTGGTCAAAACTGAACTAGATTGTCCTAAAGAGGATAAATATTCTCTAAAACTGAGTCTGTGATTTGTAAAACCTTTATTCTACTTGTAGCTGTACAGTCTTTTACTGTATTATGCCATGTGGCTGTGCAGAAGTCTGTGTTTGTGGAGCTGTTGTATTATTATGTGCTATGCTTAAATGCTGAGTCTGTCTAATTACTCTGCCAAGGAACGCAGCGAAGTTATGTGACGATCGCCGTGTGTTTGTCTGTGAATCTGTCTGTCTGTGTGTCACATTACACAAAAACAGGTGAACAGATTTGGATGAAACTTTCAAGGAAGGTCAGAAATGACACAAGATTATTAGATTTTCACAGTGATGCGGCTTATAGTCTGGATTCATGGATTTATTAAGGATTTCCCATTGTGAGATAGCGGCACGGCGTCGCTGTAACCATGACATCAAGTGAACGCTGTGTCAGCTGCCTGCTGACGATCACATGACTGCGATCCTACTACAAATCCACTTATCCGTCAGAAATCACACACGGAACAAATGAGTAAATTGTGGGGGTGTTTCCGAGTTCCATCAATTCCTGCTGCCCGCTACATATTTAGGTCACGCAATTCGGTATCCGTACATAACATATACATGCATAACACATGGCTGTGCAGTGCAAGGTCATTTTGTTTGTGGGTACATTTATATTAAATAGCCACATTCTATTGTGCCATGATTCCTGATCATCAATATCAAATTGTTAAGGAACTAATTCCAGGCTTCTTCATGGAACAGCTAAAACCCCCGCATCTTCATTAGGAACTTCATCAACATAGACCACCAAACGACAGGTATCAATTTCCCTGAGCTCACAGAATACCTCACTTCCACGTGTTGGTGCACACATCCTTCAGAATAAAAGCATGGCTCAAAACACAATGAGTAAAGGCATATACAATTTCATGTTGCTTAACACTAATAAAAAAAAATGCTGCATTTCTACAAAAATATGCTGCATTTCTGACAATGCCATATGAGGGAATGAACAGCCTTGGCGGAGTACTGAGCTCTCTGAGTGCTTTTCTTGTTTAGTGTTTGTGTGTCTAATAGCTGTAGGCACTGGAGAGCAACTGTAGATTATAGTGGTATCTGATAGTATGTTTGTGTTGAGTTTTTGCATTCTAGTCAGTCTGTATGGTTTTATCTCAAACTTCTTGTGTTAACATTTAAGTGAGGTTGATGTTGGGCTTGGAAATAGGGCCATTCTGTTGTAAATGTAAGATTTGTTCAGAAAATGTTGACACCATTTTGGGTTTTTCCACCTTTTATTATGCTTCAAACTCATCATAGAGTTATTTTTTTGCCATCAGTCTACAGGCAGTATTCTACAATAACAAGGCAAAAAGAGATTCCTTAGTGCTTTGATAACTGATGAAATATAAAGAAATTGAAATATCCCATTTACATTAGTATTCCGACATGTTGTTCTAACAGTTGCAGTTGTGCTTTGGTGCATTGGACTTCTATCACTGGTCCTTGATTGGAGTCTTATCTGTGTAAGTAAATTCACTGGACATAATTAGGAAAAACACACACCTGTCTTTATCAGTTCTCACAGATGATGGTGTATGTCAGTGAAAAATCAAACCATGAATTTGAGATAGGTGAATGTAGAACTACGTGGCAGAATTGTGTCAAGGCACAAATCTGGGGAAGGATAGAAGAAAACTTCTGCAGCATTTAATGTGCGCAAGAGCATGGCAGCCTCCATGATACTTCAATGGAAGAGGTTTGGAAACACAGTCTTCCTAGATGTGACTGAGTATTTGAATGTGAAGATCTTCGTTAGACAGATAACCAGGAACCCAGTGGTCCCCATGAATGAGATCCAAAGTTCCTGTGTGAAGATGGGAGAAACATTGGTGCAGTACTCGGCTAATCAGGCCTTAAAGGCACATGACAGCATGTTGGAGGTTTGCTTAAAGACCCCCGAATGACTCTCAGACCATGAAAAGCAAAGCCAGCTGGCCTATGGAAGCATAGAAAGTACTATTCGGCCACAATTCTCAACAGTGTGTGGAGGAAACAAGGCACTTAGCATGAAACACGGTGGTGGCAGTATCATGCTGTTCTGCAGCAGGGATTGAGAGAGTAGACAGCACAGTGGGAAAGATTAATGCAGAAAAAAATGTAGAGCAATTCTAATTGAAAACCTTTTTCAAGAGTGGATTTTAGCCTGGAGTGAAGCTTTATGTGTCAACAAGACAAGTCAGCCAAGAAAACACAGGAGTGGCTTTGGAAAACTCTCAAAGTCCTAGCGTGACCAAGCCAGATTCTGGACATGAATGTCTGGGGAGACCTGAAAATTGCTGTGTACCAACTGTACCCATGCAACCTGGTATTCTGCCTGGAAGAATGGGAGAAGCTTCCAGAAAACAACCCAAAAAAAAACCAACAAACAGCGTACCAGGCTTATAGAATCATTCTTAGCAAGATTGTAGGCTGTCATTGCTGCAGTGAAGGGTTTGAATAATTGTACTTGTGCAAAACACTCCGAAATCCTGTTTTTGCTTTTTTTCATCATAAACTTCTGATGAGACTAAATCTAACTGAATGCATCATAAGATGAGTCTGAAACAGAACAAGATGTGGAAGACTAGAAAGGTTCTGAAAACGTTCTCCTCCACAGTTGGACACAGTCCCTCATGGAGCAACAACCTCTTGACTTCCATCTGTAGCGTCAGCGGAGAAGCTCGCTAAAGACCTCGGTTGACAGCAGCTTGTTTGTCTTGCGTAACAACACGAGCATAATGATTTGTCACACATAAGAATAACAAGCGCTACAACAAAGTCACATCTGGTTCATTGCTTCTGGACATGTGGATGGGATGTGCCTCTGTGGGAGAACACCAAAGAGCTTGGCTAGACTAAACTTTCCCACTTAGAACTTAGAAGACAATGGCAATGTAGAATTTCATGAAAGTGTAACCACATTGGCAAGTGTTTAAAATATGTAAAGCACAACAAAATGGTGCCCTGTGGTGACATATTTATTCAGAAAACATGTGGGCATAATTTGAAGTGAAAATTTTACAGGGCACAAGAAAAACAAACTTCCAGACCTATGAAAATACACAACCTCATGTAAATCACAAGTGTCACATGCTCTTTTTACAGTTTATTTAAAAGTGGCGTTATATTGGTAAGCTTGAAAGCCTTTAAATCTTTTAACCTTGTGGTGAGGAAATGTAAGGACTTATTTCTGTTCGTTTTTCAGTAAAATATGAGGAATGTCTGTCAGTAAGGACATCATATTTCACTGGGCACCAACCTTCCCCCTAGATCAACCAGTATAGGAAATGTATTTGTTCCCACAGCCGAAAAAAAATAAATCAAAGTATTTGCACATTTGGGGTGAACTCCTAAAAAAAATACCACATTATTAATGCATAAAGTTGCTGTTGTAAGTGAAAAATGAAATGCGACTAGATAAAAAGTGAACAGTTGCTGTTCCAGAGACAATTGTACAATCACCTACATGTGTGAGAGAAGGTCGATTGGTTCTGCAGCCTGTTACACTGAACCAGGATTCTAATCACCAAAAATATCATATTTAATGTGCTTGATCTCATTAGATTTTCTAAAAGTTCTGCTTGAGTCATATTCACATCTCCTGCTACAAGTCAAAACCAGGATTTTATTATAGTGGGTCTGATGCATTTAGCGCCATAGCCTCAAAAGTTTGACAAAATTACCGATGAGTCTTGTCAAAAGAGCATAAATGAGAGCAATATAACTTATTTTATTTAATGCAATTCTGGAAACAGCTGCAGTTGTCAACAGGGATAGACCGATCATTGCCCTGGACAATTATCATGGTTGATATTTGCCATTTTTGTGATTATCGTATTTTTATTGACCAATTATTGGGGGAGCAAACAGAAAATTAAGTAAATATATTTTTAGTCATAAATATTATTGCAAATTCTGTGAGTATATCTAACAGTAAATTAAATCTCAATTATAATAAAGGGATGTTAAGCTATTTTAGAAACATGAGTCAGGTATACAGACGGCTTGGTGTGGCGTCAGCAGTAATGCGGATGTTGTGCCGAAACAAAGAGGAAGCTGAGCTGCAAGACCAAGCTCTCGATTTACCAGTCCATCTACGTTCCAACCCTCACCTATGGTCATGAGCTCTGGGTAGTGACCGAAAGAATGAGATCGTGGGTACAAGCGGCCGAAATGAGTTCCTCCACAGGGTTGCTGGGCTCAGCCTTAGAGATAGGGTGAGACATTTGGACAACCAAAGGAAGCTAGGAGTAGAGCCGCTGCTCCTTCGCGTCGAAAGGAGCCAGTTGAGGTGGTTTGGACATCTGATTGAATGCTTCCTTTGGAGGTTTACTGAGCACGTCCACCTGGGAGGAGGAGACCCTGGGGCAGACTCAGAACTGGCTGGAGGGATGATGTATCTCGTCTGGCCTAGGAACACCTCGGGAATACCCAGGACGAGCTAGAAAGCATGGCCGGGGGAAGGGACATCGGGAATGACCTGCTGCGTTTGCTGCCTCCACGACCTGACCCTGGATAAGCGGAAGAGGATGGATGGATGGATGGATGGATGGATGGATGGATGGAGTCAAAAATACACAACCGTACAATTTACACTCACTATATCCAGTGGTTTCTATTTGTTGGCCATGCATAAAGTGCAGTAGGTTAGAAAGTGTGAGACCACATCAAAAATCTGTCATATTTTCATCTAAACCTGGATTCTACTTGATTTCTAGACCAGGGCAAATGTGTGGCATTGGCCATATTCACTCCTTTGTGCAAAAAGTTCACATTACCTGAAGTTGTATCCGTTCATGGAAGATTGTTGGACTAAATCAACTCGATGTTCTAGTGGAAAAACATGGCATCAGCTCTAAGTGGAAGTGTCAGAAGTCAGATTGATATTCAGAGCAACAAGGAGCTTTCTCAGTGTCACATGATGACCAGACTGAAGCAGTCCGTGGCGCTTTTAAACACTTTTGGAAACATGATCAAGCCGAACAGTGAGCACACCATCAGAAGATGACTACGTCAAGCTTTGGCCACTTCATCCAAGCACAGAATTTATTAAATGAAGAACACAAGAATCCAATCAGCAAAAGTCCTGTCAAAAGAAGGCTGTGTAGTCGCGATTAAAGAGAACCAGCAGCATCTCTAAACCACATCTCAGGAGGAGAAACAAGGCTTAAAACTCGGGGTGGGCACAGAAATATCAGCCCTTCACAGTGAGTGATGGAAAAAGACCCATTCATGAATGAGTTCAAGATTTGTGGCAGTAACAGCAGAGTTTCTTCAGAGACATCCTCCACAGTCTAGTATGGATCTCTGTGGAAATGGACTCATGCTGCAGCAGATAATAAGCCCAAACACACCTCAAAGCCAAGACCAAAGAGCTCTGATTGTCACAGACTTTTCCTCCCTGTGTCACTTGACCTCAACCCAATTGAACATTTTTGAGGAGAACTAAAATACTGAGGAAGACAAATATTCCTGACATCACAAGAAGCTCTGTGGGTTGTCAGATTTGCACAGATGTGTGGAGTTCAGTGCTGATGTCACTCAAGCAAAAAAAGTGGGACAAAAAATAATAGTAACATATTCTGAAATGCCAAATATTAAACTCAAAATCAGTGCAAAACAGAAGAATCCATACTAGTAGTCCTGGAAACTGGATCCTGCTGTACATAAATGGCAATTTATTAGTATTCAACCAAGGATTAATGTCACCCTGTTCATAAATTGATAAATTTGCCTCTGGTCGGCCATTGAACTGACATTATTTGGTCTGGTATGACCTGTAGTGGATAAAACTTGCACATATCAGCAAACTTGACATAGTTTTGCGACATAGCTAACATTCTTCATACAGTTTTCTGACTGTGTGCTACTTCCATCATCACAGAAGTGTCTCTTGTGGCCGCCTTTCACCAAAAGTAACCTTTACAGTCTTGTTTTTAAAGCCTTTTGTAACAAAATTGACATATAAATTTCCTGTACTCACACTTTAAAGGCATTAACGTCAATGTCAATGTCAGATTTATTTATAGAGCACTTTTAAAAGCCTATGGCCGACCAAAGTGCTTTACAGTAAAATAAATACAACCTTCCAGAGCCCTGAGGTCAGCTGACCCGATGGTCCTGGACGTTCCTCGATCCCTCATGAAAACCAGAGATCGAGCCTCTGCAGTTGTGGCTCCCATGCTGTGGAAGGCATTTCCCCTCTCTGTGCAGTCTGCAAAAGCCTCTCCATTTTTAAAACACGTCTCAAGACCCACTTATTCACTCTGGCCTTTGGCTGAGCAGAGCCACCTTTAATGGATCTTTTATCTGTTTTATTTTACTGTCTTATTGTTTTGCTTATTTGTTTTCATATTGTTGATGCCATAGGCCTTTTAAAAGCGCTATATAAATAAATCTGACATTGACATTGACACATTAAATCAGTGTGTTTCACTTCACCTGTAGATGGCTTTAATGTTGTAGATCACCACTTAAGAATGCATTCAGCGAACAAAAGAAGCAGCTTTAATTCGAAGTCCCTCAGCTCACACCGACGCCCACACGACCCATTTGGTAACCATCAGGCCAAAGCCTTTCTTGGATGCTTCTTCAAGAATTAGAATCCCAGCCAGCGATTTATCAACTGATTGCTTCTCGCTCATTTTGTTGTGCTCATGTGGAGCCTGCATGTCAACAAACTCTGTCTTGTAAATAAAAAAAAAAACAACTCAGTGTATCCGAGAACCCTTAAATCGTAGTAAATTATGTTACATCAGATTTTTCTTGTACATTAATCACAGAAAATGAGATCCGTATGTATGTATGATGTATAAATTTCAGTGATTTGTATGCATACGTGCTTTTGCCTTCATGAGAGCGGAAAAAAAAAAGAAATAAAGTTTCCCTGAACACCTCTAGATCCGTTCTTCATACCTCCCTGCTGTGGAAAAACAGGTGAAGAGTGCTCTTCCCGAGATTTGCATTGCTGTCATAACTTAGAATCCATTCAGTTGTGCTCACTAAACAATGTAAACTCTCATTTATCAAAGTTACACCTGCGAGCTTATCGTCATTCCTTCCTCCTTAAACAGTTTTCTGATTTATGTGTGTGGGCGAATAGATAAAGGCTTCTGCCAAAGGGAGGATATCTGGATTTACAACAGTGTTGTGTGTGATGCGTGAGCTGACTGCGCACTCTAAGAGAAAATGAGAGACAAATCGTTCTTCGAAGTGTTTAATAAGTAAAATATAACAAGTGACGAGTGGAAAAAGTATGCACAGAAACGAATATGGATTTTCCACCACGTTTGACACTATAGAAACCATTTATTTTTGGAGGAGGAGGATTTAAAGACATGATTTTTGCGCAGTTTATTTCATTTTTCGAACAGCATTGGACTCTTTTCACCCTGTGCTGGTGCTGTGCTGTATGTGAGACGTAGATTACACGTGTCAGCCTGTCGCAGTTACACAACATGCCAAAAAGAGAAGTTTAGTGGCTGCTCAAGATGTGAGATTAGCTTCACTGTCACAGGTGTTGTTTTCTGACCTGCGAAAAACTGTCCAGCCAACATAAAGGTGGTCGATGAAGCATTTTGTGCACTGGTTTAGGTGATATCCAGAGATCACGACTGTGGGATGATAGTGTCTCATTTGTCACACTGCATTCCGCTGCCAGTCTTTCTACAGATGCTCAAAGCGGTAAGGCTTCGCTGTGGTTTGAAAAGTTGAGAAAGTGCCTGCAGCGTCTTGCTTCTGCATTTTCTGTGTACTTTTTCTCACAGCGGTGAAAGCTTGGCTCGACTTTTTTTAGTCGCAGCGCACGCCGCCGCTCCTAAATTGCATAACTGCATTGTGATGAAAGCTTTCATTATAATCGCTGACCCTCGGCTTGTTTGTGTTCCGTGAGGAGCGATTGCCTAAGGGTCACTGCTTTTGTAATTTCAGGCTTTTTCTTGCTGTTGTGGTTCCTGTAAGCTGCCTGAAGACAAGAAAAATGCTGCTGTGCTTATTTCAAGTTTTCAAATACTTTGGTCCACTTGAAATGATGTATTTCCATATTTGGATTTATTTATTTTTTTAACATTTCTAGATAAACCGAAAGGTGAATGGGTTGAAACGGTAATAAAAAAATCTTGCAAATTTTATGCAAAATTCCCAACTTTATTATTATTTCTTTATTTTATTACTATTATTTTTGTTTTTGTACTCGATTCCTTAATGTTTGCAGTGCTTTTGCTGCTTAAGGTTTAGCTTATCGTATCTTAGCTTAGCTTAGATTAGATTATCTTATCTTATTAGTTGTTTAAGAGCATTACAATAAATTGTAAAAACTTTCTTTTACATGAGTATGCTTTCTAAACATCAGCATGTTAACATTATTACTGTGAACATTTTTATCAAGCTGAAACTGAAATTTTATTTCAGTGCAGTCTCCAGAGCAGCTATGACTGCGGTATTGTTTACTAATACAAACATTTTCAGCATGTAAGACAAAAAAGTGTTCACTGTTGTTTTCAGCAGATGCTAATATGTTCGATCAGTTAGTAGCTGATATGATCACAGTTTCCGTTACCAAATCCTAAATGGTAGTTGGAATAAAGTTAACTGTAGGTTGCCCATCTATAGAGTTAATTAAGTTCTTTTCAACAGCTGTCTGATTTCTGCAGTGACACATGTTACAAGGACGACCAATATACAGGCACTGAGGTTCATTTAAACCAGCAAACACACCTTCAAGGTCTGATCGCTATTCGTCAAAGCACTCGGTAAGAAATTCATCACTAGTACAGATCTAATGGATGTGTTCTTAAGGAGAATTTGTTTTTTTCTGGCCAAAATGGCAGCTTGTCTGTTGTTTTAAAGAGCTTGGCATGTGTCTGGACCCACAGCGGCCTCCTGCTGTGTCGGGACCTTTCCATGCCCGCTGTGTGACAAGGATTAGCCTCAAGCTAACCTTTACCATTAGGGACAACACGCTGGTCATCTGCTTCTCCCTTCTGACCTTTCCTGTCCTCTAAGATCTTTAGATACAGCAGACACATGTAAAAACAGTCAGAGCAGGAGGGAGCGATGCTGAAAGTGTAGTTGGCTTGTACTGATTGTGCAGCAATTCTTTATATCGCTGGTTTTTAAAGTCAGTTTGATGCAAGGAGCAGCCAATGACAGCATTGCTAGAGTCATATAAAATACAGAGGGAGTCATGTTTTTCATCCCATTGTAATTCTGAAAATCCTCCGAAATCAATGAAAAAAAAAAGTGTCAGTGCATGTTAGATCTGAATGATTTTGGGAAAAATCTTTAGTGATTTTCCTCATAGACATTAGGTTTCGATTTGAGATATATTTCTTTAAAGTCAAGCTTCAGCTCAAAATATGCTATCAAATTTAAAACACCTGAAGTGAATTTGTAAATCCATGCACACAGCAGTTTCAACTCTGAGTCAGACTTCTGCAAAATCTACAGAATTTTGCTATGAAAGACTTGAGACTGGGCTGATGTCAGTTCAGTCCCAGCATGCAAGTCTAAACCACATAGTGTACCTTGATTAATGGACAAACAGAAACAATTATTTCAATCTGCTAGAATGACATAAATTTGGGTTAAACACTTTTTTTAGATGGCACTTGAAAAATCCAATTACAAAGAGCTTCCCAAGGCAGAAAAATAACACATACAGCAATAAAATCATCAGAATTCATGGGAAAGATAAAAAGACAACAGTGTTAAAATGGTAAACGAATCTGATAAAAGTAGGTTAGCACTGACGCCTGATTTCTTAGTTAGTGTTTGTAGTTGTTTTGTGAAATGTCAGTAAATGATGAAGTTATTGTATCTTAAGATTAAGACAAGATTTTTTTTTCATCCACAACTCAAAGATATTCAGTTCACTGTCAAAGTAGCAGAAAGAAACAAGGAAATGTGCAAATTTAAGATGCTGAAATCAGACTTCTTTTTTTCTAAATGACTGAAATCGTTTAATTGATGATCAAAATAGTGATTAATTTCAGAGTAACTACTAATCCATTAACTCACTAATAATTGCAATTAATTTAGTAATTTTCTTCAAACTAAGGTGCCCTGATTCTAGCTTCTTAAATGTGGATAATTTCTAATTTCTTTCCTCCTTTATGACAGTAAACTGAATATCTTTGGGTTGTATCGAAAACAAGACATCAATAGACATTATCTTGTGTTTTGTGAAACACTGACATATTTCACTATTTTCTAAAATATTATAGACCAAACAACTTACAAGACTAATTGGGAAAATATTCAACCGATTGATCGAGAGTCGACAAAGCATTATCTACAGCTCAGGAAACTGTATTACTCAAATTTATTAGTAAGCCTCTGGCTCAATCTGTTAACAAAGGACAATCTGACCCCATTCAGTAACAGGTTTTAGGTCCCGATATAAGTTTTAGAGAAAATAAATAGCACCAAACGGATAAAAACAAATAAATTAATTACTATTTATTACTACTTCTTCTAATTAGGATCTAATTTACTCAAGAAGAACAGACAATCTGTGGACCAAAATATCAGGAATAACAGGAAAATGCTTAGATTTCACCTAAATGTACTGAATGTAGATGGATCATGTGTACTGTCATGTCTTACCACCTACCAAAAGCCCATTCTGAGCGAGGAAAACCCCTGACTCGACGTTCTGAATCTCTAAATGGGTAGTGTAATAATCAACAGCTGCAGGAATTCAGTTATTACCTTGCAATAGGGTCAATTATGCTTAATTTCTTTATTGTAAGGCCTGCATGTGGGTTGAACTAGCTGTGACCCAGAGTCAGAGCGAGTTACACTACCGTCAATTATGCTCACATTCCACACACAATAGAATTCAACAATTTATTGGACAAAAGAAAGAACGGTCAGGGTGGAATAGATTCGGTGCAGGTGTCTGGAAAAGCACTCCCAGGCTTGAATATTTACACCTATGGGTTCAATGCACCGCGATGTCATTCTCTCTCCTCTGTTATCTCTTTATATACACACCTCTGTTACTGCCATTAATCTCTAACTGGGATTCTTCTGTAAATAGAACTTTTTCCTGTCTACTAAAGAAAAAGCTGAAATCCACTTTGAAAAAGCTAAAATGTGTAACCATAGCTTAAGAAATAGAAGAAAAACACTTCAGTAATACAGATAAAAGCTAATATTACATCGTACACTTATATTTATTTTCAAATTAGATGTTTTTTTTTAGCTTAAAATTTTATTATTTTAGCTCTAAAAATGACTGAGTACATGTTTTTGAAACCAGATGGGATACAATCTGAACACTGATTTAATAGAAGGATGCATCTGAAGAGATGCATTTATTTTGCAAAGAACTTAACATGATCAATTTCACACACTTGATGGCTGACAGAAATTATGCAAAATCCAGGTTTACATGAAAATGTAGCCTGTTTTTGATGTGGTTTAAGACTTGCTAACTTCCACTCTGCTGATTATGTAAACAGCAAAACATACAGCTGGATATAAAGTGTCAGTAATATAAAAACATATGCACGCGGACAAAATTGTTGATACTCCTTGGTTAATGAAGGAAAAACCCACAATGGTCACAGAAGTAATTTGAATCTGACAAAAGTAATAATGAATAAAAATTCTATGAAAATTAACCAATGAAAATCACACATTGCTTTTGAACCGTTGTTTAACAGAGTTATTTTAAAAATAAACTCATGAAACAGGCCTGGACAAAAATGATCAGTGGTGTGTAAACTGTTGTTTTAGGTATTTTTGACTCAGTTTTCGTAATTAATCTACCACAGCTTCCAAAAGTTTCGAAAAGTGATTATTGTCTCAGTTGGGTAAAACTTGAATATGACTTCTTATTTACTGAACAGTATTAGTTTACTGAATTTTCAACATTTGCTGTAGAAAAAATACACTTGTAAACATAAAAATATCGTGTCCACAAGAAGGTCAGCTTGAGTTCAAGTAGCTTTTCTAACTAGAAAGGACTACAGTCATGTGTAATATTACTTTGCTAATTTAGATATCATTGCCAGTATTATTTCTACTTTTCTAGTCTTACGTTAGCCTAATTATTTTTATTTTTAGTGCCGTATTGTATCTATAGCTCATTGCTTTTCTGTTAGGCACTGCATTTATTCTCATGTTAAGTCATTTTTTGTTCTGCGCAATATTTGGCACAAGAATTTTCTTTGAAATGAATATAGATCTAACTTAACCCTACTTGATTTAACTTAGCTTAACTTAATTCAGCTTAACCACAATTTACCTTAATTCAGCGTTACTCAGCTTAACCACAACTTAACTCAACATAACTCAGTTTAACCACAACTTAACTCAATATAACTGAACTTAGCCACAACTTAACTCAGTGTAACCTAAGTTAACCACAACTTAATTCAACATAACTCAGCTTAACCACAACTTAACTCAACGTAACTGAACTTAGCCACAACTTAACCACAACATAACTCAACTTAACCACAATTTAACTCAACATAACTCAACTTAACACAATATAACTCAACTTAAGCACAATTTCACTCAACATAACTCAACTTAGCTCAGTATAACTCAACTTAACCACAGCTTAACTCAGTGTAACTCAATTTAACCACACTCAAAGTCCTTGCAGGTCCCCCAGTCAAGAGAGAATTATTAGGTCACACTGTCATTAGTGCTAGTAAATAACACCTGCAATCAAAGTTGGGATTAACGGTCACATTGACCAGTTGTTTAGCAATTAATGAAACAATAGTTTATTAATATACCTGTGCACAAGACTTTCTGTCATCACAGTAGGGCTCTTGTTAATTCTTTGTACTTCTATTTTAACACTATTTGACATTATTTTATACAAAGAACATACTGCTGCATCTCAAACAATGTGCTTTTTCCTCCAGACTTTATTTTGAAGAACTTCATGAAGTCTGTATTGTTGCCTCTTAGTCTGACCTCAGGGCAAAGAAAACCCCGAGGCCATCCGAGACACAGCAGGAGTTTGGAAAAGTCACATCCCAAAAGACAATTAAAGCTAAATGCTTACCTTTTTCCACTCGTAATAAATATGCACATTTTTTTGTAGACTTGCACATTCATTTACAGATTTGTGTACTGAAGTGCCATTTTATGTACACAAGTAGAAAACAGCACACAAATGCAGGGACTTTGGGGATTGCGATGTAGTATTTTTAGGTGTACAGCAATATAATAATGGTCTCAGTGAATAGATGAGTTGGTAAAAACTTACCAAAAGAAAGGGATATTTTTACCTTCTTATTAAATTACAGTTGAAGCTCTTTCATTTACCACCAAATCACAAGGGCATTTTCCACAACAAGGTCCAAATGTTAAATTATAATAGAAAGAAACCAACAGCTTTGTATTTTACAAACGCTTGGCAACAGTTGGGGGAAAAAAAAAAAAACATCTTTTAACAAATGTCCAACAGAACCAGGCTCAGTGTGGGTGGGAGTCTGCCTTGACCAGTCGGAGTGAGGGCAAAGTGGAGCGTGAAAGGATTAGTGAAACAGCAAACACCATCTTCCCTTAAGGATTGCATTTCACATTGGAAAACATGAGGAGGAACTTCTTTACATTCCACCATAAGCTCTTCCAGATGGTCTGTATAGAAAATCGTGCCACACTACACCTGACTGAGATGTCGGCAGATAAAATCTAACTTGACAAAATGGGCCCGGTGCTGGGTTGGGACGTTACCTTTGCAGCATTCATTGGGAATTCATACTCTAGCAGTACTCTGACAGGAAAAATAAAAGACATCTCAGGTTAAAGAAAAAGCGTCCCATATGGGATCAAGTGAAATTTGATTGCAGGCGATGGAGGAGGATCTGATGAACAATGTTCAACTCTAGCATCCCTGTTAGCCATTGAAGATTGTGAATGAAAGATTGCTACGAAGATATGAAGCCCTATGAATAAGGAAACAGATATTTATTAATAAATTAACTTAGCTAAATGTATTAGCTAACACTCAACTCAATCTCATGAAATGATGTTTCATTGCTCTTGTTTTCATAATAAAAATTAAACTATTCTCCATTAATCTTTATTTGACAGTGTTCCTTTTGATTGCAGTAGTTTTTATTAGCAAACCTCCCAGCTATCTGTTAATGGCTACTAAACGTTGCCAGTTAGCATCTGTTAACAACAGCAACTCATGCTAGCAACTACAGCTAACCTCTCTTTTGATTTAGCTTGTTTTTGACAGAACAGCAACACTGCCAATGCCAAATTGACATTGCCCAGAAACAAAAGAAGTCAGCAGTCATTAGAACCAACTGCAGACATCGACTGAGATGAATTGCCATTTAATTGCCAGTTAACAGTGTAAGAACAAGGTGAGAACAAGATTCAGTTACAAGCCAATATACTTGTAACATGTGACATTCTAAGCATGAGCTAAGTCTGTTTTGCTTGAATTTACGGATAGTCTATTAATAGAATGCCACATAATAATTGCTAAGCTTGTTGAACAACAACAAAATGTTCCTTACTACATGGTGCCTTGAATGCACCACCAATCTGAACTTTTTTGATTACAGGTGGTGGGGAAGGATTTGAGGAACAATGCTCACCACTAGCATCCCCGCTAGCCAGTAAAGATTGTGAATGAAAGGCTGCTATTAAGATATGAAACCCCATAAGTAAAGAAACTATTTTGTTGTTTACCCAAAAAAATAATCATATGAATAAAGTTGTGTTCAATATATAATCTTGGGGAAACAATAACGTGAAATAATTAAGCAAAATATTATATAGAACTCGACAGATTTTGTTCCTCTGATTGATTTGAGTTTGCTCATTTTGTGAATGGGTCTCCATGATCAGTTAGAGCTAAAGAAGGTTCTTGAATGAGAGGTGAAACGTCTTCAGGAAGCTAAAAGAGAAATCCAGTGGCTTTTTTACTGAAGCTCTTGGGTTTCTCATGCTGCTCTTGGTCATATTCCTTACAGTGTTCCTGGGCAGTTTTTGCAGGGTGGTGGTGTACATTGTCCTGCTGGGGGAGGCAGGCTTGCGTTAAGGGGTGCCATTACTATCGAGACTGTGTGGTAGTGGTTAATCGATTCATTAATTTAACAGATTCAAATTATTTAACCTAAAGGGCAGAAAATGGAGGAAAATATATCGTCGATCAGCTGTAGTACCTGGTTGAGCCACCAGGTGATTGCTCTTACTCTTTAAACACTGTAGCGACCTGAGGATATTGTTGCTCGGACTACCAGCAGTCCTGTGTTGGCAAGCAAAGAGCATTGTGGGAGTTTATCTGATAAAGGGCCACCAAGAGAAAGTCTTCTGTGATGCTTAATACCTTCATACAACTCATTTTGTCTGCGTTTTGAGGTGTGCTAAGGCAGCATCACTGTGACTTAGTGGCTGATAATTTATGCCAATGTAATGTATGTCGTGTCACGTGATATATGCCATTGGTTCAAAGCAGCCATATCAGGACTCAGAATGATGTACATTGAGATCATTTCGATTATTGATTGATTTGGCTTTGGAATGTTGTTCAAGAAATGTGATCAAAATTTGCATTTTCCTATCTGCAGCAATGTTTAGGTAGATGGTACATGCATGGACCCAAGATTTTCTAGTAGAACAGTGCATCCTAACAAGATAATCAGTGCTATTTACTTGACTGTCAGTGGTTTTTAATGTTGATGCATGTAAAGATAAATAAACGCAAACTTAAAGTCTACACTTTAACCTCACAATTACATTTTCATTCCTAATGCAGTGTTCCGGAGAATAGGGCCACAGCAAAGTACTGAAGAACTGTGCTACAAAACACTTTGAAAAGATTAGATGTGACGAGGAGATCTGTGTTTCATTTGCTGCTTGTTTGTCTAGAGCTTCCCCATAAAATGAGCAAGCTCCCTATGCTCGCATTTTAGAAATGCAAAGTTCCACAAGCATCTCTCAGTGACATTAGCAGATGTCAGATGGCCACACATGCATGACTTGCATCTCTGATTTTGTGATACATTCCAGGGTTTTTTTCCTGGATCAGAATGAGCCTTTTGGTGGGTATGACTACACATGCCTGTAAGCGTGATCAGTCCACTTTCAGGAAGGGCAGTGAGTCAGGATTACCTTATGTGACAGATGTCTATGCATTTTCCTGTTGTTAATGACCATTTCATTAACAAAAATTACACTTGAGAAAATGATACCCCAATGAACAAAACTGGTGTATTCTCAATTTTTATCATTTTGGTGCTAGTGAGTTCCTTTTGGCATGAGATAAAACCTCTTTTTGGGAGTGCATTAAAATTCTTCTACGCAAAAAAATCCCCCAAAAAACATTGAGACAGTTCATTTAGTGTTTCTTGTTTTGTGTGTAACCAATTGGAAAACACTTTTTGAGTGCAGATGAGATGCAGCAAACTGGTAGGAGCAAAAAGCGAAAGTAAAAGCATTTAGCACCCAGCAAGGAGCCCACTTGTGGCTTATTTTTTTTAACATACTTGCAATTAGAAAAATAAGCAAAACCTCCAAGATCTCTGCATTAAAAAGACAAAATGTTGGACTCTAACATATCTGTATGCTGGTGGTTCATTTTTATTACTCCGCCGCATTCCTTGGCGGAGTTGTGTGACGATCGGCGTATGTTTGTCTGTGAATCTGTCTGTCTGACGGTGTGCAACATTACTCAAAAACGGACCAACAGATTTGGGTGAAACTTTCAGGGAAGGTCAGAAATGACACAAGGACCACCTCAATAGATTTTGGCAGTGATGCGACTTATAGTCTGGATCCACAGATTTATTAAAGATTTCCCATTGCGAGACAGCAGCCGGCACGGCATCACTGTAACCATGACAGCAAATGAATGCTGCATCAGCTGCCTGCTGATAATTACATGATTGCAATCCTACCACTGACTTATTGGGACTTATCCGTCAGAAATGATACAAGAAACAATTGATTAAATTGTAGGGGTGTTTCTGAGTTTTCCTTGCATCCTTACCTGAATTTTCGGACTTTTCGGCAGCTTCTTCCTTCTGTCAAGAAACCGCATCTTAGATAAACACTTCCTGTGCCGTGGGAATGGTGTCAAAAATAAAAGCCCGTAACATTTAAAAAAAAAAAAAAATACGCCTTCAAAATAAAAGCATGGAAGGAACTGTTATTTTAACACTAGCAAAACAACACCTTGCAAAAAGTGATGAACTGATCAACAGACCTTTTATAAGAGTAATTTACACATATATAGGTCATGCAATTCAGTAACCGTACATAACGTACACATGCATAACACACGCCTGTGTTCAGGTCATTTTCTTTGTAGGTGCATCTATATGAAATGGCCACATTCTATGTTGCCATGATTTCTGATTATCAATAATAATAATAATAATAATAATAATAATAATAATAATAATAATAATAATAATATGCTGCATTTCTACAAAAAAATATGCTGCATTTCTGACAACGCCATATGGGGGAATGAGCAGCCTTGGCGGAGTACTGCGCTCTCTGAGGGCTTTTCTTGTCTTTTTGATGTGACAGAGATCTATGCCTTTTCCCATTATTTCTGGGAGCGCCTGGAATTGTTCTATGCAGAAAAAAACTATATTCTTAGGAAAGCTATTTTAGTATTACTTGTTTGTGTGTGTTACCAATTGTAAAACAATGTGAAACACTTACTGAGTTCAGATGAGATGCAGCAAACTGGTAGGGGGGCAAAAAGTAAAAATAGAGGCACTTGGCAAACCCACTTGTGGATTATTTTTAACATCCTTGCAATTGGAAAAATTTGCTGAACATCCACGATCTCAGCACTGAAAAAGACAAAGCTTTGTTCCTTTACATATCTGTGTGCTGGTGGTTCACCTCATCTTTTTGCTGTGACAGAAGTCTATGCATTTTCCCGTTATTTCTGTATATTTGATATTACACTTGAGCAAATGAAGGCTAAAACATTGTTAGGGGAGCGCTTCAAACTGCTCTATGCAGTAAGAAAGTTAATTTAGCATTATTTGTTTGTGTGTGTCACCAACTTTAAAACGATTTAAAACACTTGAGTGCAGATGAGATGCAGGAAATGTTAGGGGGACAAAAAGTGAAAATAGAAGCACCCACTTGCGGCTTATTTTTAACATCCTTCCAATTGGAAAAACATCCACGACCTCAGCATTGAAAAAGACAAAGCTTTGTCCCTTCACATATCTCCTTGGTTTTTCCCTGTCGTGGTTCAGTGAAAACATGCCAGTTTCCCCTCCATCACTGGGAAAAGCGTGACATTAAACAAGAGCTATTATCATAATATAGCCATAATGCAGGAAATTCAAAACCAGGCCACTGTCAGTACACAGACATCCTCTTCCAGTCTATATGAACTCAAAGACCTCAACAGGATGTATTGGTGTATAAAACAAATGATCCTCTCTAAGGGTCGACTACAAAACTCCTTCCAGCCTCCTGCCCTTCCAATTTTAATAAATGCGCCTATGTTTCTTGTTTGACCTACATAGAAATAAACTTCATAATGGTGATGTTTTAAATGGGTATTTCCAGGTCATTACTTTTCTTTTTTTGGGCCACAAGCTCAGTGAAATGAAAAAAAAAATGTGGAAACAAAGAAGTAGCAATAAGATCCATGTCTAATGTGTGTTTTCAACTTGAATCAAATCCCATAGGTGACTTCCTTACCGTAGTGGTGGGAATGAGGAAAAACTAAACAAGCAGGAGTCCATGAAGTTACCTCAGATCTGAGAACAGCAGTCTAATAACACCAACGGACCTCAGGAAACCACATAATCGCTATAGTAAACAAACAGTCGAGGCTTGTGAGTCACTGATTGCAAGCAGGTTAAGAGGCAGTTGTGCCTAAAACATGTGAGACCCTGGAGACTGAGAGGAAGACGGAAAGGAAAGGGTCGTGTCTGGCCACTAAATACAGCAATTAGCCGCATTAATTAATTGCATGTGGCATTTTATCTTGTCAAAATTGAATTTCAGCTGTTTTTGCTTTGCTCTCCACACCTGTTAAAAGCTGCAAAGAAAGCAGAATTTAAAAGGGGTCTGACAATTGCAATAAATGTAAATGTAACCTCGCAAAGGATCTTTAATTTGATGTATTTTTAAGCACATTTTAAAGCACCACATATTAAAATGTAAACAGCAGAATTCACAAAATAATTTATTTTCTCAACAGCATGAAACATGACAGACATGAAAGAATAATTACAGACGTTCTTATTGAAAACTGTTCTGTTTTGTTCCATTGTTTTCTCATAGATGACCACATTTTGTTGGTTTCTTTTTTACCTTCAAGGTTTTTTAGCTACTTTAGCTTATTACAGCTCTATCTAGTCTTTAACCCCACCTTTTAGCAACACTCGCAATTCCAAACATAGTCGAAACAAGGCTAATTCGCGTTTTATTTTTCAAAAGTTTGCTCCAAATTTGCTCAACAGTTACATTGCAACACAGCTAATAACTTGGAGAAGATACAGACCAAGAGGCTATATCCGTAAAAACATCTCCTTGTCTTAGAGTGGTATCATCAATGTCCAGTCAAACGAAGCAATGAGAAAGAGGGTGGGGATAAAACTTGTGTTCGGTCTGGTTTTTGGCACAGGTTGTGTAGAGCCGAGATTCAAAGACATCTAAGAAAAGCACTCAGAGAGCACAGTACTCTGCCAAGGCTGTTCATTCCCCCATATAACATTGTCGGAAATGCATTTTTTTTTTTTTAAATATAAATGCAGCATTTGTTTATAGTTTTTGATGATCAGAAATCATGGCAACATAGAATGTGGCCATTTAATGTAGATGTACCCACAAACAAAATTACCTTCCACTTTTGCAATTAGCTTAAGAATTTGACTGTTTAGTGAGGCATAATTTTGTTTTCTGTTCTGCTTCTCTTATTCAGCTTGGATACTAAATCTGTAGGGTGCTGAAAACATCACATTTATTTACTTATGTTCCACTCTAAAGTAATGTATAAGTGTGAAGTTAAAAAATAACATATGAAAAGATAATAACTGCACTGAAAACAAGAGTACGCAGAAATTAAATCCATTTGCATTAGGACTTCCAGTGCAGTTTTTCCCACAATGAACTGAAAAAAATAAACTTTGCTCCGTGTGAAAAAACTAAAGCTGCTGCAGAAAACTCAATCAGAACCACTATGTTTTTTAATTTAGATTTTATTTTCACAGATGGCTGACCTGTATCATCTCTTTTTTTTAGTATCTGGCTAATGTTTTACACATGGTCCCACATCCTCAGGGTCACAAGTCTATATAACGGCAGCAAACAGATCACACTGTGTGTCCGGGTGCTCAGATTCCTTTAAATATGCTCCAACTGCATAAGGATCAGCTAATAAAATTTATTTTTAACTTCATTCTGGAGGGAACACGTTACCCAAAAGAAGAATCCTTTTATTTTTTAAATAATTCAATGCGATTCAGCAGTAAATACTTAGCAGGTAATTAGTGGTCTGAAACAGATCCGCCTTTGAGAACAGTATAGAGGAATATATGATTCCCTTCTTTTGGTTGTAGGAATGAAACCACCAGTATTTGCTGATGTGCAGGGTGTTTTTTAAAACCGTGGTCCAAGAAATCAGTCTTGTTGGTGCATTTAATGTTTTTTCTACCTTAAATAACTTAAAGCCGGTCTCTTTCTTAAATGCGGAGACAAGAAGTCGTGCAGTTTCATGTGTATGTGAGCAAATACATGTCAATCAAGAAGAAGGCTGAAATGTTCAGGATTAAGGAGTAGCAAACAAAATAAGTTCAATTAAATGATAATTCTTAGAGCAGCAAAGATGAAACATTTAGAGAAATGCTGGATTGTCAGTGCAGCCTGGGAGATTCCTTTGGCACAGCTTGACTCTGGCCTGAGTTGTGGGTTTTTGCTTTAATGTGGTCGTCATTCTTTTCGTTTTCCGTCAGTCATCATTACGACACAGAAAACGTCCAGATTTTCCCCAGCTGCTGTTCAAAACAGCGACTCTCCAGTCTCCTAACAACCACAGTTTGATCCACTTAATGCTCGGACGGCCCCTTCATGTGTCAGATAATCCTACAGCTTTCTATTTCTACAGCTCAAGAATCCTGTAAATAGGAATTTTTTTCATTCCTGAGGTACAAGCCGGACATCACAGGGTTCATTATTTTCAGTAATCTGATAAGTTTGTAAAATTACTTTCCATATTATTAGTTTTCAAACTCTGTTTACTGTAATTTGGAAAACCGCAGTTTCTTTGATGAGGTGAGGAGAAGATGCTCTGAAAATGTAACTCTTCGGTAGAAAGCCAAGCTCTATTAGTCCCAACAAAGTAGTTAACTTTCCTGGAAAATGTTTTTTTAGTCCTGAGAACATTTGGTTTGCAGACTGTAGAGCAGAGTCATAAATCTTTATGATTATTTTGTGACTGAAGCATTTAAGAAAAAGCATGCTCTCTAAGTACCCCATGTGAAGACTATATATGCTGCTAGGATCTTAATTGTGGTGATACAAAAAAAAATCAAATTAAGCCCTGCAAAAAAATTACAGCAGCAGTTTGCATGAATCTTTTTGAGTTGTGTCAACTTCTATTGAAATTATGTTCAACCAACAAACATCACTGAGCTAATGGTAATTAGCTTTTTCACTACAATCAAAGATATTTCTAATAAACCGTCTGACTGTCCATGCATGCTAAAATAGAGGATTAGATGAGAAAATGAATTATACTCAAGGTGAAAAAAAAATCAAGTTGTCAAGCCAGTTCAGTTACGTTACCTCAACTTGAATTTAAATCACAGAAATCTGAGTGAAAGCTACCAACAACATTAACTTAATGCAAATTATTATTATTACTGTGTCATCTCAAACAATAAAAATAATGTTAATAGGTTTCTTCATATCAGTATATTAGACTTTTTTGTCATACATTTAAGCAGTAGGGAACCACAGTCAAGACTGTCTACATTACAGTACAGTGCTGTGTCTGCTATATTTTTATCACGTCTGGGAGAATAAAGTAGAGATGAGAGTCATTAAAGGATTAAACGCTGCCACCTTTGCTAGTCAGCACCAGAAATACTAGTCGGTTGAGCTAATTATTCTTGTTTAATTATTGTGCAGCAATGGCTAAATGTTGGGTGTAAGATGTTACGCCTCACCTATAGCGACTCTTTCCAAAGCTAACACCCCGATGTTGTAAACTAGCACGGTGAAAAGTGGGACAAATGGAGTCTCCTCTGATTTTGATCTAGAAAATGAAAAAAGATTGTATGTAGGCTGAGAAAAATGGGATAGTTGGTGCACGTATGTCACTGTGCATGCAGCTTGTTATGGTCACTCCTGCTGCAATAACATGCTATTTATTGCCTCTGTGCAATAACGCACTAGTTGAAAAACACATACTACATTTATGCTTATACTGTTTCTACTTAGGTTATTATTTTTAAGACATAATTTTCTACTTCTATTTACATTTTTAGGACATAATTTTCTACTTGTGTTGATAGTTTTAGGTCATATTTTTCGGCCTACACTACCATTCAAAAGTTTGGGGTCACCTAGGCAATTTCATGTTTCATAATTGCACAAAGGGTTTTCTAATCATCAGTTAGCCTTTCAACGCCATTAGCTAACACAATGTAGCATTAGAACACAGGAGTGATGGTTGCTGGAAATGTTCCTCTGTACCCCTATGGAGATGTTCCATTAAAAATCTGCTGTTTCCAGCTAGAATAGTCATTTGGCACATTAACAATGTCTAGACTGTATTTCTGATTAATTTAATGTTATCTTCATTGCAAAAATGCTTTTCTTTCAAAAACAAGGACACTTCTAAGTGACCCTGTACTTTTGAATGGTCGTGTATGTTTATATATTTTGTACTGTTTATATTTCTGACTATGAATGGGAACAACTGTAACATAAGCAGTTTCCCGTCAGGGATCAATAAAATATTTCTGATTCTGAGTCTAATATAACCCCTAAACCAGAGCCATATGTTACCACATTCAGGACGGACATGTGGATGTTAACCTACAAGGAAAGAAGGTTACCTGTGCTAGCAATGCTAATATTAGCCACTGTCTGCAAATCAATTTTAACTGTTTTCTTACTTTTAGATGAGTCGACTTGTTGAAATTGAAATTTCAGTTTAAAAAAATGGTCACAGTTTGGGTTAAAATACACACTTTCTTTACGTCTACCATTAATGTTAGAAAGATCCAGGGTGAGGACTCCAGTGAAGGTTTTACATGCACTTATCAATAATCACAACAGACCATAGCAAGCTTTCAAGCCTACTGGAAGGTGGAGAAGATCCCATCTAGCCCATATTATGGAAATTACATTCAAAGATGAAGTGCCATTTAATGGTCTCATAACAGCTCTGTGTTTAATGACATCTTGTAATGTATTTAGGCCTACTAGAAGCATTGCCTTGGTTAATCACTTGGTTGGTCCACTGGTTTGGTCCAGACTAAAATATCTCAAAAGCCATGACATTTAATTGTATATTATTGTGTGTTAATTTTACACAGTGGGTGTTTATGGGACTGGGAGAAGCAATGCTCTGAAAGAAATGCTCTGAAAGAAATGTTGTTATATTGACAATGACAGTTGAAGATTGAATTGAAATGAATTGAATTTATAGGTTAGATGGTGTGCTCGAGCTTCAGAGAGTTCGATGTGAGTGGAGAAAGAGCTCGAGATATCAGTGATTCACACAATCGAAATGAGGCAGATAAGATAAGCAATTAAGGCAGAAAGACGTTATTTTCATGTTAAAAATTTCCAGCTGTATAATGTTGATGCACAGAGTATTTGAGGGTTTAATCAATATCCTGAGCAGGACTTTAATGATTATGGTGATCCTTTGTTTCCTCATTTAACACCACTAATAGCTTGAAGTTTTAATCAACCTTGTTACATATTTAAAAATCTAGTCATTGGATTGGCAAACCAAACTTTGTACAGACATTCCTAAAAGATGTGTTGAAATGACTCTGGTGATCCTCGTACTTTATTATCTTGCACCAATGAAATTTGCGTTTATTATTATTATAATGCTTTAACCGTTCATGTCATGAAGATTGGTTCACACAGCCATGTCGTCCCCGCAATGCATTTTAAACATATTAATGCTTCACTCAGTTGTACATCCAGTTAGCATATGTTAGCATGCTAACTCATTAGAGCAAGAAGGTGAGCATAAACATCGCTACACCTGCTAAAAATGTGCATGTTACTAAAGTCTTTGTCAGCATTCTTAGCATGCTGCAGCTTCACAGACACAGTGTGTGTGGCTTTAAAGTTTACCTCTTTCCTTCTACGGTGTCTGTGCATGGCAATTACAATCTAGGTCAGCGAGCGGCCGCGGTGGTGGATAAAACAAACATTCACTACAGGTCAGGTCTGCCCCGGCCTCCACACCCTGGCTCTCCCAGCGAAACAAAGGCCACACTACTTCCTGGATGAGCGTTGGATAGAAATGACAAGGTGCAAAATTGTCCAACAATGCATGTCATCCAGACGTATAATTAGCTGAATTGTGCAATGTACAATCAAATGTACGAATAAACACAACTATAATCTGACAAACCTGATGCATGTAGAAGTTTTCTGATGCTTTTCTGATACTTTATCTGATACATGAGGTCAGAATGACAAGGTTGATCCTATTATTCTTTCACACACTAAATAGCAAACACTGACACATCGGCGTTTCTGCTTCTGTAGTGATTTTGATCATTATTTTGACTGATTCTTTTCATTCATTTTTAAAAAAAATAATTTAATCAAATTTTTTATGTTAAAAATTATGATATTCTGTCAGTTTGGGCACCAAAAGTACAGTTAAACAACAGAAATTAAACATCTCAGAAAAATAAATCAATTTTTTTCACTTTATTCTAGATGAGAGCATGTTGATCTAATTGATGTTTTTTAAACACCAGTTATAATATTAAACTATTACTATTTTATTATATTTTCTGTCTCTGTTAAATAAAATGATTAAAATTGCAATAAATTTTATATACTTCAATCTTTTCAAGTCAAAAAAGCTCAGTTTCCTTTAAAAACAAGATTTCCTTTAAAAAAAAAAAGTTTTTTTTTTTTACATTTTATGATCATTCACGGTTGCAGATTTTTAATGTTATTTTAAAATACACATTGATATTTTTGTAATTTTATATATATTTTTGTGTTTTCTTAAAAAAATCCCTGAAAGTACAGCTTTTTTAGATTTATTTTATATATATATTTTTTTGCAATGTAGGCTATTTAGATAAAGGTGAGGGAGCACACTCGGTTTTTACTCGTAGTCTAACTTTACTTTTTGGTTTTGTATGTGCTTTCATGACTATTTGCATCTGATGCATGCAAGAGAAGCTATCTAACATTGTATCAGACTATTTTGTCATTGCTATCGATGAATTAATTTCATGATTTTATTGCCCACCGCCTAATTTTAAACAATAACTTGTAAATAATGCAAAGAAAGGAAAAAGAAAAGTTGGATTTTAAAGACAAGAAGAGAAAAATAAAGTGGGAGCTCCATGAGTTGAGGATTAGAGGAGAAAGAGGAAAAACTTATTCTAATACTTGTAATTTATATTATACTGTAGGATGACACGACTGTTTTTTACTACTGTGCTGAGCGTGTCTGACTTTATGAACAGCAGCTGTTCTGGACCTTTGATAAATCGTCTCAAGATGCTTTTATATTTGTGAGGCTTTACTTCTGGTTTCTTTCCATCTTTTTTACTTTTGCTGAGCCTCCATCACAGCCCAATGCTGCATCTCAGCCTGCCTGGAGGAGCACTTGATGTGCAATGAATTTAGACAAAATGAGGTACATAGTGTTGAGACAGTCACAGAAGAAAAACTGAGGTTTCTGGAAGAAATTGCTGAGGATCCTAAATCCATCCTTCCTCCATTTGAAAGACTGGATGTCTTACTGGCATCTCTGAGTGTGCTGCCTTGTCTGAAAACACATGAAATTAAAAGCCTGAATCATGCAGAAGTCACCGTGTGGTTGCGGTGGACACTCAGTATAATACGCCTAATGACGACACTGGAATATTCCAGAAAAATACAGGAATGATTCACTTTGTAAACAGGACTTTTTATGCTCATTCATAGTTTCTTGCAGCGTCAATCACAGGAAAGAAAAGGAATTACAGCTAATTCGAAAATGACACATATTCCACTCAAATTTAAAATGACACGAGGGAAGCTGAAAAGATAAAATGCACATGTTAATGAAACATTTCTCATTCAGAAAATACTTAAGAAGAAGAGATTATTAAAACAGTTTATGTTTCATATTTATTGTTGTTTAGCTGCTTATTGGTTTAAAATATTCAGTAGCTAGCTGTGTCTCTGTGCTGTTTGGTGCTGTGCGGAGTGTCTGCAGGTGATTAACTTGAGTTTTTTATTTGCTGAAAATAGCCTGCAGCAGCCGGAAACAGTGCTGATGAAAGCAGGGAGAATGAACCAACACATTAAAGTTGCAGCCAGTAAAAAGCCAATCAGTTGACTCATTTTAAAGAGCTCATATAACTGAAGTTTACTGCAGACTGATGAGTCTCTCTAGCTTTTGTTTTATAGGTATTAATTTGATCAAATGTGGAAACACAAAATATAATTATAGCAGCTTCCCAGATGAGCAATGAAGTTTGTTATTGTACCGACTGACTGATCTGAACTTTCCTCTTAAAACCTTAAAACGAAAGGAGAAGATGCAGAAAATATGGCATTACTGTGTAATAAATGCAATTAAAAATATAAGTATTCTGAGCCCTTTTTAAATGAAGAAAAACATATTTCTTTATGCAGTATTAGTTTAGGATATTTCAATATGGACAAAGCTGTGGAAAACACAATTAAGTTTCATTGGCAGGGGTAAAAACAATATAACAAAAACTGAGTCATGGAGGCTTCATAGTAGAGAGGTCAAAGAGGGGGAGAAGTGGTGTTCATGCAGCACAAAACTCTCATCGATGCCCTCTTCCTCCTTTATTTACCATATCTTGTTGGGTTTATTGGTGGAGTTTCAAGTAAGTGAATCAGTGCTAGCTTGACTCTGATCCGCTGATCTGTTGTCTTACAGTTTATCGTCTCAGAGTCAGTCTGGCTGCAGGATGGGCAGAGGTGACCTCAGAAGACTTTTCTAGCTCCTCGGGGGATCCCAGCTGGGAGGAGCAGCCTCTCTGGAGAGCTCCGGCTCTGCATGCAGCCTCCTGAAGGTGAGGATTCACTTGTCAGAGCGGGGGAGTAAAGTTGTAGCGCCAAGGATCAGCAATCTTCCCGCTGTGGCACTTCATTTTTGCGTCACTTTGCCAGTAAATACCAAATAACAATAAGAGCAGAGTGTAGAAATGATGTTTTGGTGCATCTGAATTAAAAACTATACAGTAAAGAATCAGGACAAACAAAAAAAAATATCAAACAGACTGTCAGAGAGATGGCGCTTTTAATGCTTTATATACAGTTAACAGTTGACTGATGGTGAAATTTTGCGATATGCAGCAAGGAAACACACAAAATATGTTCTCTAAAAGGTCAATTTTATACAGTGGTCCTGAGAAAATATATGAATTGCATCATAAAAAGACAAAAATAGACAAAATAGGGGACACTGATCTGGTCAAAAGATCATATAATCATCTTTTGGTGCACAGTCATGATCCACGATCTCAGTGAAAACTCTCATTACAGATGGTGTTGTTGTGATCACATGATTATTTGTGCATATAGTGGCCTGCACTGTAAAAAAAAAAATCTTTTTGTATTAGAACTTTAAAAAAACTTATTCCACAGATTTTCCCTGTTTTGTTAAATTAGTGATAATAATTAGTAAAATCAAAGAAGAAAGTATTCGTTGACATGTTAACTTTAAAAAATAAAAAAATAAAAAAACAGCAGTGCACATCAAAAATCTGTTTTTACAAATAGTGTCTTTTACAAAGTGTGACCATAAAATTGTGCTTTTTTTTCTGTATTTAAATCAGGTGAAGATATAATTAATTTACAGATATTTGCAGTTTTGTTAAGTTTCAGATGATAACTAGAAAAATCACAGTAAAAAAAAAATGTAGACACTAACTGTTAAAATAAATAAATAAATAAATAAATAAATAAATAAATAAATAAAAATGCCCACAACTTTGCATGTCAAAAATCTGTGTTTTTGCAAATAGTGATGGTCTTTTACTGTGTGTGACCATAAAATAATTTTTTTTGCTGAATTTAAATCAGTTAAAAATATTATTATTTTCCTGATATTTGCAGTTTCCTTAAGTTACAGATGATAACTAGTACAATCACAGGGAAAAAAATAATTCATTTCCATGTTAACTGTAAGGAAAAAAATACAGGCCACAAATGTGCACATCCAAAATCTGTATTTTTTACAAATAGCATGGTCTTTAACAGTGTGTGACTGTAAAATTATACAATTTTGCGTTATTCAAATCAACTAAAAATACCATTATGTTACAGGTTTTCCCTGTTTTGTTAAATTGCAGATAATAACCACTAAAATCACAGATAAAAACTCTTAACTGTAAAGGAAAAACTGAATAGAGTAAAGTTTGCTTGAAACAAGGATGAGAGTTTGGATTACACTTTACAGATTACAGTTTGAAAAGAAAAAATGATGATGCTTGTGTTCAAATTGTAGATGTGGGTTTTGATATAACTGCATATAATCCTGTGTTTGTCAGTCTGAGCTCACTGAGCCTGAGCTTAGTCATAGTAGTAGAGACACATTCTGTTAATTTCTAATCTTTTTATTAGGTCAGATGTCGCTCTAATTTGCTTTGAGTTTCATTTTGACAATGTTCTAAACAGGCGTCTCTACATTGTGCAGTCATTTGGTCTTACTCTGAGTGGTGTTTGGAAAGCAGAGATGTTGGACTTTGGAATAAAGGTGTGCGGTGGGCAGCATTTAAGGTAATTAGAAAAGCTTGACTGCACTCTATTCATTGTTAGCTATCGGTAGATGTCTGCCTAATTCTAATCCACATGCATTTCCTGGGGATTTTCTGTCTTTAATGTATGATCAGAATTATGCCTGGAAAGAGTCCGTCGGGTGTTGGTCTAAACAAGTAGCCATGATGAGAGAATAGACCTCATATTTCGCTACTATGTAGCATAATATTTAAAAGACTGGAATTTGGAAATAAGGCTAATTTATGGGCCCCATCCCAACCTGTACAGTCATGGACTCTCAGACTTTGAGGCACATTTCTGTTAAGTACATTAGTCCACATCTTCAGACTTTCTCAAGGGACTTGCCCATAGTTCATTGTGCTGTCACCAACAAAACGTACAAAAATCAAGCATGGATGGTGCAAGGAAGAAATCTGCAAGGCAGTTCATCTGTAAGCGTAGAGTTCTTTGTATTTTTCCGGTAAATGTCAGTATAGAAGTTACAGATGTTCATGTCTTTCCTGACTTGCAATAACTTTATCCAGTATCTTAACATCTTATAAAAACCAGAGTTTACAAAGTGCTTTGATAGACAAACCAAAAAGGACAATACTTAGGAACAAAGGAAAACCAATCAGGTCAGACGGAAAGAAGAAAAGACCAGATTAGCAATAGAGACAGTTAAACCTGATAAAAGATGCAGAAAAGGCAGTCTATAAACTGCAAATTAGATGTACCAAGTTAGGGGTAAGTCATACTAGACTGTGATCTGATTATCATTAGTAAACTAGTGTTTGTTCTCCTGACATCTGGAGGGTTTTTGAAAAGTCATGGTTTTAGTTTCCATCATACTTACTGCCCGAACCCAGATCTGAGAATCCCTTTTAAAAAAGATTTATTTTAAATTCATAATTTAACTGTTTAGCTTTCGATCAACAACATAATATTAATGAAAACAAAATCAGTCTGACTCCGACAATAACAGAAGACATTTCATCTGGTCAACAACCAACTGCAACATCAGCATATTTAAACTTGTGCATTATTAGAGAATTGCTTCATTATAGGATAAAAGCGATTGTTCAGAAGAATTTTGTATTGATTTGCTTTGACGCTTCCCTTTGAGGGGATAAGAGGACCCAAACCAGCAAAATGCCCTCCACAGCATTTTAATATAAGAAATCATGTGTAGTATTTAACATTTATTGTAGCAAAGTTCGCTAATAAGGCTGATATTCTTTGGATTTCGGGAATCAAATTCTCACACCATGATGAAGTTACACAAACTAGACAAACAAGGGAAAACACACAATACAAATTAGACACACAAACCTTGTCAGCACCATGAGTATGTTAGACAGATTTAAAACAATTATCTGAATATCAAGCAAAATGACTACAAAACCAAGAAGGGCAAAAGTTGTAGAATATACAGGGTTATTCAAAAAAAAATGAGGCAGTTTCATTTTGCAATATTTTAATAAGGAAAAGCAATAGAAAGCTCCAGCCAAGTCACAAGTGTTCTACTCGCAGTCAACTTTTATTTGATGTTTAAAGTCACTGAATGACATCAAATAACAGCAGCGATCAACTCAGTGGACTGTGATACGCTGACATGCATCTGGGAGGAATTCTGCTGCAGGTGGTGGCCACTTGAACACTTGTAAGGCGGGAAATAAAAGTTGATTGTGAGTAGAATACTTGTGACTTGGCTGGAGTTTTCTATTGCTTTTCCTTATTAAAATACTCCATAATGAAATCGGTACATTCTTTTTGAATAACCCTGTAGAGTAAGTTGTTACAGAGTTGATTTGCTTTTAGCAGATCTTTCAGTTTGTCTTTAAAGCTACTCAGAACCACTGAGCAGTGCGCTCAAACCCCTCAAAATGTACAGTACAATCTCCCATAGATTATTTTTTTGTCAAATTTTCCACGTCTCTGTAGACCGGTGCGCTTGATTTTTACACAACTGACCTCCTAAATGTACAGTCATCTTTATAATTATCAGGTTTATGCATTCCGACCATACTATAACATTCCTTTTTGTGTATTTGTCGACGAACTGTTGCTGACAGTCTGATTATGTTCTGCATTGACATTCTCAGTCCCCTGAAGAAGAGTTGCTTCTTTGTTTCTTCTTACACATCACACTAATGTACGAGCATCATCGTCATCAAAAGTGCAATATCAAACCGCAATTTCTGAGCCTGCTTGCTGATATTTTCTCCACAGATGTCACTTTAGGTACTGTTCCTATTGAATCACTTTCCAGTTGAGCCGTCTTTGTGACTGAAGCTCCTGCCAATCTGTGCCCCAACAATAAACCCTCTTTCAATGACATGGGACAAAATCCGAATCAACTGGTCCTGCTCAGCATTCTTATTTATGCCACGGAGCCTGATTTAATGTTGAATACCTAATTCTACCATGCAGTCTTATTTATTCAGGTTTTTCCTTTAATCCGTTATCTATCAAATTCCAGTAGAATTGTTCATTTATTGTCATGCGGATCCCGTTGAACTGTACGTATGTAAAATGACCAAAATGTCTATAAAGTGTCAGCAACCCCTTGGAACTGAACTCATATTTTAGTTGATTAAATTTGCATATTTTGAAATGGAGTATGGCAGGTTCTCACGATATAGAAAAATTTAATTTGTCTATTCTACAATAAGATTAGCAACATATGGATGTAATGTGAAAAATCTCTGATCATCTCCTGCTCAGACATAAAAATTAGAGGACGACATTTGTTACAGAGTTCCTTAAAGCAAAACTATGTAGCTTTTGTCACATGAAAAATCACAGTCTTCCTCTTAAAAGTTAGTGCTAAAATCATTCTTCCATGCATAACTATTTATTTCTGTTCATACTGGAAGAAGCCCCCTTTGACCTGAGTTGCAGCAACTCCTCCAGGAAGCCTGTATTTGCTGTGCAGGAATCTTTATATAGAAGATGCCATGTAGCAATTTGGACTAAAACCTCCAGACTAAAAATACAGAACTGTATATTTCCGCATACAATAGCATACGGTCCCCACAGACTGTATTGAGAAAGCAGAGGAAGACTTTAACAAACAGCTCTGGTTCACTTAAATCCACTGGGGGATTTAATTTACTCAAGTGCTGTAAAGTTTTTATGATTTTGTTCCATTCTGATTTTGTCCTAAAAAGCCAATAGAAGAATCGACTTTACAATTAACATTAGTCTTAGATGAATTTCCGCCTTGCATATATATAAATAAACAGGATCTTTAGGGTCAGCATCATTTTTAGGCTGTAAATGTGGGAAAACGTGTTTAATTCAAAATGTCACTGTTGGTCCTCAGGCTGCTGTTAAGTGCATCAGCCCCATAAAGGAATTTAAAGCGTCCTGCAGGCAGTCATTTTAACGACTAGAAGCAGAGATTTTATGTGCGATTTTATGGGACGTATACAATTTAACACGTTTACAACTGACTGACTGGAGAGGTACGCACACCATGTTACTGCAGGAGTACTTAGGAGCGATTTGATGATTTCTAAATTAATTTCCCCCTTTTATACATGATATCATGGGTTCAAAATGGAAAATGGTAATAAATATTACATACATCACTGTGTTTGTTGCTCTGCTGTGAGACCTGCTGACTGATTTCTCGCAGGAAAACTTGGAGCAATACTACTGAGACTGTTGAACATATTAGGGGTCAGGTTTTGATGCATTTATAAGTCCTGAGGCCACCAAAAGAGTCACTCTTCAGCCACATCTTGAGATTCCATCTGCAGAATTCATTGGTGAAGAGGCACAACCTTGATGATTCTCAGAACTCACTGATGGTGGGATTGACTTCAGGGATCCAAAGGTGACATCAACCACCTACAGAGTCCATATTGCTTTTGCTCGGTCAGAGAATCGACGCTGGGTGGAGAATCCTCATCTAGAGCTCCCAGTGATGCCCAGCAGTGAGATCCTCCAGTAGTTGGTACATCGGATCCTCCAGGTTGATTTACGAAAACGTGAAACACCGCGCCTGTCTTCTAGTCTGCAAGCTCCATCTTCAACCATTGATCTTTAAGATAGTGTCGTATGGATTCAGGAGTTTGCGTCTTCCCTCGACTATCAACTATCGACCAGCCTGGATAAAGTTCTTCCTCTACTTCTTGTGTCACCAGGCAGATTGACAAAACTTTCTGGAGGCCAAATTACTGTCCTGAATTACAATCACATGGAAGGTTTTACTTCTACAACCATGGCAGCAGCACTTATCTTGGCCTGGTTCCTATCTGTAATCTCCAGGCTGCCAAACTTGACAGGCCTCTACTCAGTTCCTCCACCGCTGGTGTCCACCATCATCTTCTTGGCCACAGCTCCGAGCAGCTGCCTTCACTATGGAAGTTTTGAACATGGACGAATATTTTCTCCCGGATGGATGCAACCTGAGATGTTGGAAATGAAGCTCTTCTCCGACGTTCCTACTTGACCATGACTCCACACTTGGTTTGTCCAAATCTTATCCAACTGACCTCCATGTAAGGTTGTTCTCCTTATATTTTTGAATAAGTGTTCAACTCCAAATTGATTGTTTTTATTCTGGAAAAAAATAAATAAATCTTTTAAATGTGTGATTTTGTCCAGCTACAACTAATTCTTAGCATTTAACTCTTATTTAATATTTAGTTAGTAATGTATCAGCTTAAAGTTGAGCCCACAGCACATATAGAAGACACTAAACTCAACATGTGTAATTCAACTCATTTTTCACGAAAAAAAAGCACAATATTATATCTGTCATCACGTCATTCATGACCGAGACAAAAAAAGTTACCTTAAAGTAACCTTAAAATTAACTCTTTGTTAGTGCAATGACTGTGTAGTTGGCTGAACAGATGTTGACTGACAATGAATCTTTCGTTAAAAACACAGAAATTTTCCTCTGTGGGCTTTATTGGGAATTTTAATTTGGTGCATTTTTAAGTCTTAAAAATTACATTAAATTAATTCAGGCCTTAAATTACAGTAGCGTAACCTTTTAATAACAGCAATTCAAAGTACTTTATATACAACATAAATTTGATTAAAGCATGATTTAAAAGTAATATACGGTGAAATTAAAGGAACTGATTTTTAAAAAGCAAAACAGATATTTAGCAGAAGAAGAAAATAAATTCATTGCAGTTGTGATGCAGTGCAATATATTAAAAAATGGTAATCTTATGTTTTCAAGACACAAAGTGCATTATACATATGGTAAATTTTAAAAGAATAACTCATTAGAACATCACTAAAAAAAACAGAATAAAATGTAAAATAAAATCAATAAACACATAAAATGATACACTTAGATACCACACAAAAATTACAATAAATAATAACAAACCAAAGTTAATTTTAGTGAAATATATGACGTAAAAGAAAACAAGCCAATCAGTTAGGCACAGATGAGCAGTGATTTTATTTTACTTTTTTGTAATATTCAAGCATGTTTAAGATTATCTAGTAGTTGGTGTCATCAGTGTAAAGCATCACAGCTGAAAGCGTCTTCAACATAACAACTGACTGCTGCTTTCTAACGTTATCCTTCTGCCACATCAGGAATTTACATCTGTCTACCGTCTGGGTAGTGGGCTGATTTATTGCTGTCTAGTAATGCAGTTGGTAACAATTTAGTCCATAAATCCACCATTATTTATGGCCTTAACATTCGGCAAACCAAATAACACAACAGAAATGTTTTCAATTAGTGTTTTACAACTTGAATTGGCAGCTAAATCACTTTACTGGACTGCTTGTTATATTAACACCTCTCTGCGTCGCCGGATGCTTCTGGAGACTTTCTGTTAGGAATGATAGATCCCTCTGATCTTCTAATAGGAAATAAACTTTATAGACTCCTTGAACAAATGCTGTAGCATTTGACGAGGTGTCGTTGTGGACATTTATAGGGCTCAGCAGCAGAAGAACTGAGAGTGTATAAAGGCCTATTAAACGGGTGTAGAAAGGCCTATAAAACGGGCCATCATACGAAGCTTTTCACGCTGTCTCTTTACAGCCCCTTTGAACTGACTCTGCAGTATGTGATTTGTTTCGTTATTGTGTGTGTTCCATGCATTAAATATGACACAATTAAAGGCAGGCCGAGTCAGTGTGCATACATTGTGGTCGTTTGCGGAACAGACAGAAGACTATTTTAAGTATTAGAGACGCGGTGTTCTTGGTAAGCCCAATAATTATCAGCATGAACAACATGTGCAGCAGTGGTCCCCAGGCAACGCATCTGCTGCAGAGCAAACTGTCAAGTCTGACTTGGTGGAGTATTGTGTTTAACAACAGTATTTTGTACACTTCTTGGTAAATATATCTGGTTCACAGCCAGAAAGCCGTATTTTTAACTAGATGTATTCAAGCATGTTCTCAGTTTCAATGGCTCTAGGTGAAGTGATATTTTAAAATATAAACCACTTTGATTTACGCTGTACATCCGACACCTTTGCTTTCAAATAACCCAAAACTTTGTGTGTTTTCTAGAAAAAGGGGCCTTTTTTTATCCTTTATTAATGACAATAAAAATATTGTGGACATGTATAGGGGCGTGTGCATTTGGGTTACAAAATATGTTTATAGTAAGTCTATATATATATATATGCAAAAAGTTGGGTATTTGGCTATTTGTTAGAACATGCACAAAATTCTGAAAAGGCGAACATTTGTACCTACTGTTGTCACAATACTAAAATTCTGACTTTGATACCAGCCTAAATATGTCAGTGCTGATACTCAAACGACAGCACATCAAAGATCTAAAACATCAGGGAAAGTCAAAATCACAATGAACAGAGCACTGCTGTTAGCTCACAGTGATCATTTTTCAATAATTATTCATTTGTTGTAAACCTCTGCAGCAGCCAGAAGTCATCCTTACCTTTTCAGCTTTTCTACCTACATTAAAAAGTTACACCAACCCCACTATATCAATCATAAAAATAAAAATAATGCAATCCCTCGGAGAGTTAAAGAATAAACAAAAGACAAGTATAGGAATGTGTGCATTTGGCTCTTTTTTGTTAAAAAAATAGGTCCATAACAGATCTAAATTTCTCTCAGGACTATTAATAATGTATTTATGTATTCTGTGCATGTCACACAGAATATTAATGTATAGTTAGGTAAATTATGTGCAGTGTAAGTGTAGGTGACAGTAAAGGTTCACTTGGTAAACACAAATAATGCTGGATGTCCTCAGTGACCCAGACACTCACTGTGTGACGTGATGCACGAACAGTGAAGTAATGTCAAACAAAAGTAGACTAGAAAGCTCAGTGGAGCCAAACTTCCCTTTGAACCAGGTCACCAGTATCCTAAATAGCAGGCCAGCAGAGTCGCCTCGTCCAGGCATATTTTTCTGACGATGCACCGGAAGCTGATCAGATCCGAAGAGAACGAGAGTTTCAAGCAGAAATTAACCTGGACTTGAGAATCTTAAGATAATATGAGATAAGATAAACCTTTATTAATCTCACAGCGGGGAAATTTGCAGTGTTACAGCAGCAAAAGATAGCACAAATATTTGAGAAATGTAGTACAAAAATAAAAATAAACCCAAATATGCATAAGTACTAGCTATAGAAATCATTGTTCAGTACTGTGATTATGATGTGATTCGCAATTAATGCATATTTTGCATATTAGCTCTATAGTTCTTGTGTCTTTCTGTCAGGGTTCTACTGTCAAGGTTCTACTGTAAAGTCCTCAGGTGTCTGAAGGAGAAAATTGGTAGCAAACAACCTGAACTGTGGCATGTAGGTTCTAAAATGCAGTAATCATCCCATCACAGCGCTGTGATTAAGAACGGCCGCAACAAAACAGTCATCGCTTCCTGCGGCCCAGCTCTCCAGCTCTTCACCAAAATGAAATCCAAGTTGCTGTTTTGACACAATTTATGAGAATCAGCATCCGCCACAGATGGTGGTTGACATATTTACATACAGGGACTTTATTAAGGAACCTTGCAAGTGTTGCAGAAGAGCTGGGAGAGCTGAATCGCTGGGATGGCTGCCAAATTTACATCAGTTGCAGTTATTTAAAGCAACTTTAAGATCACCCTGCATACATGTCACAGGTGCTTAAAATACTTCCACAAAATGTAAAGCAACAATACACCTGAGCATCCTTACTCATTGCTCCTCTGGCAAGCCTCCTCTCTCCTCGAGATGAGTTTTAGATTTCATCTTATATAAATAACTCGTGGAAATAGACATATAATGTCTTCGCTCTGGAGGAGTTCTGGAATCTGAGATAGTAACTCAAGTGATGTCATTCCAGTATCTTGGCTCAGCAATGAAGTCTTCAAATGTTCAGCATAAAGAGACAAAGAGAATCAAACACAAGAAATGTAGCTGAATTTCATTACTGGATGTCAACCAAGGTTTTTGGCCTTCTGCTTTCTGAGATCTTACTGTGTCATGTCCCATATTTTCTTCAAGGAGTAGCTGGACATTTTGAGAAATACACTCTGTTTTAGTGTTACATAAAAACATCTGTACCACATCTACAGTAAATATGAAGATGCAGCCAGCATCCAATTAAATCACTACGATTGAAAGCTGGAGGAAACTGCTTGCCTTGCTCTAGTCAATTAAAGTAACATTTATGGGGAAAAAAGAAGTAAAAAGAAGCCCAAAAAAATTCTAAAACTAACAAGATATAACATGTAACACTTGTGAAGTGCTGTCAGGTGAGTTTCGTTTTACTTTTGGACAGAGCCATGGTAGTTTTGTCCTCCTATTTTCAGTTTTAGGGCTAAGCTAAGCTAACTGACTCTTAGTGGCATTAACAGAAAGATATGAGGAAGGTACTGGTCCTCTCATGTCATGGCATCTGAAAGAATGAATGAATGAATGAATGAATGGGTGCATTTCCTTCCAAAGGATCACACGATTCATTTAAACTCTGTTCCTTTTATTCACTCTGAAAAAAAATCTGAGTTTGGGGCATTCAGGCATGTCAAAGCTGCACTAGATCAGATAAGATTTAATTTAACAACACTCCTGTCTTTTCAGCATACAAGCGTAAACCACAGTGTGTGGTGAAATTCTACCACTAGGAAGTTATTCGGACCACTGATGGAGTTTAAATAACAAGTTGCCAGTTGAAACTTACTGAAATACACAGTTTTTTTTTTATCTATTTCTTACCTTGACCAGATTCACTTGTTAACTGACAGCAAAAAAAATTGTTGGGCCTCTGTTGACTCCCTTTGAGAGGTAGTGGTGTGATGGAATGTAGTGATTTATGACTGTACTGCCTTACACCTCCAGCTGCCATCAAATGTAAAACAACCACCACTCTTCTGATAGAGTAAACCTGCCCCCAAGTTTAAAGGCAGCTGTGTTTAAACTATACACTGGTATGATTCAAGTTTCAGAAAGAACGTTAATGATTAGCCGTTGATTGAACAGCATTTTAACTGATTGTAAATCTATTAACTGAAGAGGATGAAAGACGTATGTTAGAAAATGTATCTTACATTAGCTGTATTACCTGCTTATGCAAAGATATGGAGCCTTTTGCTGTTTAATACTGTAGCAAAACAAAGAGTTCCACAAGGAGAGAGCATTGTGGGATTTTAGCTAGTAAATGGCCACCATGAAAAATTCTTACATGATGCTTAATGCCCCATCTACTCTATATGACTCACCTTCAAACCGCATTCAAAGCAGCTGTATCAGGACAAAAAATTATATTAACCTGTTGAATTACTTTTGTGTTATGGCTGCTAATTATCATTTTAAAAATGTATTTAAAATATACGCAAAGGTAACACAAGATCTCTTTGGGTTACAAACTTTAGTGATAATGAAGAACTTGTTTAGATCGCATTGGTTTTTAATGGTGCCTTTCCTTAACAAGTAGGCAAATAAATTAAATGACTAAAACCAATTTATATACAGTAAATCTGAGGCTTCAGGGGCATCTGGGGACGTGGAACTGTGGCCTACTTTGCCTACTTGCCATGACTAGATTCCTTTTATGAGGAAGAATGTAAGTAGCAGGTTATATCTTGTTTGTTTTGTGATTAGGTTTTTTATAGGGTTAAGCAAACTAGATAAAACATGTCAATCAGTGACCTTTAGAGGTGCCTCTAGGAAGAATTCCTTTTATCTTTCCCAAAACTATGATCAATCTTTACCCCGATTTAAATATTTATGATCAGCTATGCTAACTAGGTAAGTCAACCAGAGCCAAAGTGCGGTCTATCTTCAAAATAAGTGTTTCCCAAAATGCCAAAGACTTTTTTCTTCCTAATCCCTCTGTTTTGGCACATTCAAGTCTTTTCTTCCATGCTAGTGATGGACCAACATTGCCATACATCGGTTAATGTGATGGATGGCTGCTCCACGACTTTGCCCCAGAATGAACTGCCTGATTGCAGCAGATGCTCTGACTTGTAATAGCGGGAAAAGCACAGATGTAACTGACAACATTAAAAGTGAATGCATTCCTCTCAGGTGAGCTAACTCCACAGTCTTCATAATGTATTTGTTGGTTCACCTGCATCACTTACTGAAGCGAGCCAGAGGCAGGATGCGTTTCGATTGAGCTTTTCCTACTATGACAAGCCAGAATCACTGCTGCGAAAAAGGTGGATTTCATGGACATTTGGCTCTCCACACAATGTGTGTAAATAACTTCAGTGATTCCCAGAGTTAGTAGTGCCACCATGTGATTGACATCCGTGACTTGGAGTGAAATACTTTCACAGTTATTGGATGAAACACCATGAAATGTAGTTCAGACGTTCATGTTTCCCATCTGGATAATTTAAAGCTGGCATAATTGACACCACTGATACTGAAAGTGCATGATAGTTTATTGTGATAAATGTTTTCCTTCAGTATTACTTTATAACTGCAGTGTTACACAATGGCGGTAGCTGGAAAGTCAAGTGCGGTTAAGAGTAAAAGTTTCCCAAGGCTTTGAAAATATGAAAGTACTTCAAATGAACACTGCTTTGAGTTACTGTGGTAAACAACAGTACAAACTCTTCTCTCCTGCTCCCTGTGCTCACATATACTGAGTTTTAATACAGCCAAGTTCCCAATAAAGCTGTTCTCATGTACATATTTTTCTATTTCTGAAATAATGAAACAAGTAAGAAATAGTGACAGTAAATGTGGTTGTATTTTCATAGAATTCAAAGCCGATACTAAAATCAGGTGGCAGGTACACAAAAAAGGGGGGACGGGAAAAGAGCTAAATTAGCTGCTATGTGCTGTGTCCATGTTGTATTTGTTTATTGCTTAGGCTGAACTTTTTTTTTTTTTTTTTACTTTGTTAAGGGGTTTATTAGAAAGTTTAATTTCTTGTGGAGTTGCACTGTTGACTAATATAGTAAGTTCTCTTTTATATTTATTTTATTAATGTGTGACCTTTGCTTACATTTCATACTATGCTGTGCTTTATAAGGATGTTCAGTCTGTCTAAAGAAAATGAACTTCAATGAAATGGCTATTTTGCTTTTTTTGGAGGAAAATGTATAATTTAGATTGGAAAGATAGTCGATAGATGTTAGTGGCAGCCGTAGGGTATTGATTTCCCTTCCGTTATCCCCTGACTTTCCATTTTACATCAGGACAAAATGCAGTAGTGACCTACACTGCCATTAGCCTCAGCTTTACTTTAGTATTTTAGTGGTAAGTGGCAAATATAAGTATGCTAACGAGCCTGAACATGAGCATCTTAATGCTGTCCAAGCCCAGCCTCACGGAGCTGCTGGTTCCCATGTTGGTATTTATAACATTCGCTTTATCTAAGCTGTGGTTCTGTGGACAACATGGCAGCAGCACTCCTCATAGGTGGTGCAATAGCTTCCTCTCATGGGAATCTGTGTAAAATTCCACAGTGGAGTAACAACAGACACCATTCCTTTAGGTTTGATCGGAATTCCACCAGTGGGGTCAAATATAGTGTGTGTGAGAGTCAAACAGTTGTACATTAGTCAGTAGTATTGATTATTCCAAGGTTGTTGTGTTTGATAAATGAACTAAGAGACCATTGGATATCCATAATCCTCCTTCCAATGTCGATGAGAAAGACAAAAAGTCTGCTGGTTCTTACTGGTTCAGTCGATTTTAGAGGAAAACAAACATTAAACAAATGGGATTGTCACCACAATGATGCAAATTTGACTTCCCAGCCCGACTTGGAAAATGTAGACGGTGGCAATAAAGCACTAAAGTACTCCAGAAGTTCCCTTATGACTCATGTATTATAAGTATCACTGAGGGCAATGAGGAGCAGCGAGGAGGTGAACGATCATGAACGATCATCATTTAGTAAGTGTTGTTAAATGGCCTCATGCAAATTTTAACTCTAGTGCATCATTGAACCCTGATTTCTGGTTCACACAAGAACTCCTGAACATTTTAATGGTTTAAAAGCAGGAACATGTTGCTGCATTGGTGCTACACAGAGCTTGGTTAAGTTTAAGCTGTTGTTGGTCCTTTTGTTTTGCCCTTTTGTGATGGAAATGGTCGTAAATTTCATTTGGTTAGAGGTGAATTTGTTCCTCAGAATGATCCAGTGCAGCTACTCTGTGCTTCTGTTCATTCTTTATTGTTTTCCCTGAGAATGATCTTGTGGTTTTTCCCTTTCTGGTTCAAACTAGGATTGCACGATACCAGAACATATATGAAGATATATGACAAAAACAAACAGCAACGAGAAAACATTAATCCATCTTAGCTCCACAGTACAATACTAAGTAGTTTCCAGTCTTATTTCCTTTAAACCACCTTAAACAAGTTGTGGAGCCCATTTTTTTCATGTCAAACGCCTCTCGAGTGATTTTTCATCGTTCCACGGCAGTGATTGGTGGAGGAGCTGCATCTGTCTTCTGTAATCTTGACAGTGATGATGGAGAGGCAGCACAATCTTTCAAGGGGGCTTTAATAGATATGTCATCTCCTAATGGGAGTGGCTCAACAGGAAAAGTTTGTTATCACTCACATCAGAGCAGCTGTTTTATATTTGCTACCTCAGGAAAGATGTTCAACAGCAAGAAAATGCTCTCGAATACATGCCAATCTGTATGTCAGACAGCTCATCCTCTGTTAACACATCATCTATTAGGATTTTTTATCGCTGACCAAGCTTCAGTTGTGTAACAGTGAACAATGGAAAGGCAGAACTGGACACAACAAACAATAAATCCAAGTACAACCACAGAGTCCTTTATTCGTGGCAACCAAGCATTTCTACTGGAGCTGAATCACTGTTGCTGGGTTGAAAAGAGCATTTCTATGGTTTTACTAACATTAGTTTTTTATTTTCAGATTTTTAAGTGGCTCTTTTTGTTGTTGCATTTGATGTTTTTTTTAGTGTTTTATCCAGAATAAATAGATACATTTAATCTAAAAATGTAAAAAGTCTAACAATAAAAGCTGTGCTGGCTTCATTTGAACCACTCCATCATCCAAATGCACCAGGTTCACGGTGTCGGTGTGCACTGGGCTTCATGTTGTTGTCTTAAAGAGGCCATAATATACTTTTTTGGGTTTTACACAGGTGTATACTACATGATATATTAACAAAGTACAGCCATAAAATGACTCAGTAATAATGATGTAGGAAACGTGCTGTTTACTGTCAGATTCTTTCCTCTGACATTAATAATAACCTTCTGCATCACACAGCAGCAGAAATGATTCTACACTTGTACAGTTTCATTTAGCAGATGCTTTTATCCAAAGCGACGTCCATCTGAGAGTAGATATAACACAATCAAGGACCTAGTCAGGAGAAAACCACCTGGATAAGAGCCATGAAACAAATTCCAGAGTGATAATAGGACCTTGGTGCCTACAGGCTGTGCCGGAGATAATAGATAATTTTTTTTTCCTTTCTTTTTTTGCAGTCTGTCAAGTGCAATTGTGTTCAAGGGAAGAGCTGGGTATTTAGTCTTTTCTTAAATGATGAAGGCTTTCTTTACAGTCAGAGTGAAGTGCACACATGGCTCACCAGTGGTCACTTCATTCACAGATTGTTAACAAGAAAAGCACTCAGAGTGCGCAGTACTCCGCTAAGGCTGCTCAGTCATTGTATCATTTCCGACAGATGAAATCTTTAATAAAAAATGACCTAGCGGAGATCACAGGCATGTGTTATGCATGGGTAAGTTATGTACAGATACTGAATCAAGTGACCTAAATATGTAGTGGGTGGCAGGAATTAATGGGCCTTGGAAACACCTCGACAATTTATTCAGTTGTTCATTGTATGATTTCCAACGGATAAGTCCTGATAAGTCCGCAGTGGTGGATTTGTAGTAGGATCACAATCATGTGATCGTCAGCAGGCAGCTGACATAGCGTTCAGTTGTTGTCATAGTTACAGTGATGCTGTGCCGCTATCTTGCAATAATGCAGAAATCTTTAACAAATCCGTGGATCCAGACTATAAACCACATCACTGCCAAAATCTAAGCACTTGGTCCTTGTGTCATTTCTGACCTTCCCTGAAAATTCCATCCAAATCCATTAGTCCGTTTTTGAGTAATGTTGTTAACAGACAGACGGACAAACATACACTGATCGTCACATAACTCCGCCTCATTCCTTGGTGGACTAATTAGTTTATTTTTGCAGGGACAGCGCACAGTTAAAAGAAATTGCGGTAGAGTTACCTTACCATTGTAAGTTTGGGTTCACTAAGAAATGTCCTTATTTTTGAAAGAAAAGTTTTTTTTTTTTTTTTTTTTAAATAAAGATAACATTAAATGAATCATAAATCCAGTCTAGACATTGTTAATGTGGTAAATGACTATTCCTGCTGGAAATGGCTGATTTTTAATGGAATATCTCCAAAGGTTACAGAGGAACATTTCCAGCAACCATCACTCCTGTGTTCTAATGCTACATTGTGTTAGCTAATGCTGTTTAAAGGCTAATTGATGATTAGAAAACCCTTGTGCAGTTATGTTAGCACACGAATAAAAATGTGAGTTTTCATGATAAGCATGAAATTGCTAAACTTAAGCTATAGCAGCTAATGCAGCTGTTGTCCCTGGGCAGGTACAGAACAACCGCTCAGCTTGTTTGTCGTGCTTTTGTTGACCGTTCCCTTTCTTGAAAAGCATTTAATAGACTAACTTTAGTTCAGTCTGGCTAAAGAACTATGTCAAACCTCATATGACTAAATGGAAATAACAGTAAAAGCAAAAATGCCTGGCTATGCCCTGCTGTGCTGCGGGCTTTCCCTTCTGAGCTCAGCAGCCGGTCAAGACAGACACATGTGGTTGTGGTGACGGTTTGGCCCTGAGTGTTTTTGGTGTGATCTGGCCGCTGCTTAGTGCAAAATATCCCACCAGCGTGCAAGCTCAGGCAGCCACTTCAGCCTCCACAGAGTCCCCAGGGGAAATTATGAATCTGTAGCTGTTGATTGATGCCTCAAGACTCACTGTAAGTAGACGAAGAGACAGATGGATGCATAGATATTTGACGTTTTCCGTGGAAATGCAAACGGACAGATCCCATTTCACACACTCAATCGAGCAGAGGAATGTATCTAAAATGCTGTCCATTCTGCCACTAACTCTCATCTAATCACCTCTGAAATTGTGGGAATGTCACTGAATGGCAACGAAAGCAGCACCGGAGGGTATAACACAATTTAATTTGAGAGTTATTAGATTTTAAGATGGAATTTGTGGCCCATTGAACATTTTTTTGCAGTTGCTGCCCGATACAGCAGCGATCTTTCCCTTTAGAATGAGATTAATCCTGGAAATGAATACGTCATTTGGTTGGAATTAGTCTAAAAATCTCATTTTGTCTGAGAAATAAAAGTTCTAATTAGATTTTTCTTTCAGAAATTGTCCTGAAGTCTTCAGTGCTGAGTTCTTCGGTCCTCTTTTGACCCTTTTTTATGTGCTACATCTACAAATTCATGTTTCTTTCTTTTTTTTTTTTTTTTACACCTTCTGTGCACATTTAAGAAATTATATGTTGGTAGTTGGTAAGAGAGAATGTTCCTTTACTGTGGCTGCTACAAAGATTTGGAGTAAAATCTAAGAAATAAATCCGTAAAATAACAGAAAAAGGGTTTTCCTCTTTAGTTAGAATCAGGAAAAAAGATCTTTTCAAAAAAGGAAATGTTCCTTTATTATTTTAATGCTAACTGTATATAAGAAAAAAAAAATTTATTGGTGTCTTTAAAGTGAAACATTTTAACACGCTCCGCTTTTTAATGGTGTTTAAAGAGTACAAGACATTTTCCTGTTATTTAATGGTAAATGTATGATTAATAAATTGACTTTTGCTGTAATTTAATGTTGTCTCTTCAGCGAAAATACAAAGGACTTTTTGTCTTTTTAAACATGTTTAGTATACATATTTTTTCTTTCAAATAACTTCAAATTTACACATTTTGCTGATTTAAGTACTGTAAATAATTGTGCATGTTTATGTTCAAATATTGTTAAACAAATTATTGAATAAAAGGGATGATTAGAATTTTTAAAAAATAAAAATAGAGATTTAGGATGTGAGCATTGTTTACAGTTTTGGCTTGTTTTTGCTTTGTTTTATTTTACAGTCAGTGTGGAAATTAATACTTTCTTTACTGATTTTGCTGGATATTGACTGTAATTTAACAAAAGAGGGGAAAATCTGTAATTAGTTGAAACAGTTCTAACAATAAACATTTCTCGATCCTTCATATACTGAATTTTTCAGTACCATTTTCAAATAACTATATGTTTTTCGCCGGTTTTTATGTACAGTAAAAACAATGTGTAAGTTTGTAATTTTTCCATTTTTTAAAAAAAATATACGTTAAAAAAAAATGGGGAATACTGTAGCATTCAAAAACTGTAAAAACAATTAAAATACTTATTTTTTGGCTGATTTATATGAAATAAAACACAATCAGACATTATAAAAGAACACACTTTTACTTGTAGAAATACTTTTTTTTTTAAGTATAGATTATGTACAGTTTTGGCCTGTTTGCCTTACAGTCAACAATAAATTTAAATATATCTTTCTGTGATTTTACAAGTTACAAGTACAGTGATAAATTTCATCAGACTATTTCTTTTTTATTTGGTTATTTATTCATTTATTTATTTAATTAATAAATGAATGAATTAATTAGTTTGTCTGATTTTACAAGTTAATAGCTTTATTTTCAGAAAACATGGAAAATCTGGTAAAAAGCAGTAAATTATTCAAAGAGCCACAGTTAAAAACGTTAATGTTTTAGGGTGCTACACTTGATTTAAATTTATTTACTTACCTACTTATTTACTTACTTACTTGCTTACTTACTTATTGACTTACTTATTTACTTGCTTATGTACTTTTTAAACTTATTTATTTACTTGATTACTTATTCACTTAGTTACCTATTTACTTACTTTTGTGCTTACTTACTTGCTTATTTACTTACTTAAATATTTATTTACTTAGTTACTTATTTACTTTATCACTTACTTATTTACTTATCTATTTACCTGATTACTTATTCACTTAGTTACTTAGTTATTTTCATACTTATTTATTTACTTATGTATTCACTTTGTTACCTATTTACTGACTTTTTTTGCTTACTGATTTATTTAATTACTTATTTACTTAGTTACTTATTTATTTATTTATTTAATTACTTAGTTACTTATTTACTTAGTCACTTATTATTTACTTACTTAATTACTTATTTATTTATCCACTTATTTACTTAATTACTTATTTACTTATTTATTTACTTACTCAATCACTTATTTGCTTATTTATTTACTTACTTATTTACTTTGTCACTTACTTATTCATTTACTTACTTAATTACTTATTTACTTAGTCATGTATTTAGTTTGTCATTTACTTATGTACTTTCTTAACCTTATTTATTCACTTAATTACTTTTTCACTTAATTACTTATTTAGTTACTTGCTTATTTGCTTACAAACTTATTTACTTACTTACTTATGTGAAAATGTGATGTCAGGCAATAAAATGACTTTAAAATGTGTCACCAGCTCCCAGTGTGACCACATGGCCTCGTTTTTTCTGCTCAGATCAGCAGATCGATCGGCTGCAGACGGTATCTGGTTCTCCTCATCCATCACATTCCCAGCTCGGTGCTGCAGCGTTTGTCTTCCCTGCGAGGAGTTCACGTCACCGACGTGATCGCAGAGGACAGAAACGTTGTGAGTGGAGGCTAAAGACGCTGCAGCAGCAGAGAGAAGACGCTCAGCAGGAGTCCAGGTATCATCTGTTGTCTGTTAGAGGAGGAGAGTTCAACTCCACCATCAAGTTAACGGGAAGCAGCAGCAGCTCCAGTTCACAATTCACTGTCCAAGTGCGCTTCCCTCCCATTGAGCCTTTGTGTTGATGTGCTCGTAAATCAGAGATCAGAGGGCAGATGCGTGTTTAGTGAAGCCACACACATTATTTACACGCAAATCCAAGTCTGAAGACTGAGGGTGAGGTCGGGTCTGGAATGTTCAGGTGAAGGTCACTGTCAGAAACATCAGCTGTCTCCACAGCAAAATTATATTTCTTCACTACAGTGAAGCCTCCCTGTGTCATAGAATGTGTTTTAGATTTTATTTAAAATGCAAATTTGTTGCTGTTTGCTGAATGAGCTTTAAATAAAGCAGTTTTTTGGTTCTTGAAGATGTTTCGCTTCTCATCCAAGAGGCTTGAAAAGAAGAAACTATCATTTTTCTATAAAAAAACAAATCATGTGAATGTTATTTACAGTTTTAGCCTGATTTTTTAAAATATTGTTCTTATTATATGTAGTTATTATCTGTAATGTAACAAAATAAGGCAAGTTGTTCCAAGAAATTACAGTTAAAAGCCTTCATTTCTTATAGTGTCTATAAAACAAACTTGATTTGCTTTGACTTTTGTGGAAAAAAGTCCATAAAAATAACTTAAAAGTGTGTATCAGGCTGTCGGTAGGAGTGAAATCCGCATTAGTCTAACAATGTGAGCTTTTTTAACTCCTCAGCTGACAGATTTTCCTGCCGACTCTGTCTTGTCCATTTTTATTATATTGTCACATCTGAAGCCTCTTGAATGAGAGTTGCATCTGCAAGAACCAGAAAATGCTTCCAGATGTTTCTGCAAGAACCCAAAAAGAGACGTCCACGTGCTGCTTTCTTAAGCTTCGGCAATTATCATGAGCTGCACAGACATCTTAATCAATATTCCTTTTTATGACCATTAAAACAGGCGCCTTGGCTCGATGTTTTTCAGAATTTTGTATCCGTGTAATGTAGATTGAAGAGAAAACATTCAGTGTTTCTGGCTGGGGGGAGGTTGGGGTGTGTGCAGAGAAGCCGCCGCGCAGCTTTTATTTTGAAAGCAGACTGTATTTATGGCTGCGACTTGAAATTGACTGGAAGAAGCTGCAGGCCAGCCTGTTGCGCACTTGGCGGCACGCACAGACGGCGCACCGCAGCTCCGTGGATGGACGGAGCCGCTAATGGACTTCTCTTAATGACCTTTAGAGACGCGTCTGCTCCTGGATTCCTATCTCATCTGACCTTATCTCGCAGTTTCACGCGGTTTCCAGCGCCACATCCGAGCACATCCAGACTTTTACGCATCGTGGAGCGCTGCGCAAAGGGACGCTCGAGGTGCGTGTGTGCATATGTGTTTGCCTATTTCTTTTATTTGGGAGTGAGGACATTGGGGCAAGCCGTGTTTGAGGATAAAGATTAGGTTTAGATGCGGTGGTTCAGGTTAAATAAAGAGTGTTCTCACAAAGATCGGACATTTGTGCGCTCTTGGGTATTTAAAAAACTCGTTGTTGACGCACAGGTGTGTCCCTCTGGCCGTGTTCCTGCATGCGCTTTTGCGCGCAGCTGTGCCTTTAATTTCTCCCGCAACACTTTCACTTTCGCCAGGTGCGTAAAATATTCCCCCTCATGCTCCAGCGGCTCGTTCCTTTGGGAAGAGCGGAGCGACGTTGCGCAGTTATACAACCGGTAAGGACAGCATGCAGTGTGGAGCAGCAGCCGGAGATCGTGAACTGTAGGTGTGACTTACTGATCTCAGATGGGTGATCTGAAGAAGAGCGCAGCCAGATGAGCAGCCTTAGTAAAAGACTGACTGAATAAAGAAGACGTGAGGCTCCATCTTACTGCTATCCCCATGAGGTTTAGTGTAAATCTACTGGAAACTGGAGGTTACGTTTTTTCAAAAAAGCCCCTCAGGTACTTCACGCGTGTGTAACTTGCTCCTCTGACCCCAGCTTCAGTTTCGTTTATTTGTAATGCAGCTGGGTGAATATTTTTCTTGGCCAGTGCGATTGAAGTTTTGCTTTAATGTTTGCTTTTGCTCCAGAGCACTGCGACCTGTACAGTAGCTGCGCATATATTCCAACATTCCACCTCTTTATAGGATTCCTTCCACCTGCAGCTGCTGAAGCTGCTTTTGCAACCGGAATGTTTCATGTTATCGGTGGTTTTTGGAGAGAATTGTGGAGCTAATATAGGATAAAAAGACAAATCCAAGCATAGAGCAGAGACAGAAGAGGAAAGCTGTGGTGAGTCAACATCAAGCAATGTGTGTTTTAGTGTGTGTGCTGCCTGCTGTTCTGCAGTCTTTGTGAGGACCAGGCTGAGGTTGATGACTTTCTTTTGCGCACTCTGACATTCTGACAGATGCGCTGTTTTTCAGGGTTGATGCCAATAATTGAGAAAAAACTGAATAGATTTAAATCTTGATGTCAGGATTTAGAATAGCACAAAAATGTCGATGAACTTTTGCATATTTTGAATTATAAGTTGCCTCTTTAAGTGCAATAATGTTAATGGTTTTCTTCTTTTTTTAAACTTTCTTACTTTTTAAGTACAATTCTACATTCTGTGTGTCCTACAGTTTGGATACAATCATCCATCTTGCCATATCTGTGCTCTTTATTTGCATCTTTATTCTGCGTTTGCATTTCTTATCTTATATTTACTCTGCTTGCTGTGGATTTCCCCGGTTTTCCCCGCTCAAAGTTGCTTTAAAATGGAATTATTTCATACTGAATGGAGAAATGGAGGGGAAAAAAAGCTGAATATTGAAACTGCTCATCAGCCAGGCAGATAACTGGCTCTCGCATCTTCACTAGTTTTAGAATTAGGATGACGTTTGATGTTGGATGATGTAAAGGCGGCGCATAAATCCTGAAAACTAGTAAACATAAGGAAAAGAATAGAGATCATTCTGTATCTCTAGTGCATGATTATACAAAAAGAAGCTTCTGACTGAACCCTTGGTGCGGCTTTTATATCTCATTGCCAGGTTTCATCATATGCAGTTCTGATTTTGTGTCTTTAGCAGCTGTTTTGTGACATGTCTGCAACATATCATCAGAAAAAGTGGTAAGATAAGACTTGAAATCCTCAGATTCACCCCCAGAATCAGAAAAAATGTCCAGTTATATCGGATTTTTGATTATTATTCACTTCCTACTTCAAGTCTCACGGTTCAGTCTTTCCAAATGAGCCATTTTTAGTCTTAGTTTTTGAGCATTTTTAAGCAAAGTGGAGGTCATGATCCACCTTCAGGTTATGTAAATGGTTTAACTACCTGTCAGCAGGTCAGGTAAAATTAAAACACAACCAAAAACTCACTTTATTACTCGTCAGAGTCGCCTCACTGCTGTGCTTCAGAGGAAACCTTTTCCGTTTAATTAACATGATCCATTTAACCTTTGACTGCAGGGTTAAACATTTATTTTATTTTGTTTTAAAAAGATGGAAAGATCTCAATGCTTCCAACCCTCAGGCTGTTGTGATTAACCCTCCAGCACTCTCACAGGAATGACATTTAAAAAAAAGGGAAGTTTGGCTTGTAAAAGTGGAGTGAATCACTTTATGTCTGGGTTACAATCTGTATTTCTGGCGTTCGTCTCCCCGCAGCATGCTATAATTACAACCTACACACTGCTCTGTCCGTTTCTACTTGCTGTGAAACCAGCAGTCGGGTTCAGTCATTTGTGGATCTTTGCAGCAACATGCTGGCCGTCTGCCACGGTGACTTCAGCGCCGCTCGCTGCAGATTTCACCAGCGGGGAAGTCGCTGAGTTGGCCGGTTACTCAGTGAAGTGTGATGTGCAGCTGTGGAACGCTGTATCTAGAGACTGACACAGATAGAGAGATGGGCCGGAAGATGAAGACAGAATGACAGCAAAAGGCCGAGAAGCCCAGGCGGAAAGAATGACTCACAGTTCAATCTGTTTATTGTCTGCATAAATACCGCATATGGAGCCAAATGTGAGTGTTTAAATGTGATTTCAGCCACATTGTTAAAAAAAAAATGATGTAGAAAATGGTGGAAGAGTGGCAGCAAGCAGTGAAATACTATAGTGTTCAAAAACTGTAGAAGTGATGGGAAAAAACTGCAGGTATTAGTAAAATAATTAGACTTTTTTGTAGTTTAAAATACAGTAAAACTGCCTAATTATATGGTCACACACTATGAGAACAATACTGATGTATTGAAGTAAACATTATCTACAGTTTTAGCCAGTTTGTCACTGTCAACATGTAGATTAATACTTTTTTCTGTGATTTTAATTGACATCACAGTATGTATGACACAACCAAAGAAGACAAATCAGTAAAATAACTGTTAAAAATAATTTATTATATATAATATTCTAAAAATAATGGCAGATATCTGTAAAAAATAGTGAGGTTCTTGCTGATTTAACGACAGAAAAACTATGTAAAAAAATGTGAATGAATTACTATTTGTAAATATATAAATTTCTGATGCAGACATTATGTACTTTATAATTTAACCACTTTTTTAAGGGTTAATAAATGAATCAATATTTTTTCTGTGGTTTTGTCAGCTATTAACTGTAATTTATTTTTAAAAAATAACTGAGAAAATCTATAAGATAATTATTTAAAATTATTAAACTTTTGTGCCCCTTAGTGTGTGTGTGTGTGTGTGTGTGTGTGTGTGTGTGTGTGTGTGTGTGTGTGTGTGTGTGTGTGTGTGTGTATATATATATATATATATATATATATATATATATATATATATCAGTAAAATAACATTTTTTTCAATTCTTGATACATAAGGATATAAATCTTCTTTTAAATAACAGCAAATATCTATAAAATTTACATTTTTTATGATTTAAACACAATTTAAATGATGTAAATTCTTGGTCAAATGTTGCAGAATTGCCATTTATAAAATTACAGATTTTTTATTTGGACATTATTTATAGTTTTACCTTGAATTTTTAAATGATTAACATCAAAGTGAATATTGTTTTTTTCTGTGATTTTACTAGTTACCTGTTATTTAAATATGGTTTCAAAACATTCATTTTTCACCGTGTACCTATGAATTTCATTATTGTTGCCATCAGTTTTTTTTTTTTTAAAGTGTACCTTGAATGTTCTGTTCTAAAACAGCCACATGAAAGTGCGTTTTAAAACAACATTTTCTTCTGAGCATCGCCGATCAGTGACATCCACCAGTGATTACACAGATTAGAACGTTTGTTTTCTGCCTAAGCATCTGAAGCATTCCTGAATTTACCGGACTTTACTTGGAGTTTACAGAAAGCAGCCAGCGAGAGTGTTGCTCTGAGTGTCTCTGAACCAGATCACACTGTCTCAGTTTACCCAGACATGTTTCCAATATTCTGTTTAACAGAGCTGGACAGAGATTATGAACGGCTTTGTACTATAAACATGACGCACTCTAGCAGAACAACAGAACAACCACAGGTCCCAGAAGGACCACTAGCTGAGCCCCGTCCCTCTGGCAGCATGAAATATATTCACTGGACTTTTATCATGATCTTTTTTTTCTTTTTCTTCTGCTGCTTGCTGTGAAGTTGAATTGTCTCTGCATTCCGAGTACATTGTTTTTTTTTATATTGCATTATATATGTGAGGGTGGTTCCCAGAGTTTAAGGTGAAGATGTGCAACTCTGGAATAAGCCAATGAGAGGGGTAGGTTTCCAACAAATATCTAATTAAATATCAATGCTATCCATTAACTGTATATAAAAGATGGATGTAGTGATCATGCCACCATCCACTGGTTACTGTTTTACAGCCTTGAGTTTGCCATTTGACTGTTGACATCTGGCTTTCTGAACCAGTTGTGAGGACACTACACCTGCCTTTAAACAGACTTTATGTCTTTATCATCTGTTTTACTCTAAATGGAGCTGTAATTGGCTAAATGAACATCCTGTTGTACTGAAGCAGACTTGAAACTATCGATTGAGACCATGAAGTCATTTGGTTAAGGTTTACTGAGGTATCAGATCAAGGAAGAAGTAGTCCGTTTCTCTTAGACTTCTGTACAGTCTGACTTCTTTTTGTAGCCAGAGGAGGCGCCCCCTGCTGGCTGTTAGAAAGAATGCGGGGTTAAGTCACTTCAACATTCGCTTTACTTTACGGAACTGGAGGCAACATCCATCTTTTATATGCTGTTACCTTTTTCAGACATTTTACAGTAATGCGGCAAAATGATAAATTGGGAGCATATTTTCAGACTAAATGCATATCTCAATGCAATTAATTTATATAAAAAGTGATTAAATGCATCTCTAATCATACTGTGATAGCAGTGGTACTCCTACAGAATTGCCCAGGTGTAAGGTGAAAAGGAACTAATTAAAACAAATTCAAATTTTCTATAAATCACAGAGCAACTAATGTAAATAAATCACATTTATGCTTCATCCCTATGAACAAATAGATTTAAAAGGCATGTTACCTTTAAAAAATGTAGTCAAAATTACACCATTTATCAGAGTCAATACCTTTGAAAACAGAAAGGATCATTGAATTTTTAACTTTTGGATGGTCCATGCCCTGTGACTTAATCAAATCTAAGCTGGGAACCGTTATATATAGCTTTATTGTACATGTTTCATTAAAAAAATGTGCCAAATATTAACTGTTTGCATGAACAAGATTCTGTAAAAAACTAAAAATACTGTGCCCCTCACCACACCTGGTAATCTGTTAGTGACTCAAATGCAATCAACAATGACGTGACAAAAATTCAAGGACTTTTTGACTGAGGTGTTTAAACATGAGCAGATAGGAGACAGGTACTGATGATTAGTTTATTATTTGAATTTATTTTTATTCTATTGTCGCGTTTTTGGTTTAATGTGTGTTTTTAGAGTGTGGTGTAATTGTGTAACACCGTGGTGTACTGCTGACTGAAGGACAAATTGCCTCTTTGGGACTATAAAGATCACCTTAAACCTTAATGGAAACAAAATTTTAAAATAGAAGTAGTAAAATCTCTGTAGTATATAGAGAAGCCATGTTTTTCCAGTATTGGTAACACCTGAGAGCATTTGGATTAATGTTGTACATGTTCAGATTATCAAAAGACATAATTTTATCTTTTCTTTTTTATGATTTCTAGCATTATAGCTTCACAGTTAAGCTGCACAGGGAGTTTTCAGTTCTCTGTACTTGCTGACAGGGAGCTCCATGTGAGCTTGTCATCAGTGTTCTGGTGTAGAGTTCAGAACAGCGAGCTCGAGTTTCACCCTGAAAGTAAGCGATACTGTAATTGTATTTAAACATGTGGTTTAGTAATGTTTTGGTGATTGATGAGATTGTGGAAGCACCTCGGGGCTTTCTGAGTGCAGAAACACTGAGCCAAGCTACTGTGCAGTACTACAGTGCCAGTACTGCACAGAGTAATGAACATCCCACCACTCACGGAGTCTATCAGGTTGTATTGTTCAGCAGCACTGAATCACAGTGTTTTACTGGTTCACCGCTGAAATATCTCAAAAGCTACTTGACGATTTGCCAAAAATTGCCTCGAAATAAATCCTGAAGACTTTTTTTCTAGTGCCATTAACAGCTTGTGGGACATTTCCCCAAATCTAAATGATGTTTTGGCACAAAATACTGTTGAGTTCCCCAAAGGATGAATTGTAAATCTCCTACAAGACTATTATCTTCAAGTCAAAGGTTTAACACTTTGAATCACACGCATTTTTTGGGCATTTTTTTATTTGCACCACAGTGGGCTCATTTTTCCCTGCAAAACTAAAGGTTAATTTCTTTAATTATTTCTGTTACAAACCTTAAAAAGCATGTGCCAATTTTTTTCCAAGTACCCACAGGTTCTACCAATATAGGCAAGTAAGTAATTGCATGCTATAGATATTTTATGACTTCCATATTGAATTTGTTTCCACACTTGCTTCCTATCTGCTGCGAATAACCTGCCGAGATTAGCCCAGTTATGTCAAAAAGTCTCTGAACTTTTGTTGCCTGATTGTTGATCGCAGCTGAGTCAGTCATGCCTTTATGGTTGTGAGAAGGAGCACAGAATTTTATGTTTTTTCCCGAATCTGGTTCAAGTAAACAGTTTATTTTTGGCAAATTTTTTAAACAAGCCATGTAGAATAAAGCAATTTTTATAAAATATCCTGATTTTCCCTACAAAAATCATCTGAAAAATTGTGTAATTTTGCAGATTTCTTTTCATAGATAACATGTTCTTGGGGTTCAGAGGGTTAATTTCTTCAATTCTTTGTGGTTTTGACTGAATACTGCAGAACTAATGACATCCTCATCACTTAGAGCTGTCCTTTATCATGTTATCATCACTCTAAGCATGCTAGTAGTAGCATGTTGCTGATTAATTTTACAGCATCACGGTGCCTCTGCTGGTGTATCTGCAGGCGCATTGAGTCTATTAAACTAAAACAGATGACAAAATGAAAGAATTGCTACAAATTGCTGTCTTCACTACCTTAAAATCAATCTTTCTTGGTAACTTCAGTTGCAATTGCAGGCTTGAGTACTTGATTTGAGTAAGTTTGCACATCTGGAAACTGCTTTTTTTTTTGGTTTTTTTTGCAAGAACTGCTTCATCTCAATTGAGATCGTTAGTTCTTCAGTCCAGAGCATTAATGCTGTAAAAGATGGGCTTAATTATTACTGTCATTATCTTTCTGGAAAACAGATCTTCTCCCAAGTGTCAGTTTGAGTCCGATAATCGATCCCAAAGGTGCCTCCTCTAAATATAACGGAGGTGAACACTTGTGCAAACCCTCTATGTTGTACTTGATGCTTTCTTTAGATCAATTTGTAGAGCCTGTCTTTCATTCCATCCTGAAAGAGTCATTTTTCTGCCAAGTATGACATCCCCTTGTGATTCAGAGCTGTAAAACCATAAGGCATGGAAGCGATTAAGGGGACAAATACTTTTTAACAATGTTATAACTCATCACCGGTGGCCTAATTTGAAACATCTCTCAGACGTATGTAATTACAGCATTTTGGTGCTTAGCTGAACCAGATGTCAAAACTGACACAACTTCTATCTCATGCAGGGAACACGTACTGCTGGAAGCATGATTGAGTCAGGAATTACAGTTAATATTAGTACTGTGACAGTTATAGCGTCATATTATATACCTGGTTAGTGTAAATGAACAAAAGATTGGACAGTATGGGGTGGTGTTCTTTTCCCCAACCCTGCGTTTGCCTCTCGATGGGTGACATCTGAACTTGTACACAGAATATCTATGAAAACCAAGTGTTTTGGCATTCATACTGCCTACTGCACGCTGATTTCGCTCCCTTTTTTTGACCATCCGACTTACAGCCCGCCATTTGGTCATTAGCTGGGTAATCATATTGTAAATCAAACCAGAGATTGACCCTCCATCCCTCAGATCAGCTTCCCGTGGGCAGGCTGATGTGTCAGACAAACAGTTTGTTCAACACGATTCTTAATTATGTTCCTGAAACAGTTTATCTATTAGCTGATTCGCCAGTTTGGAAATTGAATAATTGGGAACCTTCCCCTGGTTCCAGCTCGATTTGCTTCTTTCCTCTACTTCATGCCGCTGCAGATCTTGCAAATTGAACGTAGGCTGCTTTTTGACTTCAGTCAGGAAAAAACAAGCAATTTGAGGAGGCTCTTCAAAGTCTTCATGAGCATGTTTCACATTTTTCTGACCATTTCTGGAGTAAACTGTTCATCTAAGCATGTTTGTAAGTTTACAGCCATGTTAGCAGGGTCCTTATTTAGAATCAGAATGCTGCCAGGCTAACTCTGCTGCCAATAACACTGCCTTTTTACTAGTTGCTGAGTAATAAACTGGGCTTACATCCCCATTAAATAGCATGCGTAGACTCATTAAGCTAAATACATAGAAGATGTTGGACTTTCTGATTCAGAATTCCAGTGTTGCTGCGCTTGTTATCAAGTGTTTGCGTTTAAAAAAAAAAGAAAAAAAAAAGCTTTTTTTTAGGAGGGGTCGTTTCATTTCTTAAATGATTTCATAATTAATGTTATCAGAGATACAGTTGTATAAATTATTCAATTGATTATTTATTTTTCTGACAAAAAAGTACCTGCAAAGTAGCAGCTCCATAGTTATTCGTTTTCAAAAATGTACTCTAAGATTTAATGTACTCTAAGATTTAATTTGATACCATCCATTCTTAAAATTTCATGAAAGTGATAAATTGCTTCTGTAAACAGGTATATTTATCTATTTTTATCCAGTCCTAAATTAAAGAGCTGTTTTGTAGATCCAGGTGAACACCTACTACAATCGCCAGTTAGAAAAGTGTCTTTCATCCTAACGCGATGCATAATATTCCCCAGATACGATCAAAATCCTAGATATAATAAACAAATGACAAACAACTAGACCGAGCAGCCCATCCTTTGACCTGAGACGATTTTATCAAACATTCTTTCTCCTAATATGAACAATCGTTGCAGCTGTCTGGGTCAGATGCTGCAGTGGGAGTTTGGCTAATGGATTGCTGAGGTTGTAGATAAAACATAGCAATCTTCTTGTTGACTTTGTTATCTACTTGTTAGCATGTCTGTGTGATGTTTTTATGTGCTAGAATATACATCATGACTAAAACAAGCAGTCAGTCTCAAAAACACAGATTCAGACCTCTAGGGTTTCAAGCAAAACAAACCCAAATAACTTTAACGATCAGTATTATTCTTCTGAACTTACCATTGTGTACTGGAGAGTGATTCTATAGTGTTTGAGCAGAGTGGTAGGTGAGCTGGTGTGCTCGTGCTGTAGCCAGCAGCGAATAAATGGAAGTAGTGGTGGGTACTATGACACTTTAAGGCATTAAACGATTAATGGCAAAAAAATTCTACATATGTAATTCTGATACTCAGGGATGAGTTTTAGGGGTTAAACCCTCTGAAACACCAACGGTTTATGAGTGTTTTTACTCAGTGTGGGCTAATTTTTCACTGTAATATGAAGTCCTGCACCTCTATGGAAACAGCACTACCATAGCCAGAAGGAAAGAGAACTAAAACATGTCTTTTGTTCAGTATTGCAAAGTTATAATGATATAAAACAGTTTAAAAAAATAAAAATAAAACTTGAAATACTGACAAAAATAATACATTTTCCCAAATGCCCACTGGCGTTACCAATACTTAGAAAAGACAGTGACTCAACATACTATAGATGTTTTATTAGCTCCATTTCTTACTTGTTTCTTTACTTGCTCACTGCATTGTGTCAGTTTGAGAAATCCCAGAACTTTTGTCCCTTCATTGTTGGGCACGGCGGAGTTCACCAATGAGTGCAGAATCTTTTGTTTTTCACAATATCTGGTTCAAGCAAACCCTTCATTTTTGAACAAGACTTGTATATTAAGGTATTTTTCATGAAATATCATAATTTTAGGCCTACATTTGGTTAAAATTCCAGATGAAACTGAAAGTTCAAGGACCACCAGAAGGTTGAAAATTCAACTTTTCCGTGTATTTCTACAGTTTTTGGCTCCGATAAGTTGGTGTTATTTTGGTGATTTATTAAAAAAATAATGCCCTTTAAACCTGTCAGTGGGTTTTGGAGTTCGGAGAGTTAATCAGATGGAGATCAACTTTAATAAAGTGACAAGATTGACCGATACCTGTTACTAGATGGCAAATCAGATGTCAGGTTGGTCTAAAGTTTGTCTTTCTGTTTTTTTCCTGGAGTAGGAACAAAACCTGTTAATGTTTCTCAATGTTGCTCTCGGTGTTACTTCAGTCAGTGTTGCCTTCATTGTATGATTGATTGATTGTTGGATTTTTTAGCTCAAAGTTTCTTATTTTGGCTCTCTGGATGGCAATCTCAACAGCTTTCAGATAGCTTTGGTGTGAAATTTTGCACATACACTGCTGTTCAGAAGTTTGGGGTCATTTAGAAATGACCTTATTTATTTTTGAAAGAAAATGACGGTAACAATCCAAAATACAGTCTAGACATTGTTAATGTGGTAAATGACTATTCTAGCTGGAAACGGCTGATTTTTAATGGAATATCTCCATAGGGGTACAAAGGACCATTTCCAGCAACCATCACTCCTGTGTTCTAATGCTACATTGTGTTAGCTAATGGTGTTGAAAGGCTAATTGATGATTAGAAAACCCTTGTGCAGTTATGTTAACACATGAATAAAAGTGTGAGTTTTCATGGAAAACATGAAATTGTCTGGGTGACCCCAAACAATTGAATGGTAGTGTATATTCATGCCCCCTCTTTGAACCTATTTAAAAAACTTTGGTGACTCTTTGACTTCTCATTTTTGAGCCCCATCCTCAGGACATAATTTTTTTTTAAATGCCCTCAGAACTGTTGACTTTCCCACAAGCTGCAGCTGCACTTCGTCTTCAGCACAAATCAGTCCATACTAATATGCTAACACACTAACTAAGCTAAGATGGTAAACATGATGCTAATCATTAGCATTAGAAACGTTAGCTACGTCATGTGAGCGTGCTGCTGTCAGCATTTAGCTCAAAGCCTCATAGACATCAGAACATGTTGGTTATGCAAACAGTTTCTGAAAATGCTTGCTAATAAAAAGTCAGTCTTACTTTTCTTTTATAAAATATTGCAGGTTCCATCATTTGAGATAACACTGTCTTCATGCAGAAGTCAACATTTCCAGCATTTTGTGTATAAACGTTGTTATTGATGTGAGTTTATGAGCACAACAAACAGCTGCTTTGCGTTCCAGTTGATTGCCAGATTTCTTCCCCTTCTGTTAGATTTTTTTACCAGTGTTCCGTTCTGGCTTCTTGACTAATTTTTGTTGTTGCTGTTTATTTCCTGTTTTCAGATCGTCCGAAGCACGAAGCTACACGCATCCGCAAAAGCCTCTCTGAGAGATGCTCGACGGTGCAAAGACCTGAAGCCGGCCGACCCATGTGTGTCCCGCTGAACACACACACCCAAGAGTTTCAGACACCGTTGTTGTAGCAGTGTGTCCGTGTGTGTTTGTGTATACACACTGTGCTGAGTTTGAAGCACTGCGGCATCGAGGACTTAAGCCAAAGAGTATGATTCAACTGTCCACCTCAGTCTGCCTGCTGGGAGGTAAGAAAAATCGGCATGCGTCCGTGCATCGAGTTTTGCTGCTGCCTTTGTTTGTCCCACTGTCAAAAAAAAAAAGAAATGGCCCACAGCAACAAGGGCTGTCTGAGAATCTGAAACAAGTGAAGTATATTTGAAGATGGTGTGAGAAAGATTGAAACTGATAGTATAAAAAGGTCAAAACCACATTAAGTTGTTTCTCTTGTCGTTGGCTTCTTATAACTCCGGCTCCCCTGATTTTCATACAGCTGTGAGTAAAAGTTTCCACACATTTGTAAAGATCACGTATATCACATCAGTCCTAAGCTCCCACTGACTTCTATAACAGAATTTTCTATGACGAAATCACTGAAACACAAAAATCTTTGTCACAATAAACAATTATATATTTAGGTTCTTTTATAGATATATTAAAGGTCGTCTAGAAAGCTGACAAAATCTGCTGCGTCAAAAATCTACATACAGCATTACCATTTGGTTAAACGTCCCACTGGCCATTTTTACCTCTACTTGGCACTTTTGATTTCTGTCCACAAGCGGCTCATTTGGTCTTTGGTGAAGCACAACTAAATTTGTTGTCTTCCTCACACAGACTTCATCACAGTCCACAGATTCTTGATGAGGTTTAAGTCAGGACCAGCCAAGAACCAAAATGCACGACTGTTTTTTGTGACGAAGACGTGTGTTTTGGTGATTCCATCGTAAAAAAAATACAGAGTTATAGGAGTCATTGGAGACTCAAGGCTGCCTTGATATACATGGTATTTGCAAATGTATGTAAACTTTTGTTCACGACCGTACATGAGGATGTTTTCAGTCCAACACAAGGTGCATCTGAGGCACTGTCAGTTGGAGCAAATCTCACATCTAGACTCATTTTTCGTGTTTAATGATGTTCTTCTGCACTAGAAAATTGTGAACCAGTCTTTTAACTCTAATTACAATTAGGGAGACTGTAGATAATTACACCTCTGGGTTTTTTACAGTTACTAGCAGGGTGTTTGAGGCCTTTTCCTTCGCTGCATGAAGCCCTGCAGCCACCTGCAGGCAACAGGAGGGATGTGTGTGTTCAATTTGAAGCTTTTAGTTGTACTGCAGATGTGTGGTTCATTAAGTTTTGCATGACCGACTGCTGTAAGATAACCACACACCCTCCTTTAAACTAATCTGCAAGTCAGTTTCTAATTTTTCTATAATCTAATATTCTACTTAGGGAGTGTGGGAGCTGCTGACAAGCCGCTGAACAGTTCACACATATGAGCACAAGTTTGCATTAATCTGCTGATCAGAGTTTCGGTTTGACTTCGGAGGATGTGATTTGTCTGGTCGGTGGCTCAGACTAACAGACACATTTATCAGTTTTGGCAGCAGTTGTGCAAACACACTCGAATGCTTTTGCAACAGCTCAGCTTCATTGCAAGAACTGTAGCTTTTCATAATATGTCCTTATAAGCCCTGGAAGGACATTTGTGCAACCAGACAGGAAACTCGTATTTAACTCACGCGATCCCTGGGCGTTTTTTTTTTGCTACCGGCACGTTTTTATTCACCATAAGTTCATTTTTCACTGCGATATAAAGTCCTGCACCTCTATGGAAACAGAACAAGCATGGCTAGAAGTAGATAGAACTCAAAAGTGTCCTCTGTGAAGAAAAATACACTTTTAATACCATACATTAGTCATCATTAAAGAAAAAAAAAGTTGAATTTCCTAAAAAAATAATTATTTGCAAAAATAAAAAAAAACCTGAAATCATTATGTACAACAATTTTTCCAAATGTCCAAAGAAGTTTTACATACTTACGTTTTTAATTTGTATCCACACTTGTCTGCATTCTGCTTTGTGTATACACAGCCTGCAGTTCAGCCGAACCGTTTCTGAGTTTTTGTCTCGTGACTGTCGGTCACACCTGAGTCATTCGTGCCTTTTTTGTTGCTCTGAGAAGAACAGAATTTTTAGTTTTTTTACACAATCTGGTTAATTCAGATGGTTTATTTTTGGCAAATTTTTAAATGAGACACAAAAATCACGGCGAGTTGAGGTTTGGGTTTGTGCTGCTGACGTTGCCTGAGTTGATCCAGTTGATCAGCAATGACTCTAAGGGGCTGAATTTCCCTCCAGTGTGATCTTTCCTGTGGAAAACCGATGCACTGATGGTTTGGTGTCGTGTTTCTGTCCATAGCTCATATTTTCGTATCCGTGTTGCTTTGTGTGAGGTCTGATTGTTGGTGGTTTTCAGGTTTCATCTCTTTTCATTTTTTTTTTTACTGTGTTTTGTAAATCTGTGAGCAGAATCTGGTTCTTAAAACACTCAGAGGCTCATGTTTATTTTTTCGAGTGATTTTGATGAAATATCACGATTTTAGGCTTAGATTTGGTTACATTTACTGGCAGAGCTGTCTGTTTCAGTTTCTAGCTTTGACAGTTTGTGTAATTTGGGGGATTTTTTGAATACAACATGCCTTTGAAACCCGCTCACAGGTTGTGCAATTCAGAGTGTTTCCTTTTACGATAAAACTTCTTTGTTGGAATTTGTCTTTTCCTGTTTGTTCTGGACTGGATTCAAGTGTGAACATTTTAATTGCCTTCAGTAGCTGTTCTGAGTCAGTTGCTGTTTAATGCACTCAGTTGTCTGATTGTCTCAAAAGTAGCTGCTTTCTTAGCGATAATTTATTAACCAAAATGTTATTTGACGAAATGTGAAAAGGACTGCCACTTTTCTCGGTGATCTGTAAAATACCAGTCCTGTTTGTCTACTGTATTACTGAAATATCACCTTTTAATAACCAGTTAATGAGCAGGTAAACTAACATTTATGCAGCTGGTTTGCTCATCTGCCAGAGTCCCGGCGGCAGCAATGATGTCAGTCTCGGGGTTTGATTGTGCCCATTTGTGCCCAGAGTTGACACGTGAATTGGTGTAATTTAAGAGAATTACAACAATTCACTACCGCTGCAGGAAATTGCAGACTGTTTAAGGGAACTCAGAACATTTGTTCGTGTTCCGACCGCAACAACAACCTCTGTAGAACTTCTTTAAGGAGAGATTCATCAGGAGAAAAAAAAGCAGCTACTTCAGAGTGGAAATGAAAAACTCTATTGACATTAATCATTTAACCTTCGAGAGGAAAACAGGCATCAGTTTTTTCTTTTTTGGTGCACCCAGAGTTAACGTCACCATTAATGTGGTCAGATCCTACATGACGTCACCTCACGTCTGTAGTGAGGTGTTTGAGAATAACGCAGTTGATAACGCAATTATCAACAAATATGTACTGTTTATATGTTTTATACATTGAAGACTACACAGAAAGTATTTATTTGTTTATATATATTTTTACAATTACCTGTTATTTTAAAGAATTTACAGATAATAACTAGTAAAATCACCAAACAATTAAGAAAAACTGACTAAAACTGTAAATAATGTCTAAATCAAAAATATGTAATTTTATAAATATTAGTTTTTTTCCACACTATTTTTACAGTATTTAAATAACCGAAAAAATAAAAGATACAAAATTATTTCACAGATATTTGCAGTTATTCGAAAGAAAAGGTATGTACATTGAGAACTGAAAAATGGTAGATAATTTATTTAACTGTTATTTTACAGTTTGTCAGTGTTTTGTTAAATTGCAGGTAAGAGCCAGTAAATTCACAGTTAAAATTAAATAAATAACTAACTTCCAAGTCAAAAATTTTAACTTTTTAAAAATACTATTTTATTCTTTAATGTTTCACAATAAAAAAATACATAATTTTTAAAGTATTCAAATTTGAAAAAAAACAAAAACCCATTGTATATTTCCAACTGAAAAATTAAACATCATATTTTTAACTCTTATTTTACTGATATTTCCTGTTTTGTTAAATTACAGATAATAGCTAGTAAAATCACAGAAAAAAAATAATAGTGAAGACAGATGACTACAGGCTAACCTTAGCTGATAAACTCTCGAGCATGTCTATAGCATTTAAATAACAAACTTTGCCTCCGGATGACAGAGTGATGCCGAATCAGCTGAGCAACTTTGTTTTCACGCTTCAAGGTTTTTATCTAATACTTAAATCTAATCTTTTTAAACCTTCAAGAAAGCTCTCCTATGAGCTTTGCTGGTTGAAAATGGTGATTTAAATAGTTTTATTCTTCCAACGGCAAAATTATAGAGTAGAAAAATCACACAGAACATGTGTTATATTGTTGTAAATCTTGTATAACGTATTCATATTCAATCAGCAGTGCTGTCAGAGCATGCAGTAGTTTTTAGAAAGTTTATTTATGTTATATGTTGATACTCATCTCAGAACCACGTCTATTTCTGGTGCCATTTTGAGGACTTTATTGACAAGAGCAGATTAAGTATTTTCAGTGAGGCTACAAACATAATAGAAACATGTTTTAAGTGTCTTTCCACTACTTTAATTTAAAAAAAAATCTATCAAAATAAATTAACACTAAATACATACATGCAGTGGAAAAACTATCAAATTATTTTGCATTTACCTGTAGATGAATGACTATGACTTTTGAAGGCAACAGGACACACAATGATTAATCCATGCTCTTTATAAGAGCCTTTAGAGATGGTATCCACTGTTTTTATGTCGGTTAAATCACCTGCAAACAAGGCCGAGCTGCTACAGAATTAAACACACAACTGTCGATTCACAACACCCTCATTGTGACCTTTTTCCAGTTTGTTTAGTTGTGCATGAGTGTTTATAAAAGAACTACAGCACATTCTTGCATGAAACAACAGCACTCTGACAAGACTGAACTCAGTTTAAACTTATCTAATATCAGACACACCACCTTCATCAACATATAAAAGTCTGGAACACGACGTCATCTTGGTCATAGCAATGAAAGCTAAACCTTGTACACCTTCTGTCAAACTGTCCTCTGTAAACAAGTCAAACTGAGTCCGCTTGCAGCTCCATATAAATCAAATTTAAATACAATCATAACTTGAATTTGACAAATCCAAAAGCAACAATGGTTGGTTAAAATGTTACCGATAACAGACTGCTATGTATAAAATCTGTTGCAAACGTGACTCAGAAAACCTGCATATATAACGCTAGGATGTGGCACAGTAACTGGTAACACTGCCGCCATATTGAATCATCATATGTGAATATATAGGCCGGTAAAATAAAGTTAGGCCTAACATCAAGCTCTCTGCCCTTAGTGCCTTCGTTCTGGAGATCTTTTGCGTAATAGAAACTTGTTAAAAGAAATATTTTCCTGCTACATGTTATGAGTTGTGAAATATACTGCGTCACCACTTTAAGGGACGATGATGACAAGTTTAAGAGTCCAAAAATGTTACCTTGGCCAGCGTGAGTGGTTTGTTTTCACCATGGTGAGGAACTAAATAGTAACCTGGATGTATGGAAACACCCAGATGACCTCCAGTCCTCCATCCAAAGAGAAACACTGGTTAGTTAAATGCATGTCACATTTTAGAATTAAGCTTCTTCTTTTGGAATATTGTACTTTTGGGCTTCTTGTGTGTTTTATGGCCACCCCCGTCACGGCTAAGTTTAAGCACCTAACTGAAGACACCAAAGCTAGGAGGCAGAGGAAGAGTTTAAAAGGGAGTGTGTTCTACTTCAGCAGGAAAACAGCTGGAAAGGACAGCAACAACTTATGACTGAGGCTTGAGGAGGTTGTTTGAAGCTTCGGGTGGGGCGAGGGCTGAGAATGGACTCCCACAGAGCAGGGAGATGATAAATGGTTCAGATGTGCCAGGAGGTTTGGGAACAGAAGCTGAGCAGCTTCTGGCAGAGTGATACTCATGAAATGCAGAACTCCAGCTGCAGTCCACCTGAGCTCTGCATCTGTGCTGCAAGGAAGCACAAAGACCCAGCAGGAGGGTGGAAGAAACTGACTGCAGGCAGGGAAACTGAGGGAACGCCAAGCACCTGTAATCATTTGTTCAACCCAAAGGGCAATATACAAAAGCTTCATTCAACTCTGTAACTTACTTTATAGTTCCAACTGACTTTTAAAACATCCTGACAAATTGACCTTAAAATAAGCATGTTCACGTTCAAATATCCAAATGATCAGGGTGAGGGTTTTTCTTTTTCTCTGTAATTACAGGATACTCAATTTTACAGTCAATTTGCATCCCCCTTTTTAAAGAACAGCACAGTCGATGTTGATTTCGGACCCACATGTGGGTCAGTCTGGTGTAAGGGGATCAGGATTAAACATTACCTTTGTTTGCAAGGCTGAACATGTTGAACATACTTAAGATGCGCTCACAAAGGACAAACCAGTGGTTCCCCTCGCTGCCAGAGTTTATCATATGTTACTTCAAGATGGGCTCAAACCAATACTTAAGCTCCCCCTTTTTTTTTTTTTTTTTTTTTTTTTTTCCCCCTGACACCCTGAGTCTGCCCCATTAGTGTGTGAAGTTTTTAGGTCAGCATAATCTTTTACTCAGGAATGCTTTATGATGTTAATATACAAAGCACACTGATGGAAGAGTCAAGAATTTGTGGCTTTCAAATGCAGCTGTCCACTCATGGAAACAGTGTGTTGTAGATTTACGTTGCAGCTCATGTGCGCTGAATGTATGGAAATATAAAGCAGCTGTAACAGCAGACAGCATTGCATTGTTTTATTTTGCCATTTGACTTTCATTGAAACCATTTGAAAGCAACATTATAGATTCATCAAATATTTGTTTCACACAACTTGAGCATGTTTGGTTTCCTTATTTCATCAAGAAGGTTCAAGATGGTCCAGCTCTCAGTGGAACTCTTTTTGATGTAATTGTTCCCCTCAGAGGAAACACGACCAATGGAAGTCCAATCAGTCTATTACGTGACTGTGAATGTTTTTGTCTCTGTCGGTTGTCATGTCGAGGAGGCTTGTCCAGCGTGTTTCCCTGCCTCCTCCTTAAAACGTGCTGTGAAGGGATCCAGCTGTACAACAGCCCTGAACAGCATCAGTGGGAGTAGAAGTGTTCTGCATGTGGGATGTCATTCTTAAGATTGTCACTGGATGTGTTAACAACAGGGTTAACACAGTCGTTTGAGAACACATTATGCAGCCTGTAGTTTCAGAATTGTTCAAGGTGATAGGCTTTCGGAGGCATGACTGCTGGCGGATTGTTGATGTGTACTTCATGTTACCACATCCAGCAACAATAGATGCGATATCATACAGTACATGTATTGCATTGTAAGGGGGCATGCGAACATTTGCGTTGAACATTTTAAGTAATCTCAGCTGTGCACTGCATCAGTGTCACATTACTGAATGTATTAATATCCACTTCACTTTCATGAAATGTTGAGAAAAAAAACAACAAAATAAAAACATGCCTTATTCACTTCCGGGCCAAAAAAACTGTTGCCACTTGGATTTAACTTCTATTGGATAATTACTACAGTGATGAATATATTTCAGCAGGCAACAACTTATTTAACCCTAGCTGATGCAGTGAGGAGCTTCTCATTTCGTAAACAACCATGTGGAAAGACGTCCTGTGGTCGTGGAAAGGATGTTCATCTGTCTCAATAGGGTCAAATTATTGGCCTGCAACAAGCAAAACTACTAAAATCAGGTTAAGAACCGTCCAACGAATTATTTAAACCTGAAGGATAGTGGTGAACCATCATCTTTGAGGAACAAATGTGGTCGGAACAAGCTCTTAGATGATCATAGGAAATCAACAGTAGAACTCACATCTATGTTTAATAGTGAAAGTAAGAGCATTTCCAAATGCACAATGCGAAGGGAACTCAGGATTGGGACACAAAAAAAAAAACACTGATCAATGAGGCTAATCATAAAAAAAAGGCTTCAGTTTGCTAGGTAGCATAAAGATTGGACTCTGGAGCATTGAAAGAAGGTCATCTGGTCTGATGAGTCCAGATTTACCCTGTTCCAAAGTGATCGGGCATCAGGCTTAAGAGAGAAGCTGAAGAGGGTTCAACAACGTTATGTTCCCAAAGAATGAGGTCAGCTGACTACCTGAATATGCTGAATGACCAGGTCTTTCCATCAATGGAGTTTTTCTTCCCTGATGACACGGGCATGTTCCAAGATGACAATTCCCGGATTCATGGGGTTCACATTGAGAATGAGCGGTTCAGGGAGCATGAGACATTATTTTCACACGTGGATTGACCTCCACAGAGTCCAGACCTCAGCCCCACTGAGAATCTTTGGGATGTTCTGGAGAAGACTTTGCACAGCGGTCGAATTCTCCCATCATCAATATAAGAGCTTGGTAGAAAATGAATGCATCTCTGGACAGAAATATATGCTGTGACATTGCAGAACCTTATCGAAATGACGCCACGGTGAATGTGTGTGGTTTTCAGAGCTAAAGATGGTCCAATGAAATATTAGAGTGTCCAACTTTTTCTTGGGACAGGCAGTGTATTTATTATGTGTGCCAGAGTTACTGAATGTGGATAAAGAAAACAAAGGTGAAAGTGCTACATGTAAGTTTAAGAAAGTACTGTGTAATGTCTTAGTTATCTGATATGATTCCAAAGCGTATATTACTCTCACTTTATCATTGTACTTGTTCTACAGCAGACCCATGGAAGACATTAGTGTGCTTGAAGTGCTGGCAGACAAATGGCTGCAACTATGTAGGTCATAGACATATGGGAACTGTGTTTAGTTAAGTTTCTTGGCAGTTTTCCTCTTATTTCTAACGTTCTCTGCAAAAACATACAGTTTGACAAACACTTAGCACGTCCTGGTGTCAAGAGATAGCACATCAATAACACAAGTCATTTTGCGTGTAATCACTGCATATTTTTTTTGCTTTTTGAGATATGGAGTCATGAACAACCTTCCCTTGACATTTCACAACATTAAAATTAACACTTAACGCTTAAAACGTATTGACATGACATATTAAATGCGCCTCGCCTGGCGTGTGATATCACGCTGCAGAGCACATTGACCTTCTGACCTGACATATTGAGCCTGATTTACACAGTATGCAGCAGAAGTAAGTACACCCCTGTGCAATGTCACTTACAAGTTAAATGGTTGCAAGAACTGTATTATTACTGAGTTGAAAAGTACACTGTTTTCTCTTATGAACAATCAAAAACAAACGCTATCGAAAGACTGTATGGAAAATTCAGACCACAGAGAGGAAATTCAGTGTATCAAAAGTGAAAACACCTGTGATTTCAGCCTGTTTGCTTGAACATGGTTATAAAATGACATTTGAATACCAAAACTTTCTCAGTTTTGGTTTCGTCCATCTGCATGTCTGCATCATGGCTCCACATAAAAATAAAACAAACTGTAAAATTTCATTGTGAGACTTCACAAAAACGGAAAAAGATAGAGGAAGATCGTGATCATAAAAATCAGTGGTTGCAGCAGTAATTAGGCGGTATAGACCAAACCATAGTATGACTAATCAGAGCTGCAGCGGCCGTCCTAAATAGATGCCATGGACAGTACACTACTGTTACAATCTAGCTCTGAAAAACAGACATGCAAACGTTTAAGATTTGGCATATGGACTATCCATGGAAATCACAGTTTCTGTTACAACTCAGTGTGAAAAAGTGCATAAAATCAGCCTGTAGGGATGATTTTATGCATTATTATGCAAAACATGCATTGTGTATTTTTTTGCTTGCTCTTTGGCACTATATTGCAAGATGAAACTTTGCTAAAGAACATGAAAAGGAGACTTATGAATAGTGGGAGCACATTTGTTGGTCAGATGGGAGAGATACATTTGTTCAGCTCAGATGGAACCCAGCATGCCTGGCAGGAATCTGGCCAAGACTGCCGCAGTGGATGTATAGTCCTAACAGTGATGCACGGAGGCATACGTGCAAAAGGTGTTGGGGAAACTACATTTATAGATGGCACTATGGATTGCTGTGGATATTCCAAAATGCTGACCGACAAGATGTCTTCCAGCCAGCAGAGCTTGGTAGAAGAGGAAAATTCCAGCCTGATAACAATCGAGAGCTGCTGCCAAAAGCTCACAAGAATTTCTAAAGAAGAAAAAACTGATATCTATGACCTGGCGAAGTATGTCATCTGGCTTGAATCCAACAGAACATCTTTAAGGTATTATGCAGAGAAAGGTAGAGAAACACAACCCCTCGAGCGACAAACAGCTGAAAAGAATGGCAGAATGTCTGTGAAACTCATCAGCCATTGCTATACCTTGTGTTTCCCAGGCATGCTAACATGCTAAGCTACAATGGTTAACATGTTAAATACTGTTCCTGCTAAACATCAGCATAGTATTTTCACTGTTAGCATTTAGCTCAAACTGTGCCTGTTGACTGGCTGTTTGTCTTATACTATGATTGTTCACATGTGTGTTGAAGTTATTGTGGTCCAGACAGCAAAATAGTCAGAGCACTGCATGATGTACAGCAACTATAGGCGACTAGACTCTGGCTGCTCTGGGTTGTTTTAATTTCTGCTCTATCTACCGCTGTGAGAAAAACCTGTTTTGACCAACTGCTGCATTCAGGGAACAATCTGGTCTAGCAGAGTGAAACAGACTGAAAATCTTTGCCTCAACTGGCAACAACACTAACTGAAAATGAAATGAATGTTACACGGTACAAAGGAATACATTCAGGCTCACACACAGAGACAGACACAGTCACAGGCAGTTGCTTGCGTATAGTGCAAACTTGTGTTGACGTATAGGTTCCGATTTTTAACGTGAAGCAGATACACCATCTCTGAATCTTTATTTATTAAACTCACGAATATATCAAGGTATCTCTGTATGTGTGTCAGTCAGTCTGTTCTTCACGTTTCTCGATATCCGTTAATCTGACCTACTTCTGACTTGACAGATTTATTACTAGAGACCCGAGAAAGTGCAGTGTTGAATTTGAACTCATTTGGATCAGCAGCAATTTTCGAATTATAAAGAAGGAAACATACAGCTGCGGCGACTCTGATATAACAACATAATCGATGACATCAGCGATGACTGTGCACGGTTAAAGCATGGATTCCTCCCGAAGACCAAGCTTCAGCTAAAAAACCCACAATCAGCTACAGTGCGGGAGCATTTTAGACAGAGACCAACAATACGGGGTTCTGTAATCACTGCTGTGAGTGAGGTGAAAACATCCCATAAGGCTTTGTCTGCAGCGACAGACGGCACCGTCCTGGTTACCATTTGTTCCCAGCCAAGTATGATACAGGCTATTAGAATTATCAACACCTAAAACATGTTCTGTTAGTAGCTGTCACATTGAGTTTTCAAAATATTTCTTTATCATGTACAAAGTAATTTCTGCTGTTTTGGTAATGTACTATTAAACCACACATCATCTCATGTTGTTACTCAGCCATTTTATATTTTCTGATTACTTCAACAGCCACATGTGAGTAAAAAAAATTACTTAAACTGTTGTTACAGTCTCTAAATCATTTTACTGATCCAAAAAGACATTCGCCAGTGATTATCTCAACTATGTAGTCCTCCCATGAAATCACTCCATGTCATAACCATTTTTAGATGGAAGTGAAGTACTACTGTATAAAAAAATATTGCCTCTCCAGCTCAGGGAAGGAGTTGCTTTGACTTACAGCGTGAATCCAAACGTTTTTAACCGCAATAATGAAGTGCACAGTGAGAAACTGGGATATCCGTGTCAGATGTCTGAATTTACTAGAGCTGATAGTTCCACAGACACAGCTGTGACTGTTCAACCCAAACTAATGGCCTTTCTTCCATGTGTGGCTTGTGCATGCTTCAGCTTACAGTAATGACTGTGAGGATCTGACAGTTTCTTTCTGTGCTCCTTAAACTGAAAGACTTCCAGATGGTGCAGCAGCACTTTCACTTACCTCCCTGCGAGGAAGAACACTGGCAGCAGCATGACACACACACAAGTAGAGTAGATTCAACAAGACTTACGCTTCTTTTTATAGAATGTGGAATAGTCAGTGGTAATTGTTTTATACAGATTTCATTTCCTACTTTGACTTAAAAGTGGGACAACATGCACTCAATTGTTGAATTAACCACTAAGGATTTCACAACAGCAGATATTTGGTTGTCGGTACTAAGGCCATTGGAATTCCACAATCCCTGATTTAATATCCAGAAAGTAAGTCATTCAAATATATTCAGCATTTCAACACAAACTCTTTATTTTAAAAGCAATGCTGCACACACAGTATGCTAACCATACAGGTACAACATTTATAGTAGCCTACCAACTACCAACAGATGCTAAATGTCATAACTTGCAAACAATAATATATATTGTTGTTATATCAGAATATAAACTGTTGAATTTTCACAGCATGTTGTTGAAATTAACACATGATTCTTGGTGTGGGTGTTTTTGGATTGTTTTTTTTTTTTGTTTGGTTTTTCTACAAATCTCCAGTAACTTTGGGCAGAATGTTTACAGAAACTGCCTTGTAATCAACCCTTGTAGCCTTTCTGTTTCCACTTTAGATTCCGACAGCTCTGCCTGTTACGTCAACTCCAGATGTGCCAAACAACAACAAACAGTAGTTACTGGTCACAACTCCAGTTCTATGAGTGCATATGAAATGGAACAATGCAGCGTTGGTTGTGTTGAACCATATGGTGGAGACACATTGAAAATGCTGTATCTTTTCCTCTCCGAGTTTAACCAATCAGCATCAAGCCCCACACAGCAGTATTTCATGGCCACTCAAAAGTATTTACCCTGGATTAGGTACTTCTTTCTGCCCTGAAAATGTCCCTCAAAGAGGCTCTACTGGGGCAGTTGTTCTGGTCGGAACATGCACAAAGGTTTTGTCCGCCCTAAAATGGATTGCAAGTTCATGCAGTAGAAAATTAACTTATGGTAGCTCAGATACAACTGGTAAACCATCACATAGTCAGAGCTTTGGCACTGACTTGGGCAGAACAGTTAATCAATTTCAAATTAAAGCTGCAATCAGAAACTATGCAATTAGGTTGCAAATTAGAATAAGCTTTATTTAGTGCAATAGACCAAAGATTTGAACTGTTGTCAGTAGGACAAATTCATGTTGCCCTTCTCTTGATGGTGTCTCATGAAGCGCCATAAGAGATTTTAAACCTACTTCAGAGAATATTGAATGAAAGCTTGACTTACACTGCAGATCTAATCACAATTGCAAAAACTGCAACTCAGTATTTTCTCCTGAAGCCCCATTTGGTACCAAAGCATCTCTTCTCTCTTCTGCAAGCTACGAATGTTACAGACTTACTGGTTAATAGAGTATCTGGTAAGTCTATAACATTCATAGCTTGCAGAAGTGTTTAAATTAGCTTGACTGAGCTGTTGTTGCTGCTGGTTTGTTGGTTGAATGGAAAAAAAATTATCATAATTAACTCTGAACGTTTAACCCAGCAGATTCATTATATTCACTATCTGTATTCGTGGTGCAATGGGTTGGATAGAGTGGTAGCTACAGCTATAGCTCAGCTCTACTTGAGGTTTCTGAGTGATTCATCTTGTGGTGCAGCAAGATTTCAAAACAAATCAACTTCATAAAAGAATAAAAGATGTGTAGCTATCGTGAGAAAATATCTTTTCTACAGTGGATATTTTTTCATGATAACAAGCTGCAGGTCAAAGGGCTTTTTTTTGAGAAACGATGGGAGCAATGGAGAGTGTGGAAAAGAGGTGAAGAAACGTGTGCAAGCAGGTTAGAACGGGTGGAGAAAAGTGTCAGGTGTGATAAAGGAGTATCAGCAAGAATGAAAGGAAAGGTGCAGAAAACGGTGGTGAGACCAGCGATGTTGTATGGTTTAGAGACAGTGGCACTGAGGAAAAGACAGGAGGCAGAGATTAAAATGTTGAGGTTCTCTTTGGGAGTGACCAGGATGGAGAGGATCAGGAATGAGTACATCAGAAGGACAGTGCATGTTTTGATGTTTTGGAGATAAAGCCAGAGAGGCCAGAGTGAGATGGTTTGGACATGGACAGAGGAGGGATAGTGAATACACTGATCAGACATAACATTATGACCACCTTCCTGATATTGTGTGGGCCCCCCTTATGTCATCAACAATCCTCTGAACCATTGGGCCAGGACCAGAGCACCCCTCAGGGTGTCCTATGGGGTCTGTCACCAGGACGTTGGCAGCAGATCCGTTGGGTACTCTGGGTTGTGCAGTGGGAACTCTGGGAATCAAACTTGTTCCACTGCATCCTGTAGATGCAGTGGAACAAGTCAGAAAGGGGTCTTGGAAGTTTGAAGATCAAATCAACATTTTGGGCGATTGCCATGTTCCTCAAGGTGTTCCGGATTGGTTGATGTTTTGTGATATTGTGAGGTGCATTTTCCTGCGGGGGTAAGCCAGTATTATTTAGGATTGTTGTTTGCATGAGGGAGTGTGCTTGTTCTGGGACAATGTCTATTTGAGTGTCTAAGTCTCATCAACATGGACGCCATAATCTAAGGTTTTCCTGCAGACTGCCACATAGCACCAATATCATCAATGTTATTCACTTCACCTGTCAGTGGTCATAATGTTGTGGCTAATTGGTGTATATCAGTAGAAGGAAGCTGAGTTATGAACTGCCAGGCAGGAGACCAAAGAGGAGGTTTATGGACGTAGTGAAAGAGGACATGAAGTTCGTTGGTGTGAGATAAGAGGATGCAGTGGATAGTGTTAGATGGAAGCAGACGATTTGCTGTGGCAACCCCTGAAGGGAAGAGCCCAAAGGAAAAGGAGTCTTAAACAGGTGGGAAATAATTTAGGAGAATTCCTGTTTTATATAAATGATTTGTCATGTCTTAATAGGTATTTGTCAAATGGTAACAAAAGAACATGTGCTTAAGTCAAGTGTAGAAATGAAAAATAACTCAATGTGAAATATCGGAGCTATTCCCACAGCACCGAGAACTTCTATGGGTGATCATCCATCTCTAGTTTTTGTTTTTTTTGTATTTTGTTTTCAGCTAACATATATTTGGGAAAGAACCTAAGTCTGTTGTAAATCCTAAATATCTTGCTTCATGCTGAGGGCATTTCTCTGAGTGTCTGAGGGTGAGATGATACATGAGAGGCAGCAACAAAAAGTAAGATGTCAGTGTATATACAGTGAGTTGCAATGTAAAGTCACCACCTGCTTTTTCCTGACAACATTAGCATAGGCAAAAAATTACATATTACTTTTTCATTTTTTTTCAGTGTCAATGGTGTACGATTTTAAAACAAAGCACACACACAATACTGAAACTTAGTCCAACACAATCATTTGAACATTTCTGCAGCCACATTGGGGTGTTCAGCAGGGAGGATAATGGCTACAAGATGGGGAGGTTTTCAGAAGGTTCTCTGGACAGGAAAAAAGAATTTTTTTCCCATAACTATTTTAATATACGGACGATTACATTATATAACCAGAACATACACAACTGATTTTGTATTTCTGGTTTAAAAATTAGTGGTAGACGCATCGTTATGCCTTCATTCAGACTCTTTAATGAGCTTGCCTTGAATTTAAAAGTGAAATCAATGCTCATTAGGTTGTCATTTTGAGTCTTCTGGGACAGCAGTAATTATTTAAACAACTTTCTAATTGTCATGAAGCAGCACAAACATGTTGCACAAACCCTCAGGAACTCTTGCAGGTTAAACTAGAAAAGCACTCAGAGAGCGCAGTACTCCGCCAAGGCTGCTCAGTTGACTTATCATTTCCAATGGATGAAATCTTTATTAAAAAAATGACCTTGCGCTGAGCACAGGCACGTGTTTTGCATGTGCATGTTATGTATGGATACAGAATTGTGTGTAAATTACTCTTATAAAGGTTTGTTGATCAGTTCATCACTTTAGGCAAGCCTTTGTTTTGCTAGTGTGAAAATAACTGTTCCCTCCAGGCTTTTATTTTGAAGGCATATTTTTAATGTTGCGGGCTTTTATTTTGTCAGCATTCCAGTGGCACAGGAAGTGTTTGTCTAAGAAGCAGTTTCTTGACATGACGAAGACGCTGCCGAAAATTCACGTTAAGATGAAAAAAAACGGTTCCACGCTGTTGCTGTCTAGCAAAGAACATGTATAAACTTAGAAGCACCTAGCTGGAATGGGGACAAGCTCTTATGGTGAAAAAAGGAGTGAAGGACAGAAAGATGAATTTGTGTTCAAAATAAGGCTGACGGCTGAATTGAAATAAAGGCTTTGTGAAACACCAGGAACTTCACCATTGTCTGACTGGGGTTTGCTACATTGCATGATCTAAATATGTAGAAGGCAGCAGGAACTGATGGGACTCAGAAACACCCCACAGTTTAATCATTTGGTCCTTGTATGATTTCCAACTGATAAATCACAACGTCAAAATTTGTAGTAGGATCGCAATCACGTGATCGTCAGCAGGTAGGCCTAACTGGCACAGTGTTCAAGTCATGGTTACAGTGACGCCGTACCGACTATAAGCCGCATCACTGCCAAAATCTAATCACTTGGTCCTTGTGTCATTTCTGACCTTTCCTGAAAATTTCATCCAAATCCGTTAGTCCGTTTTTGAGTAATGTTTCACACAGACAGACAGACAGACAGGCAGATTCACAGACAAATGTACCCTGATTGTCATATAACTCCGCCGTTCCTTGGCAGAGTAATAACACTAACATAACACTTTTAGGGCCGACTGACTCTGAAAGACTCACTACAAAGAGAACTGTAATAACAAAGCAACATTAAAGCTAGAGTATCGTAGAAGTAACTCGTCCAGCTGGACCAAAAGTCAACTGTGTGATATTTCACCGTTACTCTTCTTTTTCAACTTTTCATGAAGCTCTGAGGTGGAAACTTGAGAAAAACAGGCTGCTTTTCAAGTTTTTAAAACCTTCCATCAGTGATTTCTCTCTGCTGCTTTGAATCCTTCCTCACATCTAAAATAGAGCTGCGTGATATTGGAAAAAAAATGCTTTGAAACAGGTCATCAAAAATGAGTAATGCTTATCAATTTTGACTGAAATTTAACATTTTATCATGCTAAATTTTTTAGCTATATCATTCAGTCCTAGTTGTGTCCTTTTCTTCGACTGTTTCTGTGGTTTGTGTTGCAGGCTTTGGTAAAACTGCAGTTCTTCTTGTATCGATAGGTCTAGCAACGTGTCCGACCAGCCTTGTAGACTGACAGTGACAGGCAATAGGAGTGTGTGCAAGTGTGGGACTGCCACATATAATCAGAGTGCTTGGTTTTTTTGATTTCTATCAGAATGTAAATAGACTTTCAGCAAATATAACAAAAAAAGCTTTTGGAATACATCAACACACTCAACTGGTAATTCAACATTCTCTGAAGAAGGCAGTGTTGCTGTGGTATGCTCTACATTTGTCTTCAAATATTAGAGAAACCCCAGTTTTCCAAACATAGTTCCCATAAAAGGCTGATATGGAAGCTGACGCACTGAGCTTTAGGTTTTCTAAGGGTTCTAAGAGGTACTATAGGGTAGTTGCCCACTTTACTTGGTTGGTTTTCCAACTTTGGATAGGACACATGTTTAATCCTTATGAGTGATCAAATTTTTGTAGTCTTCTCATTATTGGTGAAAATTTTCAGTCTGTTTCTATTTGTTATCCTGTTTTTACTCCACTTTGCCCTCACCCTAACGAGTCGAGGCAGATGACCGCCCTCCCTGAGCCTGGTTCAGCCGGAGGTTTCTTCTTAATAATGAGGAGTCTTCTCTTCCCACTGTTGGGTTTCTCTCTATAATATAGTATTTTAAAGGCTTTCCTGACTACGTTTAGTGTCTGGAGATAACATATGTTGTTAATTGAAATCAACATAATGCTGAAAGCTGTTTAAACTAAGTCCTGAATCCTAAATGACAGACATTTGATAAATTGTGTCATGATATACAATGTTATTCCAGAAGATAACCAGACTACAGGATATGCTGTGGGGCATTTCTTAATCACTCCAGATCAGAGGCTCCTTGCAGGGAATTCTCAACTGTAGTTCCACTTCAGAGCCGCCTGACACTATCCTCATAGTGTTTATGGATTTGGTCTCTGGAGGTTGCGTTGAGTGACTTTTTCCAAGCGTTTGACCCAGTTAAGATTGACACAACGATTAGTCTTAAAACACTACTTACCATCTGGAGGCCATCTGGTGTTGAATCAGTTTTTCGTTTTCTGTAGATAAATGGATTTGTGTCGGTGTACATTTTACCAGTTTAGTGTGAGGGAAGGGACATCACGTCATTCATTTGCTACAGGAGGTACTTTAGCAGCTGCAGCAGAGCTATGAAAGAGTCTTTGTGTTTCCATTTTTTGTGGAGCCTTAGCCACACCTGAAGAGCTGAAGGGATGTCTCAGTGATGACATAGTTTGGATTTCTAATATGAAGTTCTGCAGAGTCGTGGATATGGAGACCTGAAAGCACATCTAAATCTAAATACTGACAGGATTGGTTAAGAGAAGCCAGGGTGAATCGGAAAAGCTGAAAGGAATAGCAGGAAAAGCCACAGACAGCTGATTAAGTTGAGAGTAGAGGATTTAGAAAAAACAAATCATCTTGAAGTAATTTAAAGAAATGTGGAACTTTTTGTTTATATTTGATTGATACTAAATGATTTGCTTTGTACCGTACACCAGGAAACTGTCAACATAATCGCTTGTTTGAGTAATGGTGGCATCGGCATGTGTTTTACTGGAATTATTCTCAACACAAAATAAAAGAAGTCCATAAAAATCTGACTGTCTCCATTAGAAACACAGCAACTTCAGCGTTGTGTTCAAATGTGTTAAAAAAGCTCTTGATGTTTTCTTGACAACTGACATCTTCCTGTTACACAACTAATATCCAGAAAAACTAGTGCAATAAATGTTTGATACTTGGAAGCAACAATTAAAAAATACAGTGAATATAGATGAGCCCTGTATCAAAATGTAGGTACAAATAAGACCTTTCATTTGGTGTAACTTGTTTGACGAATCGCCTCTCCCACATGGTGATATGACCGTGAAGTTTCAGCCAAAATACACTTTTTGTAGGTTTTCTGTGGTGGATTAGAAAATAACAACATTATGATATTTTCTACAATATTTATTGTGACATGAAAACCTGAAAGACCCAGATGGAGTGGATATTGTGAATAAATTAGACATTCTACAATTATGGGGCTGTTTTTGAAAGGGAATCCATCACATATGGTTTTACTGGCATGTGAAATAGTTTTTTGGCTTCATCGTCCGTTCTGTAGCTGAAATGTTTCCATACATCTGATGTTGCAATGCTTTTTGCAAACATATCTTTCATTACAATGTTTCTGTACTGTTCTTGGCTCATTTCACTGTGCACATGTAAACCCTTAAATCTCAGGAAAAATTCTTCTATGTGGCAGATTTCTCTTGTAGATTAATCATGGGAGATAAGAACCGTGCGAGTTTTGTCTGAAGCAATAAAAAAGCTGTAGCATGATATGCATTATTTCACGTTGTTCTTCCTGCAGTGTGATTTCCACATACATATATCACGAACACAAGTCCATGAGGGTGGAGATTTGGACTACAATACAGCAGCATATGCTACAAATATATAAATATTTGCAGCATATGCTACAAATATATAAATATATTTTGGACATCTGAACAATACTCTGCTTTGTGAAGTTAATGTGAGCTCTCTGTTTCTGCAGGCCTTTTGCTGATAGCTCCTGTTCTGATGGCTCCAACGCTGGCCAACATGTGCAGACCCCTGAAGACGCTCAACGACAGCCTCAGCCACCGGCGACGGTACATGGTGAGAGAATGATGACATGTTTGCAAGCATGAGGTGGAGGTCCTGATGTCTGGGGAGGTCACCCTGTAGCAGTGGATGAAAACTATCCTGACCCTCAAACACAAACATTAACTTTAGAGGTTCGCCCTTAAATAAATGCCCTGTCACTGTATTTGTGCAGGTAAGACCCAAGATTCCCCATCAGCACATTGCATTACGTAGTGGTTGCATTGTAAGATTACGTTCACTGGTATTCACTTCACCTGTCAATGGTTTTAATGTTGTGGCTGAACTTACTTAATCATTCATAGAACAGGATATTATTATGGCTTCCTTGTGTTCAATGAAAATGTTCAAATTTGTGTGTTTTTACCAGGAATAATCTGAAAAGTGTGATTGTCCGTGTCACAACTCACCAGTTTCTCCAAAGCATTAAAAAAGGTCAACTGAGAGTTTGGTTTGTGAAATGTATGGGCTAATTTATGTCTCTCTCTTCTTCTTTGCATTACAGAAGCACAACTTCCCCATCAACTACACCATCAGGGTTCACCACAAGGAAATCTTTAAACTGTCAAATATCAGCAAAATGGTAAAAGTCACAACTCTCTCTGCTCTTTAAAGCTTGATTTATTGACTCGCTTCCTGTTCCTGCCGGAGGACATGTTGGAGGTGATTCCACAGAGGGCCACATTTCAAATCTGTGACTTTACTGCATCAGTCGAACGTTTGGATGCATCAGACTCATACCCTGTATTTAGAGGCCTGGTGTTATATGGTGATGAAATATTGAAATACATTTAGCATCTGTTGCTTAACCTTTTTTTTCTTCTCTTTCCAACATCAGAGGTTAAATGTAGAGGAGTTGGATGACCTGGTTCTCCAGAGGCTGTGGTTTCAAGTCAACCAAGGGGTGTTAAAAAAGGTAGGAAAAGCTATAAAATGTTATTTAAGCTCACCTAGGATTGTGATGCATTTTACAGCCAAAGCAGCCAAAGTATAACAGACCGTGCAGCCGTTTACTATGTGGCACAAATCAAACACTGTCTCAGAAAATGAGATTTCTAGCAAAGGTGGACATGAAAGTATGACTGTGTGGTATTATACTCTAGTATTAAGTCATGTAGAAGTGTGTATGTTTATTTTTAAATATGAATTTGTTTGTGGGGTGCTCTGACCACTGACACAGTGGACAGAGAGCACTAGTCCTTTTAGCAGTGAAAGAGATTTATCTGGTTAAATAGACAGAAAATAAATAGAAAATGTCAGAACTGCAGCCTGGGAATTATAACTCCTCTATTTTGATGAAATGTTCTCAGTGTCTCACTTAATTTCAATTATACATTACTCATTCAGTCCTTTTTGTTTTATGGTTTGAGCATGTGTCTACTCTTTTCTGATGAACTTATCCCTACTTGTAAGCCTGAGAGAGAATCTTTAGGTAATTGAGAATACGTTTATGGGCACGTAGACAGCCTGCAGGAGAAATAAACTTTAAACAAAACAGATTTTTCTTGTCCAACTTCATATTTACTTTCAAAATTGTCATTAATTTACAAAAGCTCTGTTTTTAAAAAATGCCATCCTATGTCTTACTTCATATGCAAATTTCACACAAATAACAGCAGCTTGTAAATATGCGTAAAATTAACAATCTTATATTATGGTACTTTGTAATTATTCCATAGGAAGGAAATCATGCAGATCTGTATGGAATTACTTTCAGCTTCAGAGCATTGTTTCTTAATCCAGATTTTGTCATGCTTTCCTGTGAAACCTTGCCATCTCTTTCTAAAAAGCACCTGCTCGGGAGCAAATCTGCTCTGCTCTTTCTCAAAACCACCCGGTTGTACTCTGCTACACAGTTGCTTCCACAAATGTCCTGTGCATAATTTTCTGAACTCAGATCTTTGCGGAAAACCCCTATCAGAAGTCCTCAACCAATAAAATGTCATGTGTGACGTTAACCAATAAAATCATCGCTTCCTCCTTGCAGACGTGCTCGCCGCACTTCTTACAGTCCTTGCTGGTGGTTACTATATAACCAAGTTCATTTACACAGGCCTTGTTTTATGTACTTGTTGTCTTGTGAGACTTTTGGAGTTAATTTATATACTAATGTCCATATTTATGTACTTCCAATGTCCAGTTTTACTATAATAGCTACAGATCGTAGGAGCAGTTGTTCAGACCGTCCCATGTTGGCAACCACAAAGAATCATGAGAATATTAAAGTCCAAATCCAAGGTATTAAATGAATGATTCTCTGACTGTTGTTCAGTTGTTTTTCAGATGGATTTGTGTGACCGAGAACATTGTTAGGATGTTGCTCACAACAGGGAACCATGACAGAGACTCCTGTAGCGGTTAATGACGTCCTTTAGTGTTCATCTTCATATAAATATGCAAATGCCACCCAAAGCAGCATTTTGGTAACTGTTTGGTGGATTATGAACAGGATTCACTGCAGCCCATGGAACCACTCTGTTAAACTGACATCACTTTCCCAAGTCCTGCCGCATAATTTTGTTGTACTATAGTAGTAGCACATCGTGTTCCTGTCATCTTGCTGCAGGAAAAAGCTGAGCAAGTTTTTTTTTTTTTTTTGTTTTTTTTTACAGCCTCCCTTATGGGCAAATATAACATTATATCTGGGTGCAGAAATTGTGTAAGTGTCACATATCAGTCAATGATGGGCTAAGGCCAGTGTTATCCTATCCATGTTTGCAGATCTACTTTAAGCGCTCTACAAACCTCCACACACAGCCTAATATTTGTAGGTGAAGTAGTGTGAATGTGAAGAGTATGTGTGGGAAATTGGCATCCAAACAGACTAGAAAGTTAGCATAATAGCAAAAACTATGCAACTTTGCAACCGTTGATGTGCATGTCTGCAAGGGAGTATAATCAACACTTAACTGACCAGTAATCGGTCCCCGCATTTTGCCTTCAGGTAAAATGTGTGTCTCACATGACCTCAGACTGGAGTGAAACTTGTAAACTTCCTCTAAAACCTCAAGGCCTGGCGCCCAGGTAAGCTCAACTGGTTGAGTGGATGACCCATAAACAGCATATAGTCCCTGACGCAGTGGCCTGGGATTGTTTCCAGCTCACAGACCTGCAGCCCGTTACTGCAGATCTTCCCCACATTCTTCTCCCTACTTTCCTATCTGCCTCTTTACTAACCTACCTAATAAAGCCAACAAAAAGGCAAAAACCTCAGCTCCTGAACCCCTGAAATCCTGCACATGAAGCCTGTGAGCTCGTTCAGACAGTCCCCTGTCACACTCTCATGTCAAACTCCACACACTGCTAACACTTATGGAACACACCTATTTTACCGTGGCTTTAACTTTATTCCTGTGTTGCGTGCCTGCACATGCCGCTCGTCCCCACCTCCACCCCCAGCGTCCACCTGTAGCCTGTGAGGCTGGCTTCTTCCTTGGAATTTAGCATTGTTGCACCCTGCTGAGTTGAGCTCAATGTTTTATTATGAGGAGTGACAAGGCCAGAGTCTAATGTTAATGCTGTCCATGCTCTGGATGTGCAAAATGTTCCAACTGCCTGAACTTGGGTTTGGTTTCTCTCTCGCCGAGTCATTTGCAATCACACGTCACCAGACCGGACATCTTATGGTGACTAATGACAGAATTCTTGATATGCACACTTCACCTAACAGTTACTCAGAGCTGTGTGAGTTGCTCAATACATCACCACCTCCTGCAACACATCAGAGCAGCTGTTAGCAGATTCTTGGCTAGTGACTAACAATTCACAAAGGATTCAGCTTGAATGCAAAAAAGTGCAGTGCTTTTAACTCTCAGTGCCTTTGCTCCCCTTATTCATTGTGGACCAATTGTTCATTGCCTTATAGAGTTCTGCACCTCTATGGAAACAGCACAACCATGGCTAGAAGTAGAGAGAATCCAGAAATGCCTTTTTTGTCATATGATGCAGTTATAATGCCACAAATATAAAGAAAAAAAAAGAAACTTCTTCCATTTTCCATTTTCCAAATACTGAAAAATACTGGAATCATCTTGTACATTTTTCAAGTGTTACTGGAAAAAAGTAGTGGCTGTACATAGAATAGAATTTTTACTTCTCACATTTTTACTTTGCTTCCATCCCAGTCCTATTGTGTTGACTTTGTTTAAACACAGCCTGCAGTTCAGCCCAAAAGTCCCTGAATTTGTGTCAGGTGACTGTTGTTGTAGCTGAGTCACTAATATATTCTGAGCTGCACTTAGAAGCACAGATTTTTTTCTTTATTATTATTATTATTTTTATTTTTATTTTTTTTAAATTTTATTTTTTACAACAGTTTGGTTACTGCAAGCTTTTTATTTTGGGAAAAGTTTTAAATGAGACATATCAAAAGAAGTTATTACGTGATTTAAGCTTAGATTTAGTTGATTTCCCCAAACAAAACCGAAAGTCACACATTTCAAGTTTCAGTTGATATATGGTGTAATTTTGGTGATTTTGAGGTTCAAAGTGTTATTTTTCATTAATATTTTGTTTTTGAGCATTTGGAAAAGATGCTGTGCTTGAGTCAGGAGATATTTATTTGCCAAAGGAACACGACCTTAGTTACGTAACTGAACCTACTGTGGGAAAATGGAAAACAATGCCTACCTTTCACCTACTGGGCTTGCAACCTGAGAGCGTGGCAATGCATGCTGCAGTTTTCTGACAGCAGGAGGTTCCTGTTCCTTGCTATTGTTTAGCCATTAGGGAAACAAGCTTCTTAGATGCCGTGGTGGTGATAATGAGATAAGGTGTTGGGCTTCTTTTGATTGTGGCCAGCAGTTCAGTCTTTATTTCATAAATATAAGGTGAATGGCAAAGCTTCCCCTTGGTAAACAGTCCAAAACAAACACCAAAGTCACTCAACAAGCTGCATCAGTTGTTAACCCCACCACCACGCTGAAATCAGCCCTGAGCCTTAACTTTCTTCCCTCACACACCCTGATCTATCAAAATAAACAACTGTTCTCAAATTCTTTCACATGCATAGCACATTAAAGCAATTACAGACACGTTGATACTTGCAAACACTGCCAGTGGATATACAATACCCCTCTTTCTCTCTCATTTTTTTTCAGGCGGGTGTTCACATTTGTTAGTGAGGTTTGTCAGTAACACTGACAGAGGTGTAAAGCTCATAGTAGTGCATAATAAGTGATTAAAGTTCCCCATAACGGTCTTCTTTTCTGTCACACATTTTTGTTTGAGCCTGGTTGATAGGTGCAAGTTACTCAAGATTGTATTTAGTTTTGTCTATTTATTCCAGTCATTTACAAAGATTGGAGGATGGATGGTGTGTTTTCTGCCATTCAATTTATCAGCACATCTGTAAAGGTGTAGTATGCAAAATTGTGAGCATACTTACAGCATTAATATGGCAACAAATAACTATGTTCTATGTAGTTATGTTGTGGAGTAATGGTGTCCTTAGCATAGAGTGAGGTAACACACTCCCTTTGTGTGTGTTGTAATGTAAGATTTCCTTTTCCATATGTTGACAGCAGGTCCAGCCATCAAGTATCTTCACAAATGTTAGTGCATGTGAAGCCTTCGCTTTGTAACTGAGCCTCCCGTGCTTATAAACAGACTCAGAGTGCCCTTCCACACTGCACCTAAAAGACAAAAGTGCCTCGAAAAAATCTAGAATTGGTCATTTAATATTTCACTCCCACTGTGATACCATTTTTCCAGATAATACACACTTCAAGTAGTGGAGATTAGCTGTAGTACCTGCTTGTGACACCAAGTGGAGCCTTTCACTGTTTCATACTGTAGTGACCAGAGAAGGCAGGCAGTTACATGTTGCCAAGCAAAGAGCGTTATGGATGTTTAGCTAGTATAGGGGCACCATGACAAAGCCTTCTGTGATGCCTAATGACCACTGACTGGTACACATGTTAAATGAAGCCGGTATTAATGGCAACAGCTGCCTTTGCGGCCTGCATCATGTGTTCATGGCTTGAAATAGCAATGTCAGCACAAGACAAATGTCCAGTTTACTCACTTTGTAACATAAATTGATCAGTTGTTAATTGTTAATGCTGCATTTCTGAAGAAGATTTTTAAATTTATGACACCTATGTGACGGCAGATATGATTAAAATGTTGGGCTTAGGTTGTGCCAAGGCTGATGAGTTAAGAATTGATTTGAACATCCCTGATCCCAGTCTTAAACTGTGGAAACAGACATGAGCAGACAGCATTTAAGAGACATAAATTGAAGATAGTGTTACTCGAGTTGACAACAGCTTGTTACAGCCATTTAGTGTATTTCACAGTGCTAGTGCGGGCTAATGGTTATGACTTAACTGTTTGTGTTACATCTCTTGTACACAAACTTTTCTGCTTGTAAAGGAAACGTTGAGGTTGAGGGATTTGTGGCTAACGTGCAAATGTGTTCATTCTCTCATGCTGTTACTCTAGAGATGGTCAGTGCCTCTAAATGTTGCACACAGAACCTTTAATAATGGAGCCATAAACTAAACCAGAGCTGAATTTTTCAGATCATCCGGGTTATGCCAGAGAGACATCCTTCGCGTCCATACACCGCCGAGTTGGAAAGACGCTTCAGGGATGCTGAGGGAGTCTTTGTGGAGTCCCATCCTGCTGAGGTAAGACAGAGTTCACATATGTGCACCACAGCTGGGTACAGATGGATGATAAATTTTGCTCTTTTTAGACAGCTGAAGTTTTTATTTTTTTATGAGCTTGTGTAAATGACCTCATAGAAGCCATTGAAATCACATTCTGAAAAGCTCACAATGAAAGAGTGATTTATCTTTTTTGACAGGGTGACTTTTTTTTTTTTTTTTATATATAGAAGCACCTTAGAATGCTTGACGGTCCTTTTCATGTATGTGTTTTGGTGTCCAGGTGTTCCAGCAGGAGCTTCCAGACACAATCCAGGACATTTGGGATGGTTTGACAGAGGAGCCTGACAGGGTGCCAGACTCCAGCTGGCGATTTGCATCCCCAAAATCCCTCTTGGACAACTTCTGCCACACCATGTTCTGCCTCTTCAGCGAGTGCTTCACCAGCACAGAAGCTCCGCAGGACTGTAAGTATCTAATGCAAAACCCCCAGAGACACTCTAGGCGAAACTTTTTCTTATCACAGACTGTGTAATGAATCGCTTAAAGCAAAGAGTCATTCATAAAAAACACCACCCCATATCAGCATTTTAATAGATTTTTTACACTGAGGTGACATCTGGCAGAAAATCCCCAGGAAGCACATTCTGTTATGTCAAAATCTTGAAGCCAAGGGGCCACCAACATTTGTTTTTCATCTACATTTTGAAATAGCCAAGACTTTGAAGCCATGGTCTGCCTCAGACGGAATTACATATTTTGTGAAACTCGAGCACCTTGACTTGGATGTGCATTCTTTGATATCACATGCAGATTTGTCTGTCAGGAAGTGTTAGATCAGATGTAACACAAACAGAATTGAGTTGGCAGTCAGGACAGTATACATCCATTATTTTTGTTTCTTTGCCCTATTATGTCGGGTAGATGTCTTTTTTCACCCTTGGTCAAAGCATAGGCAAGCCTTTGATGCTCTGAGTCATGCTGGAGAACTTTGCAAAGCCATTTTGATGAATTTTCTTTCTCCAGATTCCTAGAGTCATATGAATCTGCTCACGGAAAAGACATTCACATTCAGAAACATTTGCTAATCAAAATCTAAGCAGCTTAACAAGAGATTTAGTTGTAGGAAAGTGTTCTGGAGGACAATTGGGAAACAAATTTAACAGGCAATTTCATCTTTGACAAGCTTCCTTTTCAGTAGTGTGACACATGCTGAAATAACAAGTCTCTAAATGTAAAAACGTGTCAGTCACAGTAATCAATGTTTCATATTCACCATGCAGCTTTGGTGGTCTTCCAGATTGCTGAGGCAGGTTTAGCTGTAATTTTTTCCAAGAGCTTTGGCCTCTAGATTTAGGGCATGTACGACTATCCAAAAGGCGGCCGTATCAGGACATGACCGCATGTTCCTGTTTGAGAGACCCCAACATATGGTGACCAAACTCGTGTGAAGGCATCCATCAAAATAAGTAGTGCTACACTGTTTTTTGCCTCATGTGACCTTTAGTCCAACTCAATAGATCCCTACAAGAAGGATTTATTGAGAAAACCAGCATCTAAAGTTCTAAAGTTACCTTCAGTATCTGTCTTCTTTATCATATTTCCATGCAGTTATTGGATAGCAGTGGGTTCCATAAGGCACAGACCTTGTTCAGAGCAGACACATTTCGTGAATGATGGCTCAACTCCATCAAATGTGCTTGTATGTAATGACAGTGATACAATTTGTACAGTACCAGCCCTGTGAACTTTTGCACTCGATCCTTGCAGAGCAGTCTGTTGTACATGTCACCCATTTGTAGATTCACTACCAAGAGGCAGTGTGTTTAAAGAACCCATGTAAAGCTTTTAGAGCTTTTCTCTTCCTTTTGAGTGTTGTAGCTTATAAAATCTAAAGTCAGCGCTAAAAGGAGCTATGCTCTTCTGCAGAAAACACAGTTTTTTACCTGCCTGAAAGACCTTGTTTGAAGTCCAGCAGTACTTCCATTTCTTCTGTACATCACCAATGAGCAGCTTCTTCACAGTCCATTATTACTTCCTCACTTCCCTGTTCTATGTTCTACAGCGTCCAACCGCACAAATATGTTCGTGGCTGTTAGTGCATGTGAGTCCCTCTCCTTGAAACTGTTGGGCCTCCCAATATTTATATACAGGCAAAGGGTGAAAGGGTACCAAAATCAAAAACAGGATATACCGTGTTAGCAAGCAGACAGCATTGTGGTGGTTAAGCTAGTAAAGTCCAGCTGTTTCTTTATGTATGTGTGTCACCAATGAGCAGCGTTTTCACAGTCCATTATATAGTATTTCTTGCTAAAGCCACCTCTGCTAGAGTTACATCGGTATGCTCATAAATCTATATTAAGGTATGTACCCAATGTTGCCTTGCTTTTGCTGGGAAAGCTGGACTTTTCATAAGGGGGGCTTAAAGAGACAGGAGCTAAAACAAAGGGTTTCAGTCAACAGGTGAGAAAAGATGCTTCAATAATGGCCAGTATAGGATGTGGTTTTTCACCATTAAAGCTTGCAAATGTATTTGAGTAGACACCAAAATTAAAATTATGAACCTGTGAATGTGCATTAGATGGGCTCTTTAAAAATGTGGATTGGGTGTACTAGTGGCACTGGCATATAGCTGCATATAAAAGATACATGTAGCCATTGTTATGTCATGCACTAGTTTGTGAACTACTGTTTGAAGTCTCAAATTTGGAATTCAACCACCACAATCACTGTGTTTCAAAAACAGGAGTAAGGAGCAAGCACCCAAGACAGGACACCTAAAACATGCTTTATCACCTATTTTCCTCTAAATGGGACCCTAATTTACAAGATGCACATCATGATGTATTCAAAAAATCTTGAAACCTGCGATTAAGACAATGAACTTGTTCATTAGAAAAATGTTTAACAAGGTAACAGATCAAGATAAAGTAGGGTGATTTTCTCATTGACTTGTATGCAACTGGACTTCTGTAAGCTACCAGAGGAGTCGCCCTGTGCTGGCTGTTAGACAGAATTCAGGTTTAAATCACTTCTTCTGCATTGGCTTCACTTTTCAGACCTGGAGGATTCGTCTATCTTTTATATTAAACCTGTGTCCTTGTTTAACTGCAAGTTGAATATATTTTTGTAATTACAAACCTTTCCTACATTAAATCCTCATATGACATCTTCCACACCAGTTAATCTGTCTTTGTGTGGTTACCACAAAGTGATATATGAGGACGTGACTGCACTTACCTGTTTGAGAGGCCCCAACATGTGATGACTGAACCCATGTGAGAGCGCTCATCAAAAAAGTCACGCTACAGTTTTATGTGCCTCATGTGGGCTTCAGTCCAGCTCTTTAGACTCCTGTAAGAACGAAATGGCAAGCCTTACAGCAAGTAAATCCTCATATGACATTTTTTACATGGGTCAATCCGTGTTCGTGACTTTCACAGTGACGCTGTATTTCGAGATACATGACTGCTACACTACAGAATTACATTACTTCAGCTAAGTACCAAACAAAGTTAAGTCTTGCTCTTTTTTAAGAGTCCTTTGGAAGTGGTCCCTTTGTATAAGTAAAACGTCAGTAACAGTGTTCATTCCTGTTTGAACTACCTGTTTGGTAAAGCTGGGCAGTGTCACACACGGGTCAGATGGAGTGTTTTGAAGTGCTCTGGGACAACTCTCTCATGTTGTAAAGCTAGGGTAGGCAGGATTGTCGAAAAAGAAAGAGTAGATGAGATTTTAAAGCACACAACAGAAACAAAAACACTACAACCGGCATTCTAATCTACGAGAGACAGCGGAGCACAGCGCATTAAAACTACCTCATGTCTAAAAACAAACAAGTAATCTGCATCACCACAACTCAGTGTTTCCTCTACATTCATTCAGCAGCGGCGGGCCGCCATTCCTAAATCCTAGCCACCGCTCCTTCAAATTTCTTTCTTTTTTTCTTTTTTTGTTATTGTTCCAAATACTCCACCGCTGCATGTCTCCACCTTCACAGCAGAGTTCTGCACTGTGTCAGGCACTCGCGAGTACTAAGCTAAATTACAGATAACTGTCTTGCTCTGTATCTACTCTTTGATAATACGATGTTAATTACTCGCGAGAGCGCAGCCTTGAAAGTGACGTCGCGTCCAGCACCCAGGCACCAGGTCAGAGGGTGAGAGGAGTGTCGTCTTGGAAAATGCAATACAATGCAATACAATAACTTTATTAATCCCCGAAGAGAAATTCAATTGTCTGGGTTCTCATCTGAAGATTTTCTGAATCTTTCTGTCCTGCAGTGCAGGGATTGGAGCCGTCCACCGATGTTTCATTGTTCATTGAGGCAGATGTGAAGTGGATGATCCATGTTTGTCAGAATGGCCTCCATCTTGCTGAGTGCCCGTCTCTCCACCTCATCCTCCAATGTGTTCAATCTGACTCCAACCACAGAGCCAGCTTTATTAATCAGTTTGTTCAGACACCTTGCATCCTTGTTTTTTAGACCGCCTCCCCAGCAGACTGCAGCATAAAACAGGACACTTGCCACCACAGACTGATAAAAAATCTGCAGCATCTTACTGCAGATGTCTAATGATCGAAGTCTTCTGAGGCAAAAAAAGTCGGCTCTGGCCCTTTTTGTAGATGAAGTCTACATTTTTAGACCAGTCCAACTTATTATCAAGGTGGATACCTAAATATTTATACGATGTCACCACCTCGATGTCCACGCCAGAAGTGTTCATTGACTGAAAAGGGGGTTTGGATCTGCGAAAATCGAGGCGTTGAGTAGCAGGCAGTTTTTGTGACTCCAATCACTGAAGGCACTTATCAGATCCCTGTATTCAGCTTCATGTCCATTTCTGATACATGCCACAATTGCCGTGTCATCAGAGTATTTCTGAATGTGGCAGGACTCAGTGCTGTATTTGAAGTCTGATGTATACAGTGTGAACAGGAATGGAGCCAGGACAGTTCCTCGTGGAGCCCCAGTACTGCTCATTAATGTCCCAGAAACACAGTTCCCCAGCCTGGCAAACTGTGGCCTTCCTGTCAGGTAATCTATGATCCAAGAAACACAGGAAGGATCCACTCCTGTCTCTGTGAGAATAGGAATAAATAGGGCAGCGACTTACCAGAGAAAAGTTATAAGCTTAAGATAACTCATAATATATTTTACAAGTTGAATAGACATTCACAAAATATTGATGGCCATTTAACATTATGTAACATATCGGTAGTTTCAGTTAATTGGGCCCGATGCCAAGTCAGTTTCGCTAAAGTGAGTAAACTAACTGATAGCATTAAGCTAATATCTACACATCTACACTCCATGATGTAACTGCTGACTGCATTTTCAGATGAGCTTGTTCAAATTTTTCATTTATTTTTTACATTCAGCCTTTAAAAAGCCATTTTCAACTGGCCATTCAATAAACAGGTTGTACAAGTAAAATCTGCCGTCAAGTGTCATTTGTTTACGCGTCACGGCTCCCTGGAGAGCCTGCTGCCGCTGCTGAAAAAAATCCTAGAGGAAACACTGCAACTGCAAAACATCCAATTAAAAGCCACTGTAGATTGACATGAGATGCCATGAAATGCACAAATAAGAACGGACAGGATCATCAGGCATGTTTTGTAGCGCAAGATGTTGTAATTTTGGCAGAAGTGTGTAATGTGGCTGTATTTTGACTGCCATCTTTGTGCTATCTGCCCACTAGGTGTAGCAATGTGTCCGCCTAGCCTTGTGGAAGACTACGATGACGTGCAATGAGTGCAAGGGCAGAGTACGCAAGTAGGCAGGTAGGTAGTCAGACAGGCAGGTAGTCTTACGCAGACGGAATGCAATAATTGGACTTTTTACAAGATGTGATTGCCACAAATGACAGATCATTTTCATCTATTGATAGCTAATTTCAACAAATGTTAAAACAAACAAACAAAAATACTTTGAGAATACATTGCATACTGTAGATAGTTGACATTTTGGGAAACACTTTTATTTACCTCCTTGTTGAGAGTTAGCCGAGAAGATTGATACCACTTACCACTAGCTATAGCCAGAGACCAGTTGTCTTCAAACAAGTACTGAAAATATGAGAAATCAGCTAGCCTAGCTCTTCCCAAAGCCTCTGAAGCTCACACATTCGCATAAGATACTAAAAACGTAAAAGTGTAAAATTTTCGGCCTCTCGTTTACAGTGATGGTATCTTTCATTATCTCTGCTGGTTTCCTGGTGACTAGTTAGTAACTAAAAACATTCACATGCACATGTCTCCCATAAAACAGCTAATAGCCTCTTTAACATTATGCTCAAACTGGGCATGATTTACCCCCCCGCAGTGGAAACATCTCATTAGTTCTTTATTTAAATGCCATAAATCTTGCCATAAATACTCTTAAAACAAAACAAAAACACCGATATGGACTGGTGACAGCATATCAATGAAGATCATTGAGGTACACATGCTGAATGCAATATGTGTGCTGGAAGTAAAGCAGAGCTCTCACTAATAGGCTTGTGTGTGTGTGCTATAATTGCACTGCCCTGACCATATGTTCATACACAAAGTAATCTGTTATTGTAAGGATATGTCAGTGTATAATGTCTGCTGTTTGAGACCCTCACATCTGGAGTGCACAAGGTTGCTGCATTCCTCGAGCGACTGGTGCCACATTACTTTGGGTCTCAAGAGGGTGTTAAAGTGAAAGTTTTGCCAAAATCCCATAATCCTTTGAGCACCGAATACACTGGGGGGTATTTTCAGCCCCCCCCACCCACCTTGACTTGACATGGCTCATTATGATACCATAATTTAGGTAGCTACCGCCGTGTGTTTGTCTTGCCTCTTAGGGGTCAAGGGCTGCTGTCATTTGAATTAGTTAAACAAACCACTTGAAATAACTCTACGTGAGCTCCTAAGTGCTCCTAGGTGCTTCAGTACAAGCACTTAGCACTTTAGTAATCGTTCTCGAAAAAAAAAAGACAAAGATCTTGTCCTCTACTGAAGCACAGTGACCTGGATGACTGAGAATCTCTAAAGTAACTCTATTGCCTGCTAAAAAAAAAGACCCAAACCAACATGTTTTGCAAAAAAAAAAAAAACTGTTGCAGTCCATCTATTTCAAACCTAAACGTACAGTTGAGGAATTAAATTATGATGTGAGAATGTAAAGGGAGTAATTCAACATTTTGGGAAGTATACTTGTCTGTTGAATGAAGCTGGAACCAGCAGCTAGTTTGCTTAGCTTAGCAAAATAAAATAACATGTAAAGGTAACAAAACCTGCCTGCTAACACCTCTCAAGCTTAGCTATTTATATGTTGTATTATGGACTGTTTCTTGACATTGCTTGAGTCTTCCTAGACTTGGTTGACGATGGATCTCAGCCAAAAACAAGACATCTTTTAAACAGCAAACTTATGCTTTTTATGCTTCTGTTTTTGAAAGAATAAACAAACTAAATATAACATGTTATTTACTGTGCTACTGTACAGATTTATTACCTCTGGGCAGAGCTTTCTGTCTTTGTGCTAAGCTAAGCCTTTCAGCTTTATATTTAGCCCACAGACGTGAAAGTGGTATCAATCCTCCCACGTATACTTAGCAAAAATACAAAACGAAACATGCAAAAGCTGCATTTTGCTGACTTACAGGAAAACTTCTATTTAAATGGTTTAAAAAGTGTTAAATTTAGCCAATCATGCTCAAAAAGTTGGTGAACTAGGGCACATTCTCCACCACAGAGTTCATCCAAACCCTTGTCAGATGTGGCTTCAAAGGACAATGATCAGATGGCGTGACCAGACACTCCTTTGACCAGTGACTATAAAAATAAAAAACATCTTAAAATGCAGGTTTATTCACATGACAAGAGGTCACAGATGACAAGAAAAAGACAAGAACTGGCTGTTGGCATGTTGGATGCCTGTATGTCAGTTAGAGCAACAGCCAGGAACTTGAATGTCCACAACTCCACCATTTGTCGTCTAAGAAATCGGTTCAGACCGCATGCTAGGACAGACAATCTGCTACAGGATATAGGATCATCATGTCCGGAGATGAAGTTGTTGCAACCAGAGAGTATCTAATGAAAGAGGCATCAATTTAGGGAAGCTAGTTTGATTTCGTCAGCCACACCAAGGCTTTGCATGACTTGACCAGGCGACCACTCATGTTCGTTAGACGCTAGGAAGATGGAGGACGGTTGTTTTAACTGATAGAGCTTGTCTACAGTTGTACATAGCAAATGTAAGGAAAGTGGCCCATGGAGGTGTAGTGATGGTATGACTAGGGATATGCCATGGATTAAGAACATGTCTGTATTTCCAATGGCCACCCAATGATATCAATATGAAATCCTGTTCACTTACGGCCATCAGTTGACGTTCAAACAAGACAACGCACATGTTTACTAAAGTATCAGCTGAAAATGTTCCCGTCCAACCATTTCCAACAGTCCCTCCAGACATGCCACCGATCCAGCATCTGTAGGATTCTCTGGATGGACAAAGTTTCAGACAATGTGATCCTGTCCCCGAAAATGTTCGCCATGGCCTTTCAGAAGAGCTGTACGACATTTCAACCTCATTAACTCAGTGGCACTATGCAATGCAAATGGTGAATACTTGTGACTTCTGGTCCTAGCTCTTGATCTGCCCGATATAGTCATCCTTGGTCAATTCATAACATCTATTCTGGTGTACAGACGCAATATGCTTGAACAGCAAGTATTTATCCCCAAATGTTACAACTGCTTGAACTGCAAGTGTAGTTCTTAGTTATACAGCAAATAAGTATGCTTCCCAAGATGTTGAACTCTTCTTACACTTGGCTTCATCATGCAGAAAATAACCCTAAAAACTAACCTTTATTTTATATATAATTTTGCATAGTTTGCAGGAGCCAAAAACATGTATTTCTTGCGAATCATAACTTGATAAAGCCTGTTTCAGGAGGTCTGCGTGTGGTTTGGAAAGTAGTCAGATATTATTAGCTTAAAAGGCTACGGCAGGGCTCCAAGTCTCTGCGGTGTAGTTACAATCTAATTGTAAATCTCCAGCACGGTGCTGTTTATTAAGTACAGCTGCAGGTCCTTTAGAAAGGTGAAACCTGAGAGAAAAATCACTATTTAGTAGCTGTGTTCCCATCGCTCATACTGTATGCTAATATGGAGAGACAGAAATGATCAATGCGACAGTAAAGCATGCGGTCAGAGTTAATAGAATTTATTGAAGTTAATCAGTCAGATGCTCAGAGAGATAAATGAAGTTGTAAATGTTTAATGCGGTTTCTCCTGTCATCTGTTTTGCAGATTGTGACGTTTCCCATTGGAGGAAGGGTAGAAAGAAAGACTTACAGCCCGAAAGCTGAGAAGAAGCCAGCGGAGCGACGTCCCTATTGATAGTAATTAGGGATTATTATCGCCCTTGAACTGGAGGTAGAGGGGTAAAAGGACAATCCTCACTGAAACAAGAAAGTTCAGTCCCGATTTGTGAACATCAATACGTCTTTCCCAAATGTGCCAAACAGAGCCAAGATTGTCTCGATGATGAAACCCTGACAAGGCTCCATCAGCCAAAGCAGACGGAAGTTGTAGGCACAGTAGCAGCTTTTGTGATGACTTTATGAGCTCATGGACTTTTTCAAGCTAAAAGCTTCAACTCATCAGATCTTCCAGTTCTCTGCCAGTCAGGAACCCTCAAGTTTTCTCCATTTCTCAGAATTGATGGCGTGTCACTTTGGTTACTAGTTTTGGAAGAGATTTCTTTATGTTCACATATGTTGTCTAAACTGGTGTATGATCAATATATTATTTTTTAAAATGGATTCTTTAAGAAGGAGGCGCAAGCTACTTTATTCTTCTCCGCAAAGGCTTCATTTCCAGCGCTGACTTTGCCAAATCTCAAAAAGCCTGCGTCGTGCTCCAGTGGATCTGCTTCGTTTCAGCACAGAGACCAACAACAGAGACTTCACATTGGATTATACTGGGAAACATCCACAGACTTTGTACATTAGCCAGACTTCTCTTCTTCAAACTTCAGTGAGCTGAAGGAGCAGTATGTAAATGAACTCCAACCCTAAACGCAAACTGGTAATACTGTCTGCCCTTCCTGTTCAGTTGTTGATTTTTATGCTATTTGAACAAATTGCATAACCAAAAAGCGGTCAAACAAGTGTTCATGTTCATTTTTTCCCCATCCCACACATTTCTTTCTTCATGTTTATCGTGCACAAACAAGAGTTGAACCTGGAAACAAATAATGACATCCAATCATCTCCCTCTGTCCAAGCATTCTGTATTTTTTGTACATCTGTTGTGGGCTTTTATCACCATTATGAATTATTACATGTACAGAGCATAAAGAGTGACCACTAGCATTTCAAATGACATCACAGTCAGAATTTATTAACTTCATAAACTGGCCCTGAATCTGTATAAATAAGCAGCTGCAGGTATTTGTCCGATAGATTTGCAGGAGATGCTGATGAAAAGATGTTGGGTTTACATTTTTCTTGACACAAAATTGGCACCACAGTCTGGATTTGGGGGTGTTTTGAATGGAATTTCAACTATGAAAAGCTGTAAAGATGAAATCGGGACCTGAATTTGGCGCAGTTGCAACCGCAAGCATTGAATTGACTGTTTTCGAGATTTAAATGATTTACGCTTACGATATGTTCTGACTGAGATTTTACCTCAAAACAAATCAGTATTAACTGTCAGTCTGTCTGTCCTAGAAGCTGCTTAGATTCTGTCAACACTTCTGTTCATTCTTTTTTCCACTCGTACAATTCAGCAGCCACATACAAACAGGTGACAAATTAAAGGAAAACATGAAGTGTCTTATGACATTGTTGGGTCTTGATCTGCCACCAGAACAGTTTAAAAGCACCTTAGTACTGCATTTCTAAAGTTTTTATCAAATTTCGGCAAAGGTGCACATGTTTACTGTGTTGGTTCGTGGAGTTGGATTTGCTCAAAGGTTTTCAAGGATTCAGGCAACACCCAAATGTCAGGATTTCAATACACCCTTGATCTTTTCTTATTCGACTAAAACTGCCCGCATGTTTTAACGTGTGGTTTCATTTTACATGATTCACTTGATTTTTGATGGCGTTGAAGTACAGTGTTGATAAGCCGTGTGCTATGTTCTTCTTCTGTGTGACTTAATCCATTGTGGGAGGTTCAGTAACAGTAAAATACAGAGGACGCGGTCGGCCTTCTGCGAGGCTTTTGAATGACCAACTTATGAGACCAATAAATAAATAACACTTCCTTCTGACAAGGCCACTCCATCAGATTTGGTGTTTTATCAGATCATTGCTTTAACAGCTCTTTATTGAAGGATAAAAAGCTTAGGTTTTGGCCTGCTTTGACATTAGAGATCAGAATGTATTTGTTACACGGGCAAACGAGTGCAACACAGGTTTTGGTTTGATATTTGTATTATTAGTCTTCAAGTTAAGTTTCATTTGCTTTATGCCCTCACTGTTTTTTCAAGACTGTTGTTTTTGCATGTTGTTTTTCTCGATGCATCTGCTTCATCATCGCCTGCAAACTCTGACATGCTGGTTCAGTCAGTTTATGGTGTAACATTCCCCCGTCCCCTCGTTACTATTGTGATAGCTGTGTGTTATTTTACAAAGTTGCTGCCAAAATTGGTTTGAAAAAGACAATTATGTGTTTGCCGTTGAAATTTTGATGAAATGACGTTGCAACCAAAACCATAAGTAAAAGAATTCAATCAAAGAATACAAAGTAAATAGAAATCAGAAATGTCATTTTCAGATTTTGCATTACATGAAGTGGTATTTATTGCGCAGTCTAATTAATGTGCTTCACTTTAGCTGCTTCTATGTGTCTGTTAAAGTTTTCTGTGTGTAAAAATGCCAGTTCATGCATTCAAGCCTTGCAAGTCTGATCGCTCTTTAGGCAGGAACAGTAATAACGTTTAGTTGTTATGTTATACTGTACATACAGCTTTAAAGGGGCAAAACTTGGTCCTCATATGCAAAAGAAGCTCCATAATGACATAAAAAATGAACTGATGTATTTCTATAAATTCATCAAGTGTATTTGTATTATACTTTATCAATCATATGTAACTGTATGGTTGTCCTTTTGTAACCATAAGAGCATTTTAAGGTGTATTCAAAGATCCCTAATTGTGAAAAATAAAGCAATATTTCCCACAGTGGTCCATCAGCAGCAGCAGAGAGATAACTGCAAACACATGGACGGCAATGGCCTGATGACAGATTTTAGAAACAGATTTTTTTTTTTATACACAAGATATTGAATATTTATTTTTTGGAAATGTAGAATGCTATGTGACAATACTTTTATGAAAGAAATACAAAAGTAAATCACTATTTTTTATCAACTAACCCGAGTGTCTGGAGTCCAGTAATTTCTAAATACGTTCTTCAAATATATATTTACATTATTTCACTGTGTTCAGCTGTCTTCACTGCAGATGTTTCAATGAAATGATGTCTGAAAACATAGTTTATACTGCTAAGAAGCCACCCCACACCAGGATGCTGCCACCACTATGCTTCACATCATGATGCCGCTAGCACCATGCTTTATGTCATGCTGCCACCACCACCATGCTTCACACATGATGCTGCCACTACCATGTTTATAACATAATGCTGCCACCGCCATGCTTCACATCATGATGCTGCCACCGCCATGCTTCACATCATGATGCTGCCACCGCCATGCTTCACATCATGATGCTGCCACCACCATGCTTCACATCATGATGCTGCCACCACCATGCTTCACGGTGGGAATTGTGTGTTTATGATAGAGTGTAGTGTTTGGTGTCTGCCGGACATGGTGTCTAGTCAGATGGCCATATTTCTTGAATTTCTTAATTTAACTGTACTCCAAAGGATGAATTGGAAATTTTCTATATCTGCCTCATGACTTTATTGGTTTCAATAACCTTTTCACAAAGTTTTTTAGAATCTTCTTTTGTCTTCATGGTGTAGTTGTATCCAGGAGTACTGATTCCCCCATGACTTAACCTTTCAGAGATTCCCTTTCATTAATTGTGTGACATCTCACACCAGTTGCCTGCACCAGTGTTTAAATAGGTGAGCCACTTTAAGCCTTTGATGCACAACATGGGTCGAAAGTGACCCACATTCAATGGGAAATGGGTATCTATTGACCCATGTTGTGCATCAAAAGGTTAAATGGAGTTATTACTTATACAGTTGCTTATTTTACACTGCATATTTGAACAATTTTGCAATGAAGAATGGGGGAAATTATCCATCCATCCATCCATCCATCTTCTACCGCTGGTCCGGGTCGGGTCGCGGGGGCAGCAGCTTGGCCGCCGCCCAACACACATAGCACTGGACCCCTATGGCCCCTCCTGCGGGTGGTGAGCCTGCTGGAGGGGGGTCCCACGTCTCTTCTTCCGTGGTTCCATGTTGTTTCTCATCATTGGGGTCTTCTGGGCTGCTGTTTGTCTGGTCCCTCACCCAGGACCTGTTTGTCATGGGAGACCCTACCAGGGGCATGAAGCCCCCGACAACATAGCTCCTGGGATCATTGGGACACGCAAACCCCTCCACCACGATAAGGTCGCAGCCCAGGGAGGGGTGGGGGAAATTACAGTGTCCAAATGTGTAAGATGATTTGGGGCTCAGGTTCAATAAGTCTGCAAACTAGTCAAAGGTGCACCTACTAGATACTGACTTACGTGGGGATGAATACTTATGAAATCATTTACTTTATCTTTTATGTCTTTATTTTTTTTGATACTAGTTTGTTGACATCTGTCTTCACTTTGACATGAGAGAGGCTTTTTTGATCAGTCAAAAATGCAAATTACACTAACCATGATTCAGTGGCAGACAACAGTATGGATTGGACTTGACATGTACCTAACATACTTGAATGTGCCAGCAAATCTAATCCTGATGTGTCCGTGTGGTTTACTCTGTGTCTGTGTGAGCAGCTGTTAGGTATGATAGGTATGTCTGTTACTGCAGTGGCAAAGTTCAGGAGTCTGTTGGACCGTCTTCCCTGGAAATCTCTAACTGATGTGGCCGCCTCTATAATCATAGTTTCTAAGAGAAACTACAGGTGACTGGTTCTGTGTCAGCCAGAATTCAAACTGTATTCAGTGCCTGTGAAATGATTGCCTCTCCCCCTTGGACATATTCCCCTTTTATGTGCTTTATACATTGAATTATGGTCAGTTTAATTGATTTTTTTTTTTTAACAAGAATGTACCAAAAAAAAGACTCTGGTGTCAAAGTGAACAGATTTCTATAAAGTAATGTCAGTTATTGCAAAATATAAAACATAGCATACTTATGCAACACACTTATTTTACAATTTGTAGTTTTATTGACATTATTTTGTTACAGTGAACACGGTTTTCTACAAAGCGATTTAATTTAAGTGAATACAAAAAGTACCTATGCAGTCTTATTTTATATTCTTATTTGACTCACATTCTTTTGAGACATGAAAGACTTTTTTGGGGGTAAATTTCTGTGAAAAAATAAATGTGACCCGGATTCAGTTTTGAAAAGGAAAAAAAGGGGCAAACAAGGGGCCTTGTTTACATTCATCACTTACAACTCAGAAACATGTAAAACCCAAGCTATATAAGTATATATATATATATATATATATATATATATATATATATATATATATATATATATATATATATATATAAAAGAAAGAGCATTACTTTGCTGTAATCTGCTTGTCACCTTGACATGAAATCATCTTTTTTAGTAAATTCTCTGGGGAAAAAAACTAAATAAAGTTGACTGTGATTAATTTTTTAAAAGCACTAAAAGGGGAAACTTTTACTTTTGTTAATCATAGCATGGAAACACATGAAACCCAAGAAACAAAGAAAGGAAAAAGAGAAATTCTTTCGCCTTTTTCTGTTTAGGAGATAGTTTGTCCCTCTGCGCTGTCCGTAGTTGGACTATCGAGCACAGGATGTTCAGGAAGTAGAATCATAACAAGGTGAAAAGAAACTCCGAGAAGGTGTGTTGGTGGTGAGAATGAAGCTAAAATGAGGGCGAAATAGACCCCAAGCTCGTTTTCATCTATAAAGTAAATTTCTGAGCGTGTTTTTTCGTTTATTCTCACCCTGTTAGCTTCGTGTTTACGCTAGCTAGTCCGCTAACGGTCGGACAAGTTTGTCTGCAGGACTTTGGCTGTAAATAGTGACCTGTCATCTTAAAAAACGAAAAACACACACACACACGACGATGACGTCCGCCGGTGGAATCCAGATACCGAGCCGTCTGCCGCTGCTGCTGACCCACGAAGGGGTGCTCCTGCCGGGCTCCACGGTCCGCTTCAGCGTGGACTCTCCGCGGAACATGCAGCTGGTGAGCCAGCGGCTGCTGAAGGGAACGTCGCTGAAAAGCACCATCATCGGGGTGATTCCCAACACCAGAGACCCGGAGCACGACACCGACGACCTCCCCACGTTACACAAGTAATACACACCGAGCTGTGTGGCTGGAAGCAGAGGGAATAACAGAGAGTTTTATGTAGTTGTGGTGGTGTGACATTAGCAGGCGGCAAGACCCCTCGAAAGTGCCATAAACACTGTCCAGCTGACTGAATCTCTAAATCCAGAAGTTTATCAGCATATTTTGCATCATAATTTGTCATAAAACATCATTATTCATGCTATTTAATCCACAGTGGAGCCACTACATCTGATTGTGTTCTTAAATGATTGGTTATTTACATAATTAACTCTAATTACAGTAGAAACAATATCCACAGAAATATTTAACCTTTTCAGTGTTTTCTTCAGTTTGCGCAAGTACTTTTATGGCAGTTAATCAGGTTTGAAAAACATTCTTTGTCTTCGTCTGTTAATGTCTTTTTTTGGTACTTTTTAAACACGGAACAAAACTGTTTGAAAACACTCCTCATGAGGAGAGCGAAAAAATTCAAGATACTGGCCAACACTCAGTTCAAAAAACATGCGGTTTTAGCATGTTATTATGTCTAATCAGCCTTTTTAAAACTTTTATTCTTGCTCTAAATGGAATACCAGCTTTACAGGTCCTGTCGTAAAGAGACTGATTCCCTTTTTGGTGTTATGCACAGTTGTTTCCAGATGTTGTGTTGAGATTTGTTCTAGAAACGTCTACAGTTCAAACACAGCCAGGTGGAGTTTGACCTTTTGTCAGCGGCGTTACCAGGACTCTGGTTAGTACATAAATAACAGTTTCTTGTCTCTGCGTGATCTGCCGGCCACAGCAAACTGTCTGAAAACAACTGAATGGACTAATTCAGTGTCAAAGGTGGTAATTTAATGCCTCAGCCCTAATAAATATCACTGAATATCACTTTAAATAGGAATCACCTGCATATTAGGGTTGTAATTTCACTTGGATTTGACTCAAAAGTTGGCGTCTTTCCAAAAGCTCCTGCATTAAATGGATAAAAGGATCTGGGATGCAGAGGATGAGTTTCTAAGAACAAAGCAAGGAATCAAATGACCCTGAAGGTGTTGCAGTCGGCCCCAATAATGTGACACAGATGTGAAGGGATGAGGGATTAAATTCCCTTTTGCATTCTCGCATTTGTCTTTAATTTAAAGCCACAGCTCCCTCAGAAGCCGTTTCAGATGTAACCCGACCAAACAGGATTTTTGAGGTGGAAATTTGCTTGTTTTTTGACAATGACATACGTGAAATATGCAGAATTGGACATTTTATAACTGAAACATAAACTATGAAATGCTGATGCAGTTTTTTGTGATGAGGAATTTAATGTCATTCATCAGCTGACGCATTTGCAGATACTGATTTATCTGCAATTTACAGAAACACACCTAACTTTGTTTATGAGATCTGGACTGGCTGCTTATTACATCCAAGAATTTATGTTCTCACCACTAAAAGACCACAATCAGACATATTTAGTGTGTTTCTGTGTGTAGGACGGAGGTGTGAGTCGGGCAGCTTCACCGCAAATATCTGATTGGTGTGTTATTAATGCATAACTGCAAGTTTTACAGTGTCCTGCCCTACTGCACACTCTCATGTCAAACTAAATCGTTTCCTTCTTGTTTATTAGAAAATAAAGATGCAGTTAAAAGATTCGAAAAAAGCTGTAAACACAGACTGAATTTGATTTTTACAGTGAGATTTTGTTGATGATATAAGTGGGTTTTAAGAGAAAAAACATGAATCTTATGTTTTATTTCCTTACAGATAATGTTTTAAATCAGTTTAATCACTTTAAGTGGGCTTAATTTATTAATTTCTGCATTCTTCTCGTGTATGAGAAATAAAGATTTAGATAAAAGATACGGGTGAAGCTGTAAACACAGACTGAAGAAGATTTTTATACACGACTGTTCAAAAGTTTGGGGTCACTTAGAAATGTCCTTATTTTTGAAAGAAAATCTTTTTTTCCGGTGAAGATAATATTAAATGAATCATAAATACAGTCTAGACATTGTTAATGTGGTAAATGACTATTCTAGCTGTAAACAGCTGATTTTTAATGTAATATCTACACAGGGGTACAGAGGAACATTTCCAGCAACCATCACTCCTGTGTTCTAATGCTACATTGTGTTAGTTAATGGTGTTGAAAGGCTAATTGATGATTAGAAAACCCTTGTGCAGTTATGTTAGCACATGAATAAAAGTGTGAGTTTTCATGGAAAACATGAAATTGTCTGGGTGACCCCAAATTTTTTGAACAGTAGTGTAAATTAGTTTTTAAAATGTGAATCCTATGTTTTATTTTGTTGCAAATAATGTTTTAAATCAGTTTAGTCATTTCATTGTGTTTTATTTATTGTCCTCAGTGTAGCTGTGGTCTCAGTGGCAGGTGGCTGTAGGGCTGCAGCTAACAGTGGTTTGAGGTCTTCAGTTAATCTGTAGATTATTTTTCATTTGATCGAATATTAGCTATTAGAGAAAATACAGACAAATGCCTTCTATAATCCAATGACAGCTAAAGGTGATGACAAAAATCCAGAACATAAAGGTATTAAATGTGCGATGATCTACTACAGTAAATACTCACATTTGCACCAGCAGATGTTTGGCACTTTTACCTGAAATGTGTTAGTGTGCTGCTCGATCCAAATCAGCAGGTGTTTGAGAGGCTCCATGAACATCAGGGGTGTGAAGGTTGAAGCTTTGTAGAGAAAGGAAAGATTTGCTTTGTGTTAAGAAATGCTGCTTTCAAGGCTGCGATTGTCTTTCAGTGAATTTTCTTACATTCTCTCTGTCTCTGTGCAGAATTGGTACAGCTGGCATTGCCGTGCAGGTGGTGGGCAGTAACTGGCCGAAGCCTCACTACACCCTCCTCATCACCGGACTCTGTCGCTTCAGTGTTTCAAGTCTGCTGAAGGAGCGGCCGTTTGTCCTGGCAGAGGTATAAGCCTTGTGCTGTTTGATTTAATTAACACCAGACTGCTAGCAGTGTTTCTATGCTCTCTGGTTGAAAGAATCTAATTTATTGCCTTTTTGACAGTGCTGTGTGTTCAGAAGCATGCTCTGTTGCATCCTTCATCTGTTTTATGGCTCTTATCCAGGCTGTTTTCTCCTGACTAGACCCTTGCTTGTGTTGTATCTACTCTCAGATGTACGTTGCTTTGGAGAACAGCGTCTGCTAAATGAAATTGTAACCACACTCAACTGTGATGCCACTTTGTCCTGACATACCCACCTAATGTAATGGATTGAAGAAGTTGCATATGTTTTTGTGGTGGGACTCAATTAAAAACACAATCTAATTAATTAGAGGCTTTGTAATTAATTAATTGTGATACTCACATTTTTGTGAAATAGCAATATTTGACGCAATAAGTAAAGTTTGTCAATTCAAATAAATTTTGTTTGACAGATGAATCAATGAATAGACATATACGGGTTTGTAATTTAAAATTTTTCCACGGGACATATAGAAAAAAATGATTTTGATGATTTAAAGCCTGTATTTAGTTTCCCACTGTATGGAACATAACATAAGTATAAGTAGTTCAAGGACTTTCAAAAGTTGAATTCCATAGATTCCTTCTGTTTTCGTAGTTTCTGGGTCTGATAAATGGTGTAATTTTGATGGTTCTTTTTTTAGGAATATAAATTTTTATTTATAATTTTGTTTATAAACTAAAAGTTTATAATTAAGTTATTAAAATACAAACAGACAAGCCAACGGTGATCATCACATAACTCCGGTGAGGCTCCGCCTCTTTGGCAGTGTAAAAACTTAAACAACAAAAATGTTTGTTTCATTTCTATTTATCTGCATTTTTCATCTGTCTACTACTTTCACAGATTACTGTAAACTCAAAGTGCAATTCTAGTGATTATATTCAACATTTTAAGAATTTTTGTAAACTGAAGCACTTTCAATGTCTTGAAAAATGGTCTATTATGGGATGGCTACCCCATTTTCCAGTACCAGGACTGTCGTAGCTAACGTTAGCTTTGGTGCTAACAGCAACTTGTTTTGCATTGAGGTGATGCCTTCGGCTTGAAGTGCTGTGGTGATAAGAAAACTCTTTGTTGCACAATTTACACACAGCCAGGCTTTTATCCAAGCTGCTGTCGGGACATTTTTTAAAAGAAGACTTTCAACTTTCAACAAGCTCAATGTGGGTGTTTCTTTCACTGTTCACCAAACTTTCTCATGCACTAACATCAGTGCATCCCGTGCTTCTTCTTCGTAGCTGACAAACAGACTTTAGGTGCATTACTGCCACCTACTGGGCTGGAGTGTTCGTCAGTGTTACCAGTGTGCCAGAAATAAGGGAACTGAGAAAGGTGTGATTAAATGCGTTATTTTTTCTGTAATTAAGTAATCGAAGTTAACACGTTAAAGTCCCAGCCCTAATATATTGACAGTAAATGCAAGATTGAAAGTGTTACATTAAGCAATACTCTGAATATTTCCTCTTTTTTAAAAACTCAGTCACCCATCCCTTTCAAGGTCTTGTTTTTATTAACTCATATTTAATATCCCCTCATATCATTTCCCTGTCCTCTCTTTTCCATCTTTAGGTATTAAAATTTGATCTGTATGGGGATATGGGAAACACATGGTAATGCAAGGTGTAATGTATGCAGAATGCACTGGGATCACAGCCCAGTCTGATGAGTCACACCACGTTTGCCAGATTTACACTGTGATCATAACTCAGCCAGGTATTAAATGCAACGTGCACAGCGAGGACACATTCTGAAGGCTAGCAGGGCACTTCGAAAGCAAATCCAAGGCCAAGGCCAGTGACAGTTTTATTGTTGATAGAGAAAATCCAGATCCAAGGCCGCATAACACTTTGATGGGCTTTTCCTCTGACCACGTTCCACCTCAGCAACATCGAACCAAAAGCACCTGTCGCTCAGTATTTCAGAAAAACCAAACCAAATACACAAAAGCCTGTAACGGCACAATGTAACTCTCTTATTGCAATAAATTGCAGGTGGAGCAGTTGGATAAACTGGAGCAGTACACAACCCCAGCAACGAGTGGTGCCTCAGCAGAAGATGGAGAGCTGGGGGAGCTGTCCCAGAAGTTCTACCAGGCTGCCGTACAGGTGTGTGTGTCAGACAGGTACAGGTAGTAAAAATACAGCATAAAACTGCTGTGTGCTTCATTAAGTTAAAGGATTTGGCTCAGTAGGGAGAAATGTCCCTGAAACATTTTTACAGACTGTTGAGCTGCAATATCTTGTGTTTTTGTCATATTTGAGACAGGTGACAAGGTAATGAACAAGCAGATTAATTTGAAAGTAGGCAATTATATTCTAATTACATTAACTTACTAAAATGAATTAGGAGAAAAGAAGCAGATTATTGTCATTTTAGTAATTTGCATTTCTGTGCAAAAGGTCAGACACCCCAAGGCTTCTCTTTTAGGTTCTGAGATTACAACTGAAGAAGCTTCTTCCATAAGAGATTACATGTTTTCAACTGTTTTTGCTAAAGCTGCTAGGATAACTTAAAATCTGCACAGAAACACATCTGGCCACCTCTAAGTGGCGTAAAGTGAACATTAATGGCCTTTTTTCTTCTAATTTTAATGCACTTGTACCTTTAATTTGTTTTCATTTAAAGACAGAAAAACCAACAGTAACTGTGTCAAATGTAAGAATTTGAGCACCGTACAACATCAGTACCCCCGTCTACAGTTTTATAGCCGGTCTCTGTTCTTGATTTAGACGCTGGTTGCTGTAACATCCCAAAGCCAAATATTTCAACTCTGGCATCGTGTTCTTTTCAACACATGCTGCTGCCTTTTCCCTTTCAATTTACCATAATTACAACCAAACAGCTCAACTTTTCAGAATTTGTCCACAACACTTGTTTCCAAACTCGCTTTGTCTAATCCAGATGTTGCTTTGAACGTCTCAGACGTTGACTTTTGAGATGAGGCTGCAAATGAAGCTTCCGTCTGATAACCTTCCAGATCCTGCTGTCGTATGAAATTCCAAGACTTTACAAGTGAGGAGGTGGAGAAGGAGAAGAAGAAGAAGCAGCTTGCTGTAATGGTTGTATTTATGGTGACTCTCTTTACTTCAAAATCAAAAAATGCGATGAATTTTGCTTAAAAAAAAAAAAAAATTTCAAGACTGCGTGTATAAATGAAAAACAGTACTGGATTTAAATTTGCCACCATCCCTGTTGAAGTATTCACTTGTGTAAGGATGCACTGCTCACACTGCTTCAACGTTTTTAAAGTCCCTGTAATCGCTGTTCTGTAAACATGTCAAGAACCATTTGCAGTGAGCGCCAAATCTCTTAAACTGTGTCAAAACAGCAACCCTTTAACTTAAAATTCATTTCAGAGAAGAAGATGAAATCACAGGAAGCTAAACCTGATAAAGAAAGTAGGTGAGAAGTGAAAAATGTGTTGTTGTGGTCAAAAACCCTGTCAAGTTGCGACCAGGTGCAAAGTGCATTGTAGGTCTCACATCTCATCGCGCCACAGTGTAGGTCGGTTGCAACTTACAGCGTTTTGTCTTGACAGTCTGACTCTGGAGGATGAAGTCATGAAGCACAACCATGGAATGTTTTTAGAAATCAACAAGCTTGCTCCTGGTGCACTCATGACCTAACACAGCTTGTTCAGTTTTGGAACATGCGGGCCTTTCCACCATTAAAAACTGCTGTTTCTCCTCTTTATGGTAGCTGCAGGCTCTCCTCTAGTCACCGGCGATGATTCTTGACGCAACATCCTGATTCATGACAGTTACCAATCAGAAATGTTGCACGTGCCTGACTGTGACGTGGTCCGTGCACCACAAACGCTGTCAAAACTGTTTAATCAAACCTTTGTATATAATTATCTGTCTTCGATGAATGTCCACAACTGAAACGTCGCTAATAAATGCATTTGGAAAGTTGAAAGACATCGTGCAGGAGTTTGCCATCAAAGTAATCCCTTTGGAATATCAAAATAGTTCCTCCTGAACATAAACCTACAGTTGAAGCCAGTGGAAATCTGGATCTCTTTGAAGTTACGACAGTAAAAATGAATAAAATTCGTTACTTTTAATGTTTGATTCGACCAGTTCATTAATATTTTTTGACTATGTGATCCATTGAGGTGTCCAGCCACTAGATATATTTTAGGGACAGACTTCTCTCTAAAATAACCCAGTGACAAGAGTAATTGATGTTATTGTTTGAGGTATTGGGGTTGAAAGCTACATCCAGCTGGTAGATATGGTATGTCGGTGTTTGACCTGTGATTATGTTTCCCCCCTGCAGTGCATGAAGTTGTTTTTTGCAACCACATCTAATGGAGACCGACTGAGCTTGTTACTTCCAGCGTTTCCTGAGCGTCTATGCAGATACTCATAGTTCCATGATAAATCAGCTGATAAAATTGGTCGGGCTCCAGACATAATATAAAAAGCAGCATTTCATCAAAAGTTTTCAAATCTGTGCTCTACATTTTGAATTTATTCGTCAGCAAGTGTGCACATAAACATTAATTTAACAGGAAAGCAAATGCGTTGTACCAGATTTAGCTACTGGATAATTTACATCTGCAGTCTCTAAACAGGTAGGCCTGGATTTACTCTCGCCTGGTAGTGAGGTTGTGGAAAAACGTCAATATTCATCAAAATAACAAGAAACAGACATTTTTGTCTTATCTAGCATAGCAATTTTCTGTGATGGATTGAAGCAATGACATACTGTAATTGATTTAACTTAACATGCATCTACCACGGTTAATTGTGCGAGTAAAGCTCATCCCTGCTGTGTCTGTGTATGTTTGTGTGTTGGTGTCTCTGTGTTTGTGTAGCTGCTGGGTATGTTAGACATGTCTGTTCCGGTGGTGGCAAAGTTCAGGCGTCTGTTGGACAGTCTTCCCAGAGAAACCCTGCCTGACGTGGTCGCTTCTATGATCCGCACCTCCAACAAGGAGAAACTGCAGGTGAAATGACTGCTGATTCTGTATCAGCCAAAATTCAAAGTGCAGGTGCATCTCAGATATTTAGAATATTATAAAAAAGTTCAGTCTTTTCATTATTTAATCCACAAAAATGTAAATTTTCAAATAATCTATATTCATTACATGTAAAGTGAAATATTTAAAGCCATTTTTTGATTGATGTCCAGAAATATTCGAATAATTTGAGACACTGGATTTCTGATTTTCATGAGCTGTAACCCATAATTATCAAAAATTCTAACATAAAAAGGCTTGAAATATTTCACCTCATGTGAAATTAGTCTAAAATGTATTACATTTCCACTTTGTTAAGAAGCTGATGGAAAATAAACTTTTACGTGATATGATATTCTAATTTAATTAGGCTTTTTTTTTTTAAACTAGGATTTGCCAAAAAAGACTCTTTCTTGTCAAAGTAAAAGTAGTTTTCTACCAAGTGATGTCAGTTAATTTAAAATATATACAATGTAAAATACTTTACAATCACTTATTTTATATTTTTATTTAATTTTGTAGATATCTGTTTTCACTTTGTCTAAAACCAACAGGCTATGCATGTCAAATAATTCGTTAATAATATTGTAAAAAAAAATATGTCATGATTCTTCATATTATTTAATCCAAAAATGTAAGCTTTCATATAATCCATATTCATTACATGTAAAGGGAAATATTTAAATGCATTCTAGTAATTTAAGATACTGGATTTCTGATTTTCATGAACTATAAGCGATAATCATCAACATTCAATCAAAATAAGGTTGAAGATATTCCACTTTACATGTAATTAGTCAAGATTATATTAGATTTTCACTTTATTGTTTGAGATACATTTGTACATGTAGTGCCTATGAAAATTTTTCACCACTGTTTGAAGTTTTACTCTTTTATTGCCTACATCAATAGTTTGTAATTTGTAAATAGGCTTTTTTGACTAGAATTTACAAATAAGAGACTCTTTTATATCAAAGTAATGTCAACTAATGCAAAGTCTAAAAATTAAATACTTAGGCAATCACTTAATTTCGGGTTTATGTGTTTGTTTATTGTCATTACTTTGTCGAAATTTGTTTTCACTTTGACATGAAAGAATCTTTTTTATAGTAAATTGTTGTTAAAATAGCCTAATGAAATTGATCACGATTCAGTGTCGACAAGCAATAAAATGGAAATCTTCAACAGGGGTTGAATACTCTTTATAGATACTGTGTATAGAACTAAATAATTTACTATAGACTTGGGAAATGACAGACTGTACAGAGAAGAAAGACAAAAGTCACTATTGGGAATATTTTTGAAGTAATTATAGCATCTTTTCCAATTGTTCTGAAATATAAGAATTTGCTTCCACCGAATGGTGTAAAAAACAACATTGGTTAAAGTTTGGATTTTTACCAGCTAAGTGATTGGTATTTTGGAAGCCAACTTGTACTTTTACATACTCTGTGAAGGTCCTGGATGCAGTGAGTTTGGAAGAGCGTTTTAAGAAGGCCTTGCCCATGTTGACCCGCCAGATAGAGGGACTAAAACTGCTGCAGAGAACCAGAAAAATGAGTCCTGATAATGAGAAGAGGGTAAGAGATATTTGTACTTCCTGTTTTTGTTTCAACCACATCTGTATACGTACCTACACAAACCTCACTGCTGTTTTTGTCGTCTGTTTAGGTGTTATCAGTGCGTAAAGGTGGAGTGTTCCCGGGCCGGCAGTTCAATCTGGATGAGGAGGATGAAGATGACGATGGAGATGACACCACAGCGTTGGAGAGGAAGGTCAATGGAGCCAACATGCCTGAAGCTGCACTCAGAGTTTGCCTGAAGGAACTGAAGAGGTGAACTTTCCCCTTTGCATCTTGTCATTTATGTATAAAAAAAAGCATGCCATATAAACCCTGCTGTAAAATGGATGGATGGATGGATGGATGAGTAGATGATGGATGGATGGATGGATGGATGAATGAGTAGATGAGGATGGATGATGGATGAATGAGTAGATGATGGATGGATGATAGATGGGTGAGTAGATGATGGATGGATGATAGATGAATGAGTAGATAATGGATGGATGATGGATGGAGGATGGATGGATGGATGGATGGATGGATGGATGGATGATGGATGGATGGATGATGCTTTATTTATTCCCTTGGAGAAATTCAAAATGTCCAGTAGCTCACACACGTTACAGTTAAGAAAAATAATTTAAAAGTAATGTGCTAAATATCAGGCAAAGCAACATGCAAATCGTGCTGGTAGAAGACATATGCTGCTGCTTTAATATATTTAGATTATATTTAGGTCATGCACTCACTCAAATCTATTTATAAAATCTGCATTTTAAAGATTTTTGAATCATGTCTAGTGCTATTTGATTTTTTTTGTCTTGACTGCCTAACTCTTCTTCTTCTCTGTTGGTATCCGTGACAAATTCAAGATTGCTGGGGTTAAAAGAAAAAAGTCATATGTGTGTACTACATTTGATCTTTTTCATCTATATTAAGATTGAAGAAGATGCCTCAGTCCATGCCAGAGTACGCTCTGACCAGAAACTACTTGGATTTGATGGTGGAGCTGCCGTGGAGCAAAAGCACCAAAGGTAAATGAAGCTGCAAATGATGCTTTTAGTGTCCTGAACTGTCCGTCAGTTTGTTAGAAGCTCTCGTAGAAGCACTACTCCCTGCAGCAGGAGTTACTCCATCCAGTTGTCTAACTGATACCGACTGGTCAGAAATCAAGCTGTTGGTGTGTTTTGACATGATCGTTTGTAGTTAAGTTAGTAGCTATAAAGCATTGGCTACTCTTAAACATTGTCTTTGCATTATGACCAAAATTTCACCATTCTGTAAACAGACCTGGCTTTCCCTATCTTTGTGCTAAGCTAAACCTGTCATGCATTTGTGGTGATAAGGGTCCTGAATATTTCAGCATACTCAGTCACATGCCCTGCTTTTGCATTGAAATGTGTCTGTTGGGGCTCTCGGTTTGTATACTAAAATGATCAAAATTAATTATCATGCATTGAAGAATTAGAAATGCTAAAGTTTTGCAAATGTAAATGTTAGTTATAAATTAGATCTGATTAAAAAAAACTTCTTTTTGGAGTCAAATTGTAGGCAACTCCCAAAGTCATGCATAACCTTAGCTCAGAAATGACATAGATAAATGGTTAAAACTGTACTTTTTCATGTTTTTATTAACAGTATACTGGTTGACTAAATGTTACATGTAACGTGCCTCATGTTGTAATAAACACACAGTTGATTATCACTAGACTCCACACTTCATCTCTTCAGTGCTTCTCAGTGTGTTTAGACTCAGTACACTACTTACAGTAAAGACAATGAATCTGTGTTACCATACTTAATGGAAATCTGTGCACTTTCCTGGTATTTCCTGACCATTTAGTCAGCAAAATGTCTATTAGGCCCGAGTAGATTAAACCACATATACCAAAACTAGTTAAAAATACATTTAATTTTATTCTCAGTTTGTATTTACTTGGTCGCTGCTGATTTTCTTTTGGATAAAATCTCCTTTTGGAAGCACGGAAAAATCTTCTATGCAACAAAATACTCTGGATAGACAAAGTCCAGCCCCAGCTGGTGAACATATTGAAGTATTTAGCAGCTAAAAAGGCAAATATTTCCGTCAGGAGCTGGTGCAAAGTACAGTCCCTCGTCTGTCACGGGGGTTAGGTTCCAGAACCCCCTGCAATAGACGAAAATCCGCAAAGTAGCGACCTTAGATTTATTTTATTATTTTTATATATTTTAAGGCTTTATAATCCCTTCCCACACTCTTATAAACCTGAGCCTAAGCCTTAGAAGGCGCAGAACGTTTGATCAACATCGTAGGGCTTGAAATAAACAAAATTCTTCACGAACATTTCACAAAAACACAACACCGCAGAGTAAAACTATGCGCAGTGATGAGATGTTGATGTGAAATGGACAAGGCCAGATGCTGAAGGCTGCTATACACGAGAGACAGAGGAGACTGATGCTACGGTCGCTGAGCCAATCAACGCCCAGCGCTATGCACTACACATTTTATTTAGATTTAATATTCTTTTATTATGTTTTAATTATTATTTTTTACATAGTTTTAAATTTTTTAGTCTAGAAAATGCTTATTTTACCGCAAAAATAATTGAAATGATAAATATATAAAAATAGTGCAAAATCCCATGATGTAGTGAAAAATCTGCGATACAAAATTAGATATATACAATTTAAAAATCTGCGATAGTGAAACCACAAATAGTGAGCTGTGATATGGCGAGGGACGGCTGTAAAACTAAAAACAATGTCTATTAAAATTATGCTTATTAAGTTTTCGGAAACACAACTCCAGATGAAGGCTATTATTGCTTCACTTGTGCTGGAGATGTAAACTGGGAATAATTTCCCAACATGTTATTAGCAATAATTAATTTGTAAACTGTGAATGATTTGTTTGCAGCTTTTCCAGCTGCTCTTAAGCAGCCAAAATACTAATAATGCTGCTTTAAAAACAGTAGTTTATCCCGTGTGATGTCAGGGTTTCTTAATGATCGATCATCATTTCAAACTGACCAGTTGTCTGAAGTCTCTCCTGTTTCAGTCATGCCTAAATGTGACCCGGATTTATTCATATTTACATTAGATGCATTTTTATGAATGTCAAATTTGGGAGGATTGTGTGTCCTAGATGGACTGACAGACTTTGCCAAGCTGCTCTGAGATGAGTCTATCACCAGTGGATTTTAGTGTATTTCCTTTGTGCCGGTACTTTCTTTGCTGTAGCTGCTGGTTACAGAAGCCCCACATGGCTTAAAACTCTTGTTTCCTATTATCTGTTCCTTCTTTGTATGCTCTCAAATTGCAGTGTCTCTGCAAACCCTTCACTAATGCTTTCTGTTTTGTTTTGGTTTTTTCTTTTTACCATCCATCTCATCGACATTCGCCCCACCCAACGCCCTCACTCCTCAGACTGCCTGGACATCCGAGCTGCTCGAACTCTATTGGACAACGATCACTATGCCATGGACAAGCTGAAGAGACGTGTGCTGGAGTACCTGGCCGTCAGACAGCTCAAGGCTTCACTCAAGGTGCTCCCTATAGTCGCCTGAAGACAAAATGCAATGTGAGTGATGCATGGAGCTGTGTCTTTAATCTGCTGCTGTGCCTTTAGGGCCCCATTCTGTGCTTTGTGGGCCCTCCAGGAGTCGGTAAGACCAGTGTGGGACGCTCCATCGCCAGGACGCTAGGCAGAGAGTTTCACCGCATCGCTTTGGGAGGCGTCTGCGACCAGTCTGATATCAGAGGACACAGGTATGCTCGTAGGACTGTAGAAGGGGTCCGTAACAGCAGATGTTTTAAAATCACAGTGTACATTTTGGACAGCAGAGGGGAGATTTTTCATTTTTCAAGGCTACACAGGTACTTTCATGACAAACATGCGTTTGTCTTGAAATGTGTCAAAAATGAGCATTTGAGGCAATTTGTCACTGCAGAATTCATCGTGCAGGTGTGCGCAGCAATTTTATTTCAGGACATGGTTCGTTTAAAAAAATCCACATAGCATTCAACAGCAACATGAATACATTGTTTGATGGGTTTAACTTGCTTTGCCTCTGTGGAGGTTTAATGATCTCTGCTGCCGAGTGGATAAACAGCCCTCGTGAGGCAGACATTTAGACCACATTTCAACCATTTACAATCACACTGAAAGAAAATGTTCTTTTTTAAGTTGTTCCTCAACAGACTCCTGTTGGAGGAGATTAATGAACAGATTTTTTTTTTCAGTCCTCTTGTAGCAATCCAACAAACTTGTGCAAGATGCACCGAAATCACTTTGAAGGACCCACTGATATCCTTTCACCACGCCTGCAAGTCCACCTGTGTTGAGTTTAAATGACTGATGATTGATCAAAAAAAGCGCCCATGACAGTCCTGCAGACATTCAACATTTGGAAAACCTTTAACGCTCATTTATTTTCTTGCACAAAGGTTGTTAGACCTTCATGTTTGTGCATGAATGCTCTTTTATTTTAGTGGTGTGGGTTTTGTTTTTCCCTGACAAATACTTGGACTTTTATGTGAGTTTGTCAGACAGAATTAAATCATTAACGTTGAAACCTTAAACAGGCTTTGGCTTTGTTTAGCTGCAAAGCAAAGAGAGGTAATCATTGATGTGTTTTTCTGGTAAAATGTTCTATATGTGTGTTTGAACTGTAATCTGAGAGCCATATAAGTGGAGAATTAGTTGTAGAAATTGAGCAGTACACAAAAACAAAGCAGATACTGTTACAGGTCCCAGGAAAGAGGGTAAGTAGCTGGAAGTCTTAGATGTACAGACCATTTATGACATGACATTGCTACAGATGATTTAGGAAACACCATTAATAACATTAAAACTACTTGCAGGTCCCACTTGTGTCACGAAAGTCCACCTGTGTTGAGTTTAAATGACTGATGATTAAGAAACAAAAGCGCCCATGAAGGTCCTGCAGACATTCAACATTTGGAAAACCTTTAACACTCATTTGTTTTCCAGCACAAAGGTTGTTAGGCCTCCATGTTTATGCATGAATGCTCTTTTTTTAGTGGTGTGGATTTTGTTTTTCCCTGACAAATACTTGGATTTTTACGTGAGTTTGTCAGACAGAATTAAATCATTAACGTTGAAACCTTAAACAGGCTTTGGCTTTGTTTAGCTGCAAAACAGAGGGTCAGTAATGCTTTTTTTCTGGTAAATGTGTGTATGAATTGTAACCTGACAGCCATAAAGTTGCAGAAATTGAGCAATACTGTGGTGTTTCTCACAAAAAACACAAAAAACAAGCAGATATTGATACAAGTGGCAGGAAACAGGTCTGGTTGCTGGAGGCCCATAATATACGGAGCATTAATGGCATGATTTTGCAGCAGATGACAGCATTAACAACATTAAAACCACCTGCTGGTCCAATTAATGTCACCAATGCTGCTCTGACCTGTAAAATCATGGACTCCACAGACCAAATTTGCAAAGTGGGGCCTCCGATCAGACTTGTACAAATGCTCCATTTGTGTGGAGATCTTGGAAAGTTAGAGGACGAATCAACACCTTGACTTCCTCAAAGTGTTCCTGAATAAATTCTGCAGTTTGGGAAGGAATATTATCCTGCTGAAAGAAGACATTTAGGAATTTGTCTGTCATGTATGAGTGTACGTGGTCTGCAAAAATGTTAAGTGTGTCTCAAAGTAGCATCCATGTTAATCCCAGGATCAAAGGTTTCCAGGCAGAATGTGCTCTGAGCATGACGCTGCATCCGTCGGCTTGTTTTGTTCATTTTTCTCACAGGAGCTCTTCACTCCAAAAACACGACTTTAAATACTAAAGATGAGGCCGTTAACAGAGGAGCAGACGAAAACAATGTTTGAGATACATGGGTGAAAACAGACAGCTTGTGGACCGACCTGACAGTGCATACTGTATCAGTACACAATGAGCATGTGTACTACATGAGTGAGAAAATCCTTAAATTGGCCACAAAGATTTCCCAGGACAAGCTCATCTTAGTGGGTACATATTTTGGGAAATTCACAAAGACCAAGAAATTCTGCCTGCACATCACAGCGCTGGATTTCCTGACACCTTATGCAAAGTTAAAGGTGCCATTTGTGCACCAGGTGAAAGACGCTTGCACATCTGATCATCCGTAAGATGGGAAAGAAAGCGTAATTTATTTGACCAGGCCAGCGTCTTCTTTGCTTGCTCCCTTAAGCCGCATTTCCATTAGCACCTACTTGACTCGACTTGGCTCGACTCTACTCGCCTTGTGAGGTTTTCCACTGGGACATAGTACCGGTACCAGGTACTGTTTTAGTACCAACTTGGCTGGGGTTCCAAGGAGTTGAGTAGAGCCGATAATGTGACGCCTACAGAATGCAGGCCACTGATTGGACAGAGAATGATGACACATGAGAGCGACTCCTTCACGAAAACCAAACCCAGCATTTTAAAACAAACTGGCAACAGTAACGGTGCTCATTGCTCTTCGAGAAACTCTCTGTTCTTCAGAATTCAAACATGGCAACCAGACCTGTACCATGGGCGAATGAGGATATCGAGACTTTTCTGTCTTTGGTGGCGGATGAGGTGGTGCTCAGTTGTAATGGAAAACCACCTAAACTGAGTCCAGCCGAGTAGGTGCTAATGGAAAGCAGCTAAACAAAGATAATGTCTGTTTGAGATTTCAGCATATATGATTTATCTGTTTCAGACAAAAAAAATAAAGTATTTGTCAGGGGAAATCAAAACCCACATCCCTAAAAAGAGCACATATGTATTGGCGTGTAGGTCTGAGTGTGTATGTGCTGCCAGGTGAGCGAGTGCTGAAAGTCTGCAGAACTTTGACGTGAACTAGTGCATTGTACTCATCAGTCATTTAAACTCAACACAGGTGGACTCTCAGGCATGCTGGAAGGATATCAACAGGACTTTGAAAGCGGTTTCGGCACCAACCTGCTGGACTTAAGAAACAGCCATTACTCTTCTTCAACAGGAGTCTGTCAAGGAAGCCTTTTATGAGGGAACATATGTGTCTTTGAAATTACTTTTATAATGTTTTGTCAGTGCGATTGAAGATGCTTGAAATGTGATCTGAATACTTGACTCATGAGAGCTCATATTGCGCTGGAAACACATCAGATTTTTCTTTTTGGAGATGCTCTGACCCAGTCTTCCAGCAATCACAGTTCAACCCTGGTCTAAGTCGCTCACATCTTTACCCTTCCAACACACTGACTCATTAACTTTTTTCATTTCCCACTGCTTGTCAGGCGCCTTTGTCACAAGATAATCAGTGTTGTTTAGTCCATTTAATAGCGAGGTCAAGTATAGTGAATTCTGAGGTGATGACAAGCAGGTAGCAGGGAAGTATGAGAGTGGATGTGGTGAATCTGAGGTGAATCAATAGGAGCCTGGAAGGGGAAGAAAATTTAAGGCCATCTGCTGGATGGATGAAAAATAACAGTTAAGATAACAGTACTGGGTCAGTCCATGTCAAATCATCTGCTCAATCATGTATTGCTTGAAACTTGTCCATCACCAACTATGGGTGTTTAAAATGGTAACTGTGGCTTTAGCTTGGCCTTCCACCTCCTTCAGCCTGGACCTTTGCTAGCTCTATCCTGTCCTGGCCTATGCCTGCTAAAGCTTGGAGCTCTGCTATCTTCAGCCTGACATGATCTTCCACCTGCCGCAGCCTGGACCTCTACTAGCCCTAGCCTGGCCTGATCTTCCACCTGTCACAGCCTAGACCTCTACTAGCCCTAGCCTGGCCTGATCTTCCACCTGCTGCAGCCTGGACCTCTGCTAGCCCTAGCCTGGCCTGATCTTCCACCTGCCACAGCCTGGTCCTCGGCTAGTTTTAGCCTGGCCTGCCTTGGCCTTCCACCTACTATGGCCCAGCTTCCTACCTGCTGCGGCCTGGATCTCTCCTGGCTCTGGCCTAGTCTGGCCTTCCACCTGCTACAGCCTGGACCTCAGCTAGCTTTAGCCTGGCCTCCCACTTGCTACAGACTGGACCTCTGGTAAAGATGGTACTTTTTCTCATTACCTTGCTTTTCTTTTTATCTGCCTTGAATCCTGGGTACTTTACTATCTCAAGACCTCCCCCCTCTCATGACACAATACTCATGCATTGTATTTGCTATGGCAGTACATTAAACTTCAGTTTACCACCCAGGGACATCTTATCTTTCTGGATTACAATGACTGTTGGCCTCCCACTTGTTGTGTATTATGTCTTATTCCATCATTCTCTTACATGCTACTGCAGCAGCTCACTGATTCTTTCTCTTTAATTTTGATAAGGCCATCTGTGAATGATAAACAAGTACAATATTTTGGTACCGTTTTCCAATGAATGTTAATAATCCTCATGTTGTTTATATCTGGCAATGTTCATCCAAACCCAGGGCCTGCTAATGGTGATGCTCATACTATTGCCTACAGAAATCGGTAAATGTCAAATTACTGATTTCTGTGAATGCAAATCATTGGGCTTTTTACATGTCAATATCCGTAGTTTGTTACTTATACTTGATCTGGTAAAATCTTGGGTACACACTGCTAACCCAGATGTCTTTGCTGTCTCAGAATCATGGCTCAAGAAAAGTGTTACCTAACTCTAAAAGTGTAACTCTGAAATCTTAATACCTGGCTATAATGTTTTTCGCCAGGATAGAGGCACTAAAAGTGGGGGTGTGGCTATCTTTGTTAAAAACTACCTGCAATGCTCAGTATCCCTGTCTAAGTCAGTTCCCAAGCAATTTGAATTGTTAGTTTTAAAGCTGAAACGATCAAAAAACTTTTCTCTCTCGGTTGCTGCTTGCTATAGACCACCCTCTGCCCCAGCTTGTGCACTAACATCTCTCAGTGAATCTCTGGCTCCTCACATCTCCTCTGAATTTGTCCTTATGGGTGATTTAAACTGGGATATGTCCAACCCACCTGATTTAGTTTCACAGCAATTTGGTGCAATAAACTTAACTCAAATTATAACTGAGCCTACCAGATTTAATTTAAAATCTCCCTCAGCTGCCACATTGATAGACCTTATCCTGTCCAATACGCCATCCAAATACCAATCTGGAGTCTTCTGTCAAGACCTGAGTGATCACTGTGCTATAGCATGCATTCGCCGTAGCCTCTCAGTCCAACGCCTACCTTTGATCATGAAAAAACGCTCATTGTTGTTCAAACTTACACTCAGCTTTTCAATAAATATGTTGAAAGTGGGTTAACAGGTAGTTTTCTAAGCACATTATCTCGGAAAGCACTTGATATATCAAGCTAAGCTGTCACAAACATCTTTATGAATATCCATATTTTATGCTAGAAAAATTTTAGGCAATTTCAGCAGAAATTGTTCTAAAAACTTGATGATTTGAGATGGAACCATAACTTTAAATCTCTTGCACCTTGCATCAGGTTAGTTCTGCAACCCAAACAATAAAGTTATGATGAACTACAGTATACTGAAGGTAGCTGCTGCAACCTGAATCTGCATAAACAGCAGTTATGTATGGTACTTAACTTCCATGAGAAATGAAGCAGAAAACTGTCAAAACACACCCAACACAGAAGTCCTATTACAAGTTTTGATGGACAGATTGTGTATCGGAGCCTGCTGTGTGTGTGGCGAGAAGGCATCAGGGTTAAAGAGTTCATCTCAGATTACAGGGAGGATCTTACTGTTTTTAAAAGAAGGCTAAACAGTGGAGACACGGTATCACAACCAGATGAGCAACATGTGTCCGACATACCAACAGCAGGAGGGTGAGAGATAAAGATGAAAGTTATTTAACGGTCTGTTATTCAATTTGTTCAACTTTAAAAAATGTCTGAGGTTCTTGTGCCGTCTTTTTGTCAGTTTTTGTTTCATCAGAAACTGCACAGGTGGTACCTGATTGGATTTGATCTGGATTAATTTCAATTTTTTTTTAGTTTCAGTATTGTAGTAATGTAGTATATGACAAAAACTGCTAGAGACAGGTCTGTGATGTTTATGTTTCTGCACTTTCCTGTTGCCGTCAGTGGAACAAATTACTTGAGATGGTTCAAAATTAGGTGGAAACATGAACAGAGTATATCAGCTTTTTAAATCTTTACCCATGTCTCCAGGCGTACATATGTGGGGAGCATGCCCGGCCGCATTATCAACGGTTTGAAGACGGTGGGCGTCAATAATCCCGTTTTCCTCCTGGACGAGGTGGATAAACTGGGAAAAAGCCTGCAAGGAGACCCTGCAGCTGCTCTGCTAGAGGTCAGTTAGTCTTTCTCTCTCAGATTTCTTGTAGAATTATATCAAATTGCTTCACGAATTATGAATTCCCTGAACAAAACCTTCACATTTGCGTGTGCTCACAGTCACTTGCTTGTTCAATCTTAATGTGCAACCTCACCAGACCTCCTTTAAATTATTTTTGTGTGTTTTTTATGTCTTTTCTAGGTTTCCAGCCAAATTAATTCATTTTGATTAAGCACTAAACTGAAACCATATCTTTTCTTAGGTCCTGGACCCAGAACAGAACCACAGCTTCACCGACCATTACCTCAACGTGGCCTTCGACCTCTCCCAAGTGCTCTTCATTGCCACTGCAAACAACACAGCAACCATTCCCCCAGCCCTGCTGGACAGGATGGAGGTGCTGCAGGTACCAGGTGGGTTGCTCTGCTTTAAATGTCCCATACTATGCCAGATTTGCAGCAAACTAATGAAAATCTCACATGTTCTTAGAGTGTCTTTCACTTTTTCATCTCAAAATACCACAAAGATAATTAATTTCACCATGATGGGATAGCTTCTGGTTTTAGTCCTGTTCTAAACAGACTGTTTCAGTGTCTGTAGCTTTATATACGGTTGAGCTGCTGCTGTCCATAACCCCTTCAGGAAGAAAAATCTCTCTGTGTCTGTGTTTGGAGTAAAATAGTTGACCATGGCAGCTGACTTAAGATGTGAATGAAACTGTGTGGCCTTGTATCGCTTGTTGCTAAATTTGTCAACATTGTCGGTCATCTGTAGTTTTGCGGTACATAACAACAGTGTGGTAATGGCTTTGAAGTGACTGCTGGTTAACATGTAGACTAAGTGGGGTAAATTTCAGCCTTTATTTTGGACTTGTTTTGTTGTCTGTTGAAACAGAAAAACATATAAATGTAAAATAAAAACAGCTTTAATGGGAATTCAGCTGTATTAATTGTATGTTATGCACAACATGGGAGCACAGAGAGCAGGAGAGAAGCTAGCAGATGGAAACTGTGACTGAAATTAAAGCACAACGACAAACATGAGAAGACATTAACCCACCCCTGGTTCTTGTTTAGTGGGTTCAGATGTATCTTAAAGTTTCCACCATCTCTGAAAGTCCCTCCGGTTTAAGATCTCCACAGAACTGTGACCTGTAGGCATATGATCAAAGCTAATGGTAATATTAGCCACATTAGTGGCACAACATGCCAACATGAATTCAACTGAAAATTTTTGATTGTTGTGGTGATTTTAGCACCAATAATTAAAGTTATCCACTAGACCTTGATGCCAGGAGTACATGAAAATTCTTGTGTTCACTCTCATTCATTTGGTGAGCTCTACTCGGGGTTGAGTTAGCAAAGGCAGCTCAAGAAAGTAAATAAACCTGGTGGACTGAGAGGCAGCTGATGAGTCTGAATGGCTGACCTAGATTATACAGTTTGAGGTAGATGACAATTGGTTCATTAGCTGGTGGTTAGTACTTCAGTGAAATTCTGTCTGGCTTGTAAAGGTGGGAGGCTATCAAGCTTGAAGAAGTCTTCATATTTTAACAGTCGGTTCTTTACACTTCCAAGTTTTTAACAACCAGACAACACAATGGAAAATGTGTTTTCTCCATATGGGACCTCTAAGGATTCATCTCCACAGGTTCCATTTGATGTTGAAGCCAAACTTTTGCTTGAGTAATAGCCCTAATTTCAAGCCGAGTACATCTGCGTAACTGAATTTATGCTTCACACTCACAGGGAACAGATGCAGCGAGACTGTTTCCAACTCTTTATCCACTCACATATATTTTCTCTCAGCAGATGTGCAGTCACACGATTCATCACCAAGTATTTGGGGCCAGCAGTATTTATTCCCAGTACAGTCATATATTACCAATAATAAGACATTTACCTATTAGATATAAAGAGACGGTACTTATATAATCTTTGCTTTCTCACACTGTATTATATCACCATAATTTGATGGCAAAACAATCGATCACCTTCCTAAAAATGTTGACGGGATGTAAAACATTAAGCCAATTTTTGATGTAGAATTGCTTTTTTATCCAGTTTTTTGTTTAAACTGTCCATTATTTCAGGCTACACCCAGGAGGAGAAGGTGGAGATCGCTCACCGTCACCTGATCCCAAACCAGCTGGAGCAGCATGGATTAACCCCTCAGCAGCTGCATATACCTCAGGACACCACGCAGGATATAATCAGCAGGTAATAACACAGAAATAAACAATATGAGAAGGGCTTAATTACATAAGTGCAATGACACTTTTTATTTGCAGCAATTATTGAGGAGAACAAGCTGACTTGGCTTTGTAGGAAGGTGACAAAATCCATCTATCAGCACTTCCTAATGCTCAGTAACTGACACATTCTTAATTGTTTATTCTGTGCTACAAACAGGCTGTGGATTTCTGCAAGGCTATGTATGGACGTTTTCTTGGCAGAACTACGTTTGTGCAGGTTTTTCCAGATTCTTGGAATACTTACATGATGATTTACAGTATATACCATCATAAAACTGTCAGTCTGGATGAGTTGTGACATTCCATTTGTGCCTCCTTTTATCTAGGTGAATTTTATACATTGAGAAGTTGAAAAAAAGGACCCTATTTTGTGGCTTGTTGTAGAGATTTGGCGCAGATACTGTTGTTCAAAAGGGTTTTGTATTGTAATATCAAGACAAAAAAGCTGCCAGCTAGATTCTGATTTGGTATCAAAATGGCAAGTGGAAAAGATTTGAGTGATTTATTGAGAGACTTGGAGAATCAGTGTAAAAAAGCATCAATTCTCCAATGATGCAGGCAAGCGAGACATTTAATGTTGGTTCTTCCCATAACTTATCACCCATCTGCCTTTTATGTGTCTTCTCAATAAGCTCTCGATTTATTTATTTATTACTTGATTTATTTTCTTCAACATTTCAATCCTAAAACTCAACAGTGTGTTGTCCTTCAGGCCTCCTCTGGTTCCTCAAACTCTACAGTCTCCAGTGAATGTTTCTTGTATGAGTGTTTATATAGAGATAAGTTAAGTAGATTTTCATACTGCTGCTGCAGTAGCCTCAGTCTGCTGTTGATAGATCTCACAGTAAGAATTCCATTTAGTGAATTTCCTTGTATTTATGTGGACGATGCTGCAGAGATGCCGCTACATTTAGAAAAGGAGAAGTATCTAGTGTGAGGGGAGTGAAGCAAAGAGCTGGCAGCTAACATCTGAGGCTCACTAGGGATTCCACTTCTGGTCATCGGAGGCTGCTATTAAGTTGTCAAGTGGTTTCATGGGTGTTTGTTTTGAGTGTTGACCAGCAGTTGTCAGACAGCGTGACCTTCTGATTAGAGAAGACATCCTTCAACCACATGGCTGTCAAATTGGGTCTGCGTCACTTCTAAACATCTCAAACCAGTTTCTCGAATTTTTTTGGACGCTATCATGATTTTAAGGGTAACGTTTGACAAGATGTTGCACCAAACAGCCTGATCTGCCATGTGTACGAAGAAATGTGCAAACATAGAGAGGGTTCTGCTCGTTCCAGATGTTCAACAGTATTTTGTCTGCAGACCTTACTGGTTGGATCTTGTAGCAACCAATAACATAATACCTGCCAATAGCGTAATCATTTTGGCCACTGTAAATGTAATAAAGTCAATAACGTAATAACTTGTTTAAAAAAAAATGCAGTCTATTTATGTATTATTACGTTATTGGTTGCCGTTATTACATTTTCAAAGGATTTTTTTTAATGCTAAGCCAATAACGTAATAACTTATTACGTTATTGGAAAAATTGTTAGTACATTATTGGCTCAAAAAATTCATTACATTATTGGTAAGTTATTACTTTATTGACTTTATTACATTTAAAATGGCCAAAATTAATACGTTATTGGCGGGTATTACGTTATTGACCGTTATTACATTATAGGTTGCTACAGATCTCTTTATAATATAAAAAGCACAAGAGGGTGTGATGAGTTGGGTTTCAGAAAGATGGTAAAGATACAGCAAAACTAGGCTTGATGTGCCATTTCTTTTAAGGTTTTAATGTTTTTGCCATTAAAAAATAGTAATTATTATCTTGGAAAGTATTTGATATATCAGGATACCGTTTTAACCCTCTGATGCACAACATGGGTCAAAAATGACCCAAATTCAATGGAAAATGGGTATCTTTTGACCCACGTGCATCAAAGGGTTAAATAAACCTGATTCTGATTCCTGAACAGCAGTTTTGAAGTTCATTGTGGCGACTAATCGAAAAACGAGCAAGATGGCGGAGCTGAGGCAGGTTATGTAAACGTCTGCAAAACTTTAAGCCTATTTACAATTTGAACAAGTGAGTTATTTAAAAGTTAATCTACTGTATATTTGTCATGATTGAGGAAATTAGCCATAGACACCAGAACGGTTTTTGTACTAGGCTGTAAATATGTTAAATTCTGCTGTAAAGTTGGGCATTTTAGCATGTGGGTCCCAGGAACTGGCTCGCTCTTGAAAGCAGCCTCAAGTGGCCATTTAAGGAACTGCACGTCCACGTTGCACTTCATTTTTCAGCCTCAGAAGTCGCTGCTTGATCCCGACCAAGATGCAGTTATTTATGTAGCAACAGATGTCCCAGTGAAACCTCATCCTACATCGAAGCAATTGCCTTCATTTGTTCTTTTTTTGTTCATTTTTTCTTGCATCCTTTAGGTACACTCGGGAGGCGGGCGTACGATCCCTGGAGAGGAAGATCGGTGCGATCTGCCGAGCCGTCGCTGTGAAGGTCGCTGAGGGTCACCGACTAACCAAAACTGAGACTTCAACTGAGAACCAGCAGCAGCAGGAGGGAGGTGAGAAGCTGATCCAACGGTCTGTTTTCTGTTTTCTGTGTCTGGCAGTGAGATCAAGCAGGTTGTTAAATCTGTCAGCATGGACCTGCCTGTCTGCACATAAAATAGTAACTCTGTCCACACCGTCTAATAAAAAGCCATGAAGTGAAGTTTTTAGTGACAGTCAGACAATGTTTTCAACTTTTATAAGGTAATTACTGTAAATAGGAATTTATTCCTACTGAACTGTACATTGTAGTGTACGACAAATATCTGAATTTCAAAGTAAATGCAGGCTTCCACCAGAAAATATGCTTTCAGTAATCCAAGAGGACTGCATTCTTGGAAAAAAAAGAATCACCAGATGACATGAATAACCGTTTGGAAAGAATCATTGTAGAAATAAAAAACAATTTCATAAAAGCTGGCAATGTATAACTCTGGCAAAGGAATCCGAAAAAGTTTTTTGCTACTCAGATCTGGATTTGTATTTGTGGTTCAGATTGTAATGGTCAAAATAATGAGTCATGTGGTGGCGACAACTGGAAGATGTTGCTGCTGACAGATTTCCTGTTTTTGGTCAACATCATCTTTACTGGAGTCAGATTATATCCATGCATTAACTAGAGCTGCACAATTATGGTCAATATGATAGTCAAGATTGTTTTTATGACTAATGAGATCACATTATTTCTATTATTATGAGTTATTTATTATTATTCTTATTTTCGGGCCAAATGATTTTGCCACATTTCTGCTAATGTACACATCTTTCAATCTTTTGCTTTATGGTAAGCCTTAAAATGATCGTCACTTAAAACCAGTGCATGTCTAGAGGCAAAATATAAATTAAACTGTCTCCTGCTGACCATCTGCATCTGACACTACAATTGACTGATGTTCCCTGAATGCCTCACATGGAGGCTACACTGCAGCTCAGATAGCTATGCAGCCAAAAATGACTGAATAGTGTGAAATAAGGTGTGCTAATGTCAGATTGACCCCAATTGAAACTGAGTGACTTCACGTATGTTGAAGAAATTTCACTCTTAGTCCTTCGAAGTTTGCTGTAGTGGTGTGTTTTATTGGTGTTGGTGTTTACGGTGGATTTACCGACACAGAGTGTGGGTCTGCAAAGGTAAGTCGACCCAGAGCATTTTCAGGGTACACATTTTATAGGAATGTCAGAGGACGGATCAAAGGGTAGGGAGGGGGCTGTATGTAACTACCAAGGTAAAGAGTGGTTAATTTGCGTATTGGTTGTCATTGATAGAACAGAATAAAAAGGTAACTGAATCAAGAAATCTGATAAACAATTGCAAATAACAAAGGTGGGACAACAAAAGGTAAGGGGGTGGTCTGGCAGACAGTAGCACATAATAAAAGATAAAAGAAATGTGGATAACCAGGGGAAATGGAGTGTAGCAAAAGTTTTGGTATTTTCTTCATCACCTATATGGACTGTTTTCAATGAGCGGAGCATTTGAAACAATAATGCCGCAGTCAATCACAGTTAATTTATTTTGCAGAAGCCAACATTTTGGTTGAGGCTGAACACATTTAGATTACACATGATATACTAGACAATATGTAGCTCTAGTTTGTTAACTGTGGGCTGATTTAATTCTTTAAGTATTTAGCAACATCAAAACCTCTAGTAAGGGATGTGAGGATTGTTAAACTAACAACTGTACAGATGTGCCAGTCCGAATATCAGACGGATCAGTAATAAAAGCTGTTGTATTTAGTATTTGTAAGAGGGACAGGTTTGGTCACCGAATGCTGAGACTACAGATCGCCTGTAAAGCGTTTTAAAAGGCTGCCCTGTCCAGACTGTTGGCAAACTCATGTAAGAACTGGAAACCATTTTCACTAAATCAGTGTCTTTCTGTCATGTTCTGAGCAAACTAAAGACTCGACAGCCGCCTGCTGTCGGACCCTTTCCACGTGCGGTGCAGTCCATTTCAAATGCGTCTAAATCATTCAGCTGTTAGGTCAGGTGGGAGCTAGGTGTTTCCCATCATGCTGTGAGGCTTCAAAAACTGCAGCCTACATCAGAGGGACGTCAGCGCAAATCTGGATCAAATCAGACAGAAAACTAACCAGTATTGTTCAGGCATCGCTGGTGATCAGTTCTGCACAGATATGGCTCACCTTGAATTAAATATAAAATAACGAGCCATAAAATCCTAAAAAAGGGGGCTTATAATGAATCAGCTCAGACAAAGCGCATGTTAAAATCATAATTTTACAAAAGAAAAATACATAGAACTTTGCAGATACACATTCTTAAATTTCAAATCGGATAAAAACAGCTTTAACTGATCAAAAATTGTACAAAATAAATACAAAAAAACATGGAACTGAGTTTGATAAGGACACAGAAATGATGGGACCAACATCACCAGCAATTATGACACTTAAAGCAAGGCTGGTTAAAAGAACGGACTTGAGGAAATACTGCTGGTCAATCACAGAGTAAAAACCTCTGTTCCATATCAGACCGACAACTGTTTGGATCCAGGTGGTTTTTGTCGCTTTAGTTTGAAATTCTCTAACTAAACCAGACTCTGCACTGGTTTCAATCAGCTTTAAGCAAATACTCAACAAAGCAGTTCAGTGAATGTTGCTTTATAAAGTCACATTATTCTACTAATGTGTGAGATTTGCCTTCAGGTTATATTCCGTCACGTGATGCCAGTTGAAAACAATATTTAGCGTCAGCTGCAGGATGTCTGTGGTCTCCTTCAAAGTACAGCGTGAAGCCATTCAGGAGCCAGCTGGTGTTTATTGGAGAATAAACCCTGTCCAGAGCTCATTTCTACACAATCTCCTGCTTGTTTGATTTGGATATTAGTCACATTGAGTAGCAGGATTTCCAGAAGATTGAAATGCATCTCCAGGTTTTTCTTATTATGGCAGCAGATTAGCTGAAACATTAGTTAGACCACAGACTAAACTGCAGCAGTTGAATCCCACCACAGTGAGCTAGAAACACACAACTATAATTAGACTGAAATTAGTCAGAGTGGTTTAATGAGAGACGCAAGGAGCGCAAAACAGAAGGAAGAAACATGGGGGATAAACAGAAGGTCTCAGCATTTGTTTTGTGTAAGAAAAGGCCTCTGTGTTGCCAGGTAACCAATGCCACCGACACAAATATGTGCATGCAAAAGACGTCTTCTTGTGCATATATTTTTTTTGCATTTTTCTAAAGGTGTGTGTGTTTTTGTAGCCTGTTTGATCTTTGCATAATGTTAGTGTTAACTAGGGATGGTTACTACTACTTTCACTGATACTGCTTATTGACCCGATACTTTAACAGTATTCTCATCAACACTTTTTCATTGCTTTTCTTTGTTTATTTTGTTTTTGTAAAGAGAAAAAAAAAAATAAAAACAGAACAAAGATTGCTTTATTTTCTCATACATACTGTATTAAAATTAAAATAAAATGTACACCACCGTTCAAAAGTTTGGGATCATCCAGACAATTTCATGTTTTCCATGAAAACTCCCACTTTTATTCATGTGCTAACATAACTGCACAAGAGTTTCCTAACCATCAGTTAGCCTTTCAACACCGTCAGCTAACACAATGTAGCATTAGAACACAGGAGTGATGGTTGCTGGAAATGTTCCTCTGTACCTCTATGTAGATATTCCATCAGCCGTTTTGAGCGCCCAGATAGTTCAACTGGTTGAGCTACCTGCTCAACCAGTTGTCCTGCTCTAGGGTCTTACTTCCACAATTTTCTCTCCACAAAGTCTGGGGATGCTGTGCCTTTATGTTCACTTTCAGTAATGAGATTATTCCTACAATCTGCAGTCACCTGATTCATGGATGTACATGAGAGACGTTCTTGCTTTAATCTGGTTTTTAGCCGTCTGACTCCTCCTGTGTGGCCTCTCGGTGATAACATGAATCTTTTACCTGCTGTAACAGATGCTGTTATGCTGTTTGTGTGTTTCCAGACAAGGCGGCGCCCCCGGAGATGCCCATAGTGATCGACCATGTCGCCCTCAAAGACATCCTGGGCCCTCCGCTGTTTGAAATGGAGGTGAGCGCAGAGAGGAAGAGTCCAGGTGGAGCTCACGTTCAGAGCAGCCTCTCTGGAGAGTTAGCTTTGTACACGGTGTAGCGAGGCAGTAAATTACAGGAACATGTGCAGGACGACTGTCTGAATTTGCAGGGCCTCAGAGAATACCGGGGATCTCTGTCAAAGCTCATGAATAAAAAGGAAGCCTGTTGAAAGCACCTCGCAGCTGCTGTTCATGAAGTCTGAATGGCTGAACGCGCAGCAGGGGAACGCAGGTGTCACCATTCAGAATGATGTGAAGAAAGATTGTGTTTTTTCTGATATCACCTCTACTTCATCGCTCTGTAATTTGTTCTCCCTCTGAACTTGTTTTATTCGTGCGTGTTCTCTCCCTCCATTCATCTGTCCAGGTCATGTCGACCTTGTTTCTCACATCCAGTACTGAATTTATGATGATTACAAAGCCTCCTCCTTGGAGTCTCTGTCTCCAAACGCAGCCTCACAGATGTTTTTCTTTGTGCGTGTTGGAAGGTGTCCGAGCGGCTCACCCTGCCCGGCGTCGCTCTGGGCCTGGCCTGGACGCCGCTCGGCGGGGAGATCATGTTCGTGGAGGCCAGTCGGACGGAAGGGGAAGGTCAGCTCACTCTGACGGGTCAGCTGGGAGACGTTATGAAAGAATCCGCTCATTTGGCCATCAGCTGGCTGAGAGCGAACGCTAAAACCTACCAGCTCACCAACAGTGAGTTCACATCCAGATGTGCATATATCTTCGTTCTGTGCATGATCTTCCATAAATCATACGAACTCTGGGAGCGGCTAGACAATATTATAACCTAACCCTCTGAACCCAAAAGCTTTTTATGGCAGTTTTTTTAATGCAGGGACATTTTTCATGTGTGTCCTGCGCCTTCATAGAAACAACACAGCCATGGCTACAAGTAGAGAGAATCAAAGACTTATGCCATAAATCATCAAACAAGAAAAAAAAACTTTCTTTGATTAATTAATTTACACAAATTGAAAAAAACCTGGAATCAGCATGTATAACAAAGTGCCTACAGGCGTCACTAATACTGGAAAAAAAAACGTAGTGATTCTACCTACTGTGGACATTTTACTACTTGCATTTGTTCACACTTGTCTCCTATCTATTCTGTGCAAACACTGCCTGCAGTTCAGCCGAATAGTTTCTGAATTTTTGTCATGTGACCTTTGATTGCAGCACAGTCACTAAAAGCTTCTGGCTTGTGCCAAGAAGCGCATCATTTTTTTGTTTTTGCAAAATCTGGTTAGCACAAATTATGTTTTTTTTCGCATTTTTTAACAAAATGTGTTTTGTTTGTTTTTGCAAGTTTATTTTGAGCATTTCAACATAAAAAGAAAACAACAAAAGACAATGAATAAGTTGCTCAAAAAGGAGTGGGAAGAAGTTGAAGCTTCTTTAATCCCACCCATTCTCCTCATACAATGATTCTAAATCTATTCATTCTGCTTCTTCAGAATACTAACATTTATAAACAATAGTAATTACAATAATAAGAATTGAGTACATGATTTAGAATAAATATACACCAATATGTCTATTTACATTCACTCACATATATTCATATACATGCATTGTAGAAAAAAAGCAGTGGCCTCATACCTTTTTGCACCAAGTAAGACGATTTTCTGTGGACCGGTCATCTCGCACAAAACAAATAATAATCAGTTTTTGTTTTTATTAAAAAAGTGTCCTAAATGAATAAAATTACTTTTTATTGCTAAATATGTATTTACTTCTTACTTACTCCCGTCTCAGCCTCTCCCTCTTTTTAAGGAAGCTCTCCAGAGACATTTGTGTTTTATTATTTTTGGCTGGAATAAAGTGATTTTGACGAAATAGCACCATGTGTGGAACCACAATTCACAGATGAGTAGTTCAAGGAACTTCATAAAGTTCAAAGAGCAGTAATTCTTTATGTTTTTATAGTTTCTCGCTCTGAAAAAAGCCATCATTTTAGCTGTTTTTCCCAAAAAAAATAACTTGCCTTTCAAACTCACCACCCGGTTTTGGACTTCAGCGGGTTAAAGATAAAACAAGATAAGGTTTATTGATCCCTCAATGGGGAAAGACACTTTGAATTCTCTCTACTTCTAGTCATGGTTGTGCTGTTTCCGCGGAGGTGCAGGACTTTGCATTGAAGTAAAAATGAGCCTACAGTGAGTAAAAAGAAAAGAAATAGAAAAGTACAATAACACTAAAAATGAAGTTATAGTGAAGACTTTAAAGTGTACATTTGTGTGTGTTTGATTAGTGGTCGGGGGTCCGGATCCATTAGAGGGAACAGACATCCACCTCCACTTCCCTGCCGGAGCCGTCACCAAGGACGGCCCCTCTGCCGGCGTAACCATAGTAACCTGCCTGGCTTCCTTGTTTAGTGGCCGACTGGTCAGGTCAGACGTCGCCATGACAGGAGAGATCACGCTGAGAGGACTGGTGCTGCCGGTGAGTTTCCACGTCCAGCACATATACACTACTGTTCAAAAGTTTGGGGTCAGAAATGTCCTTATTTTTGAAAGAAAAGCATTTTTTTCAATGAAAATAACGTTAATCAGAAATACAGTCCCGACATTGTTAATGTGGTTCTGATGAGCATCCTAATCTAGCTAATTATTCTTTTAACTTATTATCATCATTTTTACTATTTATTTTATTTGACTACTCTTCCTTGTCTCCTTATGTTTTGCTTGATCGTCTCTGTGTTTGCAAGTTTAGACACTGTTCTTAATGGTGCTACATAAATACAGTATTATCATGTAATATTATTACTCTGCCGAGGAACGTGGTGGAGTTATGTGAAGATCAGCATACGTTTGTCTGTTTGTCTGTTCGCCACATTACTCAAAAACGAACCAAAGGATTTGCATGAAATTTTCAGGGAATATCAGAAATGACACAAGGACCAATTGATTCGATTCTGGCTGACCGGAACTTTCTGTCCTCTGCAGGTCGGTGGGATCAAGGACAAGGTTCTGGCAGCTCACCGGGCCGGAGTGAAGAGAGTCATCCTCCCGAAACGCAACGAGAAGGACCTGGAGGAGCTTCCAGCCAATGTCCAAGCCGACCTGGACTTCATCACGGCCTCGAGCCTGGACGAGGTCCTGAACGCCTCCTTCGACGGCGGGTTTCCAGGGACGAGCAGCTCACATTCACACCCTCAGCTCAGCAGCAAACTGTAGCGACAACACAAAGCGGTGGGAAGGTGAAGTTCAAACAGTGTTAACAGGTAGCGCTAACGAAGGAGAGAGGATGCTGTCTTTAGGCTCAGACATCTTTTACCTGTGCAGAGGCAGGGATACTCAATCTTCACCTTAAGGTCCTTTTTGCGGTTTACATTCTCAAAATTTAAAAGCTAATCTGAGCTAAATGAAGCTATTATTTAGCATCAAATGACAACATGAAACAACAGCAGCCTGTTTAATGATGCTTATTAACACTATACAGCTACTTACAGCTCATGTTGATCACACACTGTGGCCTTTTTTGTGCAGTTTTTTCTGCACTTTTCTTACACGTGTAAATTCTATTCACAGCGCTGAAGCATCTCTTGTAATGTGAAGGTGAGGTAATTGATTCTGCAGAGCATCACTAAAGGATTTAGCCTGGAAAACTGAATAATTAAAATGGTTTGCGTACGTGAAGATGGATGAGATTGAATTCAGATTTCAGCTAGTTAGCGGATGTTTTGCTAATTTCCACATGCAGATTTTTGAATCACCTATCTGTGCAGCTTTCAGACAGCTAGATAGTTTGACGTGTTTCTTACAGCGTAGACCTTTGATTCAAGAAGTTTAGATCAAGTTTGTTTCACCAAGTCTGTTTATTGAGGCAGAATCTAACAATGGTCAAATTAAGAGCTCGAAAATTGTCACAATGCAGTAAAAGGTGATCAGATGCACGACAGATTTAACTGTATGATGTAATTAATTAAATTATGAAGATGGAATTGCACTTGTAAAGCTTGTAGTTCTCTTTGAACCTGCAATCGATTGATAAAATAAAACTTATTTTAGTCTAACATGCATTTTTCATTATCCCATTTCATTTTTTTTGACTTCACACACACATTTAATGTTTTATTTCCGCTGAGATCAGAGAAAACGAAGACTGAAAACATAAAGAGGATGAAGAAGTAGCACAACTTTTTGTAGAATTAGCTTGTTGGCTAAAGTGCTAAGATTTAATACAGTGATGCTACATCAGTCAGCAGTAGAATGAAACGCTGGTAAGACGACTTTCTTAAGACTAATGTCGATTTTCTTCTAAATAGAAACATATAAATTGAATATCAATATAATTTGTGTACCAGAAGTCTGTCTAATTGAACGAAATGAGACTTACGCTACAACTTTATTATAAATGGTAGTGCTGTTCAAACTAGTGAATAAACCTCCTTATATTAGCAGTCAAAACACTTTCTAAATGTAAATCGTGATAGTGAAACACATTTATATCTTATAATGTCAAAATGTGACAAAAAGTAACCAAGTTTCCTCTCTAAAGTAAATAGACATTAGTGCTCTTTAAAGTCGACCTTGGTTTACTTTACGCTGCACGAATGATTAACTAGCTGGTGTGTTTTCATGACAAATGTTATTTTTTAGCCGGGTGGCCTGCGAGGAGCTTCATCCGTCACTGTTTTCAGTTAATAAGCCACACAGTGTTTTAATGGAGGTCAAATTGTGGTTTTTTTTGCCACTCAACAGACGTTTTTATGGAGGTTTATTCCTCTCAAAAGGGATTTTTATTCTCCAAACTGTCGCTAAGTAGCTCGATCAGAGGAAATATTTGGATTTGTTGAGTTTTTCTCTGTAATTTAATATTAAAAGAACTTGAATTTCCTGTGTGAAGCAGCCTGAGATGTAAATTAGCGCCATAGAAGTCAAAATGAACCGAATCTGTTGAGGAAAAATGTTAAAAAGTTGATTTGAGGTTAAAGAAAAGACAAAAGTTTCAGTTCCTTTTGTTCTGTAGCAAACCTAATCTTAGTTTGGTTTAGATTTAATAAAATGCATTCCTGCTTTCACGGGAAACAAAAACATGACCTGACTTGCATCACTTTCCAGATTTTCCAGTAAATCTGTATGAAAAGAATGAAGCTAGACTTAATGAAGCTGGATTAAAATAATAAACAAGCTCACAAATTTAAACCTAGAATGACTTTTAAAGTGGAGATCTGCAACTACATCTAGTGTTTCATTTCCACTTTATACAGTTTAGACAATGACAATTAAGTTAAAGATGCTTGAAATCTTAATTAAAAAAGTGTTTTCTCTCTCAGATGCACAGAGCGATTACATGATATCAGCACCTGTGTTTGTGTTTCACCTTAAAAGCAGAAAAAGATAAATGGATTTTCAACTCGGTGCAACAGGTGTGATTTTTTTTTCCCTCTCTCTCACCCGCAGGGACGTAATTTAAAACACCAGTGAGCAGCGTTTTCTTCTTTTATCGTACTTAGCCATGACAAGATGGATAGACTCGAGCTGAGTTTCACGCTGACATCAAAAGAACCGTTTATTAGGGGGTGAAAATACAGATTTAACTGTGTGCTTTGCTGAAATAAACGTTTAAAACAACGCCTACAGCGATTCTTCAAATTGTACGACATCCGATTCGTACAAGAACGATAAGATTTTTCAATTGATAAAGAAAGAAATGAAAATTCTTGAATGTGTCATAATAACAGCACCTGCAGTACCTGATGCAGCCGCTGGGGGGAAGAGTACGTGGTTTGTTCTCCACATGACGCCACAGGTGAGCGACAGGTGCACTTTTTATTGCATTTTCTGCTTCATTTTAGGGTGAAAATGTGTTTACTTATTTAAATATGGTTTTCATGGTTTTTGGGATCATAATTTATATTTATTTTCATTAAAAAGCTGAAGAAAAAGCACAAATTTACGCCTCTGCATGCAGGTGTTTAAAAACGAAGAAAAGTAAATGAGAGTTTGGTTTCTGCAGCAGCAGCTCATGGAGGATGTTCAGGTAAGCTGCATTTAAAAAACCCCCAAGGGCCTCAATTTGTGCAAAAAATCAGTCAAACTCGACCTCACAGACGTTCTGAAAATATTTTTACAGCTTAATTACTCGCATTTAGCAAATTTATCACCATTTTCGTGAATAAACAGCCGTAATTTCGCTGAAAACCAAGAGAGAAAAAGACGCTTCTAGTCATGTCAGAATCCGCCTGAAAATGATTGTGTTTTAAGGTTTTCTTCAGTTTTCTAGTAATTTGTTGATCGTTATTGACAAATCCACTCATGCTCAACAAAAATAAACGGATAATAGGAAATTCGGCGCACTTTATTTTACGAAATGAACACAATAAACGTGGCTTACATGGTTTGCAGTTAACTATAACCTCCTGTTTCCTGCAGAATTTAGCATCTGCTGACAAATGTGGAGGCCTTAATGTAAAATCATGCTGATATATTCAAACTCATATATTCCTGTCGGGCATTTTACTTTCTTTCTTTGTTGATGACCTGCAGCTGTTTGATTGGAGGAAGTGAGGAAACTTCTCAGCTGTGCGGAATTTATAATAGTGAGAAACTGCAGCTGCACATTTATACAGTTAATGCGAGAAAAGTCTTTTCTTCGCACTTATATGTTACATGTCTTTATATCTGCTCTCTACTTGTACTTCCATATATTATTTAGCTCCATTCTTGTGCTTTTGTCCAATATTTAGTCCAGTCTGGATTCTGCTCATTGAAAACTTTAATGAACCACGAAGATGAACAGAATAAAGCACTTTATACTGTAGTAAAGTCCATCAAAAACGCTCAAATATTACTATGAAAGTGCTAAAGTTGAGTTTCTGTTTCAGCTTCATTAATTACCTCCTATGCTCTGTAAAAAAAAAGCAAACAAACATTATATCATTATTGTATTATTTTCAAATGCACTGAAATAATAAAATTCTTAAAATAGAACATGAATGTACCTGTCTCATGTCAAATAATGTTTACATGTAACTGCAAAAATAAACTCAACGTACAAATTTATCATAATTTATCATAATTTCCCAAATATTTTCTTTTTTTTAATGTATATAAAACATTTCAAGCGTACTACTGTGAATCTGTTTCTAAAATTAGATGCAGCAAATGACAATTAACTGAAACAATTAGCTTCAACTTATAACATATATTTGTAGATTATAGTGAATTAGTAGTTAATTTATCTTGCAGATTTAGAAACTTGTTTAAACAAATTAATACATGCATTCTTTCAGAATGAGAATTCCATGTGTGTTTTTACGTAGGAATTACTCTTATAAATTATTTAAACACTTAAATGTGATAAATGTCCTATTGATCAATAGCATACTCAACAATAAATATGTTTACTCCTTAAGTTGGTACTTTAGAGCATTTTTGATTTCTAGAAATTTTGTAAATATGAACCCAGACCTCTAAATCCCTGCATTAATCATATTAATTCAATATTAATTCTGGGGAAATTATTAATTCAAAAGAAGAAAATAATAACAAAAACAACAAACGAAATAAGGTCAGTTTTTTTCCATTTTCTGAGACCGGAAGTGGTCATCAGCAAGTGTGGAGCCAAACGACAACAAGATTCTCAGAGGGCGGAGCCAGAGAGCAGTGACTGGTCAGACCATAGATAATGTAGAAGACAGCGCGCTAGCGGATCTAGTCTGCTATATGTATCTACGGTCGGCACGTCTGGTAGCATCTCTGGCTGCTGTTGACCTTGTTTTTGGAGTAAAACACGGTAAGAAGATAAATACTTCTAACCAGTAGCGTTGTTTTGTTGTACGCTAAGTCAGTGACTTGTGAAGAGTTGTGTTTGAGCAGTTGGTCCGGACGCGTTAGCTAGCTAAGCGGCTAAGTTAGCTAGCTAGCGGGCTAATTAACACAGGTGGCTAACTTACCGCTGAACACCTGTGTTAGTTGCTGCTGCAGCGGCCTGTCATTATTAGAATGACCTTCTCCACCTGTATTTCTCTGCTGTGTATTTTAGCTTTTACCAAAGTTATTTTACTTTAAGGTTAATTGAAACCCGTTGAGCTGCACTGAAGTTTAACATTCAGCTGGTTTGAATTAAACCACGCTTAACTTAACATTGTGCAACATTACCTCTCTGAATCTCCATAATTTCATTAAATTCCTTCTGTCTTCCACTGCTCAAGTTCAATCCAGTATATAAAGTGACATTAATAGTGAATAAACTAACAACCAGCCATTGTATTTATTTATTATTGCATTTATTTGTAGTAAAACATGAGATGAAACATCCTACTTTTGGATCTAGAACTGCACAAGCCATTTTCAGTCACCTGACAAGTTAAACTCCTGTTTTTATGTGAGGTTGAAGCAGGAACTCTGAGTTAACAAAGAAAGTTCTTTATAATTTGTGATACCTGTTATCTCTGACTGAGGCTTTAGTTTTTGTTGCGCTGATTTACACGTAGAAACTTTGTTCTGGAAGATTTCTCAGTAGCTCAGAGGACAGGCTGCTTTTTACACAACCTTGTAAGAGAATGTCTGTCAATGCTTTCAGCAGAATTTAGAAACACAACACTTCCTAAACAGATATTTTGAGGCTGAGGTTGAACGTTTGAGAGTATATCAGTGTGTTTGTTTGTGGTCTTTCTGTTTCTAGATGGGAGCTGAATTAGTGAGGATGACTCCTGCTCCTATCATCTCTAAGCTCCTCACACATCTTTACCTGCACATGAAGAAAATCACTGCTGTAGAATGCAGGTATGTTTGTCATTATTATAAAAAGATGTTGCCTGGTGACCTGTCAGAAACCCATTATACAGAGTCAGCCAAAATAATGTTTACACACATCAGGAAAAGAAAAACTTGCATAAATATTTCAATACCAAATTTATTCAGACATCACGAGATTAATAAAAGTTATCTTTGGCCTCTACAATTACAAGAGGTGTTCAAAGTGGAGGCCACTGGCTTCCAGACATTTCTGTAGACGTCACTTGTTGATGCTCCATTCATGAGGGTAATGCCATCTGTTGGGAAAACATCGTACAAAAGGACAAAGAGTTATCGTGATTTAATCAAACTTAGAAAGAGGTATCTATATGTGTAGAAGTACTTGTACAAATGAAATATTTATAAAAGTTTTTCTTTTCATGATGTGTGTTCATTATTTTGGCTGACTCTGTGAACTTAATGAGAACAAAACTGTCATTTCATTGTTGCTCTGAAAGCTTCTTTAGTGAAAACCAGCTGGTGTTCTGCTTTGAAACAAACTGCTGTTGAGGTCTGTGTTTTTAGGTTTAACCCCACAGTTTCTGAATGAACTGATAGTTGTGTTTTTTTTCCTGATCAATGTGGACGTTCTAATTGATGGTAACATTTACTGGTCATATAATCAGCATGACAATATAACAGTATAACATTCTGACCACCTCATTAATACTGTGTTGGTCCCTTTATGCTGCTAAAACTCCTCTGACCCAGTGGTTCATCAGAACTTCTGGGGATGTCCTGTGGATTCTGTGGGTCCTGTGGGTTGCAGGGTGGGTCCTACCTAGACCAGGCTGATCCTGGATGTGGGGAGTGTGGAACCCAGGTGAACAGCTTAGCTCTGTCGTGTTCCTCGGACCACTCCTGAGCAGTTTTAGTTTGTCCTGCTGAGGGTGGCAGCTGGCATCAAGGACTGCTGTTGCCATGGGGACTAGGGGTTGTTTGTCCTGCAGTGTTTAGGTGGTGGTACATGTCAAACATCCACATGAACGTCAAGGTTTCCCAGCAGAACGTTGCATTAGAACAAGATGATGGATGTTGTTCTCTTCAGCTGTCAGTGGTCAGAATGTTGTGGCTGATCGGTGGATCTGTCTGCCTTTACTCTGACATCCAGAGCTATACAAAAGTGTAGTATGTGTGCAGTGCAGAAGAGCTTTACTTTATTGGATGCATTTTTTATTTTTTTTTTAAAGGGAGAGGATTTTTTTAATCCACCTGAAGAAGACCTAATCTTTCCCTTCAAAGGATAGTTAATTGTTACTACGGCTTCCATAGTGGTCCCATCAGAGAAAATCATATCCATATACAGATTTTTATTAATTCCAGGGCTGGTTCAGTAAAGATTATAATAATAACTACATTGGATCATTCTTGGTCGCAGTTGGAATTTTGCAGCCTGAGAGATGGTTGAGAAGGTTTGCAGTTCTTGTTTTAGCAAAATATGTTATAATAGAACATCTTTATTGTCATTGTGCATGAAATTATCTGCAAACCAGCAAAGTGCATCAGTCTGAGGTATCTAAAAATAAATAAGTAAAGAGAAATGCTTCTGAAACCAATAATAAACAGAATATTTTGAAGGAATATTCTAAAAAGGAAAGAAACGCTCCATTCTCACTCCTCTCAAGATAAACTGTAATTAAAATTGACTTTAAATTTAGCTTCAACACGAGATAAAAATATTCACTTTCATTACTGATGTTGTAAAGTTTTAATAAAGTTCATGCTACTTTTATAAGATGATGAAAGTGAATAAATTGTATTTCTGTGTTTGATTTCTGTCTTTTCTCCTGTCATCCAGATGTTCAGAGGGAGATGATGCCACATCTGGTCCAGCTGATGGAAGGTCTTGAAGTTCTCTGACTGGCCTCGACTGAAGATGGTCGTCTCACTGGATTTAAGGTTCAGATGCTCAGTAACAAACTCCACCAATGTGCCAACAGGGAAGCTTTAGGTTTATTAAATGTTGCTATGCAGGTATCACTGTTTTTCTTTGTGAATGCAATGTGCTCCAACTCAAACTTGAATTAGAACTTAGACGTAAATCCTTCCATCTGAAAGGATTTAGTTGCATTAATAACCTCATAACATTCTAATTTTTATTCCAGTCGTGGTTGGAAATAGAATCTCTGTATTGATTCAGGTAAAAACTGAACTTCACAGCATGTTGGAGCAAAACAACCAGATGAAAACTGTGATGGTGCTGGATTGTCAGACCATAATGTTGCAGCTCAAAGCAGCTTTTCTATCTCAGTTCATTCTGACATTCAGCTATGAATCAACACAGCAGATGGTGATCCATGCTGTGGAAGTCTCACATCTCCTGATTTAATGGAGCTGCTTTGCACTTTTTACACTGTTTATTCACCAACACTTTATTTAATAAAAGTCCCATCTAGTTTTCATGAGGAATGTGATGTTTTAATTTCTCTGTGAATAACTGCAGTCTAATGCAACAGCTGGAGTTGTAACATCTGTCCTGATGTTGATCATGAAGTATTGATCAGAATACTTATGGTTAGCAGTTATCCCTGAAGTTTTACTTTAAAATCTTTACTTGTGTTGTGAACTTTGGTAAGAAGCAGAAACTTTAGCGTTGCCATGGATACATGAGTGTTAAATTCTGTCCATGTTTCCATTTTGGGAAATGCAGTCCAGTTCCAGAATGTGGAGGAATTTAGTCTTAATCACAGACAACAAATGTTATCTGAAAGTCGGGTTATTGTTGTTTATCAGCACAATACAAAAATATTCATGTTAGAAATATTCCAGTTAAGACTCTCGAATATCATGATTTATGTAAATTTACCTCAATAATATGAATGTTCAGGTTAAGATTGTGCAGTGATATTTATTATGCAAGTTTAGCTGATTAAAGTTTATGACTCTGCACTAAAATATTATTTAAATTGACATCATTATTATAATATATAGGGTCAGACCCTACAGTATTGAGATTAAGAAATCAAATATTCTATAAAATGTAAATACACTGAATTTAGATATATTTAAGTGAGACTCTACAATATTATTTGACACAAATCTATCTAAATCAAAATTTTAATCATTTTTACTCCAAACATTTACTGGACTGATTTAAATATTAAAATCATTCCTTTCTAATTCTCTGCTGTATGTTCAAACCTGAGGCCTTAAATAGAAACACACAAGTATCTGATTGAAGGAACTTCTGCAGAGTCCTGGTTCCAGAACATGATGATAGAATTATAGACAAACTTTAACAAAAGCTGTCTGAGAGTTTACAGGTTTTTATGTTGGATTTCTTCAGTAATTTAATGAGAGTTATCAGCAAAAATCAAGTGTTCATTTGATGAACTTCATTTCCTAAAACATCCAGAATTGGAGCTCATATCTTTGGCAGCTGTAAAGTTTCTGCTCCTTCAAAGTTCAAAACACAATGAATGAATTCCTAAAACACTCTCAGTGCTGGAGACGATTGTGATGCTGAAGCAGTGACCAGTTTTTCTGTTTCTTCTCTGGAGATGCACAATGAGGGACGTCTGCAGCGACTGAGAAAGAGTCTCACCACATCCTGACATGAGGAAAAAGACTTTATTGAAGACTACAATGAGAAAAACTATCAGACAGCAGACGGCTGCATTCAAGGTGATCTCTGAACATTTGATCTGGAACAGGAATTCAATAACGGCAGCATGAGCTTCATTTCAGTCTGTAGCTGCTGAATTCATGGATGAATCATCTGGCACTAGAGAAGAAGACCATCAAACATCCATGTCAGCTGATGGAGGTCCAAGAGTCTCACCGAACAAACAACCTACAGAGTGAAGACCTCGAATCTGATTGGACGGCCTCCTATTCAGCCACGTGTGAACAAATGCCTCTAAGCTGATTTGTTTTCTAAAATAAATCTAGTTTGAGTCCTAATCTATGCCTGTGTGTTTGCTTCTTTACACCGCTGTTAACAGTTTAGGCTGTTAGATTGTTCCAGATAAGACAAGTACAAGATTCTTCAGAGCCGTTCTACCACGAGCCTGACAGGAAGAACTCCAACAGCTCCTGAATGTTCCTGTGGTCCCCTCAAGGCTACAGGAGGAGCCCGACGAGGACGAGCCGGTCCACCTGATGGAGGCCAGTCGCTGTGGTTCAAAGCCAACACCGACTACGTGGACTACTACTGGACCACACGGAGGCCTTCAAACCGGACCAACAAGTTCACAGACTCCCCGACTCGTGGGTCTGAGGACGCCGCCGAGCCTCGGCCCAGCCGGCTACCTGTGCTGAGAGGTTTGTGGATGCATGTGAACGTGTCTGTGTTGAAGCAGCAGCTTTGGACTCAGTAACACCGGGAAAAACCAAGACCTCCTTTATTTGTGACTTCCACTAAAAAACTGATGAAAATAAGTTTGCCAGGGTTCTGACTGATAACAGATTATTAAATAATGAAAATAATCATTTAAATATTCCTTTACACAATCCTTTTAGGTTTACATTTCCTTTACACTGACTTCTTGGTATATGTACAAGTATTTTGGGTGGAATATACCATTAAGCCTGATGTTCAAGGGTTCTTCTGGGAATATACCATTTAACCAACCTTTTAGGTAAATGTTCCAGGATGTTGGGTAGAATATACCATCAGATCAACCTTTTAGGTCTACATTGGAAGATTTTAGAGTAGAATATTACTCCAAACCATCCTCTAGGTCTACATTTAAGGTGGAATACTCCTTCACACCAAGATTTTTTGGTCTACATTGAAGGATTTTAGGTGGAATATTCCTTTGAACGAACTTTTTAAGTTTATGTTCAAGGATGTTGGGTGGAATATACCATCAGAAAAATCATCATGAATTTCGGCGCAAAAAAAATGCCTTACTATACTATGTCGAAAAAAAATGCCATTTTTCAAACATGTAAACACGTGCCATATGATGAAATAATGTAAAGGAGGGTGTGAAAAACACTCCAGAAAGGTTTTCTTTGGAAAAAAAATCATCATGAATTTTGGCGCAAAAAAAACGCCTTACTATACTATGTCGAAAAAAAATGCCATTTTTCAAACATGTTGTAAACACGTGCCATATGATGAAATAATGTAAAGGAGGGTGTGAAAAACACTCCAGAAAGGTTTTCTTTGGAAAAAAAATCATCATGAATTTCGGCGCAAAAAAAACGCCTTACTATACTATGTCGAAAAAGAATGCCATTTTTCAAACATGTTGTAAACACGTGCCATATGATGAAATGATGTAAAGGAGGGTGTGAAAAACACTCCAGAAAGGTTTTCTTTGGGAAAAAAATCATCATGAAATTCGGCGCAAAAAAAACGCCTTACTATACTATGTCGAAAAAAAATGCCATTTTTCAAACATGTAAACACGTGCCATATGATGAAATGATGTAAAGGAGGGTGTGAAAAACACTATGGAAAGGTTTTCTTTGAAAGAAAAATCATCATGAATTTCGGCGCAAAAAAAACGCCTTACTATACAATGTCGAAAAAAAATGCCATTTTTCAAACATGTTGTAAAAACGTGCCATATGATGAAATAATGTAAAGGAGGGCGTGAAAAACACTCCAGAAAGGTTTTCTTTGAAAAAAAATCATCATGAATTTCGGCGCAAAAAAAACGCCTTACTATACTATGTCGAAAAAAAATGCCATTTTTCAAACATGTTGTAAAAACGTGCCATATGATGAAATAATGTAAAGGAGGGTGTGAAAAACACTCCAGAAAGGTTTTCTTTGAAAGAAAAATCATCATGAATTTTGGCGCAAAAAAACGCCTTACTATACTATGTCGAAAAAAAATGCCATTTTTCAAACATGTTGCAAAAACGTGCCATATGATGAAATAATCTAAAGGAGGGCGTGAAAAACACTCCAGAAAGGTTTTCTTTGGAAAAAAAATCATCATGAATTTCGGCGCAAAAAAAACGCCTTACTATACTATGTCGAAAAAAAATGCCATTTTTCAAACATGTTGTAAAAACGTGCCATATGATGAAATGATGTAAAGGAGGGCGTGAAAAACACTCCAGAAAGGTTTTCTTTGGGAAAAAAATCATCATGAAATTCGGCGCAAAAAAAACGCCTTACTATACTATGTCGAAAAAAAATGCCATTTTTCAAACATGTTGTAAACACGTGCCATATGATGAAATAATGTAAAGGAGGGTGTGAAAAACACTATGGAAAGGTTTTCTTTGAAAGAAAAATCATCATGAATTTTGGCGCAAAAAAAACGCCTTACTATACTATGTCGAAAAAAAAATGCCATTTTTCAAACATGTTGTAAAAACGTGCCATATGATGAAATAATGTAAAGGAGGGTGTGAAAAACACTCCAGAAAGGTTTTCTTTGGAAAAAAAATCATCATGAATTTTGGCGCAAAAAAAACGCCTTACTATACTATGTCGAAAAAAAATTCCATTTTTCAAACATGTTGCAAAAACGTGCCATATGATGAAATAATGTAAAGGAGGGCGTGAAAAACACTCCAGAAAGGTTTTCTTTGGAAAAAAAATCATCATGAATTTCGGCGCAAAAAAAACGCCTTACTATACTATGTCGAAAAAAAATGCCATTTTTCAAACATGTTGTAAACACGTGCCATATGATGAAATAATGTAAAGGAGGGTGTGAAAAACACTATGGAATGGTTTTCTTTGAAAGAAAAATCATCATGAATTTTGGCGCAAAAAAAAATGCCTTACAATGCTATGTCAAAAAAAACTGCAATTTTCCAAAAATGTTGTAAAAACGTGCCATATGATGAAATAATGTAAAGGAGGGTGTGAAAAACACTCCAGAAAGGTTTTCTTTGGAAAAAAAATCATCATGAATTTTGGCGCAAAAAAAACGCCTTACTATACTATGTCGAAAAAAAATTCCATTTTTCAAACATGTTGTAAAAACGTGCCAGATGATGAAATAATGTAAAGGAGGGCGTGAAAAACACTCCGGAAAGGTTTTCTTTGGGAAAAAAATCATCATGAAATTCGGCGCAAAAAAAAGCGCCTTACTATACTATGTCGAAAAAAAATGCCATTTTTCAAACATGTTGTAAAAACGTGCCATATGATGAAATAATGTAAAGGAGGGCGTGAAAAACACTCCAGAAAGGTTTTCTTTGGAAAAAAAATCATCATGAATTTCGGCGCAAAAAAACGCCTTACTATACTATGTCGAAAAAAAATGCCATTTTTCAAACATGTTGTAAAAACGTGCCATATGATGAAATAATGTAAAGGAGGGCGTGAAAAACACTCCAGAAAGGTTTTCTTTGGAAAAAAAATCATCATGAATTTCGGCGCAAAAAAAACGCCTTACTATACTATGTCGAAAAAAAATGCCATTTTTCAAACATGTTGTAAAAACGTGCCATATGATGAAATAATGTAAAGGAGGGCGTGAAAAACACTCCAGAAAGGTTTTCTTTGAAAAAAAATCATCATGAATTTCGGCGCAAAAAAACGCCTTACTATACTATGTCGAAAAAAAATGCCATTTTTCAAACATGTTGTAAAAACGTGCCATATGATGAAATAATGTAAAGGAGGGCGTGAAAAACACTCCAGAAAGGTTTTCTTTGGAAAAAAAATCATCATGAATTTCGGCGCAAAAAAAACGCCTTACTATACTATGTCGAAAAAAAATGCCATTTTTCAAACATGTTGTAAAAACGTGCCATATGATGAAATAATGTAAAGGAGGGCGTGAAAAACACTCCAGAAAGGTTTTCTTTGGAAAAAAATCATCATGAATTTCGGCGCAAAAAAAACGCCTTACTATACTATGTCGAAAAAAAATGCCATTTTTCAAACATGTTGTAAAAACGTGCCATATGATGAAATAATGTAAAGGAGGGCGTGAAAAACACTCCAGAAAGGTTTTCTTTGGAAAAAAAATCATCATGAATTTCGGCGCAAAAAAAACGCCTTACTATACTATGTCGAAAAAAAATGCCATTTTTCAAACATGTTGTAAAAACGTGCCATATGATGAAATAATGTAAAGGAGGGCGTGAAAAACACTCCAGAAAGGTTTTCTTTGGAAAAAAAATCATCATGAATTTCGGCGCAAAAAAAACGCCTTACTATACTATGTCGAAAAAAAATGCCATTTTTCAAACATGTTGTAAAAACGTGCCATATGATGAAATAATGTAAAGGAGGGCGTGAAAAACACTCCAGAAAGGTTTTCTTTGGGAAAAAAATCATCATGAATTTCGGCGCAAAAAAAACGCCTTACTATACTATGTCGAAAAAAAATGCCATTTTTCAAACATGTTGTAAAAACGTGCCATATGATGAAATAATGTAAAGGAGGGCGTGAAAAACACTCCAGAAAGGTTTTCTTTGGAAAAAAAATCATCATGAATTTCGGCGCAAAAAAAACGCCTTACTATACTATGTCGAAAAAAAATGCCATTTTTCAAACATGTTGTAAAAACGTGCCATATGATGAAATGATGTAAAGGAGGGCGTGAAAAACACTCCAGAAAGGTTTTCTTTGGGAAAAAAATCATCATGAATTTCGGCGCAAAAAAAACGCCTTACTATACTATGTCGAAAAAAAATGCCATTTTTCAAACATGTTGTAAAAACGTGCCATATGATGAAATAATGTAAAGGAGGGCGTGAAAAACACTCCAGAAAGGTTTTCTTTGGAAAAAAAATCATCATGAAATTCGGCGCAAAAAAAACGCCTTACTATACTATGTCGAAAAAAAATGCCATTTTTCAAACATGTTGTAAAAACGTGCCATATGATGAAATGATGTAAAGGAGGGCGTGAAAAACACTATGGAAAGGTTTTCTTTGAAAGAAAAATCATCATGAATTTTGGCGCAAAAAAAACGCCTTACTATACTATGTCGAAAAAAAATGCCATTTTTCAAACATGTTGTAAAAACGTGCCATATGATGAAATAATGTAAAGGAGGGTGTGAAAAACACTCCAGAAAGGTTTTCTTTGGAAAAAAAATCATCATGAATTTTGGCGCAAAAAAAACGCCTTACTATACTATGTCGAAAAAAAATGCCATTTTTCAAACATGTTGTAAAAACGTGCCATATGATGAAATAATGTAAAGGAGGGCGTGAAAAACACTCCGGAAAGGTTTTCTTTGGAAAAAAAATCATCATGAATTTCGGCGCAAAAAAAACGCCTTACTATACTATGTCGAAAAAAAATGCCATTTTTCAAACATGTTGTAAAAACGTGCCATATGATGAAATAATGTAAAGGAGGGCGTGAAAAACACTCCAGAAAGGTTTTCTTTGGAAAAAAAATCATCATGAATTTCGGCGCAAAAAAAACGCCTTACTATACTATGTCGAAAAAAAATGCCATTTTTCAAACATGTTGTAAAAACGTGCCATATGATGAAATAATGTAAAGGAGGGCGTGAAAAACACTCCAGAAAGGTTTTCTTTGGGAAAAAAATCATCATGAATTTCGGCGCAAAAAAAACGCCTTACTATACTATGTCGAAAAAAAAATGCCATTTTTCAAACATGTTGTAAAAACGTGCCATATGATGAAATAATGTAAAGGAGGGCGTGAAAAACACTCCAGAAAGGTTTTCTTTGAAAAAAAATCATCATGAATTTCGGCGCAAAAAAAACGCCTTACTATACTATGTCGAAAAAAAATGCCATTTTTCAAACATGTTGTAAAAACGTGCCATATGATGAAATAATGTAAAGGAGGGCGTGAAAAACACTCCAGAAAGGTTTTCTTTGGAAAAAAATCATCATGAATTTCGGCGCAAAAAAAACGCCTTACTATACTATGTCGAAAAAAAATGCCATTTTTCAAACATGTTGTAAAAACGTGCCATATGATGAAATAATGTAAAGGAGGGCGTGAAAAACACTCCAGAAAGGTTTTCTTTGAAAGAAAAATCATCATGAATTTCGGCGCAAAAAAAACGCCTTACTATACTATGTCGAAAAAAAATGCCATTTTTCAAACATGTTGTAAAAACGTGCCATATGATGAAATAATGTAAAGGAGGGCGTGAAAAACACTCCAGAAAGGTTTTCTTTGGAAAAAAAATCATCATGAATTTCGGCGCAAAAAAAACGCCTTACTATACTATGTCGAAAAAAAATGCCATTTTTCAAACATGTTGTAAAAACGTGCCATATGATGAAATAATGTAAAGGAGGGCGTGAAAAACACTCTGGAAAGGTTTTCTTTGAAAGAAAAATCATCATGAATTTTGGCGCAAAAAAAACGCCTTACTATACTATGTCGAAAAAAAATGCCATTTTTCAAACATGTTGTAAAAACGTGCCATATGATGAAATAATGTAAAGGAGGGCGTGAAAAACACTCCAGAAAGGTTTTCTTTGGAAAAAAAATCATCATGAATTTCGGCGCAAAAAAAACGCCTTACTATACTATGTCGAAAAAAAATGCCATTTTTCAAACATGTTGTAAAAACGTGCCATATGATGAAATAATGTAAAGGAGGGCGTGAAAAACACTCCAGAAAGGTTTTCTTTGAAAAAAAATCATCATGAATTTCGGCGCAAAAAAACGCCTTACTATACTATGTCGAAAAAAAATGCCATTTTTCAAACATGTTGTAAAAACGTGCCATATGATGAAATAATGTAAAGGAGGGCGTGAAAAACACTCCAGAAAGGTTTTCTTTGGAAAAAAAATCATCATGAATTTCGGCGCAAAAAAAACGCCTTACTATACTATGTCGAAAAAAAATGCCATTTTTCAAACATGTTGTAAAAACGTGCCATATGATGAAATAATGTAAAGGAGGGCGTGAAAAACACTCCAGAAAGGTTTTCTTTGGAAAAAAAATCATCATGAATTTCGGCGCAAAAAAAACGCCTTACTATACTATGTCGAAAAAAAATGCCATTTTTCAAACATGTTGTAAAAACGTGCCATATGATGAAATAATGTAAAGGAGGGTGTGAAAAACACTCCAGAAAGGTTTTCTTTGGAAAAAAAATCATCATGAATTTTGGCGCAAAAAAAACGCCTTACTATACTATGTCGAAAAAAAATGCCATTTTTCAAACATGTTGTAAAAACGTGCCATATGATGAAATAATGTAAAGGAGGGCGTGAAAAACACTCCAGAAAGGTTTTCTTTGGAAAAAAAATCATCATGAATTTCGGCGCAAAAAAAACGCCTTACTATACTATGTCGAAAAAAAATGCCATTTTTCAAACATGTTGTAAAAACGTGCCATATGATGAAATAATGTAAAGGAGGGCGTGAAAAACACTCCAGAAAGGTTTTCTTTGGAAAAAAAATCATCATGAATTTCGGCGCAAAAAAAACGCCTTACTATACTATGTCGAAAAAAAATGCCATTTTTCAAACATGTTGTAAAAACGTGCCATATGATGAAATAATGTAAAGGAGGGCGTGAAAAACACTCCAGAAAGGTTTTCTTTGGAAAAAAAATCATCATGAATTTCGGCGCAAAAAAAACGCCTTACTATACTATGTCGAAAAAAAATGCCATTTTTCAAACATGTTGTAAAAACGTGCCATATGATGAAATGATGTAAAGGAGGGCGTGAAAAACACTCCAGAAAGGTTTTCTTTGAAAAAAAATCATCATGAATTTCGGCGCAAAAAAAACGCCTTACTATACTATGTCGAAAAAAAATGCCATTTTTCAAACATGTTGTAAAAACGTGCCATATGATGAAATGATGTAAAGGAGGGCGTGAAAAACACTCCAGAAAGGTTTTCTTTGGGAAAAAAATCATCATGAAATTCGGCGCAAAAAAAACGCCTTACTATACTATGTCGAAAAAAAATGCCATTTTTCAAACATGTTGTAAACACGTGCCATATGATGAAATAATGTAAAGGAGGGTGTGAAAAACACTATGGAAAGGTTTTCTTTGAAAGAAAAATCATCATGAATTTTGGCGCAAAAAAAACGCCTTACTATACTATGTCGAAAAAAAATGCCATTTTTCAAACATGTTGTAAAAACGTGCCATATGATGAAATAATGTAAAGGAGGGTGTGAAAAACACTCCAGAAAGGTTTTCTTTGGAAAAAAAATCATCATGAATTTTGGCGCAAAAAAAACGCCTTACTATACTATGTCGAAAAAAAATGCCATTTTTCAAACATGTTGTAAAAACGTGCCATATGATGAAATAATGTAAAGGAGGGCGTGAAAAACACTCCAGAAAGGTTTTCTTTGGGAAAAAAAATCATCATGAAATTCGGCGCAAAAAAAAGCGCCTTACTATACTATGTCGAAAAAAAATGCCATTTTTCAAACATGTTGTAAAAACGTGCCATATGATGAAATAATGTAAAGGAGGGTGTGAAAAACACTCCAGAAAGGTTTTCTTTGGAAAAAAAATCATCATGAATTTCGGCGCAAAAAAAACGCCTTACTATACTATGTCGAAAAAAAATGCCATTTTTCAAACATGTTGTAAAAACGTGCCATATGATGAAATGATGTAAAGGAGGGCGTGAAAAACACTCCAGAAAGGTTTTCTTTGGAAAAAAAATCATCATGAATTTCGGCGCAAAAAAAACGCCTTACTATACTATGTCGAAAAAAAATGCCATTTTTCAAACATGTTGTAAAAACGTGCCATATGATGAAATAATGTAAAGGAGGGCGTGAAAAACACTCCAGAAAGGTTTTCTTTGAAAAAAAATCATCATGAATTTCGGCGCAAAAAAACGCCTTACTATACTATGTCGAAAAAAAATGCCATTTTTCAAACATGTTGTAAAAACGTGCCATATGATGAAATGATGTAAAGGAGGGCGTGAAAAACACTCCAGAAAGGTTTTCTTTGGAAAAAAAATCATCATGAATTTCGGCGCAAAAAAAACGCCTTACTATACTATGTCGAAAAAAAATGCCATTTTTCAAACATGTTGTAAAAACGTGCCATATGATGAAATGATGTAAAGGAGGGCGTGAAAAACACTCCAGAAAGGTTTTCTTTGAAAGAAAAATCATCATGAATTTCGGCGCAAAAAAAACGCCTTACTATACTATGTCGAAAAAAAAATGCCATTTTTCAAACATGTTGTAAAAACGTGCCATATGATGAAATAATGTAAAGGAGGGCGTGAAAAACACTCCAGAAAGGTTTTCTTTGGGAAAAAAATCATCATGAAATTCGGCGCAAAAAAAACGCCTTACTATACTATGTCGAAAAAAAATGCCATTTTTCAAACATGTTGTAAAAACGTGCCATATGATGAAATAATGTAAAGGAGGGCGTGAAAAACACTCCAGAAAGGTTTTCTTTGGAAAAAAAATCATCATGAATTTCGGCGCAAAAAAAACGCCTTACTATACTATGTCGAAAAAAAATGCCATTTTTCAAACATGTTGTAAAAACGTGCCATATGATGAAATAATGTAAAGGAGGGTGTGAAAAACACTCCAGAAAGGTTTTCTTTGGGAAAAAAAATCATCATGAATTTCGGCGCAAAAAAAACGCCTTACTATACTATGTCGAAAAAAAATGCCATTTTTCAAACATGTTGTAAAAACGTGCCATATGATGAAATGATGTAAAGGAGGGCGTGAAAAACACTCCAGAAAGGTTTTCTTTGGGAAAAAAATCATCATGAATTTCGGCGCAAAAAAACGCCTTACTATACTATGTCGAAAAAAAATGCCATTTTTCAAACATGTTGTAAACACGTGCCATATGATGAAATAATGTAAAGGAGGGTGTGAAAAACACTCCAGAAAGGTTTTCTTTGAAAGAAAAATCATCATGAATTTTGGCGCAAAAAAAACGCCTTACTATACTATGTCGAAAAAAAATGCCATTTTTCAAACATGTTGTAAAAACGTGCCATATGATGAAATAATGTAAAGGAGGGTGTGAAAAACACTCCAGAAAGGTTTTCTTTGGAAAAAAAATCATCATGAATTTCGGCGCAAAAAAAACGCCTTACTATACTATGTCGAAAAAAAATGCCATTTTTCAAACATGTTGTAAAAACGTGCCATATGATGAAATAATGTAAAGGAGGGCGTGAAAAACACTCCAGGAAAGGTTTTCTTTGGGAAAAAAATCATCATGAAATTCGGCGCAAAAAAAACGCCTTACTATACTATGTCGAAAAAAAATGCCATTTTTCAAACATGTTGTAAAAACGTGCCATATGATGAAATAATGTAAAGGAGGGTGTGAAAAACACTCCAGAAAGGTTTTCTTTGGAAAAAAAATCATCATGAATTTCGGCGCAAAAAAAACGCCTTACTATACTATGTCGAAAAAAAATGCCATTTTTCAAACATGTTGTAAAAACGTGCCATATGATGAAATGATGTAAAGGAGGGCGTGAAAAACACTCCAGAAAGGTTTTCTTTGGGAAAAAAATCATCATGAATTTCGGCGCAAAAAAACGCCTTACTATACTATGTCGAAAAAAAATGCCATTTTTCAAACATGTTGTAAAAACGTGCCATATGATGAAATAATGTAAAGGAGGGCGTGAAAAACACTCCAGAAAGGTTTTCTTTGGAAAAAAATCATCATGAATTTCGGCGCAAAAAAACGCCTTACTATACTATGTCGAAAAAAAATGCCATTTTTCAAACATGTTGTAAAAACGTGCCATATGATGAAATGATGTAAAGGAGGGCGTGAAAAACACTCCAGAAAGGTTTTCTTTGGGAAAAAAATCATCATGAAATTCGGCGCAAAAAAAACGCCTTACTATACTATGTCGAAAAAAAATGCCATTTTTCAAACATGTTGTAAACACGTGCCATATGATGAAATGATGTAAAGGAGGGTGTGAAAAACACTATGGAAAGGTTTTCTTTGAAAGAAAAATCATCATGAATTTCGGCGCAAAAAAACGCCTTACTATACTATGTCGAAAAAAAATGCCATTTTTCAAACATGTTGTAAAAACGTGCCATATGATGAAATAATGTAAAGGAGGGCGTGAAAAACACTCCAGAAAGGTTTTCTTTGGAAAAAAAATCATCATGAATTTCGGCGCAAAAAAAACGCCTTACTATACTATGTCGAAAAAAAATGCCATTTTTCAAACATGTTGTAAAAACGTGCCATATGATGAAATAATGTAAAGGAGGGTGTGAAAAACACTCCAGAAAGGTTTTCTTTGAAAAAAAATCATCATGAATTTCGGCGCAAAAAAAACGCCTTACTATACTATGTCGAAAAAAAATGCCATTTTTCAAACATGTTGTAAAAACGTGCCATATGATGAAATAATGTAAAGGAGGGCGTGAAAAACACTCCAGAAAGGTTTTCTTTGGAAAAAAAATCATCATGAATTTCGGCGCAAAAAAAACGCCTTACTATACTATGTCGAAAAAAAATGCCATTTTTCAAACATGTTGTAAAAACGTGCCATATGATGAAATAATGTAAAGGAGGGCGTGAAAAACACTCCAGAAAGGTTTTCTTTGGAAAAAAAATCATCATGAATTTCGGCGCAAAAAAAACGCCTTACTATACTATGTCGAAAAAAAATGCCATTTTTCAAACATGTTGTAAAAACGTGCCATATGATGAAATAATGTAAAGGAGGGCGTGAAAAACACTCCAGAAAGGTTTTCTTTGGAAAAAAAATCATCATGAATTTCGGCGCAAAAAAAACGCCTTACTATACTATGTCGAAAAAAAATGCCATTTTTCAAACATGTTGTAAAAACGTGCCATATGATGAAATGATGTAAAGGAGGGCGTGAAAAACACTCCAGAAAGGTTTTCTTTGGAAAAAAAATCATCATGAATTTCGGCGCAAAAAAAACGCCTTACTATACTATGTCGAAAAAAAATGCCATTTTTCAAACATGTTGTAAAAACGTGCCATATGATGAAATAATGTAAAGGAGGGCGTGAAAAACACTCCAGAAAGGTTTTCTTTGGAAAAAAAATCATCATGAAATTCGGCGCAAAAAAAACGCCTTACTATACTATGTCGAAAAAAAATGCCATTTTTCAAACATGTTGTAAAAACGTGCCATATGATGAAATAATGTAAAGGAGGGCGTGAAAAACACTCCAGAAAGGTTTTCTTTGGAAAAAAAATCATCATGAATTTCGGCGCAAAAAAAACGCCTTACTATACTATGTCGAAAAAAAATGCCATTTTTCAAACATGTTGTAAAAACGTGCCATATGATGAAATAATGTAAAGGAGGGCGTGAAAAACACTCCAGAAAGGTTTTCTTTGGAAAAAAATCATCATGAATTTCGGCGCAAAAAAAACGCCTTACTATACTATGTCGAAAAAAAATGCCATTTTTCAAACATGTTGTAAAAACGTGCCATATGATGAAATAATGTAAAGGAGGGCGTGAAAAACACTCCAGAAAGGTTTTCTTTGGAAAAAAAATCATCATGAATTTCGGCGCAAAAAAAACGCCTTACTATACTATGTCGAAAAAAAATGCCATTTTTCAAACATGTTGTAAAAACGTGCCATATGATGAAATAATGTAAAGGAGGGTGTGAAAAACACTCCAGAAAGGTTTTCTTTGGAAAAAAAATCATCATGAATTTCGGCGCAAAAAAAACGCCTTACTATACTATGTCGAAAAAAAATGCCATTTTTCAAACATGTTGTAAAAACGTGCCATATGATGAAATAATGTAAAGGAGGGCGTGAAAAACACTCCAGAAAGGTTTTCTTTGGAAAAAAAATCATCATGAATTTCGGCGCAAAAAAAACGCCTTACTATACTATGTCGAAAAAAAATGCCATTTTTCAAACATGTTGTAAAAACGTGCCATATGATGAAATAATGTAAAGGAGGGTGTGAAAAACACTCCAGAAAGGTTTTCTTTGAAAGAAAAATCATCATGAATTTTGGCGCAAAAAAAACGCCTTACTATACTATGTCGAAAAAAAATGCCATTTTTCAAACATGTTGTAAAAACGTGCCATATGATGAAATAATGTAAAGGAGGGTGTGAAAAACACTCCAGAAAGGTTTTCTTTGGAAAAAAAATCATCATGAATTTTGGCGCAAAAAAAACGCCTTACTATACTATGTCGAAAAAAAATGCCATTTTTCAAACATGTTGTAAAAACGTGCCATATGATGAAATAATGTAAAGGAGGGCGTGAAAAACACTCCAGAAAGGTTTTCTTTGGAAAAAAAATCATCATGAATTTCGGCGCAAAAAAAACGCCTTACTATACTATGTCGAAAAAAAATGCCATTTTTCAAACATGTTGTAAAAACGTGCCATATGATGAAATAATGTAAAGGAGGGCGTGAAAAACACTCCAGAAAGGTTTTCTTTGGAAAAAAAATCATCATGAATTTCGGCGCAAAAAAAACGCCTTACTATACTATGTCGAAAAAAAATGCCATTTTTCAAACATGTTGTAAAAACGTGCCATATGATGAAATAATGTAAAGGAGGGCGTGAAAAACACTCCAGAAAGGTTTTCTTTGGAAAAAAAATCATCATGAATTTCGGCGCAAAAAAACGCCTTACTATACTATGTCGAAAAAAAATGCCATTTTTCAAACATGTTGTAAAAACGTGCCATATGATGAAATGATGTAAAGGAGGGCGTGAAAAACACTCCAGAAAGGTTTTCTTTGGAAAAAAATCATCATGAATTTCGGCGCAAAAAAAA